>CM056998.1:174044238-175286657 GCA_029891345.1 Dryococelus australis
GTGAATGACAAAGTTTACAGTTTACGTTCGTTCCTAAAAAATACAAATCGAAAGAATTTACTCAATTTTTTTAAATTGCAACTATCGCACTTATTTACATGCGAAACGAAGAATACACCTGCGTCACTAGTGCAGCCTGGTGGCAACAAACTCTAATTGTCAGACTATTAGCATCGAGTTTCCCAACCTAAGTACAACAATCCATAAGTCTTCTAAATATTTCGTAGAATAATCTACATAAGGAGGCTGACATAGAATATTGCAAGGGAACTTTCATCGTAGAACATGGGATTTCATCTTGGTTTGCATGGGGGCCACGGTGGCTGAGCGGTCAGCCTGCTTGCCTCCCACCAAGGCGGTCCGGGTCCAAACCCCGGCCAGGTCACTCCGGATTTGCGCATGTGGGAATCGTGCCGGACGATGCCGTTAGTCAGCGGTTATTCTCGGGGATCTCCCGTTTCCCCCACCCCGTCTTACCGGCGCTGCTACATACTCACCTCAGTCACCTACATCGGCTCTGAATACCTCGCTGTTAAAGCCGGCCCTACACGATACCCATTTCCGTAGCTGTTATCTTACCCTTTTCTGCTCCCGTGTAGGTTACAATTCAGCCCCCCCCCCCTTGTCGCCACGTATAACATTTTTCGTACCCATGGTAATAAAACGTGTTCTAAATTTCTGCTATACCCACGGAGCTGCGACATGCAAGATGGGGTATTCTCGAGAAACAACCTCGAGGCGTATATATCCGTTTACGAAAAAATTACAGGTTCTGTAAAATGTTTTTGTCTGCCATTTACAATTTTCTGTTAGCACGTTAGGTAACGTGTGGGAATGAACTGATAGCTTCTTTCTTCTATTCTGCTACAGAAACTTTTATGCCTTCTGTTGTTCCCATGGGTATAGCAGAAAATGGTATATCTTGTAGGGAATGCTCAAGAGCGGCCCAAATCTCTGCACTAACTTGGATTGCACAATTCCCACCCCCACCCCCCCCCCCCCCCATCTTTCACGGCTACTGCTGAGCGGATAACGTTGCGATCAGTGCTTCAGCAATGTGCCGATGTAGTGCTTACGCAACAGGCAGACGTAATTGTGCCGGTCACGTAGCGTCACTTTAGCGCGGGACGACGCATGTGCGTGGGCTCTGGCTAGACTTATTCGGGCATACCCAAACAGATGCTGCACCAAAATGCTGATTTCTTTGTGCTGTTTCTCATGGACAACACTAATTTATGCCACATTTACTACCAATAATATCAATGTGGGCATGATATTATCAGATTTCAAATATATGGGTAACTTGTTCTGGAAAGAGAAATACAGTTTTTTGACAATTGTAAAGGACTGGCCCCTATATAATGGGAGGTGCAGGGGTCGGTTCGATCAGTTCATCGCCAGACGTCGATAATGAGTTACAACATATTTGAATTCGGGAAAAATATTCTCAAGCTACCTCCGCACAAAGAAGGCAACGAAGGTTGTCTTATACCAGGATACGATGGAACTTGTGATACTGGTAGAAGACTTATTCGAAACATTGGCAAACCCTAAAGATCTTATGATGCTGCTACTAAACATTTCGTCCTCGAAATTGGTAATGACATTATCTTGGAACTGCGCAGTATGTTGACTGAACAAAACACATTCTTTCAGAACTGCCTGTCCGAGCTCGGCGCGAAGATGGAGTGAGTGTAGACCGAGGTCGTTTGCGATATGGGGGCCAAGGACGAGCACATGACGAGTGTTCAAAGGCAAATTATCGACATATTGAATGTTTCATCTGTGCATAAAGAAGAGAATATGAAAATCTGTAAGAATTTATGACACGTATATTCACTACCTCGATTTCCCACCTCGCTAAGAAAATTCTCGTTGAATATTATATACGTATAAATATTACCGGTGCAGAGAATTTGAAAAATGAAATGGTGTAAAGAGAAAAGAGATTGTGTAGAGCCCAAACAGAGAATTTTTACTTAAATCTCTTAAGATTACCTATAATTTTTGAAGTAAGTTGTAGTTTATGTCGCCAAAAGTAATATATGCATATTAAAAAATCTTCTACATATTAATTCTATTGACGAGGGAATATTGTTAGGTGTAATTGGTCCATGATATTATGATGGGTTACTTATTATGTAAAGTTACACTAAAATCAAATAGCTTAAACCAGTCACATGAAGCATAATCCCAGCTTTCATAAGACAAATATCATCTTGTCTTTCAGCAGTTAGACAGTCTGAACGGACAGAAAATAATCCGCAACATTTCTAATATAAATTGTATTATATTTGTGGCATTTGTATAATTTGTATACATAAACAAAATAGCAGGGATCTGTTTCGTGATAAGAAGGACACTGATATTTTCGTCAATTGCATTTAATATAGAAAATGTTTAATTATAAATATAATATTTTCGACAAAATTTTTTACAGATGCTCAACAGCGATGTCTTGGCTTAACCGCCAGGCCACATAACACCTAACTTCGACGCAGCAGTTTTCCCTAACTGGTCGGCTGCTGCAGTTCCCTGATTTGGACCACTTGCCTTAATTGTCCGGTAAAACTGTAGTTGACAAGCACCTGATTTGGATCCGTTTCCTTAAATGGTCAATAAAAGAGTAATTGACAATAAGTAACTTGCCTTAACTGGCCGGCTGTTTCAACTCATTGATATTTGTCGCTTGCTTAACTGGACATTAAAACTGGACTTGAAACAGCAGGAACTTGCCTTTACTGGGCAATTTGCGTAGCATTATGGGTAATCTTCATAGCAGAGTGGACCATTTGTGTACCGAAATGGGGTATTCGCAAACCAGAATGGGCCATTTTCAAACCAGAATGGGCCATTTTCGTAGCAGAATAGCCTTTTTGCGTAGCATAATGGGCCATAGCATGATTTGAATTTCGCATAGCAGAATGGGCCATTCGTATCACATATTGGGCCATTAGCATAGCAGGATGTGCCATTTCCATAGCATGATTGGTAATTTGCCTAGCATGAAGGGCCATTTGTGTATAAGATACCAGTAATACCGGAATTGACAAGCCGCAGCTTGCCCTGACTGGCCAGCTGCTGCAACCCACTAAGTAGTAGGAAATAGAGAAATTGAACACAGGGGGATCAGAGCCAGAGCAGGAGCCGGAGCCATGGGATCCGCCATGTTGTTACGTTACCGTCCGCCATCTTGGATGTCATTAACCCCGATAATGACCTTTGACCCGGACCTTGATATTTACTACAGTGACATCTGAGCCCAAAACCCAAAAATTTGCAAAATAACTCTTAAACAAATATTAAAAAATTTTTACGAAAAAATTTATTAAAAAGTCGTTTAAAAATCGTTTTAAAAATTAATTTTTACAAAAATTTATTTTGAAAATTTTTTGTTAAAAAGTATTTCCCGTAGCAGTCATTTTGCCTAACCATTTCCATTTTATATCCCGTTTGTCCCACAAAATTACCTAAAAAAATTTATTAAAAAATCGTTAAAAGCATTTATAAAAAAACTTGTTTATGTTGCTGGAGGCCACCAACTTACATTCCCGAGGGTCGCATCCCGCACCACTAATTACTCACCACTGTTCGACTTCAGCAGACGACTGACTCCCACGCCTCCACACCCCTCACATATGCTCATTCCACCATACTGGTTTTTTCGTTCGTCATTTGTTAACATGCTACTGTCTCTCTCATTTTCGCTCGATTAGTCGCATTCGCCCCACCGCCGTCTTTGCATAAATATTACTGGATGCAGCCATATTGGAAGGCACGTTCCCCCACCAACATCTTGCTATGCTCTCACTTTCTTAAAATAAAATGAAATACTAATATTAGAAATTTACTAAAACACTGTTAAAAATGAATTTTCAAATCTTAATTACATTACTTGAGGCCATCATCTTGTTAGGCAGCCACCATCTTGACAGACATCACCTATACACCATATGAGATGATGACTATCTCGACCCTGACCCCATGACTCTGAATGACCTTGAAAACAAAAACTCGAGAAAAACTACATAAAATACAGGAAACATAACATATTACAGACTACCAACGCTATGTTAGATGCAGACTACCTCGACCTTGACCCTATGACCTTGATTTACCTTGAAAACAAAAACTCGTAAAAATAAATAAATGTCAGGAAGCATTATACATTAGAGACTATCACTGCTAAATTAGATGCAGACTACCTCAACCTTGAACCAATGACCTTGACTTACCTTAAAAGTAAAAACTAGAGAAAAGATACATAAAAGTCAGGAAGCATAATACATTACAGACTACCATCGCCATATTAGATGCATACTCCCTCGACCTTAACCCCATGCCTTTGATTGACTTTGAAAACCAAAACTCGAAGAAAAATACATAAAAGTCACGAAGCATAATACATTACAGACTACCACCACTATATTAGATGCAGGCTACCTCGGCCTTGCCCCGTGACCTTGATTGGCCTTGAAAACGAAATCTCAAGAAAATAAAACATTAAAATTAGTCAGCAAGCATAATAAATTACAAACGACTACCAATATAGTGGATGCAGATGACCCTAACAGGGACCCATGACTTTGAATGACCTTGAAAACAAAAACTCAACAAAATCACACGTGACTTGATATCAGTAAACCTGGTACCAAGTTGCTGAACAAAAAATACACTACACCTTTATAGGTCTTTGCATATATATTGATGAACTGCGTACCGCACATGGTACACAAATATGACATGCCACAGGGATTCATGGCACAATTAAAGCACTCATGTCGCTGTTCATTATGGTCGAAAGTAAACGCCTTAAACAAAAGTGACAGCGACATAGTGGGTCAGGCTAAGACTCGGGCAGGCTTGTTGGGGATGTAGGTGCTGGAGATAAAAAGGCAAGTAATGCCAGCAATGATGTTCTAGGTACTACTCCCGAAGAAGTCGATAACATGACCGTATCTACCATTTGCTCTAGAGTGCCCGAAGACATCACAGATGCAGTATTAGACTTAGAATGTCTACAGCATTGTCTACCACATTGCCTTCAACATTGAAGGCAATGTGGTAGACAATGCTGTAGACATTCTCAACGTTGAAGGCAACCTGGCAGACGTTGCTATAGACGTTCTCAAGTTTAGGTTTACTCAGAGTGTTCCCAATCGCGAAGGTTTCATGTTTTTTTCTGTAAAATTACAATTTTGCTAAAAATGATGTTTTATATTTGTTTTATACAGTAGATTTTAATCATTAGTTTAAGATCCTACGTCCTCGTCCTATGATATTAACCAAGGAAAATGTTAAGACGTTGCATTATAGTAAAACATTTTCTGCAAATGTAGGTTAGGATGAGCAGTTTAAGGTGCTAGATTGAAACCCTGCTCCCCTGTATGGGAGCTTGGGTTCGAGTTCCACACCTGAGTCTTTGTGTTTTTTTCAGGATGCTTCCAATAACGAAGGTTTTATGAGTTTTTCTGCAAAATTACAATTTTGCTTGATATTATGTTTGTTTTTGTTTTATTCAGTAGATTTTGAATATTAGCTTATGATTCTATGGCATCATCTTATTTCATTAACCAATGAACTCGTTAACACTTGAATTTCCTCAGGGTGTTCCCAATCGCAAAGTTTTCGGGTTTTTTTGTAAAATTACAAATTTACTAAAAATTATGTTTCTTTTTGTTTTATACAGTGCATTTGAACATTAGTTGAATATCCTATTCCCTCATCCTATGATATTAACCAAGGAAAAGGTTAACACTTTTCACTACAGTAAAACATTTTCTGCAAAGGTCGGTTAGGATGAGTGGTTTAAGGTGTCAGATTTAAGCCCTGCTTCTCTGAATGGGAGAGTGGGTTCGAGTTACACACCTTATAAATAATTTTTAAAGACTGTATTAAGATAGTGTAAATGTTGTCTCTTTCTCTGACCGAGTTTGCGTGATACATAAACAAATCGTTCTATTGTGAAAATGTCATAAAATCGTGTGTTTTGTATGAATGTTTTCACTTCTTCGACAGTTGTGACGGAATTCAGATCGTCACGAGTGGAATAATATAGTGATATCGTACACTTTTGTAATATGAAGATGTTAACAATGGTTGAAGACTTATCATCTGTAACACATCGGCAATGGTTTCTGATGAGTCTCTTGAAGTAATACAAAAACAATATTGTTATTGTGGAAAATACTCTTACTATAAGTCGTCATGTACGTTCACATGAATGTAGTTATGGTTTGTCCAGCTCAGCATACTAGTCGTTCCACTGTAATAAGTGTGATACTGTGTTTGCTCGTAGTGATATCCTATGTAGACATAAGAAGAAGTCTACAGGTACTGTTCGCCGATCGTCAGGAAGCGAATGCAAGTATTGCAGCAAGACATTTTCGATCAGGTTTAGTGCTATACAACATGAAGATAATAACTGTCTGTTTCCAATTAGTTATAAGACCTATACATGTGTTAACTGTAATGTTGTATATGTGAGTAGGGAAACCTTGAGAGATTACTGCAGGAAATGTATAAATTTAGAGTAAAGCATAAATACTTTTGTTGAAATGAGAATATCATTGAGTGTAAGTAAGTATTACTACGTATTGTTTTATAATCGTGTGAAATAAATATAAAGTTTATGGATGACTATTATTTTTATAAATGTTATCCCTTCCAACTTTTACGTGTTGCTATGAGCAAACGCTTATAAAGATAAGAGAATGATAATAAGGACTTCAGTATAAAAATGTATGGCTAATTGAATGTCTATATAAACATTCATTCTACCGATGTGTATAAATTTTTGGAGACAATAGATGAAACATTTTTCTTATATGTACGGATTGAAAGGGCTTATAAACCCTTGGATTTGTAAATATTGTTGAAGATTGTTTGAAAGATTGTTAGGATTGATGTTAAGAGTGTTAAAGATGGGTTGTGTGTGTGGGTGTGCATGGATTGATGATATGATGAGCTCTCTGTTTCTGTAAATGAAGCTTTGACAAACAGGATATGTAAAATGAAATAAATTATTATAAATATAAGTCTGAAGAATAAATGAGTGTATCAAATAATTACAATGTAATGTGAACTTTGAATTTAAATTTTATGTGAATATTGTGTAGAAGATGAGATGAGGGTAACATAAGTATTTATTATAGAAAATATTCTCTACTAAGTGTAATATCATGTGTGTGTGTTTTGGAGTAATTTTTGGTCATTTTGGTTTAATTTTGGGTTGATTTGGTTATTTTGGGTTAATTTGGTTCATTAGGAGCAAGACTTTGGTGTAGTGGTTTTGCCAATTGGAATATTATTTGTTCTTTGTGTGTGAGTTTGTGTTATTCTGTGTGTTGGAATATATCTATGTATGTTGTGTTGTATTGTGTTTGCTTGTTAGATGTGTTCTTTGGAGAATAACGAACGATTTTTGAGGAATTAGGAATGATTTTCGAGGAATAAGGAACCATTCTTGAGGAATAAGGGATTATTTTTGATGGCTTGAGGATTGTGGAATGAGGAATGATATGTAGAGTAGTAATTTCATACATGCTTGTGTTTAATGTGTCATTTCTAAAATGCATGAATTTTTTAAAAAAGATTTTTATAACAGTATGCTTTAATTATATATATATATGTGTGTGTGTGTGTGTGTGATACAGTTTTTGGTTACGTAGCCTTCCTAGGTAAAGCACTCACTTGCATCTTTTCCGCGAGACCGTTGTTCTCCTACCAGAGATGATATTTGACTAATGGAGACCTGTGTGGGTGTGTATATAGGGTTCTTTGTTGTCGATTAGCTGTGATAGATAATGTGTAGAGAGATGATAAATGCTGTATGGGAGTTGAATATAGAGTGAGATAGTTAATGGAAAGGCATATTGTTGAGGTGTTTGATGTGCAGCGTGTAGCAAGCTGCCATGTATATAAGTTATGCAAATATCAAACATATGTAAGTTGGATGTTAGTATTGTTTATAGTAATATGTATACTTAGAGGGAAAAAGTGGTTAGCATGTGCGCCCCACATGCTCAAGGTCCTCGGTTGTGCCATGTAGTGGATTGTGCGCTTCCTGCGAAACTGGGGCAGTTTTCAACACCAAAGGATACCAAAACACTAATATTCCATTATTGTCAGAAAACACTGAAGTTTGGTTCTTCGAATTTGTCAGTAAAACCAGTTCACCAAATGTTCATATCGTTTTGTGAACCCATGTAAGAATTATGAAAATATTTTATTGAGTATTTTGTTATTGATTATTTTGTGTGTTTGAATGTGTACTGAACAATCGGCTAAGGGTGAGTACCTCTTTTAATTGTTTGTAACAATAAATTTATTTATAAAAAAAGTTGCTAAAGGCTCTGTGCTATGGAACCGGGGTTCCCCAGTTCAAAACCATCCAAAAGCAAAGTTTTTTATAGTGTACTAATGTATTACATATATGATGGAGTAATTGTCTTAAGCTTCCAGCTATCTCAGAGTTCATAATAACATTTAATAGCATTACCAAAATTTGCTCATGGAGGGCGAGCGACTCGCCTGCAGTCTGGCAGCCGTTGCGAGAACTTGTGAACTACCTACCAGCCGATGATGTCATCAAGAGACATCAGCGCTCCTGTTGGTCAACTCTACAACAAGGGTGACAGCCTATGATTACGACAGCAGTACTGCCTATCTGTCAAGTTTAGAACTGAATACAGCCTACCTAGCTGGGAAGGAGTGTATGGGGGAGATGTGGGGAGGGTATTAACCATATTTAAGGAGAGGAGGTGGGATTAGGGGAGGGGTGGGGGTGTTGGTATGTGAAGGGGTGGAGAGGGATGATACTGTATCAGACCTCAGGTGTGGATAACCCCAGTATAGTTCGTTGTGAAGGTAAATGTGGAGGGGAGTGCGAGGTAGGTAGATGATGGGTTGGAGCATGTGGAGCCGAGTGCGGAGCTGACTGCGGAGCTAGGTGTGGACCATTCACAGCACAGGATTAGCTCCTCAATTGTGGAGCTAAGTGAGGAGCCATTGACGAGCAGATTGTGGTGATAAGTGATCTGAAAAGTACAGCGATTTCGGCTCTAGGTTAATATTATGGGACTATGTCTGAAAGGTCAAGGTCAAGGTCTAAAAAAGTGAGTTGAACCCTCCCCCCTCCGCCCCTACTACCAACAACAAAACATGACAATAATAAAGAGTGCATCCCATGGCTGTACCAGTATCAAACTGATAAGGGCCCTGCCAGCTCCCTAGTGATGATATACATGCTTTACTTTTACACGACAATAACATTGTCGCTACAAACGTCCCTACAACATTCTAAGTATCTTTAAAACCTACTCCTGTATACCGTGTTTCATTTCTCTGTTGTTGTGAACGAGCTGAATAAGGGGCGGAACATAAGAGAGAATTATAATACATTTTTTAACCAAGGAATGAGTGGAGATGTGGCACCGAAAAAGTAGAATTATGTATATGCAGAAGCTCTCACGTTCCTTCATAATGCAATGATAAAAAATGAAAACCTGAAGAAAGCCAATGATGAAGAAAATGTGGAGGATGCTACTGTACAAGATGAATCCGATGAAATGATTACAGTAAAAGACATCGTAAATGGCGATGTTGCTTGCACACGGCCATTACGTTAAGTACCACAAACTCGCCACACACCATACGACAAGTCCACTCTAACACTGTTTCGCCGATAACTGTTAACAAAATTAGAAGATAGCAGGAAGAAGACGCAGATAAATCCTTCTTACTGTTCCTTCCTCCTGACTTCAAACAACTTAATGAGGACGAGAAATCAGAATGTAAAATAAAGTCTCTCAAATGCTTTGAAAACATCTGACCGTAACAACATCTCAACCAACCACATAACCCACTAAAATCTCTCACTCAGTTATGCAATACATTCTATCCATCCTACGAATCCTAATATGCAGCTTTGACTATGCAGGAAACATTTAATTCTGAACAGCGAAGTACAGCAGCTGGCGAGGCCACATCTCCAGCGCACTCTTTCCTTTCGGTTCAATCGTTTATTCTGATACCAGTTCATACGAAACTATTTCCTAGTTAATAAATATCTGGATTTCAGTTTTCAATAGATTCTATTTTCTTATGCACAGTTGCAAACTGGCAGTACTCTTGGTTTAATATTACTTTAGTATTGTGCTTACTATGTAAGTATGTAACTTAAGATTGCTTATTTACGATAGTAAGAGACGCTATAATTTCATCTTGCTGTTAATTTGTTTTTGATATTGTGGAAATGTAACTTACAATTTTTGTATTATAGTCCAAATGCTTAATTCTCACTTCTTTATTTGATGTAAGGGTTACTTCCTGTACTTACAGGCCGTCTACTGTAAAGTTAGCACTTTTGAGGACCTAGTTACTTTTTCTTTTCAGCCATTTCTTAATCAATCAACCAACTTTTTAAAATAAATATAGCCATAATTAATAAACACAAAGTGTATATTCCTGCGCACTCGGAAGTTACAGCTAAAGCTAAAATAAATTTATTTATTGACTATTATTTCAAATGGAAGACATTTCAATAGAGCTCACTTTACCGCGAATAGCCTATTCTTCAGTGTTACTGTTAGTCTTTCTTTTGCACTTATCGCGTTCCTAAACTTTGCATGTTTTTTTTTTTTTTTTTTTTTGTGATGCGTGATTTCAGCACTTCGAGGAGTTAATCGAACGCGTTTTTTTTTATATCCAGTAATATTAAAAATAAGTATCGCCTTGCTGTCAGCTATTTTGATAAAACTGCTCAAAGATCACCCTATGCCTCAATGAAACATTATAATGTGTCATCTAATGTCTTCGACAACATTACTACACGGCACCACCAACTGCTCACCTCACCACACGCATTGCTTGAGCAAACTGCCAAGTTCTTATCCAGCAATGCATTTTTGAAGGGAACAGTGTGACGCCACGAGGTCATCCCGTCAAACCGCACCCCATTTAGCCGCAGCGGCAAAACCGCATAGTGTGATACCGGCCTTAGTCCGTTCGTCCCGCCACCACGGCGCAGCGGCAACGTGCCCTCTACTGGGATCACCGCGCCTCGAACATGTGGACGACCACTCCAGCGACTCGCAGCTATCACTGCATGTAGTAAAGCTTCCCGTTAGCCTGCCAAGACACCACCGTGGATGTCCCTGGTTGATAAGGTACGTCTCCTGTATTTATGCGGCCGAAAAACCACTGTGCAAATGGAGGCCACGTCGGGTAATCTGCTGTTTCGCCAAACTAACCATAGAGTAAAGATGATCATCTTTGGTCTATGAAACCAACGACCCCACGTTTGCCCTTTCCATTCGGTGTCTACACCTCCGTGTGTGTTTTTAGTTAGTAGTGTCAGGGGTAACACATGTTTCTCCCTCGTGATCCCCATAACAGGTAATGCGTAACTACAGGCATAATCCTTTGTTGTTTGGGCATTCGGGCATGTAAACATTACATTTCTCACACCACTTAGACTGGTCCGACGTCCGAGAACAGTCGGACATCACATTTGGGAATCCGAATAATTACATTGTTATTGTTATTTAGATAAGTGAAATGAATATGAGTAACAAATCATCTACGACAATAGACTGGGAGAGACAGCTTAAGATAACAAAACTGTTTTGCCGATATATTGTTGCTATGGAATTGTTTAATAACTGTCGTATTTAATGTTATTTTGAAGTGCTTGTTGTATATTTTTTAATCATTGTAGTGCGTCTTGTGCCTTAAATTATTTGTTATAAACTAGGGTTACATTTATTTAGAGGCACGAACCCCGCTGAAGCTGAGAGCGGTCGTTAGCTATTTTAGTTAGTCGGCCTCGCGAACCGCCAGAGGGAGACTGTGCCACTCCCGGACCATGGCGTTCTTTGTACCAGCCATTTTAGTTCGCAATAGTTAATGGAATCTTAGACCGGAGCCTCAAGTTTAATTGTTTCGATGTCCGGGAGTAGCGCCCCCCCCCCCAACCAAATCAATGCTGGCTCATATGCCAGGGACGTAACTGCCACAAGTCTTATGAGCTTCGTACCGGGGTCTTTCACTGAGTCGGCTGGCAACATGTCACAATATTGTTGCATTCACGTCAGTGCCTCTTGTAAGAACAAGCTATGAATATTAAATGCATGAAGTTGATGTAGCGTGTTCTTATTCCCGTATACGACAGCTTCTCGCTCGTTGTTGGGAGCTACTCCCGCTTGTAGCATACTATTACCTTGCACCGTTTTTTACTCATTATTCCGGTATATTCTCAAGTAATACATGATCATGAGATGTGTGAGATGACGTTTTACAATATCACTCGGTGTGTTTGTTAGCATTCCGAGGGGGCCAACACACTCGGCAGGCATGCATGATTAAACAGCATCGCCATTTGGAACTATGTGAACAAACAGAAGTGTTACAGGGCGTACGGACCACACACATCTATCTCTCATGCTCTGCAATAGCCGGCACCTATATAAATTCTACTGAGCACACAACTCCGTAACTCTAGCCCTCCTTTTACCAACCCTGAAGCCAAGACAACCAGTCAACCACTTGGAGTAGTTTCTTTTTCATAGATCAACGATAGGGCCCCTATATCGTTAACCTCTAATAATTTAACTCCCTGTTTAGTTGTCTACCGGCTATTTGTAACCCACGAATTTTGTTGCAGTGTGGACACAAATTCTGGGGGACGTGTCTGACGGCAAAATAGCCGCCTCCACAAAAGACAGCTCAGAATCCCTTCACTTCCCCAAATACACGTTGGTGTGATCATCAGAAGCTGGGGCTGGCAGGAGACATGCTAGCGCGCAGGGCTCCGCGACCTTGACGGGCCAGCCCAGCTGTTTTGGTAACATTCTCCAGGGGGAAGGATGACGAGGCCGGGGCCTCGACTATGTAAGACTGGAATAATGGTGGCTCGTGGCCATCTTGATTTAGCCCACCCGAGCTACACTTTGAAGGAGGACCGCCAGGCCAGTGGTCCGAGATTCACGCTGTCCTCAGCCGCCATCGAGGGGGTCTTCCCGCTGCCGACTACGAGACAGTCCAGGGTAATTATAACTCCCGTAGGGGCGCACTAGGTTGCTGAGACGAAGGGATAGGCACTGACATAATTGGACTCCTTCTGAGTCGGAGCACATAACTGAACCTTAAGCTAGCTCTTCTAGCTCTTGGCATATTGAGCCTTGTTGTACAGATATTGGTTTCATGGAGTAACGCCTTTGGACGATCTATGTATTAGTGACTTGACTTGAATAAAAGTAGTGTTTATACAACTGAATGCTTACCTCTGTACCTAATTCCCCCTTATAAGTGCATGACCTTATCCCCCCAGGACAGGCCACAGCAATGTGTTAACGAAGGTACTGATATTCTTAGGGCATATATCTGCAAGAAACATTTCTTCCGACATGGATATGCAGGTTCTTATGTGCCACAAGAAAAGCCTGTGGAAAACAGGATACCATTTTATTGCCATGAGTTAAAATAATCTTAAGGGCCGTATATTAAATGTTTGTTAAGTTCTTTAACTAGCGTTGGGTGTTGAAGTATTTATTATTTAAGTAAAATTGAGTTTTGTAACTGTTCTTTACACAAGGAACAATCGGTGACATCCTAGTATGTACACGCATCCATAAGTTATGCTAAATATATATATATATATAATATATATATATATATATATATATATATATATATATATATATATATATGAAGGTCAGCAAAGATATGTATTTACATAACCTGATATAACTGAAATAAAAGAAACAGTAGATACCATTCGTTTGCCAATACTGCCACGAAAATCGGCGAAACTAAATAGTTCAACAAAATTTAAAAAATTTAAAATAAATCTTTTTAAATTATATTATTGTCATTTAAATAAAACTGACACATTATAACGTTAAATTGTTCTGAAGTATAGTTGGTTACCATTGACGGAACACTTTCGTACGCCTAGTTTAGATTCTTCTTTCAGTTCATTGATTTAAGTTTCAACACGTGTACATATTAACGTAACTCTGAACCTTACGACTAGCAACTATGTGCTAACCAACTGGCAGTGGGATATTGTTATGATTTCATTGTGTCACCATCATGCCAATTCCGTCTTTTCGTAGATAAAATAATTTGTAGTTGTGACAGTTCAAGAACGATATAATTAATAAGATGTTTAAACATAATACTCCTTCTCTTACTCAACTCCCAACATTGTTTACGTTATCATATGTACCGTAATTTGTAAGGATTTTTTTTTTTCGGAGGTTGGTTTCAAGTGGTCTCAAGTAGCCGCGAGCCAACCATGATGCCCGAGGTTCACTAAACGGGATGACAAAGGTCAAGAAAACTGCAATAAAATAATGAAAACCAGTGCAACTCCGGTGATGCTACTGCAGGCATAGCCTCTCGTTAAACCAGCTAGAAATTAAGTTATAATTTAAAATAAACGGATTTTAAATTTTATAAATACCTGAGCAGTGGAAATCATAGTGTATGTATTAGGTAGAATAAACATTTGATGGTAATATAGGGATCATGTTCCCAAAATAAAAATAGTTACCGGTGTTTTTAATATTTCTTCCGTAAGACGAGTTTTCCATTTTAGTATATAGAGCAACCATATGCTAAAAGCCTCCACAGCACAAGCACCCGTTTATTTTTTTCTGTTCTTTATACACTTAATTCAGTCAAAGATGCTAGATAGTAGAAAATACAAGTTCCTGATAAATTTCGTTGAGCTGTAATCATTAAATAAGACCTAAATTCCCTACTATTAATATGATTTTCTGTATACTTTCAACTAAATTACTTATCAAATTCACATATGTATAATTATCATCATATGGCACAAATAATAAAAAAACCACCTCTGTCCCTCGCATTATATATATATATATATATAAGTTCAAAGTGTATAGTAATTTTGTCATGTTGTCGGTTAGTGCCTTCGTATACTTGTAGAAATGAAAATCTGCCAGCGAATTATTAACGTCAATTAAGGTAACATATTTTTATATCTAGCTTGAAAGGACAATAACCGCAAAATTTTCAATTTCCCTTGTAATTATTAGAGAACTCCTTTAGCGAAAAAGTTTTGGATTTGACAGATGTATAAAGTTAGCAAATATCTGAAAAACAAATACAATCGATATTCCAGCAAAAAAAGGCAAGTTTTTTTAAGGTCACCGTTTTTCAGTGGTAGCAGTGAGAGAGTGGAGCAGCTGTGAGCTGGCGATAGGAGTTAAATGGGGTAGCGTCACGTCGTTTCATCGCTTTCCCATTAGACTCGCAGCAATGAGGGCACAATCTATGCTATCGCAAAAAAAGCAGCAGTCCATTCTCGAAGTGCATCGGTGAGTCCATAAAGGCAGACACGTGCGTCCAGTTAATCTGACAACGTGCATTGCTTGTACCGTGATTTGCTGGTGCATATAAACATTTCGTAACGGCAGTATGCTGCTCTAGCATTGCTGGTGGTTACCCCCAGTGCGAATCACCAAGGCTTGGTAGTAACCTTTCTTCTCGCTAGAAGTTCCTGGCAATCGTCGCGTAAAATTAAGACTTGCATTTATAAATGTACACGTATTTTGTTTTTCAGTTACAATCTTTCATCGCATCGTGTAAAGTTGTAGAGCAAAATAAAATACATTGTTTATGACAAATTTGTGAGCTCACTTTCCAAATAACTATTTGTGGAAAGGCGACAAATCAGACAATTAAACCACGCTTCGGACGTTTCGGTCTCTGTAAGGAAAGTAACTGGTTCAAATTCCAGGTAAGGTAGAGAAGTTTGCAATGTCCTTCAGTTACAAATTCGGAATGTTATTCTCAAGGCATTCACCTTATAGCTTGAGATCGAAGTTTGAGTTTCAAATGCTACGTTTTGAGAAAAGTCATGGCTACTTCACTACGCGAAAAACTCATTCAATAACTTTATATGCCCACAGACATTTCTTGTGACACAGAAGAGCCTGTGTATATTCATGTCGAAAGAAATATTCCTTGCAGATATCAAACTGTTTTTAAAAAATAGTGTTTTGGGCAAGTGAAAGAATTTTAAATTTGTTTCGTAATGGTATTCGTTCATTATTCGGTGACTTTGGCTGTTACAAAATATACTGAACTGCAAACTCGTATGGACAGAAAGTAAAGAACATAATAATTAATTAGTAAATCGTCAATTGGGTATTTAAAGTTTCGTGAACACACGTACGTTTACATACTAGATTTTGCTCCTTCGTCAACAGCGTGCAAGCAGCCAATCGGAAACAAGTAGAATACTTGGTCAAACGCAAACAAAATAAATAAGTTAACGTTCCTTTGTTTCACTGTTGAGTTTCAACTCTTTCTTTACATGCTTCCTGATACAGAGGTGAAATAGATACTTGTACACTGAACACTCTAGCAAAGTGGCGTCACTGACCATCAATATTTCCCTACGCCTTTCGCCAATCAGCGCTTGGTAATCACTTGCCAAATGGTGGCCGAGGAAATAGCAAACTTTTCACAGTACAAAGGTAACATTTGCTTTGCGGGGGTTAAAGTAAAGGTTAGGAAGTAGCGCTCTAGGTATGACCTTTTAATAGGTATCGGCCACCTGGAGGGGAGGATGGAGAGGCCAGCGCCGGTTCCACCGGGAACTTTGTAGTACAATGGTAACCAATCAGAAACAAGGCATAACCGCTCCTGCCTCCTCGCCACACATGCGCATATTGCTACCAAGTATCCTAGTGGTTTTTAGGAATGAAGGTTGAAGAGTACAAGTGAAGTTCAGCTGGCGACATGTGAGATTTATCGTGGTAGCTCCGTAGTAAGGCCTGGAAGTACAAACTACTTCATTATAAAGGCTGTTCACGATAAAGTTAGCACTTTTGAAATTGACCTTTGGGAAAATATCACTGCCCCTGCCTGCACATAATTTAAAGGGCACCCCACGTGACATTCGTCCAGTGAAGCTGGTACTGTCTGTCTCATATAAGATGGCAAGATTTTGACAATTCAACTAATGTTTACTTTTAGTTTATGTATCCTTTCGCCATCAGCTGGTGTGTCAGTTGGATGCTACACGAAAACAAGTAAATGGGTTTCGGGAAAAAATACATGGCGTATTTAGGACATAGAATGAGAAATACTAGCCCAATAGAAATTACTAGTAATCAAAATCGCTGTACATGAAATATATGTTGCTTTAAAAATTATGTACGACTCACGGAAAAATTTAACTATTGGTATCTGTTCGTACATTTGTTATTTTACATACAAAACATATTCATTTGCGCGTTGTAGCTGGTTAGATTCGAGAAAGAACTCACAGATGGCGCGTACGACATGGTATAATGTGTGAGCCGCGCATGGTACCAAGAGATAGCAGCAGGTTCGCTGCCTCTAGATCCTGCTTTTTAAAACTTGACTTTTCTCCTATTACTGTCTAGAAACGACACGAATTTGAAATATATTTCGTCGAATTATTTGAAAAAATAATTCAATATTATCATGCAATATTTCTGTAGGCTTTTGAAATCAATATCAAGCATATATGGAAAGCATGGATGGACAGTGGGAATACGACATGAACAGATCTAAGGTTTGAAGTCGCGTTTCATCCGGCCCGGAATCGTCTCATTGTGCATTTCATTTTGAACACATATAGATTACTACTTTAGCACGAAGATTAGTTTGTAACACTTACAACCACTGTTGCGTGACCACGTAAAATTAAATATATTAATTAATCTAGGAACTCTTTGCTATTGCGTATTTTGTTCTTGTCTGATGTGCTCGCCAGTGCACTCAGGATACCCAACTTAATATTAACTTTAGTTCGTTCGTGCATCAGCTGATACACGATTTTGTAAACGGCACTTTGTTTGTTTCGTACACGTCAAGTTACTTCTCACAGACTGTCAAAATATTGCCATCTTATATGAGACAGACAGTAACGATGTAGGGAAAGTAGTTCAATATCTTAACGTCGGATAGCAAGTGTTAGTTGACCATTTGTGATAACATAAATTATTATTTTCCCTTTCTGCTTTTTTTTAAGACATCGAAGTGTAAAAATTATCAGATTTGTAAAATATTTACTTTCCTGATAATATCACAGTTTTACTTTATCGACGTATGAATAAAGTAGTGAGGTCCATGGCAATGTTAATTTTACGTAAGGCGAAAGAATACACAACTTGCATAAAAGTATATTGTAAGCAGGGCTTTCAAAAGTGTTCACTTTACCATGAACATGCTTTAGACAGAAATAGTGCCGTATTCTACCGACACACTGCGGAGATACTGACGCTTCTGTTCAATTTGGTTGATATCGCTTATTAACGCCCTTGTTTTTACTAGCTTCGATAAGCGGTTTAGGTACAACACTAACGTTACCTTATTCATAAAAAGTCACTCGCCGTAGGTACACTTCTCGTCACAAAAAAGTGAGCGATCTCGTGTAGCTGAAAATATTTCTAAGTCCCACTTCGGGTATGATTGGCTGGCTGCCCCCTCCCAAGTCTCAGGCGCGTGCCGCGGAGTGGGCGTGGCTAACTGCTGCAGGGGACATGTCTTTGGAGGAAAAAGCATACAAAACACGAATAATATTTCTTTCAGCTCAGTTTAGTCCGAATATATACCAACACATTATATGTATTGCAGTTAAAGTAAATTAGTGGTGAAACCCGTTGGAACTATGAAATAGCCTGTATCAGATCACAGAAAGAAACAGTAAATCATAAATCTGAATAGACCACCCTGAACCACTGGAAAAAACTACTTCCAAATCATGCATCATTTTATATTTGAAATGAGGTATTACGTTATAAATCCCCTTTCTAACACACACACGAGATCTTTGAAAACATAAAGTGATAATCACTAAAAACATTAAATTATACATTATGTAAAATTATGTTTTCATATATCCGATAATTAGAGACCATGAAATGTGTCGGAATCAACGGTCTGAAATCTAGACTTCACAGTCCAATGAATACTCGATCAACTACTATATAGTCACTGCGTGCTTCTCCAGTAAGTGGCCAATATTACTCCAAAACACACAGCAAGTTATCCCAAAAGTATTTTATTCCAAGTTTTGTATTTGCTTCACACATTTCTGAGTGAGCCTTGTTAACTGTAATCCAATGCAAAGGTGTATTACGTCTATAAGTGTGTAAAGTTTAGCTTGTCCTTAAAATAATCCGCGCAGTTTTTCTGTTCCATGTGATGATAATGCAGAAAAGTTAAACAATTTTGGTCCGTTCATAAATAAAAGCCTATTTACATGCACCGTGATGATTACCCGACATGTCTTAACCAAATTTGGATTACAGGAAATAGTTATTGATTATTAAAGTGTTATAGGACAAAATTACTATAATATTAATTGCGGGAGTGATTAGAGTCTCTTGAAAAATCTACGGTAATTAAAAAATACTCAAGATATTCACCTTTAAAAAAGTAACAACATAAATAGAACACATGGAGCGAGCTACTAGATATATTTCGAAGCAAAATATTTGCATTAAATAAATGTTTTGCGTTAAAGTAGGCACTTCTTGATGCATCTTGTATATAATATATGGATGTATGCACCCAAATGTCAATAAAGATTACGTATTAAGTCGTAACTCAGTTTTCATTTTCAATTATGCACGAACTGAAGTTAAATAAAAGTGCTTGCATGTGCCATGTGTGTGTTATAGCACCATTACGAAAAGTGTAAAGAGCTCACTTTGGCGCGAACATACTATAGTACCGTTACATCTAAGCTGGACAGTTCAACTCAACGTATTTTGTCATGATGTGGTTTCTCACCCAAATGCCTCCATTGGCGATTCGTGCTGGTAATGTTAAGTAACCCAATTTGAAACACTTGGTGGCTGGAAGACACCACACTGACCAGTCCCTAACTGACTGGTGAATGCATGTGTATGTGTGCTTTCTAGCAATTGATCTCTCAATGTTTGACGCCATGTTATGCGAATGCTAGTCATTATGGCGTACACAACTACCATTTGTTTAATATTATGTCACATTGTGATTACAAACACGATTGGCCAACATTCTATATATATTTTGTTATAAATCGTTGTCAATACCACAACTACAAAATAAGCAAAATATATCCCAATTTGATAATTGTGTTATCTTAGACTGTCTTACACACGAAAAATTCGCACATATACACATTTACTAAATAAATGTTTATTCTAAGAATTGCCTTCCTTGCGGGATAAAGTATAGCATTTTCTAAGTTTGAATCCAAATTGTTTGACCAAAAGACGAAAGTTTAACCGTCAGAAGACTGTATTCAGTGTCTGTAAGAAATACACAAATAGAGATAGAGAATTTAATTTTCTTTATAACACAATTACCAAAATCTAACTTCCGAAACCGTAAATGTTATACTGACGTAAAGGGTTGAGGGAGTGGAGGTATGTTTTAAAGATTATTAATATGATACACAGTCAAATGAAATGATACTGAACCAGAGTTCCAAAATTTCGTACAGAGATGTCCATTCTGAGCCACTCAAGCGTCATTTCTCAGTGATTGTTTAGCATTATTTATTGATTTATCAACAATTCTTTCTACTTTATAACCCTTTCTTCTCCGTTTATTATGTTTAATTGTTCAAGTCGGAAAAGGAATAAATTCACAATAACAATTTAATTCGTAATATTGTGAGTAGTATATAAAAATAATTTGGCTCAAAGGGAGGGGTGATAGGAGTTGAGTAACCGCCCGCCGTCATGTTGGAATTTCCCTTTTGTCCATTTTGCCCTCAAGATTTTCCTTTCTTCCCTAACAGTCGACTAAATTTCCCTACAATTTTTTTTTCCCTTTTTCCTTAAAAATTTGTCTTTTTCCCCCAAAAAATTCTTGATTTCTCAGGCGGATTAGTGACCATGGGTATGATCAAGGAGCTTGATCACCAACCCAGGGTCAGGTATCATTGACCCAGGTGACCGATATTCGATACCCCGGGGTTGACCCAAAAAAGTCACAAAAGTAAAAAACTATTGACAAAATTTTAAAAATAAAAAAATAATAATAAATATTCTAAAAATCAAATTACTAAAAGTACTGAAAATTATTTTTAAAATCACTAAATATAATTTAAATATAGTTTTAAAAAGTATTAATAAAATGTATTAGAAATTTTTAGAAATCGTAAAAAATTATTTAAATATAGTTTAAAAATATAATAATAAAAATGTATTATAAATTATTAAAAACCATTAAAAACTAATTAGAAAATGATTGATTCAAATTTATTTAGAAATCGTTAAAAATATATATATAAATTATTATTCAAAATTATTAAATAAATATTTTAAAAATCGTTTAAAATGTACTTAAAAATTAACTTTCCAGAGGTCATCCCTCACCCATACTCATTCCACCATCTTGGGAGGTGCGTGACCACCATCTTGGTAGGCGACCGCCATCTTGGTCGACATCACCTGTCCATCAAATTGGATGCAGGTAACAATGACCTCAACACCATGACCTTGAATACCTTTGCAAGTAAAAACTCTAGAAAAATTACAGAAACGTCAGCAAGCATAATACATAACTAACTAATTCCACAATATTTGAAGCATACTACAAATAACTTTGACACCATGACCTTGATAATACATGCTCGATAAAAAAAAACACATAAAAGTCACCAAGCAAAATATATTACTGACTACCACCGCCATATTGGATGCAGACTACCTTGACCTTTACCCCATGATTTATAATGACCTTGAAAACTAAAACTTGAGAAAAAATACACAAAAGTCAGCAAGTATAATACATTACTGACTACAACCGCCATATTGGATGCAGACTACATTGACCTTGACCCCATGATGTTGAATGACCTTGATAATAAAAACTCAAGGAATAATATATTAAAGTTAGCAAGCGCAATACTTTACAAACTACCACCGCAATATTGAATACAGGCTACCTTGACCTTGACCCATGATGTTGGATGACCTTGAAAACAAAAACCCAAGAAAAATACATAAAAGTCAGCAAGAATAATACATTACACACAACTACCACCATACTGGATATAGGTACCCTCGTCCTTGACCCCATGACCTTTGATGACATTGAAAACTAAGTATTGAGAATAAATACACAAAAATCAACAAGCTTGTTACATTTCTAACTACGGGCACCATACAAAATGCAGGTAACCTTAACCAGGACCCCATGACTTTGAATCACCTTCAAAACAAAAACTCGAGAAAAAATACACAAAAGTCAACATGCATATTACATTACAGACTACTTCCATCATATTTAATTATTCTAACATGTTCGACGCCATTTATAATTTAGCAGGTGTGGGTAAAAGCCTGTTCAAGAAGAAAATATGCATTATATTCTAAGCCCTCTGATAAGCATTGTAAGTATTGTTGGCTGCCATTTTGGATTAGTTGATGTTATGACTACCAAATATATAATTATCATATGTACTACTTTTGACCTCTATCAAGGCAATATAGTCCAACATGATTTAAAATTCTTGTATAAATAGTTGTATGCCGTTTTCAATCCACTGAAGTTATAGCTGCCAAATTTATGACTTAGGTGCAACTTGTGTCCTCGAACAAGGCTATTTGGCCATTATACTTTATATCTTCTGGTAGACACAGTTTCCTACAACTTTCAATATAGTGAACCTATATACGCCATATTCATATGTAGCACTCGTGATATCAAACAAGGTGATATATATGGACTACTATACAACAAACCTTCATTAACCCTTTGGATAAACCTTTCACTGATTCCAGAATAGTTGGCAACCCTATTAACTGCTTTGTTGATCGGCATTCCTTAACACTAATACCTATTTAGCCGCGCGGTCACAACACCTACTCATACATGTTATTATTTACCTTCCAAATCTATAAATAGCCTTCTTATATATTCCTAAATATTCACCGACATATATTGAAATTGAAATCAGCAGTTAAACTGCGTGTGTTGGAGTAATTTTCTAGGTCGGATGCTACATAGCCAGAGCCGCGTACGTAGTTGTTTCACCTCTCCCCAATAAATCCCCGCACCCACGTTCAAACAAGTGTCTCAAGGTCTGGCGCAGACAGCAGCTTGCTTCTTGAACGCTGATGCAGACCTGGTCAAGCGAGCGTATACATGTCTGCTCTGTAACTAGGACAAACAATCTTATAAGGCATTTGGAAAGCTTTCAGTCACTCTCGTACAAAATTCCTTGCAACTGAGCGTACAGTGTCATCTCTTTTCGAAATATTTTTAGCGCTTAAAGTTTAGAGATAATTTATCTCCATTATTTTCAGTTCATGGCATGGCAAAGTAATATTTTCGACAATTCTTTTATAATGGTTTCATCAGCTAGATTGTTTTTATTCCTGTTAATAAAATATTCTTTTAAGTGGGCACTTTTAGGCAGACATAGGCATTTAAAACGTTGCGCTGATATTAATACACTTAAAAACACTTGGTTTTAGTGAGTTAGTACATATTTGCTGTTACGGTACGTCATTGTGTATATAAGACATAACTACAATCCGATAGTGAATATCAATTATTCGCGGGACGCGGTGGTGTAGTGACTAGTAATTTCCGCCCGCTAGAGCGCCCGTACGTGTCCAGCCCATTACTGACGGACGAGGGAGCTCAAGGGCCACGATGTCTGGCGCGGACAGTAGTGCGAGCTGCAAGTAGTGGGAACCTCACACAGCCAGGCGGACTCTGAATCGGTTGAATGAGGGAAACCACCTGACTGCGTGTTCGTTTTTTCTCGGCTCTAGACATAACTTGTATAAAAAGACGCCTACTAGGCTTATTTACTCAAACAAATTCTCACTTAACAAATAAAATTGACTTCATTATTTGTTCATGCAAAAATATCTTTAGAAAGCAAAGTTGGTGTACAAACATGTTAACATTCTTTTTAATTATGTATTTATTCATAGTTACACGTATACATTAGATTAACAAAATTATAGTTTCACTAAATAATGTAATACACTGCAAGTGCATTGTAACTTCTCCTGTATACCTTTTCATGTCATGTCTTCTTTTTTACAATTTTGTTACTTGTTTAAATTTCCTCACCAAACATTTTATTGTAGTTCTGGAAGCATTAACACTAACAAAGGAGATGGTGTCTGTGTATAACAGACCACAAGATTAACAGAAGCTTGCGAGTTTCATAAGAAAAAAAAAGTATTCCACAAAGACTCGTGGTTCCGAGCATAATCATAATTCAGTCGGCAAGTTAAAACATAATAGGCATAATAGGAAAGCTTTCGTATGGCACGTACAAAACCAGTATTTCACGCCATATCTAAGTGGCATCTGCAAGTAACATATTTTATTCGATGGATACAAAATTAACATTAATTGAGAACGGAGATGGACAATGTAATGTAATTCTTTGAACGATCAATGCAGATGTGATATACTGCATGTAGGTGAAACACAGTCTTAAGTTGACACCAGTGACATGAGAGAGACGTAAGCAGCGCTTAACAACTAAGGTCTTCACTGCTGATGGTGTTGAAGAGAGGTAGAGATGGAGCAGCGACAGGAAAGTGAGTATCGGGAGTACCCCGACACTACCCACCGGCCAACAGAAACGCCCGCCATGTTTCCTACACACGAAAATACGGATTTGACCCTGGTTTGTCGTGGGGCCAGGCGAGTAGTATGGCAGTTACAACACCACAGCTATTATAAGCGATTAATTATTATAAAAATACACATCCCTTTTCTTGTCGAGCTGGTATTCCCAGAGGAATTACTTTTACTTTTATTTTGTAAAAGCGACAAGAGAAAGGTAAAGCTCCGCATTAATGTTATTTTACTTGTATTTAAGTGCTTCGTTAAGTCAGCAAGAAAGGCAAATAATCTTGCTTCCTTGAATACCGCCATGTAGAAGCAGAGGCCCTACTTCCATCCAAGTCAAATGTTGTAATGTCATTTTGTGTCAAATGTTTTAATGCTGACTTCCCAATAAAGCCATGGTAATAAAATATGCCAATTTCTACTGCTGTGTTAAGCGAGCGAGGAGGTGACGTTTCAGGTCGGAGATGCATGCAGCAGCGAAACTAACGCTGCATCTTACGTCATTATGTTTGGACTTCAGTATCGGTGAAGGCCATATACAGTTCCTTCGCCCCCGTTATTCAATTTCCTAGAGGGCCGTGCTTTGTAAATATACATTTAGGACGATTAAGTGAACTAGCTTATAAAGTTTTGAAATCTGGCTGTTGAACTTGTCAAAGCTGTCAGAAAACAAGCTAGATGCCCTCGGGCATCTTAGTTGTACAATGTCTCTCATTGCTAAGCTCTTTACTTTAAACGATAACATACAAACATATTTTAAAATTTAACCATTAAGATGGTGAAAAGTGTCCAAATATGCTATCGACGTCTCCATAATCGCGCATTAAAGAGATAATATATTGTTATTCTCTATGTTTCAAAAGGCTACCTATACAAATGCCTAAAAATTCATTGTAGGTTGTTTTTTGGAAGTCATTACCTTAGGGGACGAAAAGAAGTAAAATGTGTATTGGAAAACTCATCAATAGCTCAGTAACTCGATAAGATATAGCCATTATCTTTGCTTTAAACGGTTGGTTATATAAATACCTAAAACCCAATTTAAGAAATTGTCCAAATTCAATCCCTAAGAAAATTAAGAAGGTTTGGATGTTTTCTCGATGATATTTTGTTAACTTACGAAACGAAAAGTATGGATAAAAATTAATCTGTTTCACTGACAAAAAAAAATAGTGTTTCTTACATTCTCAACAAACATTTATTAAATCCAAACAGGTTCAATAATTAAATATTCAGTGAAATATATCATGCTATGTTATGTTTTCCTATGAGGTTCTCTGTGCGTACATAATGTGTTATTACACTTTATGCCGCGGTTAATAATCTCACGAGTCATTTTCAATGAAGAGTGAATTGGGATATGAAACCAATTCCATTTGCACAGTAACTATCTTTGAGTAACAACATTTAATTTAATTCTTGCGAATCATGTTAAGAACAGCTAAAATAACATGTTATAACAGTGGCAAGGTAATTTCTTTATATTTCGTTTGCCAGCAAACCTGAGCTTTTATTCACATTTGAAAATATTCCAGTAGATTACAACTACAAATGCTCAGATAACACAAATCAGTTTACACAAACTATATTTTGTACTTTGGGAGACAATCGACAAATATTTGGCATTCCCCATAGAAGACGATATTAAGAGAGGCGAGCAACATTAACTATATAACAATATAATGGTTTGCTTAAGTTTTTCGAAGTGGTAGAGATTAAGTACAAATTAGACACAGTGTTAATAATGATTTAATGCAGTCCATTACTCCGAGGCAGTCATGAACAGCATCTACTCTTACTGACTATAACAACGCACGTTTCTTCTTATGTTTGATTGTCCTTTTAGCTTTAACATAAGGAAATAGTGATCACTGTTATTTTGATATTTGTTTGGGATAGCAATTTGAATCCAAAAACTGTGACAAGATTTGTACAACAAAAATAATTGTAATGAATTCGATATTTTATTTTTTAAATGTAACAAATAAAATTCATGTTTTTAAAATGTCAGTTATCCTAGAGAGAAAGAACTGACTATTAATTCAATGGGACAATATTATAGCAATGTACTACAAAAATGCAGATTTAAAGAGTTGTTGAGAGCATATCTCTGATAGGGTGCTCTAAATACTAAACATTGTAAACTCTGAATGTCACTGCAGCTGAACTGACGCTATAAACGTGTTTAGCATACGCGAAGATAGAGAGGGAAGAGTGTACAGAGAGCGAGAAACTCGCAGGGTTACCAGGTGTACAGATCTGTTTGAGTCAACAGCTGGAACATACGACAACAACCATTACTTCATACCACGAGGTGCGTAGCGAGTGGCAAGGCGTTTTAATTGCCCCTGACGATGCAGGCAATATATCAAGCAAATATGTCATAACCATGGCGAAAATACATTGAAAGTGAAGTGGCTCGCTTTGTGTCTTAACGAAAGCAGAATATCAGTTCACATATAGTTTATTTCTAGCATGCATGCCGACTTACGTACATATCTGCTAAAGGCTGTTCACGGTAAAGTGAGCACTTTTGAGGCATTAGTTACTTTATTCAGCCTTTTTTAACCTATAACCACCTTTTTTAAATAAATATGGCCATGTACGTAATAAATACAGTGTGTATATTCTACCGCACTCTAAAGTTAAAGTCTAAGGCTAAAGTAATATATATTTATTGACTATTATTCCAGACACAAGTGATTTCAAAAGCGCTCAATTTACAGTGAATGGCCTATAAAATGCAGGTAACCACGGCGTATACAGAAACATTCCAACTTACAAAATAAAAGCTCTTGGTAGGGGGGTTTTTGCAGTTAAACTGAATGCATTCTATTCCTGTGTGTGTATGGTGGGAGATAGAAAATGCATACAGTGCCGATCAATGATTTACAAAAACCACGCTGTTCTGTATACATACTCCAGACATTTGCACGAAAGGTTTACAAACAAAAATCAAAGCGAATAAAACAAAGTGTATCAGTTCAGCAAATTGTAGGTTTGAGAAACACGTAGAGTTCATACATACAAAAACAAACATTATTAAACCCCAAAGAATTCATATAAACTGTTACAAGTAACAAATATTTTCACATGCTCTAATGACTCCCGTAGTAGTTCCCATCTAGGTGACTGCGCAATGTATCGTAAAATGGTATAAAAGTACAAACATGCTGAGACAAATCGAGGAGTGGGTGGCTAAATGTACTTTCGTATAGAGAAGAAAGTTATACTGTTAGAAAATAAATATATAAATATGATGTCTTTTTGCCGACAAACTTTTGGAAAGTGTTTAGAATAGGCAAGATGTTAGTTAGCTGTTAATAGCATGTCTTTTTTGAAATATCTGTTAACCGTTAGCATATTTTTTTCGTGATTATATATGTGTCACGTGGTAGCCCATGGCATCTGTTGACTTCGAGATTTTTTCCATCGGTACAACCATCCGACAGATATTATAAAAACTAACACAAACTATTTGGTTTGCAAGCCTTTGAAGAAATAGTTTCTAAATAATCTGCATTTTAAAAGTATTTGTTATATTTTCATTAAATTTATGTTCTCCTTCATAATAATTTGTGTGATGATATATTTTCAATTGCTGGAGAATATCAGTAACTAACCCCATGGGTTGGCATACTGGACTGTTATACTGAACGGTCTTAGGGTCAGGTCCTGTGCTCGGCAAGCAGAACATTTTCATATCATTTAATGCATTGGCAAGTCAATGAAATGAATAATTGTTAGGAAGAAATTACAATTACTAAAATTTTTAATCGAGAAGATAAGGTTTTTTTCATTGTTACACTACTTATTTCTGGACATCATGCCGCTGCAGGCCCGGCATAGTAACGACATCCAGCTGTAGCAGGCCCGGCATCGTAACGACATCCAGCCATCGCAGGCCCTGCATCGTAAAACCATCTAGCCTTTGCAGGTCCGACACTGTTGGCCAACAGTTAGTCGTCAGTCCATGTTGCCATCGGGCCGCTTCCGGCATAAGACAGCGGGCCCGTATCGGCTGACCAGAGTTTGTGGGCTAGCTTTTACCGGCCCAGTTCTGGCCCATATTTTCCGTATTTCCTGAGTAGTAATTCCATATCTTAACATCGAATAAAAAGTTTTAAGTCACAATTTCTGATCATTTAAATTATTTCTTTTGCTTTCTGTTTTTATATGCACCGAACTGTAAAAATTAGCATATTGGTAAAATATTAACTATTCTAATAATTTCAGTGTTTCACTTGACCGACGCATGAATAAAGTATTGAGACCCATGACAATGTTCATATTACATAAGGCGGAAGAATACACAGCATGCATACAAGTAGATCTTAAATAGAGCATTCAGAAGTGTTCATTTTATCATGAATAGCATATATCACCAAAATGCTGCAATACACTCTAAATCTGAATCAGGGAGAATGTCACTGTTACAATCAGTCATCAGTACCTGGCTGATTCAATAGTCGCTTCACTAAATTTAACTGATAAATCAGTGAAAACATGCCAGATTTACCTCACGTATTGATTCAGTGATGTTTTCCACTGATTCAGCAGTCACTTTCTTCACTGTTTTTTAGTGGTTTGTTTTTTGACTGATGGATCAGTTAAACAACGTGTAGAAATGGCTATGAAACAACGTTTTAAAATGCCCATTTAACAATTTGTGTCAAGTGAAACAACGAATAAACAAATAAACCCAATACAAAATGCTGTCCAAAATTTGTTTCTTCTTTCAAATCACCTTTTTGCGATGTAATAAAGACATTCAGCCTTTCATTACATTTTTACCGCCTTCATTTCGTTTTCATGTAATCATCACAGCACCCTGATCGAAGGTTTAAACTGCATATAATGTGGTGAAGAAAGTGCATTCATACATAGTATTCGTTTTAACAATACTAACAGTACCAATAAAACCACATACGAAAAGTAAGGGCATACAATTTAAATATTAACGATTTCGATAAGAAGTATAAGACATATATTTTGCTCTCATTTTTAACTTAACCTGGTAACACAGATTGTAGTGCTATTCGTTAATAAATTTATTGTTCTTGATGTAACTTGTTTTCCAAACTGTTCTTGAATATTCGCGTATAATGCAGAAGACTTAACTTTTGCATTTTTCTTGATCATTCTTGATCATCATCATAGAGGTTTCCCACCAGACATCCATAATTTCATTTTCTCTTGTCTCCATTTTGTCACTAGGTGCAAAGATTGCATATTACTATACTTTCGGAGGATCTCTTTCGATTGAAATGTATTTCCAGTTAATGAAGGTGTTACAAGTAGTACTGCTGTTATAAGATCGTTTATGAGAATTTTGGTTAAATGCTTAGACAACTACTCACTCAATCGTATCCATTTACATATCATTTAGTAAGGGGAATCCATGAAGTTATCGGTCATTGGAACTGGATTAATGACTCGCGAGATGTAAGTGTTTTAATGACATAGTACACAAATTCAAAGTGAATAAATCCACATGCTGTGTTGCCCGGTCGGCCAGATTTTGTGGGCGGCCTAATCTTGATTGGATTATTAAAGCTTTCTATTCTCTAAATCACTAGATTACACGACTTTGTACAAGAATGTTTGGAATTTAAGGGTATTATTTGTTTTTACAATGCAATGAAACAATGGTTTGTCTCGTTCCCCAGTAGTTTCTTTCCCTTTGCAACCTTTTATCGTTCTGTAGCCAACTAGTCACACCGTTCAATACATTTGAAGTGCATTATGCAGCTGAATGTGGCAAAATATATCAGTGAGTTAGTCTATACATTGTTTCTCTATTCAAAACAAAACCAAATTAATTTAAAGAATAATTCAATAGGCATTGTGAGCATAATGTTCTCATCGCATTTGTTTTACACGTTAGCACACTTCTAAATGGAAACAAATTAATTCCATCGATACTAAATATTTACAATGATAAATCTATTATATATAATCAACAAACATATATATCACGTTACATCATGTAAGTACGCTGCCGAATAAATAGGACCATTTAAATCAGCTGGAAACACAGTTTTTCGAGTTTGTAAACCCTGTGCCTATAAAATACATATGGTCGCCGGCTTGCGGAAATAATTGGTGGGTCACGACCATTGCCGTTGTAGTTGAGTTGAGAGATCTGGGTGGCTCTTAACATCGAGTCCTTGAGAAAATATGAGGGCGAAATGAGGTGAGAATTGAGCAGCGTCGGAATGCAAGGGTAGGGGACACGGGAGATCCCCGAGGAACCAACCAGCATGATTCCCACAAGCGAAAATCAAGTTATCCAGCCAGGGATTGAACCCGGCTCGCCTAGGAGGGAGGCGAGAAGTCTAACTGCTTAGCCCTCACCGCTGTTGTATAAAGGAATTGATCGAACTAGAACCGTAGTCAATTAACTCCACGATCAAAATTCCTGAATCTTGCACCAAAACTTATCAATATTTATATGATTCTGTGAATATTAGCTGGCCTTTGATACTCATATTAAAAATGTAGGAATGGAACAAAATAAATAAGTACGAACTACAGTTCAAGGTACAGTTCTTTAGTGTTTCCCCTTTACTGAACTGGAAATTAAAAATGAAACACTCTGTTAGTTCAGGGCAGGTAATAAACGTATATTGGAATTTTCCACTTCGAATTATAAATGTCGGACTATAATAACATAAGGAAGTACGAGATACAGTTCGAGAAACAGTTCTTTCATTTTTCCTCTTTAGTGAATTGGAAATAAAATCGCACATTTTCTTAAAGTTCAGGGCAATTCGTGGACTTGAATTAGAACTTGATTCGTCTGACAGAAAATACCAGACTGAATGAAATAGCGGAGTAAAGAATAACAGTTCGAGAAATAGTTCAATGTTATTTCAATTCACTTGGAATGGAATACAGAATTGGACAAATAAATATTAGTAAAGGTCGGACTTGAACTTGAACCGGAATGATATATTGTTGTCAATCCATGCAGCCAGCTGTCTGCTAATCGCAATGTTAGCTTGATTGTCGAACTTGCCGAAGAAATGGCATTTTCACTTCTCACAATATAATTGGGTTTCTGGAGTTTGACATTGAATCTCATTCCTACTGGTTATATTAATTTGTTTCGTTGTAATACAAAATGTTACACTATCAAATAATGTAATTAGTTTGTAAGCATATGTTTGCATACATAAGAAAAACACATGTAACAAACATGCGGTGGTCTCGCATTTGTGGTTCTGATGCCTTCTGTTTCGTGTTCTAAACCACCTCGCACTGTTAGTTTGTATGTCAATGTGGTCATTATGTAATGTAGTGTACTATTGGTTTTTTTTGTCACATTTTTTTACATGAGTTTTTTTGGCCCTGGAAAGGGCCGATGTAACCTCAATATGAGGACCAGTATCCCTAATTCTCAACCACCTGCCACAATCGTCGTGATAGAGAGGCGACCAGAGAAGTAGCATAGCATTCGCTAATAGCTACTACATCCCAGGCATCCACTACTAGCTCCCAGAGAGCATCTTTATTTGCTGATTGCGGATCATACCAGTTTGCCGCCATCATGTGCTTCGTCTCCAACCAAACAATCTCAACCCGATTTAGATCGGAACTTTAAGGTAGCCAATCTACGATCTCTAGTTGGTCTTGCCTTGTGAACCATTCTTGAACCGTCTGAGAAGTGTGTATCGGAGAATGGTCCTGCTGGAAGCACAGCACACCATTGGTATACAAACTAGCACCAATGGAATCATAATATTCTCCAGAATACACTAATACTGCTCGGCATTGAGGCTGCATGTACTCGGGCCTCAATCATCGGTTCTGTGCAACACACCTATCCCACAAGCTCTCATCCCTTCCCAACACACAATGGATGCATGACCATAGCACAAGCACTCGGTCACGTATTCCGGATTGTGTCGAGTCCCACGAGGTCTTAAGATACGCATTGGCCATCATTAGCCGAGGAAAACACACACTCGTCGGAGAAGACAACACCTGACCAGTCACTGTCAATTGTTTTCTTCAGCAAACACGAGCGGATAAATCCTGTGCTCACCAGTGAGACATTGTTTCCTTGAAACACTCCGGGATTTCAGTCCCACTACCGTAAAGTGCCTCAGAACAGTACTCGATCTACCAGGAAAGTGTGTGGCGCGTTTTAGCTGATTGGCGCACTTGGAAGCAGTCAACTGTGACTGGGTAATAATATGATTGTCCTCGGCTGCAGTCGACACCCTCTATGGACACGTTCCTCCGCGATGCATCATATCACCTGTGTCCCGGAACTGTCATACCCATCGACTCGCAGTGCTCTCTGGAACACTGTAACATCGGCCTGCTTCAGCGTCGGATAAACCTGCCACCTTAACAAGGCATATGACTCTCTCCCAAACCTATTGGCTGTGGTTAGACATCGCTACAGAATGACGTTTCACTTCCTCGAACCTTCTGGCTCTGGGGAGACATCGCTACAAAATAATGTGAATTAAATTGATTGTACATGCCTGTGACATAGAAGGTACATGTGCCCAGAGTCGAATGGGGACCCAAGGTTTGTGAAATGTGTGTGTTGTCAGAGGACATCTGTTTAAAAAGGGAGGAGACCATAAGGCATGTCCGAAAATGAATAATGTTCTCAACTGATCACATGACGAGTTTCAGGGCTACAAATACATGGGTTATCAGGAAGAAACTCTGTGGCATTGGAGAGGCATGCTAAATACCCAAACCAACCATCAAATCATCGCATGACCATGCAAACACAGATATGTATAAAAACACAAATATGAACAGTAAAACACAGACATTGTGTGGTGAGAGTTATCCTTATATTTGTCAATGCAATAACTTGTATTATATTTTGATTTATTCTGTGAGACACCAACAAACAGCTGATAAATGTAGTATTATTTGCAAAAGATCAAAAATAAATGAAGAAATAGATTTCCTACAGATAATAATGACTGCCTACTTGGCCCTGCGACCTTTATCATCAGGGGTGAGGCCTGTGTTATGAATTTGACAACTATATGATACACAGTATGGAAGTAACAGCTAATTATGCTTATTTTATAAGTAGACATATGTATATTTGATCCTACGACCATTCTTGTCATAGATGATGCCTATGTTATGAATTTGGCAATTACATCTTATATGGTATGGAAATTTCAGCCAACTATGCTTATAAGTAGACATGGAGCATACTTGGCCCTATGGCCCTTCTCATAGTTGTGGATGATGTATATGTTTTCAATTTAGGAACTATATATTATGTGGTTCGGAAATTACAGCCAACTATGCTTATAAGTAGACATAGGTTGTACTTGGCACTGTGGCCCACCTCACCATTGTGGATGATGTCTATGTTATGAATTAGGCAACTTTAGTGTAAATGGTTTGGAAATTACAGTCAACTATGCTTATAAGTACATATAGAGTATACATGATCTTGCGATCCTTTTCATCATTGTGGATGATGCTCATATTATTAATTTGGCAACATTATTTAACACAACTCAGAAATCACAGTTAAATGTGCTTATAAGTAGATGTAGATTAGTTCACCCTGCGACACATCTTGTCATTGTGGGTGATGCTTCTATTATGAATTTAGTACTATTAATTACATGGTTCAGAACTTAAAGCCAACCATGCTTATAAGTGACATTGGGTATACTTAGCCCTGCAACCCTTCTTGCTGTTGGGTGTTTCGCCTGTGTTATGAATTTGCTAACTGTATCTTACATATTTCAGGAATTACAGCCAACTATTCTTACAAGTAGACATAATGTGTACTTGGCTGGATACCCTTCTTGTCGTGAACATCTATGTTAAAGATTTAACAATGCATTATGTAGTACAGAAATTACAGCCATGTAAGTCTATAAGAAGATATAGGATATATGTGGTCCTGAGATCCTACTCATTGTCGTGGACGATGCTCATATTATTAATTTTGCATCCTTATCTTACACAGTTCGGTAACGACAGTCACAAATGTTTATAAGTAGCTATAGAGTATATCTGATCCTGCGATCCTTCTCATTGTTGTAGATTGTGCTCATTTTATTAATTTCGCAATGTTATCTTACACAGTTTGAAAACTACAGTCATATATACTTACAAGTATATGTAGGTTATAGTGAACCCTGCGACCCTTCTCGTCATTGTGGATGATAAAAATATATTATGAGTTTGGCAACTATATCTTATGTGGTTCGTAACTTACAACCAACTATGCTTATAAGTATACATAGGGTATACTTGGCCCTGCGGCTGTTCTTGCCATCTTGGATGATGTCTATGTTATGAATTTAGCAACTATATATTATGTTGTTCGGAAATTACAGCCTACTATGCTTTTACAGTAACATGGGGTTTACCTGGTCCTGCAACTCTACTCGCCATCATAGATGATGACTATGTTATGAATTTGGCAACTATAATTTACATTATTCGAAAATTACAGCCAACTGTGCATATAAGTTGACAAGGGGGATACTTGGCCCTACAAACCTTTTCCTCGCCAGGGGTGAGGCCTGTGTTATGAATTTGACAATGTTATCTTATGTGTTTTGGAAATTACAGCCAACTATACTTATAAGTAGACATTGGGTATATTTGACTCTTCATCACTTCTCATCATCATGGGTGATGCATATGTAATGAATTTATTAACTATATATATTATGCAGTTTGTAACTTACACGTGTTATGAATGTGACAACTTTTGTCCTACATGATTTGGAAGTTACAGCCAACTATGTTTATAAGTATACATAGGGTATACTTAACTCTATGACCCTTCTTGTCATCATGGATGATGAATATGTTATGTATTTGGCAACTATATCTTATGTGGTTCGGAACTTACAGCCAACTATCCATGTAAGTAGCAAAAGGTATACTTGGCCCTTCGACCATTCTTGTTGTGTTGGATGAAGTCTATGTTATGAATTTAGCAACTATATTTTACATGATTCGGAAATTACAGCCAACTATGCTTACAAGTAGACATGGGGTATACTTGGCCCTGCGAACCTTTTCCTTGCTAGGGGTGAGGCCTGTGGTACAAAAATGACCATTTTATCTTATGTGTTTCGAGAATTACAGCCAACTATACTTATAAGTAGACATAGGTGATACTTGACTCTTCGATACTTATCATTGTGGATGATGCAAATGTAATTAATTTGTCAACTATATATATTTTGAAGTTCGGAACTTACAGACCACAGTGCTTACAAGTAGGTATAAGGTTTGCTTGGCCCTGCGACCCTTCTCATCGTCAGGTGTGATGCCTGTGTTATGAATTCGACATCTATATATTGCATGCTTTGGAAGCTACATCCAACTATGCTTATATGTAGACAAAGGGTATACTTGCTCTGCAACCCTTCTCATCATTGTGGATGAGGCCTATGTTATGAAATTGGCATCTGTTACTTATGTGGTTTGGAACATGCAGCCAACTATTCTTATAAGTAGACATATAGTTATAATTTGCCTTGCAACCCATCTCATCATTGGGGGTTTTCCCTGATTTGAATTTGACATCTATATCTTTCACATTTCAGAAATTACATGTAATTATGCTTATTAGTATACATAGGGTATATTTGACCCTACGACCCATTCTCGCCATGAGATGATGCATATGTTTTGTTTTTGGTAACAATAACTTATGAGGTTCGGAAATTACAGTCAACTTTGTCTATAAAGAGACATATGGTTTATTGGCCCAGCGACCCTTCTTGTCATTGTGGTTGATGTCTATCTTATGACTTTGGCAACTGTGTATTATGCTTTTTGAAAATTATTGCCGACTATGTGTATAAGTAGACATAGGGATACTTGCACCTGCGACCCTTCTCATCATCAGGGGTGATGACCGTGTTATGAATTTGACACCTGTACCTTACACATTAAAATAATTACAGCTAACTATGGTTATAAATAGACATTGGATATACTTGGTCCGGCGACATATTCTCGTTGTCATGGGATAATGACCTATATTATGGATTTGGTAAATATAACTTATATGGTTCGAAAATTATAGCCAACTCAGCTTATAAGTAGACATAGGGTATACTTGGCCCTGCGACCCTTCTTGTCATCATGTATGATACCTATCTTATGAAATGCATTTCGGAAATTATTGCCAACTATGGTTTTTTGTAGGCATGCGGTATACTTGCCCCTGCGACCCTTCTTGTTGCCGTGGGTGATGTCTAGGTTATGAATTTGGCAATCATATCTTACACATTTGGGAAATTCCAGCTGTTTATGTTTGTAAGTAGACATAGGGTATACTTGTACCTGCGAATCTTCTCGTCATTGTGGATTGTGCCTATGTCATGAATTTGGCAACAATAACTTATGTGGTTTGGTACTTAGTGCCAACTATGCATATAGTTAGACAAAGCATATACTCGACCATTCGATACTTTTCATTGTTGGGGTTGAAGCCTGTGTTTGAATTTCAGAACTATATTTTACAAGTAATGGAAATTACAGTTCACATTGCTTATAAGTAGACATATGGTTATACTCGGCCCAACGACAATTCTTGTAGTCAGGGGTGAAGCTTGTGTTTTAATTTGAAAACTATATATCACATGTTATGGGAATTACAGTTACCTATGCTTATAAGTAGACATATGATTATACTTGGCCCTGGGACCCTCCTTGTCATTGTGAATAATGCCTATGTTATGAATTTGGCGACTTTATCTTACAGAGTTCGGAAATTACAGCCATCTATGCTTATAATTAGATGTAGGGAATACTTGACCATGCGACCCTTCTTGTCGTCGCGGGTGATTCCTATGTTATGAATTTGGCAACTGTGTCTTGCATGTTTCTGAAATTACTGCCAACTATGCTTATAAGTGGACATGAGGTGCACATGACTTTGCAACATTTCTCATCATTGGGGGTGATGCCTCTGTTACGAATTTGACAACTATATCTTACATAGTTCCGATATTACAGCTAACTATATATATAAGTACACATAGGGTATATTTGACCCTGCGACCCTTCTTGTTGTCCTAAATGTTGCCTATATTATGAATTTGGCAACTATATCATTTGTGGTTGGGAACTTACAGCTAACTATGCTTGTAAGTAGAAATATTTTATACTTAGCCTCACGACCCTTCTCGCCACCGTAGATAATGACGATGTTATGAACTTGGCAACTATATCTTACATGGTTGGGAAATTACAGCCAACTATGCTTATAAGTAGACATGGGGTACACTTGACCCTGCGACTCGTCATCGTGGGGGTGTGGCCTGGTTATTGAATTTTACAATTATATTGTTTGTAGTTCGGAAGTTACAGTCAAATATGCTTATGTGTGCTTAAGTCTAGCGAACATGTAACCCAATGTGGCATTCGGCACCGCATTGCGATGTTAGGTCGACAGATTCCGAAAGAAATGATGGAGCATGAGACTCGGTACCCACCAGGACGCTAGGTGAAAGGGTCCCAACACCCTGGCATCGGATTGACAGAGCAGGAGGTTGGGATCCATTATGGCCACTGCAGGCATGAAGGAATATGAGAATTTCTTTGAGGAAAATGGGAAATTTTTTGGGGAAAAATGGGAAGAATGGATACTTTTTTCCAGTATGGGGTCAACAAAGATGGCGTCGCCTTGTTCCCTTGTGCACAGCTTCAAATCTCTCTTAAATTGCCCATTTGTATACTACTTTTAAGTCACTATATCGTTCGTAGCTTTACTTGAAGAAATGCATCAAAATTCAGTACTTAGTGGTTACTACATAAGAAATATAATTATATACAACTTTTTGACATTCCCATTTCTTTTACTAAAGTCAAATCGGTTCAACAATTTATGAGAAATGCTATTTAAGCATTATATTTGAAGTAGTGCTTGTCTTCCAAAATTGCTACCAATATAGACTTATCTACTGATACCGGCAAACTTCTGTGCATGCGAGTCCCCTCTTATTCCCTAGACTACGGCTCGGCACAGACCGGTCTCTTGCCAAGTGGCAAGACTGTGTCCCAGCAGTATTCGTGCGGACATAAAAACATTCGGTATTTTGTTTAGAGTAACAGCAAATGCAAAACCGGACACGGAGACTTTTTACTAGTGACAACAGGTAGCAGTGCTCTTGTGACAGTGTATGCTGGAGGATCTTTACCTTCTGCATGTATTCTTCGATAGCATTCAATTGCTTTTCTTTTCAATTGAGTCCAATTTTTCTGTTCAAATGTTAAATAGTATCGAATTAAAATCATGCTAGATCAAAGTAACAATGATGGAGATGGAATACTTTCTATGTTTTGATCCATCACCAGATTACTTGTTCCTTTTCCATATGTTCATCATATCTTTCACCATTGAAAACGGGATGATTGAAGGATATAAATATTTTATCTGAAGTTTTACGGCACAGCGTAATAAATATCTCAATGGGAATACATTACTCAAGACAAAATTTGTTCACAAAATTTGCAAATATTGAGGGGCTTGAGACAGCATAATGCTAAGCCAACTTGAACACATTTTACAGCATAGCAGTTTTACTTCCAAAAAATCCAAAAATTATGCAAATAATAATACACAAATTCGTAAAGAGCTGTCGTCTATCTAGCCAGTGCCGAATGTAATTTCGTAACATATCCATAGTTGTTGGCCCGATATTGTTGATAACATAGAATTCTTGAATTGTGTGTGTCTCTTGTCGAAATCATCAATCACAATACAGGGCAGTGAATATATTAATTCTAATAATGAATAATAAATTAAAAATATTTTTAATATAATAATTCTATATTAAATGATAAAGGAATATTTAGTACAATCACTGGTAGACAATAATACAAAATAGAAATAAGAAACGGATAAAGATATATTTTATTTTAAATTTTTTTATTCCAAAGAAAATAGTGTTGTATGAAGTTTAAACTATACATTAGATGTTTTAAAGCAATGTTCAAAACTTTGCCCGCAGTTTCTCCATTTAACTTAGCACAAATATAGGCAAATGTATACCAACAAACATGCAGTGAATTATAGGTACAATGTGGAACATTTAATTAATATTTTACTTAAATTATAACTTATAAATTATCTCCAATGAAATAAGCTGCTTTTTGTTGACTTAAAATAAGTTCTTATAACCACTGAAAGTGTTTTGGTTGACCTATTGACTGCCCCTGTGCCGCAGTCGGTTGAGTGTTGAGCATGAGTAGTTCTGGTTTCGAATCCCGGGTAAAGCAAGGATGTGATTTATGCTTGTCCATAGGAGTCAACATTTCTTGGGAAATGTTACTGCCAATAGGAGAACTACGAGAAAAAAGTTGTCACAGAATAAAAACATTAGTACTGTAAATCTGGAAATGTGTGTGTGCGTTTTATAGTAATTTTAGAAGTAAAACCTTGAGAACTAGTAACCAAAAGAATACTTGCCTTTTCTTGTAATGAATATATTACCCTTCTAAGAGGGCTTGCAATATGTAGATATTTAACATTAGGGGAAAGTCACCGAAATCGTACCATCACCTAAATCGTACCACCACTGGTTTTCTATAAAGCAGGGCTAGTGGACTGCTCTCACAGTGAATACTTGAACTACTAGATGTATCGAGCAGCCCGTGAAAATAGCTAGTCTGTGTAAGCATATGTTGTGTTTTTATTACAGTTATATTGTTTGAGTGTTTGCTGATGTAGTTTTTTCTACTCCATATGTACGATAATACAGCACTTCAAGGTAAGTGTCATTGGATTTCATGCAGTTATCATTGTGGTGTAAGTATTATTGAACGTAATGGCTGGTCGCTTTGTAGCGAGTCACCTGTTTTAGGTTAGAAATGACGTATAGACTGAAGTTGTGTGCGGTTACCTAAATTATACCACAGGTGGGGTTCCTAATTCGTACCAGTACAAATTGAGATATATTATTTGAAGCTCTATATTTGCAATTTTTTCGCCTCAAATAAATAAATTCTAAACGAACACAAGTATCACACATGTTAACTGTGTGTTATATAATGATGATAAGGAAATATGGTGCCTGGAGTGAATCAGACATGGGAAGGGCTCTGTCAGTATACAGAAATGGGGACGTGGGGTTCAACGAGTGCTGCCACCAGTATGGCATTCCAAAATCAACGCAAAAGCCCCACTTGGACTGTAAAAACGTAATTGTTTATGATGGTGCAAAGGCGCTTGGACAGACTACCACCTTGCCATTTTAAATAGAAAATCAACTTGTAGAACATATTTTAAAATTGGAAGGACTACTTTTTGGAGTCACGATAAATGGTGTACGCAATCTGGCATACCAGATAGCAGAGCACAACACATTCCACATAACTTTAATCGAGATACTCAAATGGCAGGTAAAAAGTGGTTTTATGCTTTCCAAGCTTGTCACAAAGTGTTGACATTGCATTAACTAGAAGTAACATCCATGGCTCGAGCAAGAGGGTTCAATAGGGAACATGTTGGCGAATTTTTCGACATATTAAAGAAAGTCATTGATGAAAACAAGATCGATGCGACCCACTTATTTGATGTGGATGAAACAGGCATTAGTACTGTTCAAAACAAATGCCAATAGGTTTTATCTAAGAAAGCAAAACACCAGGTGGGTTCTGTCTCTAGTGGAGAAAGAGATGTAAACATGACAGTGGCGTGATTCACAATTGCATCAGGGTCAAACGTTCAGCCGAGTACCTAAAGCAAACAGATGATCCTACACCAGTCAATGAAGATTCTGATGTGTGTGCATCTTCAAGGCTCACGGAAGATGCCACTAATGAGTCACCTAACTTAGATGAAAAAATGTCCTTTCGATTGAAAAACCAAGTGATTTTACTGACCCTAATGTAATATAAACCACTTCTTGTAATCTCAGCGTGTCTGTTGAATCACTTTCACCAATTCCTAGACACAACAAATAATGTAGGTTGGCAAAGGCCCAACGGGCACTTGCTTTGACAAGCTGTCCATACAAAAATTATTTAGAGTTGGTGAAGGCGTTGCAAGTGCCACAGGCAAAAGTTAAAGATTAAAAATCAAAATCGCAAAGGACATGCCATATGAGCTACGATTAACACAGTCCAATATTAAAAAGAGAAAGACTAACGGACCTGGGCCTACAACGAAGAAACATTCTACATCTGCAGGAAGAAACCAAGGCCTAGATTACAATTTTCACCAGTTATCCACTTCATTACAGCACGATATTCCGATCGACATAGAAAGTGGCTTACAACTTGACGACTGGTATTGTTCTGTATGTGAATAAACATTTGTGGAAGATATGGTTTAGTGTTTAGTGTGCGCATCCTGGGTTCATGAGAGTTGTACGGGTGTTAAGTCAGAACTGAAACATTTTGTTTGTGCAGCCTGTAAATAATTGAATATTTCTTGCATTTACTGTAGAAAAATAATCAAACTTTATTAGTATTTAAATACTACAATAATTCTGTGTGTTATTTCATAATGTCTTGGTCGTTCTCTCATTTGGTTTAATTTATAATGTTATGGAAAGATTTAGGACATAGAGGGTATGATTTAGGACACCAGTTTCTTATATTGTACCAGTTGCAGCCTGTTACGAGAAGTTCTTTATTTCTTCCCCGATGTTACATTTTGAGATGTAACCTACATAAATGTACCCATAAATAGTCACACTTTTTTATACAAATTCATAAAACCTTGTATTTTTTTTCATTTTAGACATATAAAATGGCAAATGTATAAAGTGGTACTATATAGGCAACTCTCCCCTATAGTCAAACATGTATTTCAGGCACATTTATAAACTGAGAATCAAAATTAATATATAACATATTTTCAAACATAGATTTAATTAAACCACAAATATAATACAAAGATTATATTTTATATTATAATTAAATAAATACGTTACAATTAGAAATCGAACCTACAACTTCTTGAGCAAATACGTGTTGCCCTCACTTCAACAACAACAAAACTAATTTACTTATTACTATAATGATAGTGTTAATTTCTAATCTGTTTGTCTAATAATTTGACAGACAAATATTTTCTCTTAATGAACATTGCATTTAGAATAGCATTTACTGACATGAATTATAGACAAATGTTTATTACGGTCTGTTAAGTTAGTACAAATAACTGTATCATAAATGCTATAGCAATATTTTTATATTCGATACACTGTCTGCTGAAGCCAGCATTATTTCAATAAACATCTATACAAGTGGCATTAATTTGGCACGTGAATCGGAATTATAGAAACAATACATAAACCGACAAGATAATTAACACCTTTTTTATATAAACTCTAAATATTTACTATGATTTTCGTGAGTTTTTAAATGTGAACACCCAGGCGTATGTAGACTACAATTTCACATTAACTATCATTTAGCATGGCAAGAATGCTTGCACACAGATTAATTGGGTGGAATTTGTGAAGTATGTGAACATTATGCTATATATTTTAATTTTATTTTTTATTTCTTGTTTTATAAACACTGTAGGCTATGCATTATTTATAGTGCAGGTCAACCTACTATGAGTAAAAACACTCATTTTTGCGACTTTGTGCAAATAAAGACATGAAACTATTTCTATAGTTTCGAAAGAAAATCACTGGCCTGAAATTACTGTTTTGTTATATTTTGATAAACTGTACATATAAATTAATTCACTCGAAATTGCGCCGAGTGTTAAAAACTAACTAATATTACAGTTGTATATTTTTTTTTGTGATATGTGGATTTATATAAATATCATGGTCAAGTGCAATTTTGTAACACTGAGGATAAATTTCCTGTTCCTCTGCGAACGCCCATCGTCCTCCATTGCCTTACATATACCTGAGCCCGTCATATATGATGTTTGTGGAATAATCGATAGTACAGCCAGACCTGCTTGCGCATCTCTTCCCCTCCCTTTTTCCTTGTTCAGATTAACACACTCCACGCGCTCAGACATGCACAGGCGTCTGCCGCCTACAGTAGTTAATATGAAACCTATGTAAGGATTTGATTTGGCAGCATAGAAATTGGCCCGGTTAAATATGACATGGCTTTTCATGCAGACAGCAGCTAGTTGCAAGAGAAACATTCTTGATGTGCGCATACAATAATTACATCTGCAACATGCGCTGATTGTTTCATTAATGTCCAGAGGCTTTAGTTACTGACGAATATAGGCATATATTCCGCTAAAGAGTGATATTCCGTTTTCGCAAATGTGTATGACAACAGAAAATTAATTTCTGTATATTGATAATAAAAGACAAATATTATAACTACTTAACGTCTCACATAGAATAGGGCTTATTTTAATTATTAACAGAGGAGAGTTATTTCACATACGTTTACTGTTTCATTTTTGAAGCATACCTCGAGACATACCTCGAGACAAGCTATATTGCATAATACTTTAGTTCAGCTTGCCTTTATGATTTTTTTTTTTTTTGCTAAGTGTTGCCTGCTTGCACGACTCGCGAACGTTTAGTGTGGAGCTCATGTGAGGTAATCCTGCTAAAATATTTCGGGACATGCTATGTTGCACAACACTGTCATTTAGCACGCATTTATGGCTGGTTTTCTTTCCGCTGTCTGCTTGCACGTCTCACGAACATTCATGTGAGGTAATTCCATTAAAATATTTCAGGACAAGCTATGTTGCACAACACTGTAGCTCAGCTTGCCTTTATAAATGGTTGTTTATTCCCCTAGGTGTTACCTGTTTGCGCATGAGACACGGACTTCCAGTGTGGAATTTGTGTGAGATATAACATTTTTGCATTAACTTCATAAATCGCAGGATGAGTTACTTCATCAAATTAAATGCATTATATTAACTTGGAGAAGCAGATGTCAGAATGATGCTCCAATAGAAGCTAAATAGATTCTTGGCGCAGTTCAAACGCTGAACGATTGGCCGGATAGTTCTGTCTTGCTGGTTGCCTAAGAGCCAAGGCTTTACATCTTGTCTAAAGCCGAAGATTACCGAAGGGGACTTTAACTTTCTCCATCGCTCATTTATTCTGATGGGAAGTGTATATACGATATCCGAAATTCTCTCCAAGAATCCTCGCACTGCAAAAGATCCGAGTTCCAAATGCTAAAGAACGGAGAAATTCGCGGCTCCAATGACCTGTAGGTAGACTCCATTACTCGTTAGTAACCTGTATACTCAATCCACTGTTAAGTGTTCAGTGGCTGCTCCACCCAGTGAATAACGTTTACCCTACAGCAGGTAACACAGGGTTTGGTCCTTGTTTTCTTGCACTGACTGATTCCTCCAAGGCGATTTTAATGACTGGGATTTTGTTGCTAATGTCACAGTAATGTACCAATTTTGAATCTAGCTTCTTTCATTAAAGCGGAAACTTCCTGTGTCTACCAGTTACACAATATAGGACGACCCAGGCCTCATCCAGGAAGGCAAACAGGTTTCCGGCTTGAAATAAACCTACAGAAGGTGACGTCATGGTGTGAAATATACGGTTTATTCTATTCGCTGTTTCTTCACACCTTTTAAATCAAACCTTTGGAAATTCGCCCCAAGTATGAGTATGTTTTTTTTTTCTAATTATGTCGCATCACAAGCGTTTTATATTTGTGTTAACATAAAACAACATAAAGTACCTTATTTTAGGTCAAATTTAAATTTCATTTATAGTTTATCTATAATTCATAATATTTCGTCTGTAATTTATATCAATAAAATAGTGAGAAAATAGATTTTTTTTGGTAATACCTAGTCAGAAATAGTTCTTACGCACAACACTATTAAACTGCACACGAGTGCTGTGCGCTGTTCCTCTGGTGTAATTTTCCAGACTCGGTAAATCTTTGTTCACATGAGGCCGAGGAGTATACTGAAAGTAGAACTTCAGCAGGGCTTCAGAAAAGTGGGTGAGAGATTCAGGCAAGCCATTAGAATCAAACAAGTCAGTTATAGCCTTTGTTTTTTGGAAGGGTGTAGTTAAACACTGAACGAAAATTGCAAATGTTCGCCATAGTAGAAACAGCACTGAATTTTTCGATATTGGTTCATAGGCATTGGCATCCTTAATATAAGACGCTTTAAGTCAACGTATCAAAATTAAACGACGAAAAACAGGAATATTCCCTGCACCACCTGCGACCTTTACCGGGGAGAAATGCAGTCCTGTAAGTATCGATCAACAAGCATTCGTCGCACTCACCCAGTCTTTTCTCAAAATGTCACTTTCCTCTTCCACTTTTGAATAGTCCAATGATGACGTGCTCTGAAACACTAGACGAATAAAAACAACGAAGGTTCATCTGTGCAGAGTTCTTGGGCATGTGTGCTGCAGAATCCCAAGTGAATCAATTTGTCTGTGGGTGTTACAATGATGTACCTGTGAGGGAGTAAGAGGAAACCACCCAACAGCCAGCCAAAACTCGTGCCGCTGGTACGCATGACGCCAGCATAGCGAGACACTTTACCTACCAGCATTTCGGGTTCAATCCCCAGCCAGGTCACTCCGGATTTTCGCAAGTGGGAATCATGCGGGACAATGCTGCTGGTCGGCAGGTTTTTTCGGGGATATCCCATTTCGCTGCCCTTTCATTCCGGTGCTGCTCCATTCTCACCTCATTTCACCCTCATCGGCTCTCAAGACCTTGTTGTTAAGATCCGCCCAAATCTCTCAACTCAATTCTATCGATCTCACATGTTGTCAACTCTGAATCTTCACGTTTGAGAAGATATAAAGTGGCACATTGGTCGTTGAGCTATCACATATCAGATGAATGTCACCTCGAAAGGTACTCGTATTATTATAAAAAAGAAACGGCACGCTATAATTCATATTGTCTTGCTTCGCAGTTGTAAAGCGTTGTTCTGATGTGATACAGTTACGAAACCCATTACGTAAAAAGGGAAACCATAAAGATATCGACAAATAGATTTATGAAAATGGACACTACAGTAAAAAAATTAATCAGCTGAAAGATAAACATGGTGTATAAAGTTATTTCGTCTCATTGTATGATAATTAACATAATATTTATTTTTGTAAACATGCATTTTTACGGGGCTATAGCACAATGGAATTCATTTTAGTTACATACAACATCTGTGCCGTTAAAGGAGTCAAACGGAAGCGAGAACAATTACATTTGTGTAATAATGGTTTAAAATTATGACTCTTATGTGTTTTGGTATCCTCATTTTTGCTCAAGCATATTCCGTATGTTGTACAGGCCTTTTGTTCTGGATTACACGCACACTTTTAAAACATATAAATTCTCGATAACTGTATTTTAAGTTGAATTTAATTCCTACATTTTAACCCGAATGTCAGTCGAATTCACACAATGCAATAAATGTTTGTTCTGTTCTCGCAACAACTTTTCGTTTGCTCCGCAATAAGACAAATTAACGAGTCATGTTAAGGTATAATAATATTTAAAAACAAAATGTTATAATCTATAAGTACTTACACGTCCTCTCGTTGAATTCGTCGTTTTTTCTTGTACGCCGCTGCCCATTTTTATCTTTTCTTTTTTCAGCAAAGTCCTTCATGTTCTTTACATTATAATTTTCTAACTACCCTGTATCTAAGTGTTAGGTGGAGGCCTGGTGGGTAGGGCGGGAGCTTATTGCGTCTCCCTTACGCCTACAAGGTAAGGAAATCATGCACAGGATAGAATTCAAAATTATTACATCCATTAATGCTACAGGAGACAATTGTTGGATAGTTTCTTTATTAGTAGAGAGAGAAATAATTAGTAGAGAGGGGGTACTTCATTTGGATGGTGATCATCAGTTGTGTCTGGTTATAACCCCGTGAGGGAAGTAGCGCAGTTGATCCTCTTCCCCCGATTCTTCATGGAACCTGGAAGCTAAGAAGAAAAGGAGCGAGTTGCCAGTAAGTGTCGGCAGGGCCAATACTTAGTGGGTTTTTTCATGGCCGTGAAGAGACGGTAAGAACCTGAAAAAAGAAGGAAATTAATAACTAGCCTAAGTGATCTATATTGACATATATCCTCGGGAGCATATGTGTCTAATTCTAATGCTGTGCTACCACGCAGCGAGCATGCCTCCATAGCCATGTGCTGTAATGGAGTATATCTCCACCCATAATGCTGCGAGTGCACGGAGCTTCAGATAGGAGAGTGTCGAGACATTATAAATATTGCTTCCAGCACATCCGCCCAGAGATTGAAGCGCTTGCTACTTCCTGCCGAACATGAATACCCAAGAGACACCACGTAACCAAAACACGACACAAGTCATTCAAAATCAACAATAATTTTGAAGTGAATTTTAAACGCATAATATCTCTTTAAGTTACAAACACATACACTGTACAGGAAAAGCCTTATATATTTTCAAAACACGTTACAAAATCCATGCAAGTACCAAATTACAAAACACTACTTCCAACTGACTGACTAGAATTTTACATATTTCTACATTTAAAGTCATGTATCCATATGACTACATAACATATCTTGCGCATTAAAACTCTAAAATAAATATATCTTGGCTATGCAGGAGGTAACCCTTTTAACGGTTTAATTACTTCAATAATTCTCGTAAGGTTGAAAAATGACAAATTTGAATATTAAAACAGCCTTTAAAATTCTATCATGGCACAGCATGAAAATTTAACTTGACGTTCATTCAAATCCATTTGACTATACTCAACAAGTGTTCTTTAAATACTCGTAAGATTTCTCTCTATTTCCCCTTTCATTGTAATCTTGTAAGTATTCCCTATACTTAAGAATCTCTTACATGACAATGCTACTTTCTTCCAATACATGTACAGTACAAAACTAGGAAATACTAGATTTCCCTTTTTTAATGCAACTACGTGATAGCGGTTACTGAAAGACGCCAAGGCAGAGGAAAACACATTTTTTTTACTAACAGCCTTTTCTCACTAGACTTTAAGAGTGCATAGCCATCCCAAACCATGTCGAGGCCTACCAAATAAAATTTCTACTGCCTACATGGACAAGCAAGAAAGCCCATATCTACATTTAACTGGCCTTATGGGCCCTATATACATGTTATATTTTTACTTAACTTTTACCATATCGTAATTCCAGCAGCCGAGTCTCTGAAGACCAGTCGGCTGCGGGGTTAATTTATAGTTCATTTTTAGCTGGGGAAACTCCCACTACTGTAGGGACAAACAGTCTTATTTTTTATTCAAACAATGGGGATCGGTGGTACCTTCCAGAAAATTTAATTTCCAAGAAATTAAGTCCTTATGGTGCCATCTATGACGCGAATCGCGTGCTGTTCACGCCCTGTGCGCTACACCAGCGCCCAAGGTGACAGGTTAATGAAATATTTTGTCGGGCCGCTCAGAATGACAGCCGACTCGCTGTCAGCCGGTCTGCCGCTGCTCGCGCTCCGACGAACAACTCGTAACGTATGTCGTTCGTCGACAGCACATCGCAGTTCCAGTCAAGGTACGATTTCTTTAATTTTACGTAGCACAGTAGTACACAAGGCCTTTCTGCATAATTCCATTTCTAAGAAAAGTGCGGTGTAGGTATAGTAAGCAGGTGGGCGAACTAGCAAGTGGGACGCCGGTTGTAGCGCCGCTCAGCAGTCGAGTTGCTGGTATGGCTGGTAACTTTCAACTGTACATGACACTCACGGTCTCACGTTTTATTTATTTCTAACATAAAGATGCTCTTCCGACACCATGTCCATTGCATCAGAACACTCTTCTTGACACTCCCTTGCATTCCACAAAATACTTTCACTCATTTCAAAAACACCGTGTGGCACACGTTAACTGCTTTGCAAACTTTGAAAGCTGATCTAAGTTACATTTCCTTCTCATTCTATGCTTTGAAACTTCAATATTATGATTTAATTTACGAAGTTATCGCTTTTCACTAGTATTCGCCATTTTACAATGTCAAGTCTGTGTAAGCTGGTTTTGACTGGACACTACTTCAACGTCGCGATAACACAAATATTTTGCTCCTCCTGTTAATTTTAGCGTAATACAACTTTTGGTTCTGGCAACATTACCTAGAGGCTTTATTACCATTAACACTTCAACAGTATGGTTCTGGCAACATTACCTAGAGGCTTTATTACCATTAACGCTTCAACAGTATAGTTCTGGCAACATTACCTAGAGGCTTTATTACCATTAACACTTCAACAGTATAGTTCTGGCAACATTACCTAGAGGCTTTATTACCATTAACACTTCAACAGTATAGTTCTGGCAACATTACCTAGAGGCTTTATTACCATTAACACTTCAACAGTATAGTTTCTGAAGTTGATGGCAATGGTGTTGTGAAACAGAATTCTGATTTTGATTGGATCTCCATTATCTACAATGACTACAAAAAGTAACCACATGTTTTCCAACTTTATCGTTGTATCTTGTTCCATATATATATATATATATATATATATATATATATATATATATATATATATATATATATATATATATATATATATATATATATATATATATTTGTTTATTTATTTATATTACATTTTTATTGCATTTGTCTTTCTCACCCGTATATTGTGTTTTTCATTTTTATTTTCTTTTTATCATAAGTTAGTCAATGTAGGCGATGGAGATTAATTTAAAATTCCAATTGTACATCAACAGTATATTTGCATGATAATAGCATAAGACTTGGCAAATGGTAAACATTTTTATCTTTGTCAGAACATTAATAATTTTACATCAACAAAAATGGCTGAATAGTAGGCTTTTGTTGCGACAACCTTAGACTTTTCCTGTGTACGATTTGACTTCGCCTCATGTCGGAAGATTCTTACACCTTGATCTGTCAACGATGCGAAAATCCGGGAGTGACCCGGCCGACGATTGAACCCGGTTCGCCTTGGTGGGAAGCCAGCGGCTAACCGCTCAGCCACCACGGCCCTTGAAACAACTTACACAACATAAATTAATGCGCGTTTTGAGACATTACAGCATGTGCGTAGATCGTGTCAAGGTCGTGTCAGAACTGCGTCAGGGCGCCGATTCAGGAATGGACGAAAGTAGTTTTATCTACTTTTCCCTTGGCCCGGTGCTGGACCTGGCCAGTGCTTCAGGAAGCTGCCGAGTGGGAGGATGCTAGGTGCTGTTTTGGTAAAATGGCAAGCCTTCAGGTGGTATAGTCCATGTAAGGTTACTTCCAACCTTTGTGAAGCCTTGCTTTAGTTCTACATTCCGGATGTTCCTCCGCCTCACTCACACAAAGCTTAAACAAGTACAGAACATTACACCAGAGGGACCACGTGCTGCAGTCGTGCGCACTCGGTTTAGTTGTATTTTATATGAGAACTGCTTATTACTAAGCGTTACCAACACATTTATTTCCTCCATGTTATTATTCATATTAATTATAATTTGTAGAAAGAATATAAGTAAAACTTCAGTTTAATTAAAAATAATGTTCTTTAATAATGTTAAAACATGTATAAAACGCTTGAAATTCGGGACATATTTAGGGACGTCATAAATGGGATTATTTTTCAAATATTTGATTCAAAAGTGTGAATAAACCGCGAATATACTCTGTTTATTATCTTCGTGCGGTTCTCCAGTATCAAGAATAGAATTTGTAATGTTGACTGGGTCATTCTAAAACACTCATTACATTTCGTTCCGTCACTCGTGTAATCAGGGAACAAAATAACGAGCTATATTTCCACTGGCCCAATTTTCCAAGCACTCTGAAGCTGCAGTCTTTTATCTCAACCTCTTAGATCGTCTACACTCTTCCTCGTCTTCTAGTGCTAGCGCTATGATATTCGGTACTGCGAATATTTTAAAACGTGCCATCACATTCGATGAGAAGATATGAACGCATCGACTCTTCAAGGCAGATTGCGTTACAGATTTTAGCGCCTGGCCTTGATGTGGGCCTAAAGTGTGGCACATGTCTGTAAGGGCCAGGTCGGGGCCGGGTGCCCTCCGTTACCCGGCTCTGACACGGCTCTGATGTGTGTGGCCATACCTCGCCGAGTAACTGGGCTGCAGTGCTGTCTTGCGTTTTCATTTCACTACTGCATCACTCACTGTTGCGCAGGGTGTCCAAAACTTGCCTGGAATATCACTTCCTATAGGCTGTTCACGCTAAAATGAGCACTTTTGAAAGTCCTGCTTAAGATCTTCTTGTATGCACATTGTATATACTTCCGCCTAATGCTAAATTAATATTGCCATGAGCCTCTTAACTTTATTCATGCGTCGGTCTAGTGCAACTGTGGAATTATTACAAAAATAAATATTTTACTTAATCTGCTAATTTTTACACTTAAATACATTAAAAAGACAAGAAAGTGAAATAAATAATCTAAATGATCACAAATGGTTACCTGACACTTTTTATTCAATGCCATGATACGGAATTACTTTCTATGCATCGTTGCAAACTTTACTGGGCGCATGTCACTCGGTTCGCCCCTTAAAATATATGGAGATAGGGATAGTGACATTTTTCTGAGGTTGATTTCAAAAGTGCTCACTTTATCGTGAACAGCCTTTACCAAACCCTCGTCATGTATTCTCACTGACGACTGTAACTACTGTATACGTCAACTAACCGTTCAAGGGCTTTTTGTAGGAACAGACGTTACACTTTATGTGATTAACTGCCAAATAATGTAATCCATGATGTGGCGCAGTGTTAATACACTGAACTCGCATTCGGGAGGACCTGGGTTCTATTTCTGGTCAAGCTATTCTGATTTATATTTTCTACAAGTTCTCGAAATGCTGGAATATTTTCTTAATAAAAGGCAATGGTCCTTCCTTTCCCAATCTTGACTGCCTGAAACACCTGTTCTAGCTGTAATGACCTCGATGTCGATGAAACTTTAATACTTTACCATCAAGCCATAAAACATGTATACATTAGTGGAGGTACGACACAAACTTGTTAGAATATACCGCAACTTGTGCGTACATTTGTTTTAATAGAAATAAATTATTTCTAGCCAAAAAAAAAGTTTTTCACGTTGTATAAAAATGTTGTGTTTCTTGCCTCATTGTTTTGAAAATCTTAAATATTGCTGTAAGTTCAATTTAACTAAAATAAGTTTTTCCTAACATGGACAATGTTCAGCATGCACATGTGCCATAATTTTCTCTCTATTTTATATCTGTTCTACGAAACTCTGATTTGCGGAACTGTTTCGGCAGTGACGAAACGATTTGAATTGCACTTAATTAAAGGCGCTAAGTGATACACTCATTTCCAAAAGAAATTGATTACTCTGAAGGTGCCATCGCAGGAGCACGTAAGTGGGTACGGGCACAGAGCATGATAATACGTATACAGAAAATATCAAAATATTGTAGCACACCAAGTACGTATTGCTGGGGACCATCACTTAGTATTGTGCTAGGCCATTCGTAGCTCAGAGACAGGCGGCAATACGATCGGGAATGGAGGCGTACACACATCGGATGTTCTCTTGAGGAAGATCCTGCCACAGCTGGCGCAACTGCCCCTCCAAATCCGCTGTAGTTGCCGCTGGCCGAAGTTGCCGTCCAATCTGCTCCCAAATGTTCTCGGTGGGCGAGAGGTCTGGAGAATTTACTGGCTAAGTAATGTTGCGGCTGCCAACAGCGAGGTTTGCCAGAAGGCACGTAAATGCTGGGTGCAGCGCGACCTCAGCAAGCCGGCTAGGCTGTTTAATCAACACTCCCGGGGGAAAGGGTTACGAGGTCGGGTCCGCCAGTATATAAGAACAGGACAATGGTGGCTTGGGGCGCCGTCTTGGTCCAGTCCACCAGAGGCCGTGCTGGTTCGACGCCTGACAGGAGGACCACCAGTCCCGTGGTCCAGTGGTCATCGCCTTCATCATCCGCTGTCGAGAAAGCCTCCTCGCTGCTGACTTCGTTGCCCCAGGGTAAATATAATTCCTAATTGGGCTACCTAGACTGCGTGAGGCATCGGGATAGGCGAAGGCCGATATTAGGCTCCTTAAGAGCAAGAGTTCATTTAGATTACGTGCTAAACTCTACAGAGTAACTCAGGGTATTCCTGCCACTGACTAATGTACTTGTATTAGTTTAACCGCACTTGCTGAGTGGTAATTGTATTGCTTTTGCTTGAATAAAGTAGAGTTTGTATAATAGAGTGCTTTACCTCTGACTACCATCATCCCCCTCTTAAATGCATGACCTTTCCCTTCTCGAAGGGCCACAGCAGTAAGCATGTTTACAACACGAAGTAGGTCATAGATACCCATGCTGTATGAGGTACAGCTTTATTCTGCTGGGAAATGTGGTTGTCAAGCTGCACAACGAAGGACAGCGCACATGGTCACAGAATTTACTGAACGTGTCACCGCGACGTCAGTGTTCCTTCAATCACCACCAGTGGGATGCGTTAATCGTATGAAATGGCACCCCACACCACGACACCTATCTTATCATGTAAAGTGGTTTACCGCGCTACGATGAAACGTGGATCACGGCGCTGGCCAAGACGTCTCCAAGTTCTGTGACCAGACAGTTTCGTCTCTAAACAGCACTCGTCGTCAGTACGCAAATTGTCATTCTTCCCTTTTCCGGCAGGTCACACATGCTCGGTGATGCTCAGATCGTAATGGTAAACGTCATAAGGGACACTACAACGATAGATCCCACTCTGATAGCTGCCTGGGTGTGGTACTGGCGGACACAGGCGTATACCCAGCTACCGTGACATGTCCCTGGATGGTGCGCAGCGACTTTCGTGGAGTGACTGCAGCCTGTAGCACGACGAAACAACCCTCCCTCTGGGTGTCTGCCGGGATCGACCCATGGCTCCTCGGTGGGCGTGTTACCCTCCTGTTCCCACTGCGTCCAACGCCGACTTACGGTGTACTGAGAACGGTTCAGTTGGCGAGCAATGCACCGAAACATCCAACTTACCTCTTGGAGGCCGACGATTTGGCCTCCCTCAAACTCTTCCAACTGGGAAAAGGCTAGTCGAATGCACCGCTAAGGCATGCTGTGTGTTCACTGAACTTGTTTCTGTGGCTGACACTGCTTTTAAGGCATTATTCTGTGTCTTGCAGCTATAAATGATGGAGGGACATGTATACCCCTTGTGGCACATCCACGCAAGTAAACCGCATTAAACGTAAATGGGACACATGTCGGACTATGACGATACTGTGTGACAACCTTCGTTGTACTCACGTTATTTGTTAATGTCAACATTTGTCAACATTTTTTGCGTTTAAGTGTATTTTTAAATTTTCCATCAGGAAAGGCGTTTAACATAATAACATCCAGTAGCCACATCTGGCGCATATAAAAGATCTCCTGTATCAGGATGGATAGTAGGGGCAAATTTTGCATGTAATTCATGCAGAGAACAGCAACTGTGTTGTCATGAAAATTTTGGCGGCTCTTTACAACGAGGTCTTAAGAGCCGATAAGGGTGATTGAGATGAGCAGCGCCGGAATGAAGGGGCGGGGGAAACGGGAGATCCCCGAGAAAACCCACCGATTAACAGCATCGTCCGGCATGATTCCCACATGTGAAAATCCGGGAGTGACCCGGCCGGGGATTGACAACGGTTCTCCTTGGTGGGAGGCGAGCCCCCCAAAAGATTTAACTTTTAATGTTTACTGTAAGCTTTTCACATATTGAGCAGATGTTCACTTGAAATTTTAATTAATACATGTACTTCCCCTGTAAATAGTATTTCACGTTTAGTTTGGAATGTTTATTCATGAACAGGTTATACATCTTCATAAAACCAAAATGAGCATCAACGTATTTACACTATGTTTCAGCATCGTGAGATTATTTTACTGGAAATGTTCTAATATATTCATCAATGACTCATAAAAGGTGCTCAGGTAGTTTCCTAGTTGACGGGTTTTTACCTATTCTATCTTTTGGTGTTTCACCCTGCCAAGAGAATTTGGTTTCAGTCTAACTTCTCTCTTTTTTATAACAGCGTAATTACTAACGAAAGCTTTATGACATACTGGTTTACAAATACGCCCATCCAACACAAATCACTTAAATGAATAACGTCTCTTCTTACTTACTTCCCTCTTTCTCGGACGTCTCTTCTTAACTTTCGTAACCTCAACCATTCTTTGCAAGTGAAGATCTTAAGCATTCTTGACCTGTTTGTTTAAAAAGTTTAGGCACGATTCTGTTTCGAGGATTTTCATACATTTCACGAAAACTTTTCATAAGACATTTACAATTAACACCAGTTTGTTTTACTTTCACTTCTTTCCTTGTCACTTACGTTACTCACCTTTCCGTAATGCTTCTTTAGTGGTCTTCCTCTTGGATGTTCTTTTATGACTTTCTTAATCAATATTCCCCAGTGCACCAGTGCATCGATATACAGCGTTTATCAAAAAGATTCATCCGACGTCACATTGTACATGCATGCTCAAAAAACCTTCCGGGTAAATTTTAAAATACATACAATAAAGTTTTAATTTACCCTTTTCACAAATATTCAATGTGCCCTCTACCGGACGTACGGCATACGTCTAAACGGTAGTCTAACTCGTCCCATAGTCGTGCGACCGTGTCAGGTTTTATTGCAGCCACTGCTTTTGCTATGCGGCGTCGCAGTTAGCCCAAAGTTGTTGGAAGGGAAGCACATATACGGTGTCTTTCACAAACCCCACAAGAAAAAAATCACACATGCTGAAATCATGCGACCTTGGAGGCCAGTGGTGCAAAGTGCGATCCGTCCCTTACCACCGATCCATGTTTCCAGGAAGCTCTTATTGAGAAGTTCTCTGACATGCAGGTGCCAGTGCTGTGTTGCTCCATCCTGTTGAGAAATGAAACTATCGGAAATCATCTCGCAATTTGTGGAAACAGCCAGATCTTCAACATATCCAAATAAGACATTCCCGTGACAGCGTTTTCCGAAAAAACGCTGTCACGGGAATGTGCCCAAAAGACCCAAAAACTCGGGAAACGGCGCAAAACCCATTCAGCTTTGGAGAGTCTCTCTCATGCTCGACTATGGTACCTGGCCGCTGTGTTCCCCCTGTTAGTACGTTGTGGTGGTGCATTTCCCCAGTTAAATGGAACGTAGACTCATCGCTGAACACCAAATTTGAACAAAAGTTTTCATTGTAGCACTTGAATCCTATATGGTTTGAAAAATAATCGTCGCCGTAAAACACCCCAGACAGTCACATGGGAGATGCCCAGCTCTCGGCTGCCACGACGAGTGGGCTTATGTGGACTCCGTACAAAACTGTGCGGGATGCCCTCTGCGTCTTTTTCAGGCACACAGGGGCTACCTTTGGACTTCCCCGTACATAAACAACATGTATCTTGAAACTTCTCGTGCCACACCGTTGGCTGCTCTGCGCAGTAGGAGGTGCAGTGCCATTCTGTTCGACGGAAATCACGCTGCACAGTTATAACTGACTCACACTTGTTGAAACGGAGAACGCCAAACGCTTTTAGTTTCTGTGCAATCGCCACTCCAACGCATACTGAACGAACGCGCTAGCAGCTCCAGCTGTAGCGCCTCCAGGGTGACACATACCGGCAACCAAGTGAACCGGCGACGTGCAACATGTGACAAGAGAAACTTACGTTTCGATGTGTATTTTACAATTTGCCACTAGGTGCTATCTTCATTCATGTAATATTTATAGCATTATGAATTCGGATGATTCTTTTAGTTACACGCTTACTTCAAGTAAAAATACAACTTCCACTAGAGAAAAGGTTCTCTGAAATATCTTACAAACATGAACTATGTTGCAGAAAGACATCAGTTGATTGCATCATACCTTTTCTTGTACAGTAATGTCACCAGGCGGACAAGATCATTTCTGGAGAGGAAGGAAGCAAGTCACTGACTTACTTACCTTCTTCTCATTACGGAAATAACTACACATTCTGTTCCTACACTAGAGTTTACTGGACTAGCTTCCTTTCTTTGCAATAAATTTGGCCTGGGTCACAGGTTCAGAAAAAGTAATACAAGAAAAGTCAGTTTTGATTTAGCCCCTTTCACTTCAGTGCGATTTAATTTTAACTTGCCTCGGTGGCACTTCGCTGATTGAAACACAGTTCCGTGACGTTTCATTCCATCTATCCTTCCTTCCACAAGTGATCCAGCTTCTTATTTAGCCTACTTTTCCCGGGACGTAGCTGGCTGCTAAGTGATATCACGATGCGAAGAGTGCGTCATATTCCTGATACGAAGAGACAGAAAACATTCACGAGATGAATGGCTGGTAAGCTGGACTTCATACTCTTTATCCAATACACAAGCAAAAGTCAGCGCGCTTATTAGCCGCTTGTCATTGCAGTACTAGTCTATTACAGGGTTTTGACATTTTTTCATTTTTAATATTGGCTAAGAGTCTTACAGGACAAGTCAGATAAGAAGAGAGAGAATTATAAAAGTGACACGAGCCTATGATTGCTACAAGTATACCTTACCAAAATGAATCTGCGAATTATTTACAGCTCTCCTTTTGGGTAACTGAGATGTAACTCAAACTTAAATTACCAAGCGCTTTTCTTCCTATCCAGTTATTATGTTTTATTGTAAAGTGACGCAAGTCTCCGAAGGAGCTAAGGCGTTTTGTTCGAACCCCGTTTTTCCAAGTACATACCCCAAGGAAGTCATATGTATGAGCTGTTTTTGTGACTTTAGGTCAGGTTTTGTTAGGTTAGGTTAGCGTGTACCCCTGCTCCCAGTCACCCTCTCGGCGTAAAGGGGGGACGTTAATAAGACCAATCAAAGCTATTGTTGAGCCCCTCCGTTCGACCTACTGGCACAGAGAATGGTTGTTAACGAGCGACAGTTTCATTTTAAAATAAAAAGAAGCCATACGTGTTCCCGCGGCCACAATTGGGTGCAGGCGTGCCAACAGTGCTACGGAAAAACATCCCCCGCGCCAACACTGCGACAGTACGGCGACCACCGCACGGTTGCTAACCGTGTCACAGACGTGCCCGCTGCAATGGTCGGCGCTAGTGTCGTCTGCCCTCCCTCCCCCCCCTCCTTTTTCTCATACGAACATCATGTTAACAAATCCGCGCTGCGAATACGCGCCGCACGTGTGGCCGAGCCGGCGCCACCGTGTTTTGTCTCATTAGCCGGGCCTTGTTTCCCCCAAGCCAGACAAGAAGGCCGACCGCCTCGCCTATCCCACCCGTCCCTTCATCGGGTAATGACAGGCAACCCGCTTATCAAAGGGCTTGGCTTCAATGGCTGTAAACGAGATGTTTGCCCCGGGAAGGGGTCTGTGTTCGAAGGGAAGGAGGGGAGGGCGGACACTCGAGTTTGCAACAAGCAGGGTAATTTATGGCAGACGCTGCATCTGAATAGAAAAACAAAACATGGCGGCCCGGCCCGGCCCATGCCAAGTCCTGTGATTCCATCGCTAAAGAGGCCTGCAATGAAGTACACTGATACTCTCCTCGCTTCCCGTCTTTTTTTTTTTGCTCGTTTCCTCTTCCGCGCTGCATCAAAAACTAAAATTGGTAGGTAGTTCTTACCTCGCGTGGCAGAAGTCCAGGGAACAAGCAATTTCGTTACAGTTCGCGATCTATGAATAGGGCCAGCACTAAGACCTTTGATTTACTCTGTGGACGCGACAAACGAGGTAGTGTTTTCAGTTCGGAGCCAATCTGAGAAAGTATCATCACGTATGAATTGATATTAACAGTGCGGTAGTGAAATGTCGCTACCTTTATTTAGGGGGGGGGGGTGGGAGGGCGATAGATTACAACGTCTTATTGAATGAGTGTGTGAAGAGATTTGGGCGGCTCTTAACAGCAGGTCTTCAAAACCGATGAGGGTTATTGAGGTGAGTATGGAGCAGCGCCGGAATGAAGGGGCGGGGAAAACGGGAGATCCCCGAGAAAATCCGCCGGCCAACGGCATCATCCGGCACGATTCCCACATGCAAAAATCCGGCGATACGGCCGGGGATTGAACCCGGAACGCCTTGGTAGGAGGCGAGCGAGCTAACCGCTCGGTCACCGCGACCCCTCGTATTGAATGTTTTGTCGTTATGACTGTGCATTCAAGCGAGGATTTCATGGCAAGTGCCTAGAGAAAATAATTCCTGACTTTGCTCACTCACCAGATACTTTAAACATTAGAAGCTGATAACTTAACCACCAACAGTCGCCCCAGAAATCACTCTGGTCCTAAAATCGGAGGTTCACTGTGGAACCAATAAGTGTTGCCACAGAGCATCGCAATGATTAAATTTACAAGTCCATGCTAGCTATCATCAAGACTTGGCTAATTATTTTTAATAATTAAATTTTAAGAAATTTTCACCTGGCTGAACTTATAGAGCGTAATCGAGATATAAGAGCACACCAATAAAAAGTGTAATACAGGCCCTCGTCCAATTTCGTCTCTTTTAGACGCAAGGTGGTGTTCTGAAGTATAGGCTGTTCACGGGAAAATGAGCACTTTTGAAAGCCCTGTTTAGGATCTACTTGTATGCACGTAGGGTATTCTTCCGCCTTATATAAAATTAACATTGCCATGGGCCTCATCACTTTACTCATACGTTGGTCAGGTGAATCTGTGGAAGTATCAGAAAAGGAAATACGTTACAAATATGGTCATCTTTGCACTTCGATGCATTTAAAAAATAGAAAGCGAAATAAATAAATTTAGTTATTACAAATGGTTACCTAACACATATTATTCGACGTTAAGATACGGAACTACTGTCCATCCATCATTACCAACTTTACTGGGCGCATGTTACTCAGTGCGCCCGTTAAAATATATGCAGGTAGGAGCAGTGAAATTTTTGTAAGGTTGATTTCAAAGGTGTTCACTTTATCGTGAACAGCCTTCATCGTAATTCCATCGGCAACGGCCTTTATGAGACTCTTATATGTAACCCTATCATTTTATGATTTTATATTGTAACGATAAAGACAATGGTGTGCTACACGTCCCTAAACTGCTACAACATTTCTGTCCGAGAATTTTAATACCCAAAAAAATTTTTTGGTCTCTGAGAACACATGTCCAGACGACTCTTACTATTAAAGATCCTGTAAACAACAATGAACACAATTGGCTCTTGTAGCTTCGTGGTAAGGGAAATAATATTTCTTAAGCCTTTGTTTGTTGGCACACGCCACTCATTATATATATATATATATATATATATATATATATATATATATATATATATATAGCTCAGTTCCTAAAGAGCATACTGTATACGCTCTCGGAAACCAAATTCAGAAATGGTATTTTTGCAACACTTTAAAAACGACGTGAAATTTAACCACAACTATCTGTATTGTGTTTAGTCCTATCGAGATCTTCACCCTATATACAAACTAGTGTTAATGCCTACTACCACTATTAAACTAGTATGGTGGCCCACATACTTATTGCATGCATTTTACTTTCAAGTTTTATGGAATTTTCCTGTCGTCTTATGGAGTAGCACGACCTACTTATCATAAAACGTAAGTACCTAAGACCCACTGTTTTCTTTTAAAACGCACACAAAGTATTCAGCGGCTACGATACAAAGCCTTTCACATACAATACTTCATACTTGCAAAGGTAAATACATTTTAAGCAACCAATATTGCGCTGGCTATTCCGAAAGCACAAATGAAACAAGACAGATCTTGTGTGCTGGGCTCACACGTGAGTAGGCGTGCAGTAGAGACGGTATTTCGACGTTTGCATTAGATGAATTGGCCGACATTCATTTTGATGTACGGTACGGCAGGGTGCAATTTTCTGAGAATACATAATTTGTACCAGGATAAATTCCCAAACGGCGTAAACTATTCATCATGGGATGAATATCACAAATAACCAACGCATAAGGGGAAATAGGTACATTGACTATCGCAATAATTACTATACTGTGCAGTTTTGTTCGGTACCTTGTCGACTTCGTTGAACCTTTATGTGTGTCGAAGAGAGGTTGCAGCGACAACACATGTTAGTACTTGTGCACAACATATAATTATGTAACTTAAGAAGAGATTTCTCATTTAAATCCCACGTAATTCCATTTAAGAATAGTCAGCCTAATATTGATCACTTGCAGTGAGTTTACCTCCACGTGCAAGGCGTTATATCGCCGTTGCTAAATAATTTGTGTAGGTTTTGAAGAGAAACGATGGATCCCCAGGCACATGCAGCAAGAGTATCTTATTGGTTCAGTAGGACATACTGATTATAAGGTGGATTCAGAAACCCATAAAATTTGAAGGCAGAACAATTGTATGCAAGTGGGAGGTGGCCACCCATTTTATTTTTATAACGGCAGGAGTCCTTAACATCAGATGAAAATCCCGATAACACTAAACATTATCCAGAGAACCGACAGTTTACTTCTACGCCGTTTCCGATATTTTTCTGAACTAGATATTCGATACTACCACTGTTACAAAATTGTCTGACACAGATTACAAGATAAAAAATATATATTTACAAAAAAAAGGTTAAAATATTAAGAAATAACTTAATCGCTATGGATGTACATTGAGTTAGGCTATAATTTGCGTTGCATATGCCTGTCTCATTTTTTTCACCGGCTATAAAAGCCCGAAATATTTCGAGTAATTTTTTTGTGTGTGAATGTCTGTCATATACAGGATTATTCAGCTAATATGTTCATCCCAAATATCTTCCGAAACGCTGAAGGCATCGAAATTTTGATTTTGAAATCTTAAATGGCACTACGGGGTTCATAAGGCACCGTAAATGGCTGTTCCGGGACGTAATCAATTGCTGAGTAACGATATGAAGTTGTGTTTTTTTAATGCGAACATACTCATTTCTCCCAATAGCATAACGCAATATTAAGCGGCGAGTTCAGTAACGTGATTATTTTGAAAATCCAACGATCGCTTTTTGAACTTTTTGAGATACAGAGCGGCTCTCTTAGGCGTAGGCATTTGAATGCAGGTGTGACGGGGTATGTTGCGTCACCCGCTGGGAAATATTTCATTGGCGTGGACTGTAAAGTAGACATGACTGCTAGGTAAAATAATTGCAATCAAGTTATGAACATCAAATTTATCATACGTCTTCTTTGTAGGTACAAGCAGCACGCCGGAAACACTGCACGCCAGTTCAGCGTCTTACGCGTAGGAGTGATGAGGCACTAAGCTCGCGTGAGATTTTCACCCTTACCGCTCCCGTGCTTGCCTACCCCAAATGCGCTGAGAAGCTACACGTAGGCGGTGCCCTTAAAACTCAGTCATTCAACTCTCTCCCGTCCACCGCAAATCTCCTTGATAACAGCATCCAATCAGTCCTGGAGCCGAGGGCACTCCCTTCACCAGACACCTTAGGGTGTCAATAGTGCTTCACTGATGGACCACACTCGTTAGTCAGTACAGAGTTGGGGATACTCTCCCCACCAATCACCTTGCGATGCTGGTAGTTCTCGGCTGACTAACAGCTCTCAAACACCTCTTCTCCAACTCTAAAAATTCTGTCGTCTCAGAAATGCTGCACTGCGCGGCTTCCGTCTTGTACCAGAACCGCCTTGACACTACTACTCTACCGAGAGGTCACTCCTCTCAGAACGTGCCCATGAGATCCTTCCTAAGAGCATACGAGTCATTCCCAGATTAACTCTTGCAACCCTTTTCTGAAGGCAACTCCTCGCTGCACAACTAAGTTCCAATTCCTCTTAGAAAAAGTTTTAAAGTACTACATTTATACACTAACTCTTGTGGAATCTCGTTCTCTACAGCATAGGGCGCCATCAATCATGGTAACGCGTCTGAAAGTGTCGACCTGCAGAGTCTGCTCGACGACGTCTCCTTTCCCCAATGGGGAGGTATCTCCCTCATTCTCTGCCAAAACATTACATGATTCCCTGCCAATCACATATGACCAGGGGGCCGCGGTAGTGTGGTGTTTAGATTACTCGCCTCCCATCATGGCGAATCGGGTTCGATTCCCGGTGGAGTCGCTCCGGATTCTCGGATGTGAGAATCGTGCCGGACGATGCCACTGGACGGTGGGTTTTCTCCGGGATTTCCCGTTTCACCCACCCTTGCATTCCCACGCTGCTCCATACTCATCTCGCTTCACCCTCATTGGCTCTCAAGACCTCGCTATTCATAGCTGCCCAAATCACTTCACTCACTTGCATATTACCAACATTTCATGACAACACAGTCCCCTAATTTATAGCAGTCTGCAACCCACAAAATTACAGTGTTAACAGGCAGGAGAGCAATCCAAGGCGAACTAGCATCTGCTGGTGTTTCCAGACAATTGTCTACCGCAATACTTCTGTGAATCCTTCTGCGAATGGGGCTCCAGAGTAGACAGGGGGTGACTGCACACATGCTAACACAAGTGCATCGACAAAAACGGCTGGAATTTGCTCGGCAGTATGGTAACTGGACCACTGCCGCTGATTGGCGACGGGTATCCTTCCCCGGCGAGTCATTTTCAGCTGCATAGAACAGATGGACGTCAACGTGTCGGCAAGAAACGTCGGAGAACCGACACCCTGCATCCATTGTTGGATGAACATAGGGTGGTGGGGGCAGTGTTATGGTCTGGGGAATGTTCTCGGGGTATTCTTTAGGTCCCATCATCCGTGTGGAAGGCACTCTTGATCGATATGGTACTGAATCCATCCTCGGCGATCACGATCACCTGTACATGATGATTGTCTTTCCTCGGGAGGAAGGGATCTTCCAGCACGATAGTGCAACTTACCATCGATCAGAACTTCGAAAGTTCTTCCCATGCCCCCAAACAGCTCCGATCTCAATCTAATTGAACATATGTGGGACCAAATCGATCGTAGTGTTCGCATGCTGTCTCATCCGCCACGCACCCTTCCACAGTTGCGGGACGCACTGCAGACAGGATGGTTCCCGATACCCATGGAGACCTTTTAGCACCTGAATTATTGCCATTTCGTCTAGCTGCTGTCCGTGCTGCGAAGGGCTGTGTTACTCTGGATTCTAGCAGGTGGTCATAATAATGTGATTCGACTGACTATATACACGTATACATACATATATATGTAAATACACACACACCCACACACGTGTAAAGAACTGGCAGGAATGGTAACATTATGTGTATATGGTGTTGTTGAATTTGCTTGATGAAGCAGTGAAATAAGTGCGCAAATGATGTATTTACAACCCCATCTCTAATCATTTCATCGATCTACTTATTTATTATTCCTAAACGATAAGAGTTGTAATTCCAAGGGGAGGATCATATCGGCTCCCCTTTCGTGAGCGGTATTGCGTGTTCTGCGCGCTCGTCTGCTTAAGGGGGTCTGCTATGGCAAATGCATCATGTCACTCATTTAGGTTTCGCTGGATCACATCTGGGTGTTCCGTAGGCACTGCGTGGTCGAACATGTCAAGTTGGATGGAATGTTTACTGTTCTGCCAGTGGTGTCGTAGGTTATTGTTGTGAATGTTTCATATTTATTTGTTATTTATTATTGTCAAATCATAGAGATTTTTTATAGTGTCATGTTGGTATTGTGTGTTATGTATTTGTAATGTTGTAAAGTAAAGTAAAAGATTGTTCATTCGAGGGATGTAAAAAACACTTGCTGTTGTGTTATGCTCCATCATCGCACATTATTACTGAAACATTTGAATTTCATAGTCGACGTCAACACAATAATGAATCTCTCTCGGGTTTTATCTCTGATTTAAAGCAACTTTCTATCAAGTATGCCCAATCGTTTGTTATTGGAAGATAACGACTTGACGTTCGATAAAGCTTGTCAAATTGTTCTCAACATGGAAAGTGCAAACCAGTCTGCAAATAAAATTATCTCGCCTAACCAGCAACGTCCTGGTGAAATTTTTGCAGTAAATGCTCCAAATAAAGCAATAAAGTCAGGGTTTAAACGATTGTCTCCAGTCAATAAATATTATGAAATTGTAAGTTATAGCGGTAGATCACGTATAAGAAACACTCAAGAACAACATCAGTCAAATCCAAGATCAAGTTCTAATAAGAGGAAACGTTGTGCATATTGTTTTGTAAAACATCAGCCTAATAATTGTCCTTCTTTGCAGTGGAATTGTTACAAATGTAATAATAAAGGACATACTGCAAAATTTTGTTTTAATAAAATTGCACGCAGCAATTTGATAACTTATTTTTGTAATAATACAAATGAATCTGTCATAGTAAACCCAGTACAAATAAATATTGAAGTCAATCAGAAATGTATAACGTTTGATGTCGATACTGGATCAGCTTGTGCCTTGATTCCTTTAAACATTTTTAAACAGTGTTTTCGTGATGATAAACTAGAAAAATTTAATGGTAAATTGCTGACTGTTAATGATCAACCATTGCATATCTTAAGTAGATGCATTGTCAATGTAAGATTTAATAAGTACTTGGTAACTTGAATCATACAGTAACCTTAAAGAAATATAACATAGCCTTACTAGGTATAGATTGGTTAGATATGTTAATACCATCTTGGAAGCATGTGTTTTCAGAGTTGATGAAGAACCAATCAAACATTTCAAAGTAAATATTAATATAAAGGACAATTGTGTTACTATATTTTGTCAAGCATATGATGTTCCTTAGACATTATGTGATGGTGTCCAAAAAGAGTTGTTAGTGTTGGAAAACAAAGCTATTTTGTCTAAAATTAATTACAGTCAATAGGCATCTCCAATTTTTTGTGTCCATAAAAATAATGGTGAAATCAGTTTGTGTGTGGATATAAAAGTATCATTGAATAAATATGTGTCAGTAGATCAGTATCCTTTGCAAAAAAACTGAGGATTTATTTCAAAAGTTTTATGAGAGTAATTTTTTTTTGTCGAATAGATTTCTCAAATGCTTATTTGCAGTTGGAAGTGGACGAAAGTAGTAGAAAACTTTTAACTATTAAAACTATTGGTAGACTGTATTCTATAATTGTTTAGTTTTGGATTGTCGTCAGCCTCTGCTATTTTTTAGTCAGGTATTGATAAGATATTAGAAGGTATTAAATACTGGGGTGCATATCGAAATGATATACTCATAGGAGGTAAGGATTATAATAGCTGTAAATCTGTATTGTACGCAGCATTGAGTCGTCTTAATGATTATAACATTAAAATTAATATACAGAATGTTAGTTTTTTGTGAATCGTTAGAATTGTTAGGCTGCGTTCGTAGTGCAGATGGTCTTTCTTCATGTAAATTTAAGATAGAAAAGCTAATTAATACAAAAAGTCCGCAAAATGTTACGCAGTTGAAGTCTTATCTAGGATTGTTCAATTACTATCACAAATTCATCAAAATGGCTCCTGATGTAATGGAACCATTGCATAATTTATTAAGAAACAGTGTCTCATGGGAATGGACTGATGAATGTGAGAAAGCTTTTTAACGAGTAAGTCAGTTGTTTCAGAATAATCACTTTTAGTGTTATTTGATCCTACAAAGCCAACTATTCTTATCCGTGACAGCAGTAGTTATGGAGTGGGTGCAATTTTGAGTCAGCTTCATGATGGAATAGAAAAACTAGTCGCTTTTGAGTCTGCAATACAATGCTCAGAAAAATTGTAGTAAATTGCATAGAGAAGCACTGAGTATAATATATGGAGTAACCAAGTTTCATAAATATCTGGTGGAAAATCAATGTACCATAGTTGCTGACCATGAGCTGCTGTTACCTTTATTTTCTGGAAAGAAAAAAATTCCACAGGTTACTGATGCTCGATTGCTTAGATGGTCGATAATTTTGTCTTCTTATCAATATAAGTTACAATACAAAAAGGGTATGAATATTCAAAATGCAAATGTTTGTCTCGTCTACCAAATAATTGTCTTGTACCGTTACCTGATGATTATGATTGTAATTTTATTTACACGTCGACTCCATTGGTGTCATACAAAGATGTTGCTGATATAACATCCAAAGATCTCATTTTATGTAAAGTTTTAGAGGCAGTAATGAATGGCAATTTTAAAAAATTGTGTGATGAACCAGAATTAAGAAAATATTTTCAAATATATAAGCAGTTGTCTACTCAAGAAGGTTTTCTTATGTATGGAAATAGAGTAGTAATTCCTGGTCAATTGAAAAACAAGATATTGTCAATAATTCATGCTGATCATGTGGGTATTACAAGATGTAAGCTAATGGCAAGATCACATGTCTGGTGGTTTGGAATGAATGATAACATAGAGAAGAAGGTTAGAACATGTAAAGTTTGTCAATAAGTGCAAAATAGAGGTCATAAAGTGATCAAGTCATGGCCCGTTTCTAAATGTCCTTGGTATAGAAATCATATAGACTTGTTGGGTACTCATAAGGCTAAATTCGTAATAGTAGTGGATGATTATACGAAATGGATTGAATGTTTTAATTTGAATAATATCAATTTAGGTAATATTATGGCAAGTTTAAGTGAAATGTTTTTCAAGATTCTCAGTACGTAGTATAATAGTGTCTGATAATGGACCCCCCATTTAATTCTAACGGATTTTCTGCCTATTGTCAAGACCTAGGTATAAAGTTAATTAAAATCGCGCCTTGTAATCCACGATCAAATGGACTTGCAGAAAGAGAGGTACAAACGTTTAAGAAGTCGTTGATAAAGATTGCCTTGTCTAATATTGGTATATATATAAATGTAAATCAGTGTTTGTTTTTATTGAGGTCAACTCCTTCAAGTGTTACAGGTATGTCACCTATGAGTTTAATGTTAAATTATCAAACTATATATCTAGTGTATATGTCTAATCCCGTATGTATTCGTGGGAATGATGAAGAAAGTTGTAAAAAGCCATTAAATAGGGTAAGATTTAGTATATCTGATGAACATAGGTAAAAAATATTTTTGAAGGCGATAAAGTGCTTGTAAATTTATATTACTTGAAAATTCATGTCAAATGGATTACTCGTATAGTAGTAAGGAAAATTGGGAATGTTGTTTATCTAGTGAAGCTCGATTCAGGTAAAATAAAAACGGTGCATGTGTCACAGTTAAGGAAGAGTTACCTATTTAAATGATAATAACCATTATGTTAGAAATTGTACAAATGACATTTATTGGTTTAAAACGTCAAACAATGATCATACAGAATTAGAGTCAAATGTTAATACAGATGTAAATGTGAATATTTCACAAGATGCTAATGTAAGTAAAAGATCAGTGAGAACTGTAAGACCACCTAATCGATTTTCTCATAGTGATTATAAATGACTACTTAAAGTGTGAGATTTTATCACTGAATTTTTATTTAGGGGAAAGTGATGTTGTGAATGTTTCATATTTATTTATTTGTTATTTATTATTGTCAAGTCATAGAGATATTTTATAGTGCCATGTTGGTATTGTGTGTTATGTATTTGTAATGCTGCTTAGAATAAAACACTTGTCATGTTGCATCCAACGAAAGCAGGTGTATTTTACTGTGGTAATTGGATGTATCAGTTAAATACCGTTCGCCGTTCGATTAGCCCAGAGTGAATGTGATCCATGGTAATCTCAATGACGGCATTGTGTTGCCTTAGCCAGAGTACTCCTAAAATTAGGTCCTCCCTTATCTCGTTGGTGACGAGGATGGTAATGTTCATCGAGAAGTCACAAATTTGAATTTCCACTTGGATATCGCCCAAACACTCGCTGATCCAGTTCAATGTGGTCAATTGAACAGTTTGTTGCCCCTGGTGATCAGTTGTTGCTCTACTAATTCAGACTGCACAAAGTTATGCGAGGCGGCCATATCGATCTGGGCGAAGGTGTTCCACTAGCCTAGGCATATGGGTATCCGAATCAGCTGATCGGTGGTGGCACTAACTTGGCCTAGGGAATGATATATCTGATTTTTGTTGGTAATTTCGGGAGCTCCGGTCACGACAATGGCAGAGAGGGTGGCCCAAGTTTGCCTTACTCTGCTTTGTTGTTTCCCTGCAGTTATCTTGCATGGTTCAGGCAAAGCCCGTTCCAATGGTATTATTCATATTCACAGATGCGACAAGGAGGCATGTTTGGGGGACCAATGCTATTGTTTACGTCTGGGACTGCAGTTCCATCTGACAATCACTGGCCAATTGGTTTAAAGGTCGGGGGGAGGAGGATTCACCGGTACCTTGGCAGTTTCTGTTGGTGTCGCCCCCTTTTCGGCTGATTTCCACGTGACTCCATATTTACTGTTTGCAGAAATTTGCAATCTTACACTTCATCCTCGTCTCTTGCCATGCTCACGGTGGTATGCAGGATATGTTGACTTCTGTTGAATACCTTGGGACGTAAGGCCGGCCTGTATTCGTGTCGCGCCATCTCCACGATCGCTTCGAGCATGTCTTCCTCGGGGAGGTGTGGATAATGTCGCTCGGCTAGATTTAATTTCTGGCTCACGAATATATCGAGATCTTCGGTGGCATTTTGTTCCCCACCATGATTTCGCCTTCCCTAACAGCTAGTTACCAATGACACTTGCCCACTCTTCCTCGCTAACCCGTACTGTTGTAATCGAGTGGCACACTCTCTGAGAAATGTGTGTGCATCTTCGGTTGTTTGGCTGGAATGGTTCGGGAATATCTGAAACATGGCAGGTGACATATAATTCTGTCCTGTTCTACTGGATCAGTATTTGGGAGCTGGGGGCCTCGGTATTACTAGTGGTGTTATGAATGTTCCTATCGCTCTCTGACAGGATGTGAGTGGTCCGGTTTCGGTTTGCTGTGTTTGTTGGTTTGGCAACCACAGTACATGCTGCATGAACGGTTCCTGTTTCCCTTGTATTCTCGTGGGTTCCATTATGGCGTTGTATTGAACCATGGGTTTTTGTTGACATTTGATGTTCTTGAATGTTCCCTCGTAGGTCGCCTGCCATTCTTCCACAGACATACATGCAGCGTGAAAACTAGCAGCATACTCTTTGCTGCTTATACAGGTCTTTTGCAGATTTACACAGTATTTGGCTTGATGCATTGAACCCTTTGTGATGATTGGATACTCACCAGTTGATGGTTGTAGTTCGTGCCCTGATGACTCGTGCTGGTGTGTTGTCCAGGTGTCTGTTCATTGCTAGCACTGGAACTTATGGTGCAAAAGGATAATCCAAGCTGTTTGGTTTAAGCAGCTAGTATGAATCACTCGTTGGCATGTGGCACAATGCACAGAGTCCGTGCCAACCCCTGCACATATGTATCATGCACAGTGGTAAGCGACTGCTGTGGAAGCGAGCAGTAGCTCGCAGTTGTATTTGGATATATGTTGTATTTGTCGAAGGTATCGAGCATTAGAGGTTTCCTGCACTGGTCACACATTCGACAGGTATTTGGTACAGCTGGATTGTATTAAATGTTTCAACAGTTCTTTATTGTGTACCTGGTGCGGTTATACATGGCTGCACATGGTAGACATGGTCGTCGCGATGCGATGCTATGCTGTAGCCTGGTCCTCAGATGTCGATGTGGACCATCTTCCCAGTAAGCAGTGGCCTTTACCGTTCGCAGGCCCCTCGTGCACGTGGAGCATATCGACTGGTCCAGTTGTTTACTGTGGCGCAGTCACTCGAGGCCATGTGAGGGTGGTGACTGGTCGGCGGTGATGTTAGTGTCTATTGTCCTGTGCTTCTCTGACCTATATCACATAATGGCGGCGTGGACCGAGTCCTTCCTGGTCAAGCAGCAAAAATGGCGTATTCGCACACTCATGATTTTTACAGTTTATTTTCGCCACAAATAGTTGGGCAAGCCATTTAACGTGGCCTGAGTGGATGGGGATAGGTGATACAGACATAGCTCAGTGTTTGTGTTATGAAAAGTTCTAATATTGTCTTAATATTCTGCTTTCGAACAGAATGGGCTCCAGCTCAATGGATGAGCACGAAGTCATAATTCTCAAGGTCGTGGGCCGAACGACCACATGGCCGTATCCCCTGAAACACCCAGTATGAAATACACAAGAAAACGTATATCTAGCTGAGGTATTCAGGCTCCCCAGCATGCCTTAATATTATAATTTACCTTAATTGGAGTATGACTCCTAGAGGCTTTGAGGAACACTATATAGGGACAGGACTCAAAGAACAATACGAAATGAGATTCATAAATTTTAATTAACTTGTGTACTTTGTATTGTAGTATAATAACCACAGTTACACGTATGCTCGGTCTCATATAACTTGGCAAGATAATGAAACAAAGTGCCATTTACAAAATCTGTAACAGCTGATGCATGAACTAACAGAAGTTAATAATATGTTGGCTATTTACTGTGCACTGCCAACGCACATCAGACAAACAGAAAATACATAATAAGAAAGATTTCCTAGATTAATTAATACATTTTATTTCATGTGGTTACAAAACACCGGTTGTAATTATTGCAAACCAAACTTCATGCTAAAGCAGTAATGTATAGGTGTTCAAAATTAAATGCACAATAAAACCATCTATGGCCAAATGAAATGCAACTTCAAAACTCAGAGCTTTTGACGTTCTATCCCTACTTTCCATCCATTCTTTCCATACATGCTTTATATTAATTGCAAAACCCTACAGAAATATTGCATCTTATAGTTAAATTATTTTTTCAAATAATTTGACGAAATATATTTCAAGTTCGTGTCGTTTCGAGACAAATATAAAAGAAAAGTCAACTTTCAAAGACGGGATCTAGGGGCAGGCCCATGCACTACTATCTTTTGACTAACATGCTCGGATCACAATATCATGCTTTTCATGCATGCTGACGTGTACCACGCATCCCGACCAAGACCGCTCACCACGTCATCAGCGCTCTACACTCACATTCACCAAGCTGCCTCCAGAATACAACAATATGTCATTGTATGTTCGAAATGGTGCCTCAGCCGCAATAGTGAAGAGGTTCATGCACATGTAAATTATTGTATTTTATTTATTTTTCTCTCCCATGGTTATAGTTTTTTAATTAGTGTCAGTGCGAAGTTATTTACAAATTAAGGCTTGCTTTATTTTTATTTAATTGTGTGCCTAACATGTGTGCTACGTGATTTTTAGGGTATGTTTACATAGTGAGTGTGTTAACTTGCACCTAGGCCAAGCGTGTAATTGTTTTGTAGATGTGTCAAAAGTATGCGTAATAATTATTGAGTATATTGTTTTGTATGTAAAGGTTGTGTGAAATATAATTCATTTAATCAGTGTTTTCGATTGTGTTCCAACCACCATGCACCAACTGCATTAGGCACCACATGATTAACATGGTAAGTCAGTGGAAATTCCAATCGATATTCCAGTGCAACATTAATGCAATTAAAGAGTGTAGTTTGTTTAGTTTCAAGAGTGTTTTTAAATTTATTTGAGATTAAAGTGTTCATAAATTAGTGTGCACACAACATGAATCAGATAAACAGAATCCATGTAAATCACTTTTGCCATTGCACAGAATAACATAGAAAATTATTATTTTCATACTTGTCGCCATCACTGTCCATCCCATCCTTTGCTTAGAAATGCGCTGTAATAATAATAAGTCAGTACTAGACAGTAGTATCTCGTACCAGTGGCAGTAACATGTCAGAACATTGAGGTTAGGTGAACCTTAGTCCATAAGCAGTCCGCCATAAGAGTCGAACACAGGGCAAGCTAACATTACCTTTTTATTAACTCATTTAATAAGGATGTTTACATAGTTTTTATTATTCACAACGTAATGTACAGGTATAAATTAGACTACAGCGGTGGTAGTATTTAAAAGGGCGGCATTTATAAACACAATATAATGTGTGCCAAGATAGGCATTTTGTACACAATAATGATAAGTCATGCAGCAAGTCAACCTACAAAAGGAATGCAATTTTATATTATATATATTCTTTAATATTATTTTCAGTGACAATTGTAAGTGTTCATACAATGTATCACTTCATCATCATATGTCAACCCCCAGCCATTTCATTATAATTCATTAGAAAATTATAATTAACTACTTTCTCATCAAGATGTGGGAATGGCCAGCTACTGAGAGAGCTGCTCGCCATACCATAGGTTAGTAGCGTCATCGCCTCACAGCTGAGTTGACATACGAGTCGCGTCCTCCCTGGATCATCATGTTCAGACTTCTCATTTAGTGTATCAATAGTCAATTATGTAATTTCGTAACTCTGTTACAGCTTTCCATCTGGGGAGTGAGCTACTCTGAAACCCAGCTCATGTTGTATAACACTGGGGCATAATGTTTCATCATAAATCATTGAATAGGCATTCATGCCCCTTTGCTGTTTAAGTGTACCCCGTTATTGAGTACGATGTATAAAATGTCTGCCTCGCATGGGGAAGTTACACAAATATAACATAATCGTCGCTAAATCACGTCTTTTTATCTGTTTTGGTCGTGTGTCTACCACTTAACCTATTTTCATACTTAATATAAAATATAGGCATGGGAATGGTCGCAACAGTTCCCGTCATATTTTGGACGAGCATATAGAGTGAGCTCTGATATTCTCTACTAGACAAGGCATAAATGGATTATAGCTCATCATTCAGCAATAGCATCAACTGACATGGAGCATCAGGGCGCCAATTTAGTGAGAACAGCCCATGACCCACATCAGAATCACGTGTTCTCGACTGAGTGAGGACCGGCTCCCACCTACTAACCATGAACCCCACAGCCATTCATCCTTACCTAATTAATTTTCCCTGATGGCCGAATCACAGTCACTTCAAGTGTCACCCGCACGTGTGGCTTTTTTCGCACACCATGCATCCTGCATAACCCATGTTACCTTTTTCTAATGCTAAAATTTTCCAACAACTAAATTTACATGTTTTTATCATTGTACCAAGTGTCCTTGGCCTTATTTCAAGCGTCCCAAGTCCGCATAACCACATGCAACCACGTATGTTTACGAGTGTAGTATTCAGTTGAACCCTCGGGTTCCCATCAGTTTACTACTGGCGAAACAATTTTCCTAAGTATTCATTGTTCCAGACATGTTTTTTCCGGATCTTCACAGCAAAGGAATCCTCAACATATCTATAGCAACAGTTTAGGCACCAAGAAATTCGGCATTGTTTAACACATCGGAGAAGTCGCCGTCTCGGAACAGCTACCAGAGCCTTGGCATCAGCCAATGCCACCATTTTCTCGCGCTCCATCGCTGATGTTTACGCCCTGCATAAATCAAAGGATTAAAAACCCAGTGTGCCTGTCAATTTTGTATTTGTGCAAACCTGTCGATACAAGCATTCAACAGTCATCATCGAATTTTTAAAAGACACTTAGAAAATGTGCAAACACAACACAGTGTGATGGATTTGGGACAGCCAACCTAGTATGTGGACATTGTTTCCACCTATATAAAGAGTGGAGATTATCATCGCGGGAACACGAGACATTGGGAAATCAGCATTATATCAAGTGCATGCATTGATTTCAGGACACAGCCAACCGAGATAAACACCCACGGATGAACCTTCAAATGTAACAAACATCAGTGTTTCCCAAAATACAGTGACGAGCTGAAACACACCAATAACTGGAAGTAGACATGTGTGGAGACATTTTTAGCAAGGTTGCCAAAGAAAAATGTGATGCACTACAGTTAACAGTGCCACGCCCACCATTATCATTGCGGGAGCAACGTCTGCTGAGACACCACTCGCACATTGACCTCTGCTTCTACAGGAAGTGCTGAACAGCCAAAGAAACCAGCCCAGTCAGAAAAGCCGCGAACCAGAGCCACAGTATGGTACACCAACTATGTTTTAATCACTGCCGACTTATTCGGCGACAACAAATGAAGACCCAATCGCCTTCATACAAGATTGTAAAAACTGCCTTCGCCCTTACGGAGTTGACTAAGAAGACTGGGCCAACTGTGTGGGTAAACGATTCTACGGCGATGCCAGGGCTTGGTGGAGTTGCATCACCCACTACAGCATGACATGAGAAAAACTTCGAAACAACTTCACCAGTCTATTCGCAAATACGTTCACATCACTATGAGCCAGAAGCCAGGTTGTCCTGGAGAAACAGGGAGAGGAGTACTTCTACGACTTCGTCACACAGAAGATAAGCTTAGTGAGCGTCCACCCTCCGGATTTGTCACTCAAGGATATTCTCGAGGTAATTGCTGGATCCGCACCTGCGGAATATCGCGCCGCACTGGCCCCGCCAATATATACCACGGAGAGTGACTTCAGACACACCGTGATGTTGCTCGACACAAGTGTTTCAGCTCAGCCGCGCCATGAACATGTCAGTGCACAAACATGCTGCGAACAGACTCAGTCAACCGTCAAGCAGCCAGAACCGAGTAAAACAGTAAAGAAAAACCACCCAGTCTGAACATCAACAAATTACATAACCTCAAAAACGAAGTCGGTGCAGCCAACATCTGCCAGTTTTTACATGTCATGTTTTTCTGGAGGACCCCACCAACCACCCCCTCCCTGTCAGTGCGGTTGCCCTCATTAGAACACTGAGTTTACGATGCGGGCCGACAATGAGCAACTGCAGGAGAATCCGAACCAAATACAGCCGGGAAAAAGAAAGAAGGGGTAGAGCAGCCTGACATCACTCACTCCACAGCAACCAAAGATGCGCCAAAACCGACACCGCAACAAGTACTGCTATCCCAAATCATCAAATATAAGAGTAGTTTTATCAGTATTGCGGTCCTCATAAATCAAACACCATACAGAGCGCTCATCGATACAGCTCCCTCCCACGACTTCATCCAGACGAATTTGATAAATGTTAGCAAAATTGAACCCACCCAGCAGATAGTATAGCTAGCCACTCAGCAACACACAGGAGAAATCACCAGTGAAATAAAAATTACTGTACCCATTCGAGACATGGAGACCATAACCACCACCTTCATATTGGATGACTTCCACAAAGACTTCATTCTCGGCATTTCTTGGATGGCCGAGAAAAATACAGTAGTAGAACCTGCAGCACGACGGATCCATTTCGGCAACAAGGAACATCGAACGGTCTACAATTTGGATCCCCAACCAGCTGGGAAACCGCCTGCCATATTACTAGGCAGGTATGTGTTCACAGTAGCAGACCCATTGCGCCTTACAACCATCGCAGAACACAGCATCGAACTAACAGACAAGTCCTTTTATGATAGTCGCCGGAGATACTACCCACACCAAATCAAAATCGTCAAGGAACAGATAGAGAGGCTAGAGAAAGGGATGATCGAATCGTCAGAAAGCACCTACAATTCCGCCATTAGACTCGCCCCCCAAGAAAGATGGGACTTGGAGGTTTGGTGTAGATTTCAGACGTCTCAATGTAGTCGTCAACAGCGCACCACCACTGTGCATACACGTCAGAGATGCACTCAACACCTTGGAGCATGCGAAGATCCTCACCACTATAGACCTTCGTAGTGGCTACTGTCAAATCTCAGTCTGGCCCAGTGATCGCCACAAGACAGCATTTACAGCCCCTGATGGTCGCCACTTCCAGTTCTGTGAGAAGCCTTTAGGACTGAAGTATACGCCATCAATGTTCCAGTCCATGAGGGTAAGTGTGTTAGACAGCCTCGTTGGGGAGTGTGCACTGGCCTACCTCGATGATGTTATTATCTGGTCCGAGTCATGGATGGATCACATTCATCATCTCTTGTTAGTGCTGGAGTGCCTTGCCATAAACGGACTCACCTGCACCAATAGAAAGTGTCACATTGGTATGCCAAGTATTCAGTTCGTCTGGCACATCATGGACAAGAACAGGAGCAGGTCAACGCCTGATCAATTACAGCTGATAGAGAAATATCCAGCTCCCACGACACATAGACAGGTTAGAAAGTTTTTCGGACTTGTGAACTGGTTACGAATGTATATTCCAGAGTTCGCCCTCATAACTACACCCCTCACCACACTCAAGTCACCTAACATATGTTTTGATGGCAGGCTGAACAACAAGAAAGTTTTGAATATTAAAAATGCATTACAGCAGTGTACATCACTCACCAGATATGACCCTATGAATGATTACATGTGCAAACCTATGCAAGCAAGAAGGGACTAGGGGTGGTGCTGTTCCAGCTAGCAGACAATGGGTCATGTCACATCCTGGACTTCAGCAACGTGAAATTCGGCCCAGTAGAGCAGCGATATGATGTCAATGAAAGAGAATGTCTGGCACTAGTGTGGAGTTTCAAGACATACCGGCCACTCCGCAGAGACAATCGCTGCCTACTATGGCTGCATTCCATGAAAAAAAAAAAAAAAAAAAAAAGCTGCAGTAAACTGACCCGCTGGGCGCTGTTACTTCAAGCATATGACTTAGAAGTACAACATGTGGCCGAGGAAGAAAATCATATGGCCGACCACCTTTCCTGCATGCCAGGAAACACTGTACCACAGGATGAAGAGGAGTGGGAAAACATTCTCCTCCCCCCTCCACCAACTACTCACAGCGACATGTCAACATCACTGTGCCATCCAACATCCAGTGTTCCAACATCACAGCCCTACCAGTGGTGCCACCACTTGACCAGGTACATGCATTTGTAGTGAAAAAACAGGCTGAGTGTCCAACCACGTTGAAATGGAAACAGTTGTGTGAACAGCAAACGGTGGACAGGTGGTGTATGAGAGACAGTTGTGTGGAATTCCTGGGTACACAGAAACAGCGAAAATTGGAGAGTTTATGTACCAGCCACTGCTTGCGAAATTGTATTAAACTATTCACATTCCAATAACCTCACCAGTCACCCAGGAACTTCCCAGACGAAACACGACATCCTCCATTATTTTTATTGGCCAGGCGTAGCTACACACGTATGGCAGCTCATTCGTGAATATGTGACGTGTAATTGGTACAAAAGTAGGCGCACAGATGGCAACCAGCAACAGCCCCCACAATTATTAACTGAACCATTTGAGACCGTAGTACTGGATCTAATGGGCCCCTATCCAAGCACTTCGACGGGGAAAATGTCCATTGTTGTGGTCACATATCTCTTTTCCCGCTGGACTGAAGCCTATCCAGTGTCGAAAACGCCAGCCAGGACAGTAGGGAAAGTGATCGAAAATGAGTTTTCTCCCGCTGGGAGTACCCAAGAACATTTCTGACAGATATCTGGACCCAATTTATGGGACGAATGTGGAGGGAGTTTTGCACAAAATGGGTCATGCATCACTTATCACCCACGTGCCAACCCACTGAACACAGAAACCTAAGATCAAAAAACCTAGTTACGACTGTGCATGGGTGACCAACACAATCTCTGGGCTGAACAGCTGCCAGCCACTTTGTTTACACTGCGAATGAGGACAAGCGAGGTAACAGTAAAAACTCCCCCACAGGTACTCGAAGGCTGTGACCTTCCCCTGCTGGGAGAGTTCACAAGCAGAATGAGGAGGCAAGACAACAACACAGATGAAGGGGTAAGCCGGTAAGTCAGGAGGTAGCATGCGATGTGAGAAGCGAAAGAGAACCAGTGCTGCTACTAAGTCCGCTGGCTACTAAACACCACATGTCCCCAGCTTCCTCTCCACATTGGTTAGCATGTGTACATATGGTCACACCCACAATCAGCCAGGCTGAAAGGTTTTTGCACTAGATTTGTAGAGAAGTGGAGTGGGCCACGTAACATCACTCAGGTTCTGGGAGATGCATGCTACAAAGTTCGACTGAACCCAAGATGAGCAGCAATCTTTCATTGGCACCCACTACAGCAAGCAAGTACCGGTGCTGCGACGCTTGGTGCCGAGACACTTCGCCCGATGAAAACATAGGCAGAACAGATCACCTAAGCTCCACCAACAAAAGCAGTGTTGCATCACAACAACAACACCAACAACACAACACTGTGCGAGACACGCCCACCACTGCGAAGCTCGATGTGTTTGCATCCACAAGGGCACTGACAGGTGATAGCATGCCTGCCAGCATTGTACCACTACTCATGTAGCAACCCTTGTGTTATGACGTCAGGTGTGACGAACCAGGGAGGCCGGCCCTGCCTGATGGTGTCACAATGCCTGTAATACACCCTGCTGCTTCGATCTCAAAAGCATAATCATCATCATTAATGGGACCATCGATGTACGAGCAAGGAGACATGCTAGCGCACGATGGAGGGCACATTTGCACTCCAAGCCGATGCTGCCCGCACCACACCGCAAGCAGCAGTACCAGTGACGAGTCGGGGACAGAGGAGAATCCCTCCCCTCAATGCCACTCCAAGCAGGCTCATCCCATTCGGCATGTAGCATGCACAAAATGTGGGCATTCGCCAATACCTATCGAAGCCATCATGACACCGCCACACATCAAAACAACAGCCCAAGTCATCATGTCCCCAGCAGCCGACAAGAAGATATCATCTGCATCCATGCAACGAACTTCGACCACCGGTGTGGTGCTGTACGACATAAGGAAGGGAGCTTCGACGAGTAAACTGCCTCAAAATGAAGGGGGCATTTGACATGTGCCATGCATACTGACTAAGTCCGTTCACCACGTCATCAGCACTTAATATTCACATTCGCCGAGCAGCCACCAGAATACAGCAGTACATCAAGCTGATGTGTTCCTGACATCCACATATCCCTTGTGCCCATTTGTTCCATTGCAGGCGCATTAACCACGCAGCAACTCTCGACCGATCGACATTATGTCGTGGTCTCGATCAGTGCAGATCGACAAGAATGGAATTTATGCTTTTCTTGCCAATCTGTAACCGCAGGTCATAATGTTTAACATTCATCTGAATAGGTAACTCTAGTGATGAATGGATATGTGGCCTAAATGAATGTGTCCTGTGAAGTCACGACTGTTAGAAGCAACAGCCATTGGAGGGAACACTGAGATAATTGGTGCGGCTTATTCCCTCAGCTTTCCGATGTGTGCGATATCGATGGGCCTGTGGCCGAATCCGGAGTGCGACATGGCTCGAAGTTGTGTCAAAAGATGGGGAATCTCATTCCCGCAGGAAGTGTAAAGTGGCGAGCGTCTCCCTAGCTGCATAAATTAATAGGAGCATTTTTAGGCATTTTAGCGGTGATTACACTATAATTAACTAGGGAAACCACCTCTGTAATGAAATCTGTGTGTCGTCACAGCCATATACATTCCTGCTATTATAACAATTGCGACACACGTCGATTTTAATATGTTAATTATAAGAGTGTACATGTAATCATCTATCAAGAATCAGCTACCTGAGGCATCATATCATTATTATCACCCTTTTAGTGCAGTGACATACTCGTGATATTACATTCTTAGCCATATCTGGGGCTCCGATTTTCATGGGTATGTCACCAGTGTGTTTTAGTTTAGTAATCATAATTATGTACGATGTCAATTTGATTTATCATGTTAGTTAGTAAGTTATATTTTTTCATGTTTTCATTTTTGGCACCATATTCGCCGGATGTGCTGCGAAGCCGACGCCATGTCGTTAGTCAGACTTCAGCACTCCAGACAACCGGCAAGGCAGGCGGTAAGCTCCACGTACCCCCCTTGGCAATTCAATCTAGGCTGCATTTTCTTTCATTGCAATAGTTAACATAACTCAGGAACATTTAAATACTTTTAGTTAGCCATGGGGAGGTCTCCCTGCATCCTAAAGTAGCATACCAGCTCCTCACGCACGGGACATGTTTTGTTACCTAACTCTAACTTACTGCTATGCCTTACTTTCCACAGTAGTGACCACCAACAGGTCAAGAGTGCCGGGTCCGCTTGACCAAGGGTACGCATTTTCATGTGCAGCAACCTTTCATTGTACCTTTGCGGTAATAAAACAGTCATGCCATAATTAGATGTGTTTTATTGTATTAACACTCTAGAGTTCATCAGGTCCTGCGCCCTCATAGAAGCATCAACTTTAAAGTTATTTTCAGTGTATGTTTTGTATTTACGGGGCCTGCCTCCCTCAAGCAGAGTATATTTAGTGTTGATATAGGCGTGCGAAGTGGCCGACAGCTTCGCCCCAAAGGAACTATTTTACAATCAACATAATTTAAATGACAATTAAATTAACTCACCTTCATATTGACCATGTATCCACAGTCGCCATAACCCGTCGGCCATACAAACCCATTCAACATCGCTTCCAAGTGGGACAAGAACACATCACAGCACCTCTGGGCGGCGCAACGCGTCAAAGCATACATGCTTTGACCGCATTAGGTAGTGGAGTGGTTCATGAACTTGTAAATTATTGTTTATTTATTTATTTTGTACTGTTATTATTATTTTTTTAATTAGTGTCCGTGTGTGTTTATTTACAAATTAAGATGTGCTTTTCTTTTATTTCATTGTGTTCCTACACGTCTGCTATGTGATTTTTAGACTATGTTTACATAGTGAGGGTGTTAACCTGCACCTAGACTAAGAGAGTAATTATTTTGTAGATGTGTCAAAAGTATACATAATAATAATTGAGCCTTCTGTTTTCTATGTAAAGGCTGTATGTAATATTTACCATTAAATAAGTGTCTTCGATCATGTTACAACCACCATACACCAACTGCATTAGACACCACGTGATCTAACACGAAAAGTCAGTGGAAATGCCAAACAATATTCCAGTGCAACAGTAAGGTAATTAAAGTGTGATGTTTATTTAGTTTTAAGAGCGTTTTGAAATTTATTTGAAGTTAATGTGTTTATAACTTAATGCACACACACAATGCATCATGTAAACAGAATCCACGCAAATCACTTTTGCCATTGCACAGAATAACATAGAAAATTATTATTTTCATACTTGTCGCCATCACTGTCCATCCCATCCTTTGCTTAGAAATTCGCTGTAATAATAATAAGTCAGTACTAGACAGTAGTATCTCGTACCAGTGGCAGTAACATGTCAGAACATTGAGGTTAGGTGAACCTTAGTCCATAAGCAGTCCGCCATAAGAGTCGAACACAGGGCAAGCTAACATTACCTTTTATTAACTCATTTAATAAGGATGTTTACATAGTTTTTATTATTCACAGCGTAATGTACAGGTATAAATTAGACTACAGCGGTGGTAGTATTTAAAAGGGCGGCATTTATAAACACAATATAATGTGTGCCAAGATAGGCATTTTGTACACAATAATGATAAGTCATGCAGCAAGTCAACCTACAAAAGGAATGCAATTTTATATTATATATATTCTTTAATATTATTTTCAGTGACAAATGTAAGTGTTCATACAATGTATTACTTCATCATCATATGTCAACCCCCAGCCATTTCATTATAATTCATTAGAAAATTATAATTAACTACTTTCTCATCAAGATGTGGGAATGGCCAGCTACTGAGAGCGCTACTCGCCATGCCATAGGTTAGTAGCGTTATCGCCTCACAGCTGAGTTGACATACGAGTCGCGTCCACCCTGGATCATCATGTTCAGACTTCTCATTTAGTGTACCAATAGTCAATTATGAAATTTCGGAATCATGTAACAGATTTTCATCCATGGAGTTGAGTCACTCTGCAACCTAGCTCGTGTTGTATATGACTGGGGCATAATGTTTTCTCCATAAATCATTGTTTTGGTGCCCGTACCCTTTTACTATTTAAGTGTACTCCGTTATTGAGTGGAGTGTATCAAATGTATGTGCTTCGCATGAGGGAGTTACACAAATATAACATGATCGTCGCTAAATCACATCATTTTTATTTGTTTTGGTCGCACCTCGACCACTTAACCCATTTTCGTACTTAATGTAAAATATAGGCATGGGAATGGCCGCAACAGTTCCCGTAATATTTTGGACGAGCATATAGAGGGATAACTTATATCCTCTACAATATAAGGCATAACTGGATTATAGCTCAACATTAAGCAGCAGCATCGATTGACTACGAAGCTTAATGGTCTACTTTAGCACGAACGGCCGACAACACACATGAGAATCATGTGTTCTCTACTAAGCAAGGACTGGCACCCACCTGGTAACCATGAACCCCACAGCCATTCATCCTTACCTAATTAATTTTCCCTGATGCCCGAATCACAGTCAAGTAAATACGCACCATCTGTACATCTATTCCGAACCTAACCAGCCAGAAAGAAATACATGCCAAGTTGTTAGCCCACAAATCTACATCCTGGTTTTTCGAAAATGGGTTGCATTAGTAGTTTTTAAGTAGTTTTTCCATGTCACAGATTTCCAACTCGAACTGTTTAGTATCAGTAATAGAAGAATTGCTGTATTGCAATAGTCATTGGTAAGTTGTTAGCAATTAAAATTGTGTTGTCAAGCAAGTTCACCGAATTACTCCAGTTCAGTTAGCTGTGGCGGTCAAAGTTTGATAAGTACTACAATTTCCGTCTCGCAAATGTTAGCCCAAACTCGCTGTCACTGACTAATTAAAATAGAGTTATCTCAGACAAGCTAAAAAAGAGTTTTCAAATATTTAATTTTTTTCAAGGTTTTATATATTTTTTTGTGTATAAACTACAAATTTTTTAGACAGATGTCAATCTAAAATACCTTACAAATTGTTTAGCATTACAGTACATTGGCAAGTAGGTTAGCTGACAGTGTGTTGATAAAATATTCAGCCTCTACTTGACGCACCTGCTGATGGCGAAAAGATACATAACCGAAATAACTCTTTCGTGCGATTCCGGTGGAAGGATCTTATTCCACTCTGCATCATCGTACACAACGACGTCTGGAATCGGCGCTCGTGATAACGCATTTGTAAGTTCATTCTTCTTCCCGGGGACGTCCTCTACAACGATGTCATACGTTTGTAGAAGCAACACCCAATGGGTAAGTTTACTCCTTCATACTGCGTAACCAGACTAAAAAATGGTTATCTGTTCGCAGGGTAAATATTTGGTACATACTCTAAATATGCACAATATTTCTTTACTGCCCAGACCACTGCTAAATATTCTCACATGTTCATGTTGTACCTTCTTACCGTATGGCCTAACTTTGCACTTTCGAAATCGATTTCATGCTTTTCCCCATCATCTGCACTTTAGTACAGAATCGCACCCAACCCCTCCTGGCTGGCATTGGTCTGCAAAAACAGTGGTTTTGTGGGGTCGTACCAAGCTAGTGTTGGGCATGTTCTGTAACACTCTTTGATTTCTTGAAAAGCCTGTTCTGCTTCAATAATTAACACAAATCACTTTCCCATATAATGGCTGTCCTCATCATCTCTTCAATCATAATGTTAAATAATGGGACGACTGCTACCCTATTCTCTGTCAAAACAGTCTCAGCCACTACATGCATTATCTTATGTTCCGGCAGCCCCTAATGGAAGTGTTTTACCAGGTGTACTTTCCTTGATATGAAGGTGGTGAGGGGCTCGAATGGCTGTTGTACCTGGTGTGTTAAAGTTCGTTATGTGCCTGTAGTGAGGTGAGTGCACCACCAACCCTGCACTGGAAGCTATGCACAAACCCCTCCCTTGCTATATCGTAGTGGTTTAGGGAATGCCAGTGGATTTTCGCCTCGCCTTGCAGTTGTGTACCCACACATCCTGCCCATTCTTCCTCCCAGTCCCCATACCATTTTAGAAGGTACGTACAGCGTTTCAAAACTACCATGAGATCTTCAGATGACGTTCCTGCTAAAGTTGGGAGTGTTTGAAATTGCGTTGGAATTTTCTTCTTCTCATTCTCGTGCTGTTGCATCTTGTGACTTGCCTGTGACATTTCTTGAGGCTTGCTCTATTGTCTCCAACTCTGATATGGTGTCACTTCTGCATTTATTATTGGCATTGTTGTCACTGGTGTTGCAGTCGGGAATGGAGTGAACATGGATGGTATGACTCGCAGAATATTTTACGGAAATAATAAGGTGGGGTAATATGCCGGTAACAATTGGGAAAATGGTGTAGGTGGTATGAGTGATAGAGGTGCTGTGGTTAGGGTTGGCATTGGGTGGGTGGACTGAATCTCCTTCACTTGCATGCTATCAGCTGTCACATGAATTTTGTTTATGTGTGTCAGTTGCTTCTTTCCTTCCTATGCATCACAGTCCCCACACAAAATTTGCGCTCCCTGAGCCGGCCTCTCTCATGCAGTTTGAAACCGCTCATGCACAATTGTGTTGCAGTTACAACATTTTTGATTGATACCTTCAGTTTCTCCCCTGCATGTTGCTCTTGAACACACAGGGATGTGCCGTTCGAATTCAACAAAGAATTCCTCCCACTGGAAAGGTGCACATTGTGGTTGCATTGAATTGTGGTTACAGTTTTTACACACTTAATGTTCTCCCATTGTGCTCTCGAATTCCATTTCGTCTAGACACTCGCGATGACACTGCAATTGGCACAGTGCACACATGAGGTTTTGGGTACCCTGTCCTGCACACAACAAATTACTGCACAAGTTCTCCTTTACTATTGCTGACGAATATTCTTGCACGTTATTTCCCAAAATGTTGGTGGTTGTTTGGTAGTAGTGTTCATTTTCCCATTTCACTGATAGTTCACGGTTGTCTGCAGCATGTTTGCTCGCTGGGCTGGACTGACACTGGCATCGGAAGTAGTTATTGCCAAACTCATATTTCGTGATGAAGTCCTGAGGTGAATAATACTGACAAAGTAGTGCCAGTGTGCTGTCTTTTGTCAGTCCAGTCATGGTTTTTTTTATGTAAGCAAAGCCCACGTGCTCGCGGACGCACAATGCAGAAGCGTGGCGATGTGCAGCATGGGCATATCACATCGCGACTGTCCCTGCTTGGTACAGCGCCAGAGACAATGCATGGCTCGTTTATCTGAGGCATGGCACAATGCAGGTGGTCAGCTGGTCACCAGTGCATGGATAGCTATTGTTTCTCCTAATCTTCATTTCTCTAAGTTCCTCCTTTGTGCTATGCTGCGTGATGCGGATGGAGGGGGTTGGTGTGCAGCGACTCACAGCAGTCCTTTGTCCCACTGCTGTGACATTATACTGTTTCAAAATGGTCGCTTCTTTGTCCACGTGCTCGCCTTCTTGCAGCAATGGCGGAAACTCACTGTTTTCCCCACGATTTTCTCCACTTATCATGTGTTAACTTTTCCGACATCGTGCAGGCGACTGGAAGGCGTCCCAATGCTGTTAACGTCCAGTAGTGCTGTCCTCGTTGCCTTCATCATTGCTGGTAGTGGGATTTCAGTGGGAAAAACGTTCAGTGGAAAATTGAAATTTGTGACAAATTTTGCTATTTTTGAAGTCACGAAATTATGGTGAAAGGATAGGCCACAAAGATGGGCGACATTTCGACGGCTGCCAAGGTGTCCAAATGCGGTACGAATCTGCCGCGCATGCTGGCAGCCATTTTGACATTGTGTAGTGGTGTGATTTAATGTAAATTGGATTTTGAAGAGCGGTGAAGTCTGGAATGAGGCCGATAACCATTGGCTGCACTCCTTTTACCTGTGCTGTGTCACTCATCTGTAGAATTGCATATAAGTGATGCGCGTCCTACACAGTGAATTATGGGGGCTATTCACACATTTATATATTACGTGATAAAGTCCTGAAAACACTTGCAATAATATTAAGGATAAAATATCGTACAAACATTCGTTTTGGTGGTAACTGCAAGGGCCTGTAACCTGAAGCACTTTGCAGCTTACCTGAATAAAAACACACGTTTCTCCATTGTGACTTTTATTAAGCATATGTTACACTTTCGCCAAGGGAAATACTTTATGCAAGCATACTTACACCAGTCAGCAGCAGTTAAACTAAGAAAATTGGCCGAAGACCCTTGCGTGACCTATTGTGAATAAGACTTCCCCAGGCAATGCAAACACTGGGCAATGTGAGAGGTGATGTTCTGGGTGGTAGAAACGAAACTGTTACAACAGTTCCGGTAAATTAAAGAAAGCCTATTATAGTTACTGATTGATGCAAATGATGATGACCGCCCGAGCGCACTGAACGACGGTACACACCACCTGCCCCTCGAAGTACTTCACATCTACTGCAGTTCCAACATTGCGGGCGTGCCGGCATTGCTGTACAAGCGAGCCATTCGGAACTACTTTGCCACGTCACACTTGCAAAAACATAACACTCTCTTACCAAATATGCTCTTACTTACTAATAAAACACTGTGCATACTGAATTACATGATACACTTGCAAATATGTGAAATGAGGTGAGGATGAACACACATGGGAATGAGTACACTTACAGACACTATGAAAACAACACTATGCAATCAACTATAGGACACTTTATTTTGCATATGGGTGCTCCCTTGCACACATGTGACCTTGTGTCACCACCCTTGTCCTTTAAAAACATATTGGATAAATAGTAGTACTGTGGCGCTCTTTCTTGCATCAATCCACACGAGCGCATGTAGCTGTTTGCCCACTGTCATTGCTACACTTTGCACTGCATCGCCTTTTTCACTTTGTACTAACACTTACGCTTGTGTAGTATTGGTCACTGCTACATATGGTAGAATGTGGCTACCTGCTGCTCTTGCTGTGCATGGGGGGAAAACGATCTAAGGGGTGAGGAATCTCGGCACACGTCAAAACCATTCTAATTTCCGAAGTGATTGGATTATTTATACGAGTATACTGCTCTACAATAACCACATTTCTAAACAGACAAATATGTTTATTGTTTAAGATAGCATAACAGCCTCTTTCTAGTGCTACAGTGACAGAGAACAAATGATTGCCTACATCTGGGACGAATCACGCATCTTCTAAGTAACCATTAATCTAGTTTCCTATGACAAATATTTCAATGTCCATATTGCCTTTTCCAAGGTTCTTCATTGTTTGCGCCTCCCCAACTTGTACAAACTTGACTTGAGAAAAGTCGAGTTACCAATTCTTTCTCATTGTCATATGCTGAGCGGCACCTGAGTCTGCTATCCAAATCATTCGTGGATCCAGCACACTCAAATTACTGGGTATCCCCTTAAAAAGCAGTATTTCTCTGAATGTTTTCCTGTTTGTTTTATATTCCCATTGGGACAAGCCTTCTTGAAATGGGCTGTGTGGCCACAACCAAAACACACCCACTCCTTCTTGTTGTCATTTGCCTTGTTTTTATTGTTTGACTTGCTTATAATTTTGAGAAATTGTGACTTTGGCTTTTGTTATGCAGAGAAGGCTTCAGACGAGCTATTAACGCAAGTCTGTCCTCCCCCTCTCTTAACTACCTTCATTTCAACTACACAGAGTTTTTCCTGAAGAAGAGTTACAGTCCTCTGCTCTCTGGGAACAGAATCCCAAACATTAATAAACTCTTAATTATCTGAAGGCATGGTATTTATCATTTAGTAACCTAGTGAGAAAAGGAGAGTCAGGTAATTTTACTTTATCATCCTTCCAAGTTTCAACCTGAATTTCAACACAAAAATTTTCCAGTTTAGCCATGTGTTCAGCAACACTGTCAGCAGGATATTTTTTATGCCGAATAACTGGTCAAATAATTAAGCCTGTCTCTGTTCAGTCATTGTTCAAAGACGCCATGCAGCTTGTCCCACATTTCCTTGGTGTTGTACACATATTAATGATTTACCTTACCTCACTACCCAGAGAAGATACTATAATATTTAGAGCCAAATATTCTAGCTAATACACCACAGACACAAGGCACTGATAATCCTTATCTTTCAAGTCTGCCTAGTTTTTTGGATAAGTACTTTGACGTTTGTCTAATGCACACGAGGCTGGCAACTAGTGCCAAGGTGTTGGTCAATAAGGATATTAGTTAGGTGAGGAGCGGTGACTATAGTTTTGGAATCTCGGTGGAGATAATTATCCAGGGCGCCAGAAATTGTCGGGTTGACAATATCGTGAAGTCGGAGAGCAGCTGTGGACTCGTTCCTCAGGGTCGTTCGGCTAAAGACCACGGCAAATCCTCCAAGTGAAGTTGTCTCCTCATATCATAAAAAGTAATACTGACTTAATAACTCCCTTACTTGTTGTGTTGTGGGATATATGGGCTCCCCACACGTCTATACGAAGTACTGTTGCTTATTATGCCGCCTCGTGGCCAATTCATTCGTACTTGCATAATAAATTACACTTGACTTGAGAAAATTAGCGAGAAGGCAAATGCCGTGTGCTGAACTGGAAATAAACCACATGTGGTAACTCGTCACTGCTGCGATTTATTCAGTACATTATTTCATTCCCGTCGGGAAAAGCTTTGGTGCTGTTTACGAACCCATCAGTTCGGGTAATACTATGCAAAAGACCTGTGGTCACATGAAATAACTTAGTACAATTTAAGCCTACCCAGGCGATGCAAGCACTGGGTAGGTGCGAGGGGCGGTGGGAGTCTCAGGCAGCTGAAATACGAAAAAGTTTCTGGTATGCTAAAGTAACTATTGCTGTGAAATGATTGGTCCAACATGGTGATAGCTGCCCGAGTGCGCGAAACACAAGCCCTTGTGTGGCACGGTACACCCCTTGCAAAGACAAACGACTACTGACTTTCTCCGTATGGTGTGCCAGCCATCTTGGTTGGCTGGCAACCCACACTGCACTACTTCCATGCATACAACATTTGCAAATCGGACACTTACCCTGCATGCTGGTTGTAACATATTGCTCCTAAAATTAACCCTGTGAATATTATTCATTATACCTAAACATTGCACTGCATGAGTGATGTGGTAAAGAATGACACGCGAATGAACATTACAGAAAATTACAAAAAGACACCTTGAAAAGACTGAGGGCTTTAAGGCTGCGATGCAGGCATCTTTATTAGTTGTGTCCCCTTGTGTGAACTTACCTTGCCCTTTTATTGCAGAAATTAAATAACAGGAATTGCACAGGGTCTATTTCCAGATTCCTGTGTCATGTGCATGTGGTCGCGCTCACTCCTTGCCACACTACACTGCACTTGCACTCATAGAGCGCACACACACACGTAATGCATTACAGAACCTGGTGCTTCGGGCAAACGGGCTAAGGGGTAGGGGTCAACGTGGGCACACGTTAACTTCCATATTCAACAGATTTTATAACTCCATGTACATTCAGTTGAATCCTCACCTAGAATTTCCAGTACATCTAGTTGTATTAACCTTCCAACTTATCTATAACAAACCTTGAAACTTCCATATCGCACAAAGATACACAAAAAAACTTGTGTTATAAAACATTTAAAAACTTCGTCAAACAAGACTAATACTTGCAACACTTGCATCATTAACACTAAATTGCATGTTTGGCACCCATTATCTTTTATGTTTAATAAAAGTTAATGACAAAAAAAAAAGTTAAATTTACAACACTATATTTCAGTAATATTAAACAACAGAACACATGTAAAAACAAATAAAAAGCTACTAGTGTGTATCAAGTAAGGTTACGTAGAGGTAGGAAAGGTGAAACAAATCCAGCACTGCTTCAATTACATTTGTTTTCACCAACAGGCTCTATGATTGCATAGCAAACCCATAAGAGCGACTTTCACAAACATTTGCACTTATGCTAAAAACTATGCTGTAATTTCATATACACATTAACCCTTAATTGCTACCCTAATTCATTAACTTCCTCTACAGATGCCACAGACACTCTATTGCTTCACTGAGTAATGGGTCGTGACATATTCCCAAGTGAAAGATGCAGATGTACATTAGAATGCACAGCTTGTGTGTTCCGAGGAGTACAATGGTGCAGCAGCTGTGGGCCGATGACTTAGTGAAAGTGTTCTTGCCAGACCATGCAGGAGTGGTCTACATCAGAGTGGTAGCTCTTATATTGAAATTTACATTTAGGTTGAAGTCTAGGAAAGCATCCTGTAATATCCTCAAAGGATTGTCATTATTCACATATTTGTTTTGACATGTGCATGTGTCCCTCGCCTCCTAGACCATTTGCCCAGCAGTGCACCACTCCAGCGCAGCACGCATCAGGGCTCTATGGAGTGTGTTGTGAAAGTGCACCAGTACACCGGTGTGTCAGTGTAGTGCACATTGCACATGAGCATGGGAGTGCCTAAATAGTACAGGGTAGTGCAAACCTGTGTGTCTATAGGGCACCCAGTGAAAATAGGGCCGTTATAAAAGGGCTTTATGGCGATTGCCATTCGACCCCTAATAAAAGGTACATGAAGGACATCCCAAATATCAGATCTTATGAATATTTCGTCATGCAAAATGTTGTATCAAATCTTTATTGTTTTTCACCTCAAATGTTTCTCCCCACGTAATTTCATTTACAGAGCAAGTATTTGCATGATGTTACTTGAAATGTAAAATAATTTATGCACTTTTTCTCATAGCAAGGCAAGATATTTTTGACTGTGTACCAGTTGCTTTAGCGAATGTGCAAGAAAGTAATTCCAGTATGGCGCACTTAACCCCACCAGACAAGGTTCTGACGCAACGGCAGAGCAGTCAATATAGTCCAAGACTCTTGTTGGCAAGCCTGCATTTCATCGCATGCTCCAGTGGTAGCATTGTTTTCCCACCAAACACTTAACATGCAACAGTTTACCAAATTTTACCTGAACCTTTATACTTCTAGCCACCGGAGATGCCTGCCCTGCTCCCTTGTGATTTGCATTTCTCAGGGGAGCTTAATTATTTCCATTTAATTCATTTTCGGCCTTAGCACCATTTCAAAGTGCCGTGTCAGCAGGCTTATACCAGCCCAGATATTATGTAAAGTGTTTCACATCAGATGATTGTAACATTGAAATGCACAAAATATACCATACATTTGAAGAGATCTGTGTATTATAAACATTTACGCCTAACAGCATTTCAGGGCATGGGCCCTTATAACTCCGTTCTAGTGTTATGGTTTACTCAGTGTTCTCCTATTGTGAGATGGATGCAGTAACTTGTGTATTTTATGTAATTAATCGGGCAACGCGTGGGTCCAGCCAAAGTAGGTCTCTCGTTTAGAAAACTACCTCGGCATTTATGTATCAAGTAATTCTTAATTGACAAATCACATTTAATAATTAGGGGCAACATGTGGCAACAAGAGAAAATTATGCTCAGGTAAAACCATCCACAACCCAGGGATAAGCACAGTCTCCAGCTCCAGAGAATTGGCGCCACCTTCCTGCAATGCCTGGCTCCTACAGGATAAATATTCCAACATCCCTAACCTCAATCAAATCTGCCCCTGATGATCACCTTCCACCATCTATGGCCATGTCACATGGTATCAAAGTGTCGCCCTTCTGTTTGGCGTAATTTTCTTCTCCGTAAAATTTCCAGACAAGGAACCCCAAAACCCGCCAAAAATTTTCCGAAAACTTTTTCCCGCAAAAACTCCTGCCAGTGTATCCTTGCAATATTTTCCAGCTTACCTGCAATGGGGACATTAGGAACGACGACAGAGAGCCAACACCAGTGCCATGATACCTTCCAGATGCCACCAAGCTTCCTGGAATCATGCCACGTGGTGTTACCAGGAAAGCATGCCAGAACAATAAGGTAGCCGTCATTGCTCCAGTAAGGCCGGGCACATGAAGCTGAGTGGCCATTTTGGACAATGGAGTGAGGGACGTCAGTCACCCGCCACCCACTTAGTGCAGAGATAGAAGCAGGCGGGCACCAGCGCCCCCGCTCATTCTCCATGCCCCTGCTTCACGCCTGACCAGTTGGAGGCAAAAATCACAAGGCAGCATGGATCATGTGAGCAGCAACTCACCCATCCATCGCCACTGACTACTGAGCATTAATCCTTTCGGTATGCGCAGAGGTGTTTGCCATGAGAGGGGAATGTGCTTTCTCCCTCCAATGCCACACAGTTGTGATGCACATCACTTGGTCACCCATGCTTGTGGTCATGTTGACAAACAATTGCTGGCAAGATACAGACAGGTATGTCGCCGCCTTTGTACCTTCAGTGTTTGCATCTAATCCCACAGGATGTAATAGCGAAATATGAACTTGGCATTCAATATTGTTGTTGCACCCGCAAGACCAGCCCTTCGTGCAACCATGCCGTAGTCAACCACAAAAAAGACAGTGAAAGTGAAGAGGGAAAAATCCACCTAAACAAACAGTGCAAATTATGTACTCACCGATGCCATAAACGTCGAGTTTTCCCAATTACAATTCGCCCTACTGGTGCAGCAACCTATTGTGTACCAGTTAGGATGCAATTACCCTTAAATGTAAAGTGTCAATTATCATATCACCAGGAATGCTTGAATGAGAACGAAATCGCTACCAAGACAGGATTGGGAATCACATGCAAACAGTACAATACCACTGAGAGCATGAAAATATGTGCAGCAAATTGCAAGATTTCCTGACATGATGTGAATGGCAAAAGGACACAAGTGACAATATGGACCCTCACAGAGGTGAGGGCAGCAGCATCACACATTGCCAGAACTTTGGAGTGAGCGCACATGAGAGGTGCATAAATGGCAATGAGGGAGAAGGATATATGTGTCACCACTGCATAGCGGCAGTCAACAACAACATGCAACTGTCACATGCTCACAGTGTGCACGTTACCAGTGTAAATAAACCGGCACCGACATCCCAGTCAACACCATCACATCCTCCTGAAGCAACAACTCATTTTATGTTTATGCCACCCACTCCATGCTATCCAGAGTTACCGATGCTTTACCCAACACAATTTTTCTACCAATGCTGTCAACCATTACCACTCCCTAACTATTCAATACAGTCCGCGACACCATAACCATCAACAAATAATGTTGGAACACCTGTCATAGATCAGCTGCAAGGAGACTATAGGGAAATGAAACAGTTGCATCCACCACTACTGCAACACAGCCAAGACCAACCACAATGGAGACCCTGGCATAATTTCAAACTTTGCCGACATTTGCTGGCACATCAATTGAAGATCTAACTGCCTATTTAAGACGTACTAGGGAGCCACAATATCCCAGTTCGTGTGCAGATCAATGTAATTTCAACGTATTCGGTGTGGTATTTTGGTAATGTGTGTTGGGGAACCACAATATCCCTGTCTAAGAGTAACCTCTTTTGTGGTGAAAACAGATCAGCTAATGGGGTGGTAATGATTCCAAAATTTTTAATATGTTAGCATAACGAATTTATGAATCCAAAAAATTTGCGAAGTTGTTTTTGTGTGTAGCTGTAGGTAGCAGTCAACGAGGAATATCTGTACGGGGTTAGGTTTATTTCCCTTGTGGTCGACCACATGGCCTAAAAAGTCGATGCTTGTTTTTCCCATGTGACATTTTCTAAAGCACACATCAGACCATTTATCGCTAAGCTTTCCAAAACAACTACCAAATGATGTACATGTTCTTCCAGCTGTTTGACCAAATTATGACATCGTCAAGGTACACAAGCATATACTCTCCGATAATACCATCTAAGTACCATCATTGCCTAGAATGTAGTGGGGACACATTTCAACCCGAACGGCATCGCACAGAATTGAAATCCCTGCCCATCCGATGCTGTTAAGGCTGTTTTCCTGTGGTCCTCCGACTTCATGGGTACTTGCCAGAACCCACTCATTAAATCTAGGGATGTCGAACTTTCACTTGGCCCAGTGAGCTTAATGAGTCTTTTATGCTAATGTAGGGCAGAAACGCACAACACATGACTTAGTTTAAGGGACAGAAATCTACGAAAAACCTCCATGTGCCATCTTTTTTGGAGCTAGTATTATGGCCGAATTGTATGGGCTGACATATAGCTCTTTGACCCCATGATTTTTCATTTCCTGTATCTGCCTCTTAATTATGTGTGTTTGGAGGGTTAAGTATCCCCGTGGATTGGTACATATAGGTCGGTCCTCAGTCAATGGAATTTCGTGCTCGGCGACTGTAGTACATTTTAAGGCGTCATGTTTTCCAAACACATCCCTACGATCGTTTAAAATACACTGAAATGCGGTCTGATGTTCTGGCAGAACCTGGTTGTCAAAGTCCCCTAACTGTACCTCGGGTAGGCTACCTGTCGTACAGTGGTCTAGGTTGTACATGGTCCTTCTCTCATTCATGCCAAAATGTATATGCCGAGCTGCCAGCTCTACTATCGTGTTCTGTTCTGAAAGCCAGGTTACACCCAAAATTACATCTTCCCTTATTCCTGGCGTAACAATAACTGATGTTATAGTCTTAGTATCATGTATTTTATTGACACTATTTCCTGGCCTATGGCGGTAATGTTCGTTTGTAGCTAATCTGATCATGTGGTTTGTAAGCTTTATATCCCATTCATTTACCAAATTTGGATGTATGAAAATGTGCGATGCTGCGGTATTTATTAGCGTGTGACGCCACTGACCATTAATGGAAAACAGCAAATGTATGAACTGGGCTTGGCTACTACTGACCTGCTAAATGATTGTTTGTTGTGAAGTCAATTCCTGCATTTGTTGCGGTATGGGCAGGGTGTCGGAGGTGTCTGGTCCCTTCACGCCTGCAACTCGTTTCCCTGCTTTTTTCCACCTGCAGCCTCCTTGATCCGGCCAAGATGTGGATTGTTGGGGCAGTTGTTATGTCAGTAGTATTGCTCTGTTGCGCAAAATCGGCATGGTCGTTGTGGTGGTTGATTCAGGTTCCACATCCTGCTTGCACTGCCATTACTATCCATCGCACTTTTTTGTGAGGTTTCTGACCACTGGAACTCGGCGCACCATGAGATTTTTGCTCCTTCATTAACACTTTTGGTGGATTGTGTCCCAAAAAAAATGCTGCTGTTGTTGCTGTTGTAAGTTGTTCTGTCTTTACCGTTGCTTGTGTTGCCATCGTGCGGAACTTGTGTCATGGCACGGCATATCGTACATGCGTTCCAGGATAATGACTGTGTGCAATACATCCTCAAGTGTACCATTGAGAAGCAGTATCAAGGCTGTTCTAAATTCTGATCTGGTGGTTTCAGCAAACACCTCCAGCACTTCTCGCTCTGACAAGTGTGGATCAAAACATTTGACAAAGTGGTTCTTCTGAGTGATGAATGCTGTGAGTGACTCATCCGGTTGTTGGCCCTGCAAGGTCAGCTTGCTTTGGGCCTGTAGTTATGTGAATGCCCCTCGGAAGTGGCATTGGAACAATTGCTGTAGCTCCTCCTACTGGAGCATGTAATGATTAAGATAAAGGCACCAAGAGCGCGCTTCCCCTTAAACTTTTGCTTAAACACAAGTTGAACATTCTTCCCTACTGACTCCATACCTCGTAAGGTGGGGCATGCAGTCATCAAAATTTGCTTTGGGATCCTCCATTGGAGTCCCCACAAAAGTTGGCAGTGTTTGGAACTTTGCTGGCAACTTTGTTGTAGTCGGTCTTGGCAGCATGCTGGCTGAGTCAACCCCTGTAGTTTCACTCTGTCCTATGTTCACTGCCAGTATCTGATGTGGTGCCATCACTCCCAAGTAGTTGATTGGACACTGTGTCACTAGCAGGCAATTTTGAAAGGGCGTTGGCATTGTTGGTAACATGGTGGGATACAAGGGTGTGGAAAATACATTGGGTACTGGTGGATAATAGTGGGTCAATGGTTGGAATGGAAACGATGCATTGGTTACCGTGGATATGGATGGTTGTGAAGTGTGGGTTTGTTAACCTTGGCCATGTGTGTCAAGTGAGCACATGGTGGCTCGGTCCCCTGGTGTGTTGCTTCCACACACTGTTTCCACCCTACTCCAGCACTGGTTGTGACTGTACTTGCTATGTTGTTTAAATCCCATTCAACCATAACATTTGAACCATTATTGTTGATGGTGACTTGCATTTCGTGGTTCCACTGATCCAACAAATTCACTGTGTGTGTCCGCGATGCTTCTACAACGAATGTGGTGTGCTTTCGGTTTGTGCCCTCTCTTTGATTATTGAGTTACACTGCAGGCAGGTGAATGGAAGTCCCACTGCAGTATTCAACTCCCTTCCATTTAGATACTCTCGATGAAAATTAATTATGCATTCTCCACACTGTAGCATAATAATGCCTTGATCACTGCATAATAAATTACCACAGTAATTCGGGAGGTTGTAATTTGGAAATTCTGAGTTTTCAAGTTTTATTTTCATTAATGTATTCTCTGTGCCTCGCGAAATGTCATTGTCTCAGTCTCGCAGTTGATCGCAACACGGCTGTTTGTTGGGCTGGATTGACAACGGCATTGGAAGTTATTGCCTCCATCACATTTGACTATGAGGTTCTGGGACATAGGATGTAAACACTCAGGATACAACAGCGCTAGAGTACTGTCGGTGATCCTGTCAGTCTTGCTTTGTTTGTCAACAAAGCCACATGTTAGGTGCGGGTGACCAGCTCATGGTTGTGCGGGGTCGGGGGAAGGGAGCGCCCTCTCTGCTCGCGACATGGTTGTCCCTGCTCAGAATGATGTGGTGCAGGGGTCAACAACCTGGTGGCACTCAGCTGGCACAAGGAGCGATGCTGGTCTTCAGCTGGCCGCCAGTGTGAGAAGAATGCGAGTGATGGGAAGAACTTTCCACCCGTCGTTTCTCCGTCTCTTCGTTTCTTCCAGCTCCTCCTTCAGGTGGTGTGGCATGGGCTGCAGTGTGGCACGCTTTCCCCATTTCGACACGTTACATGCCTCCTTGTGTCTGGACAGCATCAGGAAGGCACCACGATGCTGATGTTGCTCTTGTCGGGGTATTCTAATTTTCCTCTCGTCGTTGCCGGGTAGAAATAAGACCGGAATGACTTGAAAGGTTAGAACTTTGCTGGAAAAAATGCAGAAAAGTTTTTGGTGGGAAAATGCTGATAGGAAGTTTTCGACACACGCTTGGGCAAGCCAATTGATGGCATCTGGTGAAATGAAAAATTCTGGTAGGAAGTTTTCGCCCCACAGGAGGGCGACAATTGATGGCGTACAGTGGCATCGAAATGGGTTATATAGGATTTTTAGGGTGGTAAAATATGAAGTCTGTGGGATGGTCGAATTACTAGAATAGCCAACAGGCATCAAGGCGATGCCATGATGATACTATAGCATGATGACTCTCGATGATTTTAGGATGCTACAGGCCGTACACCCAGACGAAAACTTCCCTTGAATTGTTGACCTCCACCCTTCTATTGCTGTAGCTGTAGATATGCTATTGTTGTGTGTTTTCTAAACAGTAACCCATGGTCTGATTACACGCCTTTCTACTGCAATGACTTTTGGAGGCAAATTTATAATTACTATTACATCTCACGATGTGGTTTATCGGGGCTAACCACGCACCTATACAGATACGATGCAATTAAATACTGTGCACATGCTTATGTTGAGCCTGACTCAAAACACTTGCAAATGAAGGTGAGTATTGTTAGGGCCCGTCCCTTTAAATGGCTTTGGGACACCAAAATAACTTACTTGCTGATTAGTTCTCAGGGTATTTATTCAGTTTGAATGGACACTTATTTCAGGAAGACACTTTACATGTGTAGATGTCTTAACTGGTCATTGTGATAACACTGCTAAAGATGACTTATGCCATGTAGAAAGAATTACAGAAACTTAAGCTTCCCCGGGTAATGTGAACCATGGGGAAGTGAGAGTGGTGTATTGGGCAGCAGAAAACGAGACGGTTCTTAAGATATTAAACTATGGAAGTGAAGTGATAAGTTCATTAAGATACATGCTGCCCAGTACATGGGAAAACATGGAGCATGCGAACACATGCAACCACCCTCGTTGATATCAGAGGCTTACCACCCTGGCCTAAGAGTGGTCAAAGGCTGGCTTACGCGCCAAGGTGGGATCTACTTCCTGCACTACATGCTAACTCCTGCTTTACCTGCTGAAACTTAAGGCTAAATGTTACATTATATCACATAATATCCCTGGATGATACACATATACATAACACTGGTGAAATGAGCATGAACACAGTGTAACAATGATAATGGAAAATAAACATTTACAGAGGAACACAACAAAACACTGGTGGTACAAAACGACAACAGAACAAGCTGTTTATTAACACAACAATCGACAACTGTAATAGCGTGAGTCATAAGCCCTTTGACTTGGTTATCTTTCATGTATCACTCTGCCACGTGCATTCCTGGCTACTGGGCTTGGCAAAAGCCAGTTATACAGCCCTGGTGTGCCCTATGTTGCACTTGCACATGTCACACACTGCGAACTCGCATGTGAGCCCTTCACATCAGCAGTGTGCACATCGTAGCTGTGGTGGTGGTGGTGGATTCTCGGCTGGACAAACGGTGTTAGGGAAGGGGAATGTGGTACACATCAACAGGTTAATGAACTAAACATTCGAAGGACTAGACTTGGTAGAAGTAGAAATACATATCCTATATTAGCATTAAAATTTTATAATACACTACCTCAAGAAGTAAGGCAAATGAATCTGAAATTATTTTGTAATACTCTCCATAAAAAAAAACTATAAATAGGCCTCTGTATTTTTTATGTGAAATGATATGTGAGTGCGCCCGAGAGTATAAGGGTGGGAGAAGCACCTCCAAATGGGAGATACTTTTGGGCTTAAGTGTATGGGAGGTAAAGAATGTGTGAGCTGCTGTGCAAAGAAATCAGTGTATGAAGGGGGGTGCTTACGTATGGAACCTGGGCTTGTATGAGTAGGAAAATGTGTAAGAAGATGAGTGAGTTGTGTAAGAATTACATAGGGGTAGAAGTGAAGAAGAAAGTGGGTATGAAAGTGTAGGTGATGGGGGGCTACAGTGCTACATTAGCCTTGGCTCTGGCCGTCGTCTCTGGTCCAGGGGTCTGGCAGGTTCCTCGTCATCCTCTTCTTCCTCGGTGGTGGGATTCAAGTGCTACATGGAAAGGAGAGGGCAGCAAGAAAAGGGTGTCAGCGGTAAGTGGACGGCGAGTTGGCAGATGAGAGGGTTCGTGAGGTGGCGGGCACAGGATGACTTGAATCGGTTGGTGTTTGTAGCGAGGATGGATTGAACGTGTGGGATGTGTGCAGTGACATGGACCTGGTTGAGGTGAACTGGCAGGGGGGAGATGAAGGTTGTGCCAAAGAGAGCAAATGAAAATATCAGTGAGGGGAGGTGGTGTTGTGGGTACAAGTCAAAAGAACAAACAATGTGAGAAAGATCTTTAATTTATAGAGACGGACAGTGTCGAAAAACTCGCAAAGATGGTAGGCCCCGGTCGAAAGAATGATATTGCATCAATTTTTTGGGGAATTGAATATTACAAACAGGTGATGAAAAGACTCGACGATATGAACGAATATATACATTTCGCCTTAAACAACTTGTACTTTCACGAGTTTACAAAAAAAATTAATTAAGGGCGAGTTTACAGATTTGTAAATTGATACCTTTCTAAATCAAGGCCAGCGAAACAAGAAAACTTTGCACGAACTCTTCAAACTAAAAAGAAAAGTGGAAAACAAATCATTTCAACTGGTAATTCTTCAGAAATTGTACGAATTGGCTCAAATAGATGCAAGCATTAATCCCGAAGAGTTTTACTCGAAATTACTAAACATTATTCATGTAAACAATATACACACGGACATTTCGTCAGAAGTCGTACTCTATAAGATTTCTGCGATGGTTACCTACATGTCTACGCGAAAATTCCCAATATGCCTACTTATACACTGGCAGACATTATGCGAATCGTCAATGGCATTGCACTGAATGGTTGAAACAGTCCACTGCCGTGGGTAAAGAAACGATAATACCTACCAAAAATTCACGATATTATGCGCTCCAACAATGTACCAAACATCTACGTGGTCAATTATCTAAAAAATGAATTGAGACGATGCAACATTGAATATGTATCTAAACACAAGTTCATCGAATTACTGAATTCGGATTGCAAAGACTTCGTAATTGAAAAATTAAAAAATCTGAAGAAAATTACAATAAATTATCATTTGTAAGATGTAAAAACATACATTGTATAAGAGAGGGAATTGTATCAACTTCCAAATTGACCGAATTTTTTAGGGGGGACCGAAAGTCCCCCCTCAAAAAATTCGGTTTATTTGGAAGGTGATTCAGTCACCCTTTTATAAATCGACTTGGTTTTATGGCATCACATATATGATACTTTATGTAGTAAAGCGTTAAAATAAAATATAGACTTAATTCCCCCGTCTTTCGCAGTTACAAAAAAAATATTTTTGTAACGATTTCTACTTATACGCTGACAGACATTATGTGAATCGTCAACGGTATTGCACTAAATGGTTAAAACGGACCAACTAAACTTGTTTTTACAGACCACTGTATGAATATTGATCACAAACAAAAAAAATACATGTATTACATTGTTTATAACAAAAGGGATATTAAACCACCTTCTAAATAAAATGTAGACTCCCGCCAACGCGACACCAATGATTACAAAAAAATATATTGAATGGCAAACATTAAGCGAATCGTCAGTAATATGGTAACCATGGCGTTTGCAATACGTTATTACGACGAAGCCCACAACTTGATCAGTATTTCAACCAAACCTTTCGATCGAAACATTTTAATGTACGGTGCGAATCAGGAACATCGAGAATTGGCTTCGGAACTTCCTTGTGGGGTTCCGAATAATTATTGGTGTTGCATAAACTCGTACTATACTCACGAGTTGGAGAATCATGTACAACACTGCAACGGATCTGGACATTTTACGTATTGTAAACGTCCGGCGATGACGCATCCTCAACGTTTCAGCGTCCCTTGCAACGCCTAATGCGAAACGTATTTGAAAACTGTCAAATGGGAAGAATTACATTATTATAATTTTTATTGGCAAATTATTGAAACCATGTACATTAAAATTGACCAAAAGAAAGAATTACCATGTGGTTATACGTATATGAATTGCGCGACTTCTCAGGATTCGGAAAATTACGCTGTAGTAATTGAAACCATGGAACGACACGAAAGAGCAGAGCATGTTACATATTGTTATCAACTTAGGCACATTACGGTATGTAAGGATTCAGTAGATCCCGCCAGATGTTTGTGGAGTGAACATGCAAAATGCCACCACAAAACAACAATGTAATTTATCGAGTAATAAACACGAGTTGATGAAAATTATAAAATATCAACAATTTAAATTTTAAAATGTGTGTATTTCTTTTTTACCAAAATAAATTGCCACTTTGTTATGTGCGTTTTTCTCATTTATCCAGTTATCATTCAGTTTGTTTAGTTATGGCGACTATCTAAAAGTTTATCACTCGTCAAGAAAAATTAAAACATCTTATTACATACGTTTTGTTTTAGGTTGGCCTGTTACGGTACCGAGCAACTTACTGTTAGACTTTAAATTCTTTCGAAATTGTTTCCATAAACTGTTCGTTTCCCTTTAATTGTTCTATGATTACCTCCACTATAGAGTTATGCTCGCGAATTATCGTAAAAAAGTCTTGCATAAACGAATAACTACGTAAATTAACTTTGAGAATATGTTCAAACACAGATCTCATAAGATGTATGCACTCTGACGTTTTAATTTTTTTTTTGCACTCGTCGTTCGAAGACTAAAGGTGAGGAAATAACCATAGACGATCACCAGCTTCTGGCACCGGTCGTTTATCCCACAGAAAATGAAAGGAAACATTCGTTGATTGCAATCGTCAAATTGTAGTTTAAAGTTGACGGATTCGATTAGGAGCGGTAAATAATTTCTGTTTCTATCAAGCAGATTTGAGCACAAGCTGTGTGCTTGGTCTCCTGTAATTGACTCTTTGGCCCGAGGTCCGAATAGTTTCCTGTAAATGCCATTCCAGCATCGGTAAAATAATTTGTGTACGTTTAGCATGGATGCTTCACTGTCGTCGTGTCCGAGCAGAGGTGAAATGTAATGTTCAAAGACGGCGTCGGGTTTGAAGACATTTTTCAAAAACTTGAACAACAAATTGCACAAAACATCATCCGATCGCGGTGCATTTTGTGCTTCGGACTAGCGGGTAAATCGTTTTGCTTTTGCACCTCTACGTATGTATGTTCAGCAAGCGCGAACGCTAGGCAGAAACCTACCATTAGTACAAACAATATATGTAATAGCGAGCTTAGATCAAATTCAGTCACGTAGAATCGGAAAATTAATTTGACCAGGGAAACCATGTTTACTTGATTGGGTTTTTCCACGAGCCTGAATACATCTCGAGTAAATTCTTCGATAATTTTCGGTGATTTATTCGTCAGGGAACTCGCAAAAATTTTGGTTTTGTTGGTTGATTATCGCCAAATGTTCGCCCATCCATTTTGGAAGATTTTTAAACATGTAAAAACAACTTTTCGTAGAATTGTTTAGATCCTGAACTACAGATAAAATGGAATCGATTTTGAGTTTCCGGTTGAGTTTCAACAGGTTCGTAGTTTATTATACCATTGAGTAGAAACAAGTTGAGTTTGACAATTTTTAAAAATATTTTTACTACGTACGTGAAAATGATATTGACATCTGAAAGTTTATATTCTCGAATATCCAACAGTTTAATGTATTCGTCGCTCAATTTATCGTATTTTTTACTTGTATTTGAATCGACTAGTTCCTTCAAAGCGTAAAATTTATAAAAATCATTCAAGCAATGTCGATAGTAGGAGCCATTTGGTTTGTTGTGTCCAATTATTTAATTGACCATATATATACATATATATAAACACACACATATCTCGCATTATTAAATTTGTAATAATTTTATAAACTCGCTATATAGTAAAAAAGTGTGGCCGAGTGGAGAGCGGTCGTTTATTTGAAGAGCGTTTTTAATGTTTAGAGAGATATTCAAACACGAATCTCGTATGGAGACCATCCCGTCACCATAGTCGAAAAAATTAAATTGGAAACACGAAATTACCCCGTCTGAATTATTTTTCTCGTGAATGGCGGGCCATCTCGCATCTAGTAGCAGGGAATTGTTTGCCACGCAATTAATTTCGAGATTTGCGATTGTAGCATAATATGAATTTGTAATGACTACATACCGTCCGAATATTCCCCATTTAGAACAATTGAACAATCTTTCAACCCCCCAGTGATGTTTGTTTATTGTCGTCGACTACTCGTGATTTATTAGAGTAGTTTTAAAAAAATCATATGGTAACCACAACACAAAATTCTTTCTAAATTGCCCATAGAGCGCTAGTAATTGATCTTTGGAAAAGAAATTGTATTTTGACTTGGCTGTATCTTCTGCCAGCAAGGGTAAAAGCGAATCGTTGAAAACATTTTTTTAATTTTTCAAACCGAATAAAGGAGCGCCTACGGAAAATACACATTTCACATATTTGTAACATTCGGCCTCGTCGTAAATTTCCAATATTATTCCTGCCAGTAAACCGCCTAAAGAATGGCCCACTATAAACATTTCCAAAGGAAATGAGTATTTCGACAAGTACTTTTCGATCGAAAGTTTTACCGAATATGCAGACTGCAATAAATCTTTACGCCAATCGTACGCGATTCCTTTAATTTTAACTTTCGCAACGTTTCTATATAAATGAGAAATGAAACTCGAATATACAGATTTTCCACACACGGGACATAGCACTTTGCCAGGTCGTAATGAATCGTCATTTAATAGTCGCTGAAAATCTTTATCCGATATTTTTCTGAAAGGATGCAATTTGTTCAGAAAAATTGTAGCTTTAAATTTATTGTCTGCAACTAGCAAAGATCCGCATAATTCCGGCACTAGAAATATAATTTTACTAGACATCGTTTTACACAAACACACACACACAGTCAAGAGAAATGAGTTTTTAAAAAATGTTTAATTACTTACATGTACCTACTGATGAAATAATAATGAATGGATACTTACATGTAGTTGCCGTATCGTGATCTGCACAGAATACATCATCCTTTTTCTTCTGTCTTTTCTAGATCATGACAAATACAAAAATTCTTCGCATGCAATGGTGCAGAAAGTAACAATGTTCTCACTGTAATGAGAATAAATTAAGTGAGTGAGTTAAAATGTCGGAACTCGAAGCAGAGGTGAGTGTGGCGATGATGTGATATCACGTGTGGCGACGATGGAGAGGAGGAAATTGGAAAAGGGTAATGGGAAACACGGACAAGCTTCAAGCATGCCGATTTGGGGAGGGATTAGGTTTTTTTTTTAAGGAAAGAGGGATGGAAGCCACACTCCAAATATGGTAATGAAATAAACCAAGTGTGCTGATTGGGTGAGGAAATAGTTTTTTTTAAACAAGAGTGGGGAGAGAGGAAAGGAGATTACTCTCCAAATATGGTGATGAAATAAAACAAGCATGTGATGTCGATGAAATTAGAAGTAGGAGAATGAACCCAGTGATCCAGACAATTACGGCTCTTCCTCGGTGTTACATAAGACCACTGCTTAGGTAATTGTTCCATATTGTGTATCGTAATGGGAAAACCATAGTAATGGTCCGCATGTACTATAAAGTATCCATCCCAATTGTTTACTTTGCAGTCTAGTGCCGTTTCACATATCCGGCAAAGTTCCATTTAGCATATCCAAATTCAGCAACGATTGTTCCGTATAGCGTGTCCAAGCAATTTTTTCTGCAAATTTTCTCTAGCGAATCGCCAGATGGTGTACGCGGGATGTAAAATCACCATGTTGAACGCCAGGCAGGTTATTCATTCCTTGCCAGACATAAACACATTTCTCATCGAGCACGACATTCTCAAATCGACGATGCGGTGAGAAAAATGCGGGGAAGGCGAAGCGAAATTGGTGGAAAACAGGGGCTGGCTTGTTTTACTGGTGCCGACGGCGATTGGAAGAAGGTACCAAATGCAGCTTTAAAATGTCGGCGAGACAGGGCAGTTTCGTGGGCGATTCAAACTTGTCTCTGGGCAATATAGTCGAGTTGTGTTTACTCTGGTGCCTGATCAAATACCCTCGACAGCAGACTATAGTGAACGAACTTTTGTTCTCGGGAAAGATGATCGTCGCCTGGTCGAGTTTCTGCCGCCAAGTGTGCATACACTGGGTATTGATGTACAGGAAACGCATCGGCGAGCTGGGCAAAGTGGTCAAGATCGACGAGTCGAAGCTGGGCAAGAACCGCAAATGTCGCAAAGTTCACGGCTAGTGGACTTTCGGGGAAGTGCAGCGAGACGATCCGACGAAATTCTTCCTCATGCTAGTAGGAAAGAGGAACGTGGCAACCCTGACCAAAATTATTCGCGAATGGATCGCTCCAGGCATGATGATAATTTCATACTGCTGGCGCGGTGACAGCAACTAAGGCCTTCTCTTTTCAAATCATGTTACTTTAAAACAAAACATGCTATTTTCAGCAAGACAGCAAGTGAAATCACCTTCGGGTACCTGTTTGCAACTATTAGCCATAAGGTTACGTGAACTTTTCTTAATTTTGTAGGTTACATGTTTTATCATCCCAAAAAAAAATCACAATCATGTTAATTAATTGCCAATGTTAAGAAAAATTTAGTTCAACCAGTCTATGAACAGTGCTTGTTAATGAGAGCTGTAAGCTCGGAGCAGAAATGCTGTGATGAAATTATCCCAGGAGGGATGTTGGCCACGATCTACTGCATCATAGAACGAAACTTCAACACGTTCACCCCTACAAGGTATATCATGGAAAAAATATAATGTGGCTCAGCACACACAAAAAAAAATAACACGAACGGCAAAAAAAAAAACACCAATAGTTCAACTTACCCTTATCGGCTGGTGAAATTACCAATTACATGTAAAGAAGAAAGAACACAAGTAGATAAATATTCGTAGGACAACTACATTATGTATTGTTAAGTTCAACAAGGAGGAAATAACCTCGCGAGCAGGAATATATATTAAAACGATCGTGATCAGAACTCCAGCCTGGTGTGACTAATCGATATGTAAAACAATATTTAGAAAGATGTACAAAACAGAGATAACTAACAAATATTTAATTAGGTCACTTTAAATTATATTTGCATCTTGCAAATACTAAATACTTGTTAAATTATTAAGTAGAATTTAGTTTTCGGTACAACATAGACATATATCTAATAGTTAAATTATTTTTATTTCCTTGAAATAATTTGCCTCTTCGAGTTAACAAGACCAGGGCAACAGTAAAATAATTAAAACGATTATGAATGTCTTACATTTTCAATAGTATAAACAAATCAAATATATATAACTGGAGCACTTTTTAACTAAACCAGTCATTTTTTGGTGAAGTAGTAATTAATGAAGAACTTATTAAAATAATAGTAACCAAAAAAATCGAAACTGTGCCAATACAACTGGCACAGTACCATGTCCAACGCCTATTCTCAGCCCCTTCGCCGCCTCTTTATTTCAACGAGTGCAGTGCAGTGTACTTATAATGTTGTGTAGCTTCATACATGGCCTTTTTTAATACAGTATGTTGACATCATATGTCACATGTGCGCTGCAGCGACCACGTGGGTGTGTTTGTTTACTGTCGTGTTCATGTTGTATTTTCAGTGTAATGTATATTTTCTTTTAAATGGCGATTACTGTTAAATAGGTTTTAAGTGTTTTTATTTTATTATACCACAAAGTAATTGTTGTGTACAAATATTACACAAATAATATTAGGCAATGAGAGGGCAAATATGTTTACGTTTGATAGTTGTGCTTGCATATGTAATTATGTGATAATGTATTTGTTTATGTTCCGTTTCATACACTAGAGTGTAGCGTGCAACCAGTATTTTGCTATTATAGTAAATAAGACTTTAATGTGTATTTTATAGTGAAGTGACATTCTAAGAATATTAAGAGTGAAAATGAACATAACCTCAATGGCCAATCAGACCAGGACACAGTAGCCAACATGACGGCATGACAACAGATGTATTCATTCACACCAAAACCACATGTTAAGTTTATGCCAAATTACATTTTTAAGGGTTTCATAAAGAACTGACATAGTGTAAATAAAGAGACGTGGACCAATTAAACACACAAGTAAAAATGGGACATATAGTGTAACATAAGAGCCACACACACTCAACAGAAACCCGTATGTTTTAGTTTAATGATTACAGGCTGTAGGACAGCCAGGACATAAAGTCACATGGTCAGAAAATTGTATGTTTTTAATGTAAGGTATTTTATTTTATTCTTTGCCACATGTTTATGTAATTCAGATTTACTAGCAAAATTTTAATGGCATCATTCATATCATGTAACATTTAATAACATTATTATTTTTCTTTCATCGGGTAACGCAGGAATCGCTACGCTTGGCGCTGGCCCTTCTGCGCGGTAAACTTTGGAGTCTACAGGTACTCACGTGGTACAGGCGTCCATTGCACCATCCGTGCCTTCATTGTTTTGTTTACCAATCACGTAGCATAAATAATATATTTTTTTCAATCTGGAATCGTAAGTCTTTTGCATCAACCCAGGGGGGAGCTCTGCACCACACTCCGAGCCATTTTTGCACGGCCAGACCATAATTTCCACGTAATTTGTCATGTAAGTTTTGTGTCTTTTTAAGCAGTGTTCACAATCTCCCGCGTAACAGAGAACTTGTAATTATGTGCCACCTACGAATGTCAACGGTATAAAATGTATGGTTGAATGGTATTTTCAGTCATTTATTTCTGGGGATGCCTATTGCCCCACATAATAAGTATTTTTATCATGAATGTAACAAAGACTTGGGATAGCCAGAAAAATCCCTTGGGTGTGATTGGCATCTTAGGGGAGGCCAACAGCCCCTACCAGTCCAGGCCTTATGGGAATTTATTGATACCAAGTCTACAACAGTACATGGAGTTATCCTCTACAGGCATTGGGTGTAAGCCATGCTGATAGTCAGCCACACAACCCCATCTGCAGTCTCATGCTCACCACTCCATGAGCTGGCGCCTATCCGAGCTAATCTTAACTTGATCATTCCAAAGCACATTACACTACCACCCCTCCCTTCCTCCATCATTGATCCAGGCACTATTAAGACGTCAAAATTTTAAGTACTTTGGTAAAAAAAAAAATTTTGGACTGTTTTGATGGCAAAAAGTATTTCATCTCATATGAAAAGTTAAGCCAGTAGCAGCCTCAGAAAACACCCTTTCTCCATTCTACCCACCTCAATTTGTTGTTGAAATCACTCTAATTTAATCATTTGCACAATTTGCCACTGACAACAACAAACCTAAACATACTTTTTGGCAATTACTAAATGATAGCCACATTGCTAATTAGCTACATGTGTTGACTGAGCATGCACAACGAGAGCAATTGACTTGTGCCGAGGTATTTGCCTGGGCGCAGGATTCTCTCCAGTTTGTGCCGATATGCAACTTTCTGCAACTCCATTTTTTTCATATTTATTTGTGTATTTATCGGCCCCCTGAGGGGGCCGATTAAATACACATTTCTAAGGATGCAATGCAATATATGCACTTGTGTTGCACCAAAATGGAATTAAATATAAAAAACAGAGGGGCAAAAAGTTGTCTACCACTGCAAAAAGCTGATAAATCTGCACCCAGGCAAATACGTAGGCAGAAGTACACTATCGACCAAAAGATTGGGCACTTGTCCACAATGTTTGGTCGGTGGTTGTCACCCCGTAGGAATCTCTTAGGGCCACCTCTTACTACTATAAGAGCAGCCACCCTGTTTGGAATGATCTCTACGTGTGTTTGCAGGACATCGACAGGGATTCGTCGCCATTACTTTTACAACCATTCCATGAGTTGAGCAATGGATTTTGGCAGTGCCGTACGAGTCCTCGCCTGGCAATTCAATTCGGCCCACATATGTTATATAGGGTTGAGGTTGGGGCTCTGGGTGGGCCAGTCCAATCGGCAAACATTGTTGTCGGCGTACCACTGCATAGTAGCCCTTGAAACATGGCACCTGGCATTGTCATCCTGGAAGTAACACGGGTCCTTCTATAAAAATGCCACAGTGTTGGGAACATTTCACTATCCAGAATGTTACAATAGGCTTTGTGTTCATGCTACCACAGACAAACACCAACGGTCCTATGCCGAAGGCTGTGAAACAGCCCCAAACCATCACTCCACCACCACCGAATTTCCTAGTTGGCACTATACACTCCAGTAGAAGCCGTTCCCCAGGTTACGCCACACCCCAGCTCGTCCATCAGACCATAATAATGTAAACCTAAACTCATCACTCCACAGAACCGATTTCCACTGCTCCAATGTCCAGTTGCGAAAGTCGAAACACCACCTGAGATGCAGAGCTTTATTGCTTGTCGTGATAGGTATTATGTGCAGCTGCTCTTCCAAAATATCCAAGTCGGTGAGCCTCTGTACACAATGGTCCAATGGAAACCGATACTTCGGTTGCTGCATGAAACTCCCATCGGATGATAGCAATGGGTCGTGCCCAATTTTAGACAATTTCATGTTTAAGGGTTCTGCGATTTCTGTCGGTCAAGATTGGAGGTCACCAGTACATGCAGCATTGGCACAATGTCCATCGACCTTCTATTTATGCAGGACGAATGCGACCGTTGATTTGGGCCTGTTTACCTTCCGTGAAATCGCCCAGCTAGACAGCCCACTGAGATGGTAGCCCACAATCATGCTCTTATCAATGTCCGATAGCTCGGTACCTTATACCATCTCCTTGTCAACTGGTTCTACACCGGCCTGCAGCATATGGCGGCCACACAAGTCAACTGACTCACTGAATTACCTATCTTCACTGGTGTCCAATTACTTTTTGACTGATAGTGTACAATCGCTCTCACTGTGCATGCACAGTCAGGACAAGTGGTTAAGGAGCGACATGGCTATCATTTAGTAATTGTCAAAAATACATTTAGGTTAAATGTTGTCTGTGGCAAATTTTGTAAACTCCTAAATTAGAGTGATTTTAACAACAAATTGAAGTGGGTATAATTGAGAAAGTATGTTTTCTGAGGGTGCTACTGCCTTAACTTTTCTCAAAAGATAAAACACTTTTATTTCCAACAAAACAGTCCCAAAAATAATTTTTAATTGACGTGCTTAAAATTCTCTGGTTCATATTTTGGAAGGGGGAGTGTTATGCAACATATAAGAGACTTGTTTCATTAACGGTTGAAGGGTGTGGCCACGATTGGTGATAAAAATGCTTATGGCATGACATGCAACATGAATATGGCCAGAAGTTTACGAATGTAATATAAACTACAAACACTTTACATAGACCTCAATATTCAACTTGAGCAATGCACCGGTTGCATTCACGGAGAAAATATCAGCCACATAGAAATTTGTGATGGACTTCAAAAACACAGGAAAGAAAAGCATGTTTTCATAACAAACAAAAAGAAAGGGAAACACAATATTAGGTCGGTTACACTTCCTACCCAGTCACAAATCGTATTAATGATCATAATATACAATACCAGGTCTCTTCTTTAATGTAAATAACATCAAACACATGACATGTGCAACACTACCTTAACCTTAGCCTGTTCACCTCGTCCGCCACATACACCACCCAATGCACCGAGAAGCAGCTACAGTGCACAAATACATCAAGCATGTAGTTCCTTATCGCCTCGACCACATTAATCATGTGTTTTAATGTGCATTGTAAAGTAAAGTGTAATATTTTTGTTGTAGTGTTTTCATATGTTTGCTATGTGTAAAGTAGAGTCAGTGTTTTAAGGGTTATTTAAATATGTTTGTTTACATCCAAGTGCCAAACGCTGTGTACACCTAACCTGTGAATTGAGGTTATGAATTAATGTTGACACACCAGTGTGCACTGTCCTACGTGACATATATTTTCCCAAGGGTATAGTTATGTAGAAGTGCTATATTTATTTATTTTGTCTTGCATATTAAATCAGTGCATAACCTGTTCCAAATTATAGTACACAATGCACGATACTAACGAGCTGTCACTTGACATGCACATGTACTGTAAGTTAGTGGAAACACCACCGCCATATGATATTCAGTGTCCAGTGTACTTGATTAAATTTTTAAGAGGATTTTTGTTATTACTGAAATGAGAGGTATTGTACATGCTATACGCAAAAGACGTTTCACGTCTTTTTTTAATCCTGCATATCACTACGCTATGATGCATATTTTATTTTAATTTCTAGTAATTTTATTCCATATGTAATTCGCACACAGGCCTTTAAATTGTAAGTTGTGATATAAGATAATATTAAGCCAGTAATTAGACAGTGCTCAGAACAGTTCAAAGAGCACATCAGGAGGTTAGGATACCTCGTACATAAGAGTGCCAACTTAAGACTTGAGCACGTGCAAGGTTAACCCTACTTTCTTCATTTTTATATTGGAAAATTGTTTCAAAAGTTTTCAGTGCTAACAACGTAATCTACGATATCAAATTCGGACACTGCCTGAGGTTATGGTGAACACCTAACTTTTGAAAGTTTGTATAAATCGCATGTTTATGCTTAACCAACATTAAAATACAAATACACCTGTATATCAAGAATTTGGCGAGTTTTCATTCTGAAAAGCATCTACACTGGTATCCTACATTTTTATTTACCTACTATACAAAAGTTTCGTGATTAAGTAAAGCATAATAATATAATACCCAAAATACCTTATTTTACATCACGAGTATGTATTGCTCATTACGCGACACATCAAATCATAATGCCTGCCTTGGCGATATATTACGTGATTACTTTTAGTACTGAACTTTTGGAATGTGTTCGATAAATTCGAAAAGCACACTAGATATTTCGGAATGCGTATGACAATTTCGAAAAACATACCATAACATTTGCCATTTACAGAGCCAATCTAGAAATTATTCTCTGTGGAGACTTTACCATTGATTATTTAAAAGAAAGCAACCAAAGAACTGAACTCGATAGTCTACTCAGTACCTTCAATCTTAAATCTGTAGTAAACTTTACTACCAGAATAGAAGGAACCAGTCATACAGCAATTGATAACAATTTCATTGATAGTAACGCAGTTGCGGAGTGCCACTGTCTCCCAATAATAAATGGCTGATCAGATCATGATGCACAAATACTAGTTATGCCTTCCATAAAAGTGCCCTCCAAAAGCATTTTTTATAAGAACATGCGAGATTTTTCGCTGGAGAACTTCTTACAATTAAAAAATAAGCTCGGCAGGGTGCAATGGTCAACATGGTATACTTGTACCAAAGCAAATGAAAAATTTAACTCTTTTCTTAACCAAGTTCTCCATTGTTTTGAAAAATGTTTCCCATCTCGCCTGATCCACAGTAATACAAATCAAGTGAAAAATTTATGACACGCCAATGGAATAAAAATTTCCTGCGAAAACAAAAGAAAACCATACAAGGCTACCAGAAATACCAGCAACCCTGACACAATGAATCAGAAAAGGAAATACTGCAAAATTCTGAGTAAGGTCATAAAATCTGCAAAAAAGGATTTTTCTGTAACATCATTACGAATTCTCAAAACAAAATATAAACTACATGGAATATTGTAAAAAACACAACTGGCAAAACAACAGAACAATGTTCAGTTGTAAACCTAAAAGTAACTGACTGCATATCCTCAGACCCTGAATTAGTCACAGATAGTTTTAATTCATTCTACTTAAATGCCATAGAAACCATGATTAAAAAAAAACATTAAACAAGATATAAACCATATTCCTACACTACAGGGTACATAATACCCTGCTATATCTTTTACAAACACAGCTCCAAAAGAAGTGGAGAAAACAATCAATCTTTGCAAACAAAATTTTGTACAGCTATGTATAGAAAAAAGATGCAATAAAACAAAACAAAAACAAAAACATACAAAATACCAAATTCGGACTCGGTCTGAGGTTATGATGTTCTCCAACTTTTGAAAGTTTATATAAGTCACGAACATAATACATTCGCAACCTGTTAATGCCTAATCAACATTAAAATACAAATTCGCATATATGTCAAGAATTTTGAGAGTTTTTATTCTGAAAACCATCTAAACTTATATCCTACATTTACTTACAGTACAAAAGTTTCGTGATTAATTAAAGCATAATAATATGCTACCCAAAGTACCATATTTTATGTCACGAGTACATATTGCTCGTTACGCGATACATCAAATCGTAATGCCAGTCTTGGCGATACATTTACATGATTACTTTTAGTACTGAACCTTTAACATGTGTACAATAAATTTGAAAAGCACACCATATCTTTTGGGATGTGTATGACAATTTCTAAAAAGTACCATAATGTTCGGAATATGTACGATAGCACTAAATGTATGCCATAATTTAATCTACGTCCTTTGAGCGTTCCAATGCACACGTAATATATTAACAGCAACTTTTAAATTCGTACCATAATTATCTCAACTGGCAGCTAGCATTCTAAAGCTTTCTGCAAGCATTCTAAAAAGCCTTTGTGGGTACACTGGTACAATAAAAACAGACTGAGAGTTACGAGCGAGCGCCGATAGACACGAGAAGCCCCTGTCAATGCCAATGGAAAGTTGTAGAGTTTGGTACTTCCAGCTGCTAGGTATCACTGCAAACAGATTCTATCTACATATATACATACACTCGCAATTAGGCTACCGACCGGTGGCGAGCTCTCTCACATCTACTTCACCCAACCAACTCCTTTTCTACTCCCTTCCCGAATTTACCAACCACTCTTACAGATACCAATTCCTCCCTCAACACATTCCACTCCCTCACAGACTTCACAAGCATGAACTGCCTACCCCGCTCCGTTCTCCTCCATACCCTCTGAAGCTTCTCACTGTTGTTTCCTTTTCCTCGAAACATTCCCTTACTTTGCTTGCAGTGTAGCCCTCTCCATCCTCCCTCTTCATTCACCACTCTGTACATCCTGACTAACCGTTCAACTTTCCTCCTGTCCTTCAATGAGCTCCACCCCATTTCTTTCATCATCACTGATGGTCTGTAGTTACCTTCTTCCTCATCATCCTGCCCTTGCCTTCTCCACCTACCCTTCACCCATCTTGCTGCCTTTCTCTGCACCTTTTCCAGTTCTCGCACCTTAACCTCCACATACGGGTCCCATACTGCTGCAACATATTCTAAAATTGGCCGTACCATTGTGCCATACGCCTTCTCCTTCACCTCACAGCTGACTCCATTCAGTACCATTCCCAGCATACCCAGAGTCCTTTTTCCCTTTGTAACCACCCTCTCTACCTGTTTTTTCCGCCTGAGGCCTCCCTGCAGTACAAACCCTAGATACTTATATTCTGCTGCTTCTTCTATCTCTTGTCCCTCCCATCTGTACATGTCCCTGCTTATCATCTTCTTCCTTGTGAAACTCACTACCTTAGTTTTTCTTACATTTATCTTCATTTTATTTTTTCTGGTCCACAACCATATCTTATCAATGTCCGCCTGCTAATTTCCGCCCCCTCTCCCACCTCATCATATACAACACAATTGTCTGCAAACAATCTGATTTTTTCCCTAATCCCCAAACCCATGTCATTTACCATTATGGTAAATAACAAAGGACCCAGCACACTTCCCTGTGGTACCCCGGACATAACCTCCTCTTCCTCCGATATTGCCTCCCCCACTTTCACCCTCTGCCTTCGCAGTCAAATGGGGTTTGTCACCCATTCAAATAGTGAAAAAAGGGTCTTCATGCATCGGTACGTAAATTATGATCGTGGCCTATGCATTACTATTGCAAGACAAAAAATTTCCTCTTTGTGAGAAAACCTCAGATGAATAGATTGCGAGAAAACAGACCTCCAAGATATTAAATACCTCATAAGCTTTGCGTGGTATTTAATATCTTGGAGGTCTGTTTACTCGCAAACAGATCGTTGGAGGTTTTCTTATCAAGATGATTTGTTTTCAAGTCTTGCAATGGTAATTCATAGGCTGTGATCATAATTTACGAAACAATGTACGACTACCATTTTTTCACTGAGGTGGCAACCCCCCAATATACTATGTAGGGTATGTGGTAGGTCAACATGGGTACTTGCATGTTACAGTGACTGAATTGTTTGGCAAGCGTACAGAAATTCATCCCTTAATATCACAGGTTTCAGTGAAATTAAATAAAGTTCATAATTGCAACTCCATCTTCACAAGGGTTTCCTGCCCTTAGGAGTGGTTTCCCGGCGTTCGTTGTCAGACATTTTCTAATTGAAATATTGCAAGGAATGTCCTTTGCCATTTGTTGCAGAGCTGATGATTCAACCTGCTTATAATGCTTGTTTGTTTTGTATTTTTGTATGTTCCAATGTAAAGGTGTTTGCTTGCTATGCATACATGAATTGTGTATGTTTTATAGCTTACTAAATATGAACAGTGGGTAATAAGTGTTATAATTTTATTGCAGGTGCACTGCCTGGGTGCAGCATGTGGACCCTCGCCTGTCTGCGAAACCACTGCCACTTCTCCACAATCTATGTGTGTGCGCGGCACACTTCACAGAGGATCAGTTTATGAACACTCATAATGACAGGCTGATTCACTGTGCTGTACCATCACTCCACCTTCCACCTCATTTCCCAGCTAACTTAGATTTGAATGTTTCAAGTGTACCCAATGTATCTGTTGCTGAAGGAAACCAAGAAAACTAACCAAGATTTTTCATCTGCTGCTTTTTTTTTTCAGGAACAGCGGAAGAGACTTGTGATATTAGTGTGATAAGCTCTTCGAATATCACTGATTCTCTGAATGTGTTTGATGTTTCAGTCCCAGTGCAGAATTGTCATGCCAAGGAATGTGTACTCAATTTTCACGTAGCAGCACATCTAAGGAGAATGAAACAAATGAAATTTCTTTTTCAAGCTTAAATGGAAGCATGCAGACACAACCTTCATCTACTACAGAGTCCAGGATAATTGAAATTTCTTCAAATGCAGGTGTTTCAGGTGACAGAAGAAAGTTCAAAAGGAGTTTGCTGAGAGAGTTGGAGCTGACGTAAGATGACATCACTCCAAAGAAAAGAAAAATGCTGAAGTTGACTTGTAAAACACATAAAAAGTTACAGGCGTCTTAGAAATTGAGTAAAGGAAACTCATAGCAAGATGAAGAAACTTGTCAAGTTGGCTTCATGTCATTACATGAAGCCAACTTGACAAGTTTCTTGCGATATGAATTTTTTTTTGTCAGCATAACGTCTCACCTGCAGCAGTTGCATTGCATTGGCAAGTGGAGATGCAAGGAACAGGTTGGTGAAGCCCGGACATTGGAGGTGGACACGAAGAGGAAAACTGCTTGTCCTTGCACTGTATTTCTGGAAGTGTGTAATATAAATAAAAATTAATTAAAGTATCTGACCTATAATGTTTTATATTTTGGTTTTAAATGCCCATGCCTTTTTTTTTTTTTTTAATACACAACTTTTGGTGTAACTATTTCAATTGGTCTCTTTATGTGAAAGTCTCAATATTAATTTCGAAGCTGTTCTTTTTTGTTTGTAAGAGTTCCTCTCAGTTGTTCACATCTTAGGAAAGTTGAGTTACATGTCAAACCAATTTTTTTTAGAGTTTTTTCCAAGTATTAAAAACTGTAATTTGAAAAAAAAAAAAAAAAAAAAAAAAAAAAAAAAAAAAAAAAAAATCATGTGCACATGAGATATGTTAATTCATTTCAAGAACACATAAAGATGAGAGGTAATTTATGCTAATTAAGAATACAGAACTACACAATATAAAACATTTGTCTGTAGCAATAATATGGAATGGATTGACATTTGCGATTTCAAATGCATCATGTTGGCCTGTGAGTGGATTTTTTACATGCCTACATTTATAAATGAAAGTTGTATTAAAGGTTTTTTCCTGTGAAAAAAAAAGAAGGAAGGAAGGATGGTAAATCTTTGTACATTACAAAAGTTATTCGGAATACTTTGAGGTATACCGAATCATAACTGGTATAATTATAATAATGTCATCATATTAGAATTTCTTAAATTATACCAACATTTACCAAAATGTCTACAATAAACGTTTACATGGAAACATAACTGGCAGAAGTTTTGTTTGAAAATTACTAAAACTAAATATAATAAGCTAGATATGAAAGTAAATACAACTTTTCAGGTGGTCAGCGACTAAACTTTAAGAAAGCCTGGATTCTAATGGTGCAGTGAGTTCCAGTATTTAAAAGTTCCAATTAATGTGCACTTGGCAACCAGTTATCATAAACATTAAAACTTTTAGAATGCCATCGAGTAGTCAATGAAACAGGTTTGACGGTGGGACCTTTCCAGAAGCCACCTCACTCTTCCTGTGACTTTGCTCTACAAAACAGAGAGTTAAATACATTACTGCGTATATTATTACCAGTAAAGGAGTATTTTTTGGGGAAATTTTACTACATGACTATTAGATGATTCAAATACCCCTGACTATCTAAAATTTTTTGGGCTTCATAAGTGTTCTTTTTCACCTATAATTTGGTTACTGGAGATAGTTCTGAAATGCATTGAGAAAGTCTGTAATAGTGGAAACTATAAACTGCAAAAAATTTTAACACTATGCAAGTTTAATATTTAATTATCTATTTGGCCTTCGTACTCATGCATTAAAGGTAATGATTTGAACCTTATTTTTAGCTTGCCAAAGATTTTTGGGAGAAAAAAATTAAGTTTTCTCCCAAAAATCTTGGGTTTGATTAGTTGTACATTACAAAAGATGGCAGCACCAGCAATAGTTCTTAGCTGGTTGTACAGATAGCGCTAGTGTTTTGTTGAAGTAGCATATATTACTTCCAGCCACTAGATGGCAGTAAATAATCTGGACGAGCTTTAACATTGTTGTAAACAATATTACCCTATATAATCGTTGGGCATGAGTGAGCCTATTGAGTAATTACTACACGTCCCACACATATCTGATACACCTGTCGTGGCCCAGCCCACGTATTCCGGGGGGTAGGCCACGACAGGTCTATCAGATAATTACAGTATTTATTTAACGTTACAGTAATTTACTTGAAGTCGCAGAATAAAATAAAAAGACTGCGAAACCGCAAAATAAGTGTGCGCTAAGCTAGCATTTTCCTCAAGGTTTTATTACAGCGTTTACTGTGGAAACGTGATTCTATAGAATCAAAGGAGACTGTCTTTGTTTATCATTACATTGGTTAAGGACATTTCGGTTACAGGCTGTCCACCATTTTTTCAGTGTACAGTGGATTTTTATATAGTTTCAGTGTGTGTCAACGACACTAGTAAAATTAGCAATTTTTTGGCCAAGTTGGTTTGTTTTTGTCCATGACAATTTTAATTTATTATCGATCGAGAAGTATTTGTATCGAGTATCGAGACAATATTTTGATATCGAGTATCAAGAAAATGTATATCGACCAACCCCTACTACAAAAGGTTTTTAACAATTCTGCAAACGTTGGAAATGTTGTGGGTTCATGGAGATAGTAGTTTTAGCTCTAAACATATATTGCAACATATGTTTAGGATAGCCTAATGACTACATTCGTTTATAAGATTTTGTGCAAAAGAATTTTTCTTATCTGCGGCGGAATTAGTTGTGTAAAAACGTGTTAACTGTCATACAACGTATCAGTTGGCGGCTTTGTGGGATTACCTGTCGCAACTTCCGATTTTTAATCTTACAAAACTCCAGCTGTACTTCGTGATTTTAAGTGTTTTGCTGTTGTAGGTGTGGTTAACTGTGTGTGCTATTTAAGTCTCACAGGTAAGTGTATAATGTTTCAAAATGCGATATTGGGTTGGGTTTTATGAAGTTATTAATACTGTGTAGTTGTTCTTTTCTGTGAGAAATATATATTATTTTAATTAGTACTTTAATAATTGTGAAATTTACAATCGTGCGAAAGTGGGAAACGTAGGGAAATATTTTATCTTTGCTGTAGTGATGTAAATTCTTTTACACGGATTGTTCTTTTGCTCTATTTTAATTTAAATGCCGAAGTTAGCCGTTGCTTACAGTTTCGCACAGTAGCTTGCCACAAAATATCGCCGGTTCAATGAAACGCTCTGTGAACCAATGACGTAAAAATATTGTTTTAGTTATTACTACGTATTTTTATTACTTTTGCCTTGTACGACGAATACTTATATAGTTATCGTTCCGTGTTAGGAACCGTACGAAGAACTTATGTATTACAGAATTCCTACCCATAACGAATTTAAGTAGGTTAAGTATTGGGTGCTCTATGTACAGAAAGATTATTTTAAAATCAGTCGAGAACAATCTGTGAAACGAATTTGAATGATAAAACGCAAGTTACAGTCTATAAATTCTTAAGATTGTGGTTTAGAGTAAAATTAATTGTGTTTACGAGGAATACATAGTGCATTTAGTGTTTGTTAAATATGCAACATAACCAAGGAGGGTGCTGGCCCACCAAGAGAAATTCCGGGCCCCTGAGCAATGTGTGCTTTGCCCCCCGCCCCAAAAATGGACCATGTTCAATAACTTAAATAGTCGCCATCCATGCAAAAAAAAGTTTCTAAGTTTTGAGTGTCGATATTAGATTTTTAGTCATACTTCATCTTATAAGTAAACATTTACAAGTCAGGCCCGACCCAGGGATCTAGGCCCAGAACATTGCATACCTTGCTCCCCCCCCCCCCCTTCTTGACGGGCCAGGAAAGGGTGGTTTTTGCATGCTAGGAAGCTGTAGAACTGTTAAGGTAAAGGTAATGTAGGGTAGAAAATGTAAGCAGGTTATGGGCGTCGGAACTGGCGGCCAGGGGGACATTGACCCCATCACTTCTATTGGTTGGGGGACAAGCAAAACATTAGGGAATAAACAGGAGAAACAGTCCAAGTGAAATTAAATTTACATAGGAAATAATAATTAAGTACATTAGTTATGAATATACATTTAACATGTGCTCATGCAACTGCAAACATAGAATTCTCAATTCTCTACACCTCGCTTTACAGTTAAACATCTCTGCTAAAGGCTGTCCACGATAAAGTGAGCACTTTTGAAATGAACCTTAGAATTTTTCATTTTACCATTTGGCATGTTTTTATTGTTACAGTAAATATAGAAGTGGAGGTGTATGCATATTTGTGCAAGAACGCCTAACTTTTTTAAGTAGAGATGACTTAATGTTGTTGAATAATGAAACAAATTTTGAAATCTCAGCAATACAGGTAAATCAAACAGTTAGCTCAAATAGGAGTGTAATAATGTGTATTTATAGGTCTCCAAATGGAGGCTTTTTTTTTTTTTAAGTTGAAAAATAGGAATTGTTATTATTCAAACTGTACAAAGAGAAGTCTCACATAATTCTTTGTGAGGACATGAATATTGACTTGGACAGTAGTGGCCAGTTTAAGAAATCATATGTAAATTTACTTGCTAGCATTGGTTTGAAAGCAATTATAGTCTCTCCCACCAGAGAAACTAAAACGACAAAATCTGTTACTGTGAAATGTACATTTTTTTAAAATGTACATTCACATACACACGCAATTAGGCTACCGCCCGGTGGCGAGCTCTCTCAACTCTCCTTCACCCGACCAACTCCTTTTCCACTCCCTTCCTGAATTTACCAACCCCTCTCGCAGATACCAATTCCTCCCTCAACACATTCCACTCCCTCACAGACCTCACAAGCATGGACTGCCTACCCTGCTCAGTTCTCCTCCACACCCTCTGAAGCTTCTCGCTGTTGTTTCCTCTTCCTCTAAACTCTCCCTTACTTAGCTTTCAGTGTAGCCCTCCCCATCCTCCCTCTTCATTCACCACCCTGTACATCCTGACTAACCGTTCAACTTTCCTCCTGTCCTTCAATGAGCTCCACCCCATGAGCTCCACAGACATTGAAAAATTCAAATTCAACAGGTATAGATGAAATTCCAAGTATAATACGTAAAAATAATGTTCAATCTTTGCTAAATCCGCTAGTATTTTTGATCAGTAGATCTTTTGAAACGGGAGTTTTTCCAGATGATCTCAAACATGCTAAAGTTGTACCCTGTTTAAAAAGGGAGGTAGAAGTAATGTAGAAAACTACAGACCAATCTCTCTTTTAAACAATGTATCAAAAATCTTTGAATCTTTAATGAAAAATAGACTGCTGAAGCATCTTAATAAATTCAACCTAATAAACCATCCCAACAGTGTTTTCTGAAAAGGAAAGAGCACAGAATCTGCTATTGCTTAATTTACTTCACATATACACCACACATTAGAGAAAAACAGACAGGCTGTGGGTTTATTTCTCGACTTGTCAAAAGTGTTTGATACCGTTGACCATGAAATACTCTTAAATAAACTCGAGGCAGCTGGGATAAGAGGTGGTGTAAGAAATTGGTTTAAATCACCTCAGTAACAGAATGCAGATAGTTGAAACCGAATTCATAAATAGTCACAGTTTTAGAGAAATCTACCACTCCAATCCTAAAAAAAAAACAATTAACATAGGTGCACCTCAAGGCAGTGTTCTTGGTCCAGTCTTATTCCGCATCTACTCCCATTATAACAGACTGCAATATAGTTATATATACTAACGCCACAAATATAGTAATAAGCAGTGCAAACAGTATGCTTCTTGAATGTAAAATAAATCAGACATTAATAAGATTAAATAATTTGTTAGCTTCTCACAAATTACATTTAAATACAGAAAAAATGAAATTAATACAATTCTCCTTAAAAAAAAATAATCTAGATCCATTAAACATTCGCATTGGTGGAAAAACAATAGAAAGTGTCCTAAACACAAAATTTATAGGTGTCAAAATAGATAAGTTCAGCTGGAGATATATTGAGGACTTAACAAGAAAACTAAGTATTGCATGTTATATGCTTCGTATTCTGTCTGAAAGATGTAGCATAATTTGCCTGAAGGCTGCCCATTTTGCTTATGTACACACATTAATAAAATTTGGAATAATTTTTTGGGGCATTTACAAAAAAAACTTAAATAAAATACTTGTTATGCAAAAAAAGAGCACTACGTATAATGTTCCAAAAACACACACATACACACTGTAAACCATTGTTCAAAGCTTAGGCATCCGCCCTACGCCTTATGTATACGTACACAATTCAATTGTATACATACATAAAAATATTGATACCAAATGTCAGCTAAACACACAGGTGCATTTTCATGATACTAGAAGCAAAGATAATGTCCATATTAACTTTATAAATAAAAGCAGCACCATGAAACTGGTTCAGGCCAATGGAAAAAGACTTTACAATAATCTGCCACTGTCTCTTTAAAAAAAATAAAGGACCACCCAACTTTTTGCCACAAACTGACTGATTTCCTGCTAGATTATTGCTATTACGATGTTGAAGAATTTTTTTGTACATGAGTTGTCGCACTGTTACTATTCTATTTCAAAATATACACAATGTATAAATTTACAGTTGCAATAGTAGTGTGTTTAGTTCAATTAGTTGTAATTGGAGTTGCCATTTGTATTGTGTTTAGTATATTAAGTACTGTGCAAACATTTGTTTTGTACAATATTATTGTGTATTTTATTGTATATATTTGTATTTTAATCTGACATGACTTGTTCCATATCTCAATTTTGAGATCTCAGGAATGCAAATAAATGAAATGAAATAAGTCACTGCCCCTGCATGCATATATTTTAACTGGCTCACTGAGTGACTTGCACCCTGTAAAGTTGGTAACGAAGGATGGAAAGTAGTTAACTTAAATTATTTCTGTCACTTTCTGTTTATTTAATGCATCAAAGGGTAATTCTTAAGAATAGGGGCTTTTTCAATAAATCGAAAACATAATACCTGGATGTGTTAGATATGATTATTAGCAATCATACTTACTAGGAATTTTGGAGGGGCTTCAAGTAGTTTGCTGTAAAAAATAAATAAAATATGATAGGGAAGAGGGTTATCAGAAAAGCTGTGTTTATGCTATAAAACACTTTTAATTTATGTAGAATATATTTATATAGGGTCGCGTAATTGTTTTACCTTGAAGAATACTGTTAGCAGCAAATATTTAATGTGTAAAATCTAATTTACAGGACATATTTATGCCGCCCTGCTGAGGTTATACAAGTATACAACACAGGTATCAAACTGTCCGAAATCTGGTGAATTACTCAAGGCTTACGTTGTCTATATTCATGTACCTGATTGATATGTATAGGGGCGTGAGTTTACAATTTACTAGAACGTATAAAATACAATAGTTTAACATAGGAACGGGTCCACATTGTGTGTTTACGTCGGCCAACATGTTTGGCCTACTATGTATGGTACATGTATCAGTATTTGGCCTACTGTATGACTATGAAGTAGTAATGGTACGAAATGTACCATTATATTGTGTCTGTGTACCATTGTATTTCTATGACAGAACAGAACCGATCGACAGTGCCGATGTACGTAGTTTCTGGTAAAATGGCAAGTAGTGCAGTTCGTGTTCAGGAAGTGTTGCCGCAATGCATAAACACATGTTTTATTGAAAGTCATGTTGATTGAAGTGTTAAATCTAATAATTGTGTGAAATTACAAGTGTTTCTATGCTATTATAGAAAGGGAAAAGGGAAATTATTATATATGTGCGGTGATAAGCGTATCTATATAGAGTGGTCAAATGGACCAAAGTTGTGGGGTCCGTATTCGTAAAATCGTATGAATGGCATGTGATTTGGTGATTATTAACTAAATTAAATTAATTTTTTGGGAAAGAAATTGCGGAAATTTCACTCAATTACACAGAACACAAATTTACTAGAGGCATCAACATTTGACCAATAGAAACCCCAAAAATGATAGTGGGGAGGGTTATAAAGATCAGGGAATTGTGGGGTAAAACTAGTGAAACATATGTACAAAATTTAATATTTATTAATGAAAATATTTTAAATTGCAAAAATGCTGTACAAGCGTAGCCATACATTATGCACCGAGCCAGAGTCCCAACGCCAGCAGGAAAGTAAATCCCCAAAACAGCGATTCAAGGCATGACGGCAATTTTTTTTAGGTGGTGACGTTAGTGTTGCGCATCAGCGAAGCTTGAAGTTTGCCCATAAGTTATTGTCATGTGTAGCCTATTTGCCCTGAAAAATAATGTGTGTGTGTTTTGCAATTTAACATATTTTTGTAATATTACTGTAATATTGTCTCATGAAAACATGTTTAATTGCAACAAAATTGAACTAAACATGACCTAAATTGACAATGTTATCAATACAATGTAGAAATACTGTATTGGGGACGGCTGTGAACTGGAGGGAAATTGAGGGGTAAAAGTTTATAATGAAAATTACATATTTTGTATTTTTTTAACCCACAATTTCCCTGATCTTCATAGCCCTCCCCACTATAGTTTTTAGGGTTTCTATTGGTCAAATGTTGATGCCCTTAGTAAATTCGTATTCTTTGGATTTATACCACTTTCCAAAATTTTTTTCATATAACCCCCTATTCTTAAGAATTACCGTATGCTGAAACACTATACCCGTTAAGGGCTGTCTACAATTGGCTGTTCCTGTGGATGTGGAGGTCTTCGAAACTCTGCATCAAGTGATGTCACATTGACACAGTCCGAATATGGTCAACAAATGCGTTGTCCGAAGTGAGCTTTCAGAATCTGACACTATGTCGCAGTAAATTCGGTAGGCCTATATTAATTGTTACAGAGTAATTTTTAAATTTGCTGAATTTTTATATATTTAATATTTTACGAGACAGGTGATTCGCATGTTTATTTATAATATACACCTTATTTGTTTTATTTTAAATGATTTGCCAACTGGCTATTTTTATTTTTTCAACCTTCCTATTAAATAGTTCAGACCAAATGAAGACATCACTAATTACTTATTAAGTTAGCATTTCATCATATTTATTTTGAGAAAACCCACCTTGCACATCCATTGTTTACATTAATAATGTAAACATTCCACAAATGAGTGTAAAAGTATTTGAAGTCTTCTTCTTTTTCTGCCAGCTTGGTACACAACGTAGGACAAAAATTCAGTTTTCTGAATGGTTCAACTTGGGTCAGCACCATGACGTCAGAGGGTTGCAGGTCCGTCTAGAAGGGGGGCAGTTGGGTACATATCGTGAGGGGCCCCAGAAGGTAGAAACTAAAAAAAAAAAAAAATTCTTTATGTTAATCTACCCTTTTGATCAAACATTCTTAGCATCAGTGCTCAGTGACTGATTTAACCATGCTAAACATCCAGGACAAACCCAGGGGCATGCTAGTACTTGGGAAGGGTGCTTTCTCTGTTGTGCTGTGTGCAGCCCTTACATAGAGAGGGGTGTATTAAACCATAAATCAACCCTCATCGGCAAGTAGTACCATTAGTCAGGCAGCCACTAGTTCGGAGTATTCTTTCAGAGAGATAAGTCAGTGTAACGTGACTTGAGATCACCGGCATCCTAGTTCGGTTTGCGTGCTCTGAGCGCATGTCATGTTTATTCACGAAGTTTGAAAAGACAACAATATGTGGTAAGTATTTTTTGCGCTATCTGTAATTTGTATCTGTATCTAATGCACTTGCATTTAGTAATCACATCCTAAAAACATTCCTTGGTTCAAGATACAGACGGTTTCAAATATGTATTTGCGACTGATTGGGCCAATTGTGGTTAATTTCTTGTTTTATAATTAATTTTAATATAAAGCTTGGAAAATAACGGCGTATTATTTACAGAGCTGTTTGTGGTGAAAATAACTGGTTGCTTTCTTCAGTATTCTAGACAAAGTTTTTATTTTGAGAATTTTTACTTTGTTGTGGTTTTTTTTTTTAATTCTGCGAAGGAAACTTAATAACTAGTATACTCATCTATGTATTTAGGGTAATCCTACACTTCCTCACATAACCATTATACCATAGTTACTCGTTTTTATATGTACTTTTTATTATGTGCACCTACTAATGATGAATAAAGAAAATTTCCCCCAGTCTTTGAGTATTTTAAATTTATAATTTTTTTGTGTATTTTATTGAAATCATACTTATAGGTACAGTACACAGTGACTGTAATTCAGGGATATAGGCTGTTCACTGTAAAATGAGCACTTTTGAAAGCCCTGCTTAAGATCCACTTGTATACACGTTGTGTATTCCTCCGCCTTATGTAAAATTAACATTGCTATGGGCCTCATCACTTTATTCATCTGTCGATCAAGTGAATCTGTGTGGAATTATTAAGAAACTAAATTCTTCACAAATATTCTCATTTTTACACTTAGATGCATTAATAAAACAGAAAGCGAAGGAAATAATTTTAAGTTATCACAAATAGATACCTACCACTCTTTATTTGACATTAAAATATGGAACTACTTTTTAGCCATCGTTACCAACTTTATTGGATGAATTGAAAATTGAATGGAAAATTGGATCAGTGTGCCCGTTAAAATATATGCATGCAGGGGCAGTGACTTTTTCTGAGGTTCATTTCTAAAGTGCTCACATCATCATGAACACCCTTTAATTTTGTATTATAAGTTCATCCAGTGCTTGGTGTTTACTATTGTCTCGTTAGACGTTATGAGCTAGATTGAATACCATATTTTTGCTATAAAACAAAGAAATTTTGAGTTAATTCCTTGAACTTCTTAAAACATGTGTGTGATTTCCACGTGTGGGTTTACATTAAAAAAATTATAGCTTAAGAATTATATAGTAATAGCCGATCGTGAAAATGTTACCACATATTTTCTATTTACGAATCTCAATCCACATATTGGTTTGGATTCTAGCAAACAAATAAATTCTAACTTCTCGAGATAAATGTGTCCCTGTTTAAATTTTGGTAATAATGAATCACAAAAAAAAAACATAATAAAAGCAGCATTTAGGCTTATCAATATTCAAGGAGGTTATTTTCTAGCAGAGACTCTTCTCATTGTTAATTTAATTCACAAATATAATCATAAACACTATCACAAATTTGCACCAACACTACATACTGATGTTTTGAGTGATCACTTCCACAGAAGATTTAAAATAGAGCTACTCCTTGTAACTCTTCAGGAAAAGCCAACAACGTACACAGAGGTGTAACTAGAAACTTGCCACCGTCAATCTCTCATATGCCCCCCGAAGGCCTGTCACGATACCAGGAACCGAAGTTTCCATAACTCATTAAGTGTGTTTGCAAATCTAATTGCAGTCCGACAGACTTGGGTCAAATCACTGAGCCGACTGCGGGCTGCAGTATTTGTGTTTAAGCTGAGCTCCGGGCCCGTATTTATAGCTGCTAACCACTGATGCTATCTTAGTAAATTTATGTGTAGGTGTTATCGGCAAGGGAGTGAAACTCGACACCAGTCGCCCGACTGGCATGTTATAGTATCACAGAAAATTGCACGACTTTGGAAATGTTTTATAAGGGCCCCATCAAGCATTTTTTAGTTAACTTATATTTATATGTTACAGATATGTAATATTATTGTCTGGATAAGCATAATGATCCACATTAGGAATATGAAACTCTAATTACAATTTATATGCCAAATACTTATAAATTATTTCTGTGTGTATTATGTGTGTATGTGTGTGTATATATATATATATATATATATATATATATATATATATATATATATATATATATATATATATATATATATATATACGCTGTCGGGTGAGACACGAGATGAATGATGACACAAATACTTACTGGTAATTTGGGCTCCAGCGGTGCTTCCCAATCACCGCACTATTGATACTCAGGGTTCTCAGGGATGTTGTGGGTTCTATGTGTCCGTCTCACCCGTGCATACTTACAAACACGGCAATACTAAACTTTTAACGAAATCACTGAAATAAACAATAGATGAAACATATGTGGCTAGGACACTGTCACTACTGAATAAAGAATTGATTTCACTGTAGACTTCTTTTTTAATTGATATTGTGTATACACATCAACATGCCAATGAAATGGTTACCTCGGTCATGACTAGCCAATTCCGCTTGGGTGCTCCCCAACCAGTAATTAATCTAGCGCACGCCTAAATGGATGATCTCACAGAGGTGCGTGAAAGCACAGCCTTCAAAAGGGAAGAGGGCCGACAGCTGCTGGGGTGGACTGATGGTTTTTCACTGAAGACAGGACACTGTGAATTATACATGAAAACCCTTAATACACATTAACACAAGTGATTACTCGGCATCACCAACGCAAACTCGTCGGGGCTCGCCCTCCAGCATATAGTTAGTGTGGTGATGGCCTATACACAGAGCCGGCTAGGACAGGAGTAATGACACCGTACACTAATTATACAATTACATAGACCCTTGAATGAGACATGAAATAAGATGGGACACGAGATGAATATTCACAATAAACACACACATGTGTGAAAACAAGCTTAGGTGGAGCGGATGCTGCTGGATGAAGTTCATAGCAGACCACGTGGTGCAGGTGAAATTGCAATATTTCTGCATGGAAACGGCAAACTAAATTCAGATAAAATATTATTTGTGTTGAGCAAGTGATTCTCTTTACGATTAGCATTGTTAGAGACTTGTAACATGCCTGATGGCTGTAAAATCAAACATTACTGTGACAGCATGGTCAAGTACAAAAAACAGAAATTTACATGAAAAATACATTAAACCCTGAATTAAAAATACATAGAACCCTGAAATAAATGATTGCACATTCAATGTTATATAAATAAACTCTTAAAATGCAATAATAGCGTATACAAATATTTGGCTTCAGTCGGCCACGTGGTTGTACGTGATGTTGCCGTAAAATATTCAAACATGAAAATTACCCTTAAATACGTACAGAAAAATAAAGCTCTTAAAATTGAGTGTAGCAATTATGCAAAAGTTACAATGAAATGCCATAAACATAGGCGGATGGCGTCTGATTCAGATGCGCTGGTCGCGTGACCTCTCCGACATCTTTCTCCTTCTCCTCGATTAAGTGAACAATGCCACAAGGGCATAAGAAATTAGTAAAGTGGGAGCATAATGCTGGGCAAATTGTCTGGCAAAAACGTACACAAGCAAAGATGAACCGGTAAACTACATGGACTATGGAAACCTACATCAGTGAACCAAAGTTATAGTGCGCGCGTGACAGTGTCTTACCTTGCCAGCTCTCCTCGACAGACTGTCCAGATACAAGCGTCTCACGGTCCGTTCATGACCGCTTACGGGGTTCTCATAAGCGGAAGTGCTATGCACGCCGTTTGAATTATTTTAAAGTGAAACTAAAATGGCACAAATTAAATTAGACATTGTTTTACATTTCTTGAATTTTGTTATGGATTTCAATATTATTTTTATGTGTCTTTGTGGTGGCGTTCATGCCAGAATATTAAGTGTTCTTAATCTTGGCTCCACAGGCACTTTGAATATTCATAACCAAACAATTAAAATTATTACAAGCACTGTAAAACATTTTTGACATATTAAACACATTTTACCCTGAAATTAACATTTATAGGAAAGTTTAAAATTGTCGGCCTCTTTGCACACGTGCTGGACAGGTGACACGTGAGTGCAGTCATGGGCTCTAGCGCTGCTGGCTGTTAGCTGGTGTCAAAAAAAATACATATATGTATACACACACATACATATACTCACACATAGATATATACACACACAAGTGCACTACCTTGACATTTATTCTAAATTTGTGTTCGACAAAGTTATCTATCGCTTCTCCACATTTAGCTTCCCAGCTACAGACAACTTCATAGAAATTAGTGCTAATCCTGTCACTGTTTTTTGACCCATAGTTCTTAATTAAGCACTTCTGAAAGACTTGCTTAAGGTCTATTTTTGTGCTCATTTTGTATTCTTCTGCCTTAACTAAAATTTACACTCCAATGGACCTTATGGCTTTATTAGTGCATAAGTCGAGTGAAAACATGAGTTTGTTAGGAGTTTATTTTAAGATTGGAAAATGAAAGCTCTTCACTAGCATATTCAAATTTTGCAGATTTAGGGCCTGGCACACCAAAGTTGGGTATCCTATCACTCAAACCATTGAAACAAGATTATTTTTCCGACTGAAATTTTTGGGATCACTTAACCATTCGTCTTTAAAGAGTTTGTCGCTCTTTTCTATGTGAGTACGAATAACTTCAAGTTGAATGTACCAGTATATTTCATAGATATTATGTTTGCAATGTTTAAGCACGAATTAATAGGCAGGTGGACAAGTGTAGTCGACGAGTTACAAATGCAGAGTGAATATAGTTACAAGTTTTGACATTCTTTATCATACTGCTCGCTGGCCTTGACCACAGTCAAATCAGACTGCATAAGCAGAGACGTTGCGGCATAGGAATGCAAATATTTAACATACTCTCACCAATCACTGTGCCACACCACTAATATGACTATATCATAGACATATTATTTATTGCAGTATTTAAGCCAAAAAACTTAATGGTAAAAATTTTACATTGTATTGATATAATTGTAGGAATGAATGTCTAACCAGGGCCGAATTTAACTACTGGCACACCTCTGGGCCATCACACTTTTTTTCTGCTATGAGCACAAAATCTCTCATATAACGAACCAACATATCACATAACTGACATAACACATATTTATTCACAGTTTGTCAAACACATTTAACTAACAGGTTAGTGCTTTATGTCTTGCTTTTTCATTTGCATATTTCTTTATAACATCGTTATAGTCCAGTTTCATAGTTAAGAGTCGGAGGGACTTGACCCGAAATATGTGATTTTCTCACCGGATAGATACATGGTAAATCATTGTTGTTATGCTCATTTTACACGCCGACTGTTGGGCTGTTGAGGATTAGAGTTACAGCAGCCTGTCTTGTTGCTGTTCCCATGTACCTTAGAATGCTAAAGAGACATGCCTGGATCCCGCTTTCTGCTACAGTTTTGATGTTTGGCAGTCTGAAGTTATGAATTAGTGGGAATAGTGTAAAACGGTTTTCAAATTCTTTGATATTTGTTCTGAAATATATTAGTACGTGTACAAATGTACTATGGAAAATGATATGCAATATATACACTTAAGAGAAACTTTTATGTTTCAATTTTTAATTACTTTAATATAGATAATTACTTTTAATATAATATTAATTTATTATATACTATAAATTTTAGTTTAATTGAAAAACATTTCAATGGCCTATTTCTATTTGAATAGTTTTAAATTTTTTGTATTAGTGGGGCGTTTGGGAGTGGAACAGAGAAATTTAGTAGAAAACCATGATAATATAGCCATATTAATTACAGGAATTTTTTTCTCAGTGAAGGAAAACAGGATTTTTGGCCATTTGTAATTAACCATATTTTTGTTGTAACAAAAGTTATTCATAATTTTATTATAAATATTCCCGAACAGAAACAACAATCAGGTTACCAATGTTTTGCACTATATAAAACAGTAATGCAAATATCGGATTTATTGACTAAAAAAATGGCAAAGTCTTAACATTTTTTCTTGGTATGAAATCACTTTTTCATCATTCAACTATGTTGTATACTTACTTTCGGCAGATTGTTTCTAGTTTATTTACACAGGTGAAATCTTTCATTCAGTTCACGCCCGAAAAAAAATTATTTTCTTACTAACAATACTGAAACAATGAGCAAATTTTGGCCATTGTATTTTAAATTTACATAGCATAACATTTAGGACATAAGTCTATGTGATTAATTTTGTTTTTACAGTACATTTGAAACTAAGACATAAAGATTGGGCATTCTACTCGCATATCTGTACTGCAGTATACATGACTTATTGGTGTGCTATCAGAATATAATTGTTTAAAAATGGACATCTTGCTACGAGCCAACTTGGTTTTATACAACGGGAAACAGTTAGAATCGACAAACACGAAACAATACATACTGCAACTACTAAATTCAGATAAAATATTATTCGTGTTGAGCAAGTGATTCTCTTTACAATTAACGTTGTTACAGGCTTGTAACCTGCCTGATGGCGGTGAAATCAAACATTACTGTGACAACATGGTCAAGTACAAAAAACAGAAATTTACATGAAAAATACATTGAACCCTGAATGAAAAATACATAGAACCCTGAAATAAATGATTGCACATACAATGCTATATAAATAAGCTCTTAAAACGCAATGATGGCGTATACAAAGACTTGGCTTCAATCCGCAACGTGGTTATACGTGATGTTGCCGTATAATATTCAAACACGAAAATTACTCTTAAATACATACATAAAAATAAAGCTCTCAAAATTGTGTGTAGCAATATGCAGAAGTTACACTGAAATTCCATAAACATAGGCAGATTGCGTCTGATTCAAATGCGTGGGTAGCATGACCTCTGAGACATCTTTCTCCTCCTTCTCCTCGATTAAGTTAAAAATGCCATAAAGTGCGTAAAAAATTAGTAAAGCGGAACCATAATGCTGGGGAAAATGTCTGGCAAAAACGTACACAAGCAAATATTAACTGGTAAACTACATGGACTATGGCAACCTACATCAGTGAACAAAAGTTGTAGTGCGCACGTGACAGTGTCTTACCTTGCCAGCTCTTCTCAACAGACTGTCCAGATACAAGCGTCACACTGTCCTATCATGGCCGTCTACGGGGTTCGCATAAGTGGAAGTGCTATGCATGCTGAGTGAAATATTTTATATTGAAAATAAAATGGCACAAATTAAATTGGATATTGTTTTGCATTTCTATAATTTTGCTACGAATTTCAATATTATTTTAATGTCTCTTTGTGATGGCGTTCATGCCAAAATATTAAGTGTTCTTAATCTCGGTGCCGCGGGCACTTGGAATATTCATAACCAAACAATTAAAATTAGTACAAATACTAAAACATTTTAAGGCATATTAAACACTGTAAAGACATACATTGTACCCTGAAATTAACATTTATAGGAAAGTTCAAAATTATCGGCCTCTTTGCGCACGTGCGGGACACGTGACACGTGAGTGCCGTCATGGCCTCTAGCACTGCTGGCTATTAGCCGGCATCAAGTTTTCCATAGTGCCAACGTAGCATATACTTAACCTAGGAATTTTATTGCTTCCAACATCAACCTTATAAAAATATTACTACTCCTGCCTGGCATAAATTTTAAAGGGTGCATTGAGTGACATACACTCAGTAAAGTTGGTAACAATGGATGGAAATTACATATATTAACTTCAAATAAAGTATGTTAGATAACCATCTGTGATAACTTAAATTATTTCTTTCGCCTTATTTTTTTTTAGTACATCTAAGTGTAAACATTAATAGATTTGTAAAATATTTACTTTGCTAATAATTCCACACTTTCACGTGATCGACGCATGAATAAAGTGATGAGGCCCATGGCAATGTTAATTTTACAAAATGTGGAAAATACACAACGTGCATACAGGTAGATCTTAAGCAGGGCCTTCAAAAGTGCTCATTTTACAGTGAACAGCCTATATCAAGCTTGATTATTATACTTTGACACGTATTTTGTATTTATGACTTTAGTGTTGTCATTCTTTCCAGCATGAAGTGTCTGTTACTGCAAGAAGATGACGAAAACATGTTTGATAGCCCGGCTATTGCAAGTGACCATGGAATGTTCTGGAAAAACTCTAAGCATGTGTTTAAGATGATTGAAGGACAGGTAAGTTTTGAATAAACCAGAATCCAATAATTATTATAGTACTTTATTGTTGAATTTATGCAGGCATTTTTAGTACCCACTCGTAGTGGGCAACAAGTGGTGCAATTAGTTTTCTTGAGAAGGCAGTTATTCAGAATAAGTTCTTTTCTGAAGGAAACTCGAAATTTTACTTCTGTAAGTTCTATCATGTTGAAATTTAGTGGGAGGTTGTAATTTGTGCCATGGAAATAGTATAAGAAATATTTAATCATACGAGGTGTTCAGCTTTTGTTGACATGTATCACCATGGTATATTCATCTTACAATGGCTTAGTGACATACAGTTGAGAATAAATATTGTTTGTTCACTTATTACTGACGTTAACAATTTTTAAACAGAAAAATTTGCAATTGGAACAGTGATTCCAATGCGTTTACTGTTATTTTCCAGTTGTTGTCAAAGGTGGTTTAGCAAGTACGGTTCATGCTGCTTAAATGTTTGTTTCTTTCGGACATTTACTGTGTGAAGTGTTAAATTTAATTATTGTGCAATAAATATGTATGAAAATATGTAACTGGACAAATACGTATATGAAAACACAGTAAAACTTGTATTTTCTATATTATGTCATTAGAATGATAAGGTTTTCCACCTACTTTGCACCGACTTTTTGACTGTGAAGCATAATTGGGTTCTTAAAGATAAGTGTTTAATGGTATTTTGAGACCAACAAAAGAGATGGTTTAGTGACACTAACTTAAACCTCATTATTTTCAAGAAATTTGGGTATCAATTTTAGAACAAAGGATGGGAATACGCAAGTCGTAAACAACACACCTAATGCACAATATAGTAGGACTGAAGCAGATCAGAAATGGTGATTACTTATTGACTGATAAGTCAATGAAAATGTTAAGAAGAAATGCTTTAACTTACAGTAAGGGCAGAACAGTGCATCTGCCTGTAGCAGTTGTTATGCATGGAAGTTTGCGAGTTGTTCAAAATTATGACGTGTCATGCAGCCTCATCCCTGGAAAAAAAAAGTTTTTTTTGCCAAATGTTTACACAAGTTAATTAATACTTTGACAGTTCAGCAGCTTTTTCTCTGTATTACATCCAACAAGAAAGTTCACATTGGTCGAACATCCTCAGCTATGACTTTTGCATGAAATCTGCTCAAAACATTTACATCTGCCTGTACCACAACTGATCACCACTTGGAGTAGCATGTTTGCAGCTTGGAGCAGACAGAAAATTCATTAATTTCCATTTACATTGTACACACTGTTTTGTTTCGGTCTGTGGGTTTGATAAGGACCTGCCACAGTAGCTGCTGTGCAGCTCAAGTGATGTCATGACTTTTGCTTTGTCTAATGTATGCAATGCATCCTTGATACTAATGTACATGGGTGCTCTTGATGATTTGGTTGATTGGTCTGAAATTGATGCAGAAGCGCCACATCCCGTCCTTTGGTGCCAAGGTGATGGCACTGTTTAGTGGCTGCAGGTGGGTTCTATCACACCCTCAGCCAGCATTTTTTATATTTTCTTTTTAATTATGGCACATTTATGTGGTTGGTAGCTTAATTGCCTGGAAAATATTGGTAGTTCGTGCTACAGAGGGATACTGTGTTCGGCCATTGTGGTGCGATGTAATGGATTCGCTGCTGGAAACACGTAGCGCCATTCATGTAGTAGTCTCTGCACAACTTCTCTATACTCTGGTGGGACTGCATGATCTAACTTGTCCAGACCTCAGGTGTACAACTTGTGGGTTGGGGTTCGACATTATACACGGTTCGGTGCTCTTGTTGGCCGAAATGGATCCTACGGGCAGCTGGCTCTATGATGGTCTTTTGTTCAGTGAGCCAGGGGATGTAAAAAATGTTTGTCTCTCTCCCATTGTTTCCCCGTGTTCTGCTGCCGTGTTGCGAGTTGCAGTACCTGTGTACTGGGTGTCAGTTTTCACACGTCAACAAACCCGACTCGTACAAAGTTATATGAAGTAGCTGTGTCGATTAATGCGTAGCAAGGTTCCTTGTTGATGTATAGAGCTATTCTGATCATTTTATGGTTATGTTGATTGATTTGTTGTAACACAATCTGTTGAAGAGTTTATGTTGCCTGACAGATTGGTTGAAGTGGCAGTGTTATGTCGGAACTGTTCGCTCTGGGGTAGTGAGCATCCGGCTAGCCTACCCCGCCGGGCCATTTTCCATCGGTGGGGTATTGTTCCCCCCCAGTGCGTCCCTTTCAGGACATTTATAATGCCAGTGGAATTTGTTTTCTCCTTTACAAAAGAAACATGCATATGGGGATTTCTTTTGAAAAGCCTGGTCTTTTGCCATGCCTGGGACTGGTGCTGTTCCTCCTACTCGTTTCCGCGGACCTGCATTGGCAGTACCATTTTCTTCATGCCTTATGAATTGCGCTTCTGTTTGCTCTCTCTGCTCCGTGTCTTTTCAGCGGCGTTGGAAAAACCCGTCCCCTTCTCTCATAGAGCCCCATGTTCTCAATTGGCCTGATCCAATAGCGTTGCTGAGCACATAAAGTAGTTTGTACTGCTACTTATGAGTGGTGCTAATGATAGTCGATTGTCTGCCCTAACTGTTGGGGCGACTACCTCTAGTATTTCGGTTTCACTCATGTTTGGGTGAAAATACTTGATCTGACGAATTTTCATCGTGGCGAATGCCGCTAATGTTTCTCCCAGCTTCTGCGTCTCCAGCACTGCCCTTTTCTGTGTCTGGAGTGAGGAATACATATTGGCAAAACTGCTTTGAAAAGTGTTTGGAAATTCTGCCTATGTTATGCCATAGTGGCTTACTGTTCGCCACGGTACTAGTTTCCTCTGTCAGTTGTCCTCCCACATAGTTTGGCCCGGTACCTTTCCAGTTGTGCCGTACAGTCCTCTATGAATGCCTGTGAATCTTCGCTAGCAAGGCCCGTGAATGTGGGTAGCTGTTGGAAACGGGCTGGAGTTGTGCCCGCTTCTACGGCTCATGTTATTGCCGTCGTAATTTCTGGTTTGTACCAGGCGATGGCGGTCTGAAAACAGTGGCCCATGGAGGGGCCGCTTGCACTGCCTCTTTTGTTTGTGTCGGAAGTTCTGTAGACTGGACCATCAGGCCTTGGTATTCGGTGACTGATTCTGTGTCCGCGGTTGACAGGTTTGTCCCAATCATCTGTGGAACGGAGGCACACTGAGTGCACCGGAAAGGGGGGCTGTTCGGTTTGCTTCGTCCCGCATGGTGAGGCTCTGACAGTGGGTGATTCTCCCGCACATCTCACATGCCAGTTTCCCTACTGCCTTCTCTGCACTCCTTCTGGTGACAATGTTTAGGGGATGGATAATTCCCCGTGAGTATGTCTGCAGGTGTCTGATGGTAGCCAAAAAAGTGTTTGTGTACACTTATTGCACAAAATGTGTCCGCCCTGATCAGTTGTAGCCCACTCAGCTGGACTCTGGCACTCAGGGTGATAGGTCTGCACGCAATTTACACACGTTTTTCCTATGCCTGTGCACATGATTTGCTTGGCACATCTTTCGTTGCGCTAGTTAGTTAGTATATTTGGCTGAGTGTACAGTTCTATGAACTGTCGGATTGCATGCACACGCTTATTGCGCTTCTGTTCTGTGACTGTTCTGGACCGCTCAGGGTCCGCCGCAATTGGCACATAATTGCACTCGCGCCCCATCCAATGTACATCCAAGCCCTCTGAACACGTTCCCAATTGGCCCTGTGTATGGGTTTGTGCTTAACGTGGGTTGGACACATGTTAGACATAGTGGGTTTGCATGTCTGCCACTTGTACACCAGTGAAGGTGTCTGCGCGCATTGTTACACTCCGCGACGTGTTGTGCACGGGCTGTGGGATTGAACATTTTGACCCACAGCCAGTGTGCTCGCAGCTGTCCCTCTACGCGGCACAGAGAAGGGGTTATTTACTGTCCCGGCCGACATGGAGTGGTTTTCAGCACATGCGGGCACACCCGGGTGCTATTTCGTCATTCTGTCCGTCTGCTCTGGAATGTGAAAGGGGGAGGAGGCAGGTACTGACTGTCTGTTACGGAGGGGGCCGGCGCCTGGCTGTCTGGCCGTGCTCACTTGGCAGTGACCGCCCTTGTTGACGCTCCCTGTTTCCCGCACAAATGCAGTGAAAATTACAAAAATTTTGAAAATTTTCTGTTTGTTTGCCAAGATATGTGAAAACACTGGTTGCTGATGGCTCTGTTAACGTGTTTTGCTTTTTTGAGTACTGATACATGCAATGACTCTTGTTATACACTTTTGCCCTTGTGACTGCTACGTGATTTTCACAACAATATACATGGTTCTGTTTACCAATTTACCTGTGCGCTGTTGCTGTTGTGTCGTACATAACAAAGCTCTGAAATGTCAGTTGCGGACTACATTCATACACAATTCACACAAATGACTCTTGATTAACAGTTCGCTCTGAATGATGGCATTTAATTTGCATTTGTTTTGTTAAATCTCAATGATAAACTGTTTTCTTACTTGTGCATCAACATTCTTTAATACTTTGCACATTTTCTGACGTGTCTTATTTACAGAACAGAGCACTGTACGTCATTTGATGTTTTTAAAGTGGCAAATAAAACTGTGACTTCTACTGACATGATAAAATGTACAAACAAAGCACTTGTTTGGATATGATGACAAATGCAAATTAAAACTCTTGAGCATCTGATAATCTAATGAAATGTACATACAAGGGCACTGAACGTCGTTCTATGACAAGTACAAATGAAACTCTGAACGTCTTTCGACATGCAAGCTGTATTGAGCCTACTCACCAGTTGATGCGTGACAACAGCTGTGCTTGACATTGTAATGCATTGCGGTGCACTGTACTCACACTTGTTGCGTTAGTTTTGTTACATAAGATGCTGTAGAGTAGCTTCTTGTTGGGAACACCACTTGATGGCTGTAAGATGACTTGCTGAGATGATGGTCCATAGTTGGAAAAGTCAATTTGATGACAGGAAAAGTGGCTTGATGTTGCTCTATCGCTGTTAATGGCCCCTAGTTGGGCAGGCCAATTTGATACGGTGCAGGTCCCAGAAATGGTGTGCTGGATTCGTGTCCCGCCTGATATGTCAGGCAGGACATGATATGTTAAGAACACTGAATTGACTCTGCTTTAGAAAGGAAGGCCTCTTAAGACAAGACTTTTACATTGAAACACTGATTTGAATACTGCGTTTGGGCACAGTACCCGATGATACTCAGGATAGTAAAGTAGTCAATAAAAATCTGTGACTGAGTTTGACTATTTATTGACTGTCTGAATGATTCATAGTACTTATGTCGTCACATTCAACACTTATGTGGACTTGGCATTTGCGGCCTACCAATGGCTGATACTGTAAAATAAGGCGGGGGCCTTATGCAGAGAACTTGCGTGGTGATGCGCATTAAGTCCTGGTATGATCATCAGAATGCAGCCCGGTCAACCCCTCGGCATAGCTGAATGCAAACGTTCCTGTTTTAAGTTGCTATTGTAGTTACGATGAATAGAACTTAAATTGTTGGTGCCGAGGGGGTCTGCCATGGAGCGAAACTTCTGTTTTGCCTGTAGGCTGAGTGCTAGAGTCATACTCGCTATAGCTGGTGCCAAAACGAAAATAAAAAACTACACACAAAATTATTGTGGTTGAACAAATAATGACAATAGGAAATTATGACTACTCGCTAAATACACATTGATGACATACCTGTGAGCACCTGAGCCCCTAATGTGGCTGAGAATGTGATGTCATGGGTACGTTATCACACTTAAAAGGTGATATTTAATTAAATGAGACATTTACAGACAGTTTAGGGATGAATGATTACATATACACTCTTATTAATCTAATAAAAATGGACCCTGGTTAAATTTGCCCGAATAACGGGACTTCTGCATTGCATTTCACTTACACTGAGGTCACTGTATTTCACGTACTCTGACGTCGCTGTTTTTCATTTACACCGACGTCACTGTTTTTCACTTGAGCATATGTGACGTAGTGGAACTTTCCATTTCGGGAGCGTGTCCTCGCTCCTGAATTCTTGGAAATTGCAGTAAAAGCTATGGTAAAATGGGTGGCCTCCCTTGTTATATATATGGTGCAATATAAAGAAAAATACAGTGTTTAATTTATTAAGGCCAGATGAAAATAGCGACCTCCTTGAAAACTTACGTACACCTTGTATTATTCCCCAATGAAGGACACCCCTGGGGCCACATAGAACTAACTCCTAATATGGCCAGCAGGCCCGTTGACGTAGCACAAATTAGAGGGGCGTAAGGCATCACTGCGCCGCTTACCCCTCTTCACTACTGCCACATCGAAAGCATGGAACAGTCTGCTGGTCGAACACAGAAATATTGAAAGTTTCATTAGATTTAAGAAGACAGTAAATAAGTACTACCTTTGTCATCCCAGTGGATGAGGGAATGAGATTGACATTTCGTGAAGTCGTGTTTATGCATGTGTGCATGTGAGTGTTTAAGTGAAAGAGTGAGAGTAATTGAATTGTGTATTTGGTTTGTTTAGTATTAAGTTACATACAGTACTTATAAGTTTTAATCTGTAATATCTATGTATGAATTTATATTGAGTGGAAGTGAATCTGTAATGGGTCCAGTGTAAGATGAGAAGTTCTTGATAATTTTGTGTTTTCTTTGTAATGAAAATACCAAACTACAAATTTTAGTCACCATTTTTTTTAATTACAGTGAAACCCTTTTTAAGAAGTTTCCCCAATTATTACGTTTAAATATCCATCTCCATATACACGAAAGAAGTTTATCTGTTTTAAAAAGATTTCCTTGTTAATAAGCCTACATTTTCCAATTTCTGCAAATACTTCTTCATAGTTTTACTGTATCTTTCAAAATATATAGCTACTATTCTTAAATTGATGTCATTTTGAAGTAGGGAACTGTAAAGTTACTAGTGTTAATTTTATTTTTGAATACAGTAACACTGGAAGTATTTAAAGTATTATGCAAAAATACATTTTGTTTTTAAGAGTTTCAGGTTCTCAAATAAACTGTTTTCTGTTGGTATTGTTAAATCACTATAATGTTACTGGTGCTAAAATAATGTCTGCCAATGATGTGGGCACAGAAACCTACCTTATTGCAAATTCCAAACTCAGATATGGACCATTTCTAACATTGTCTTGCTGCAGTAAATGATTGTTCTGCTATATTCTGTTTATGGTATCTTTACATTTTTTAAATCAAACCTCCGAAAAATCACCCCATTTGTGGTAGGTTTGGTTTGTTCATCTAACACGTGCATTTTTTTTACTTGTGTTAACATAAAGGTATCTCTTTGTCTATAAATTATAATACAAATTATAATTAATACAAATCAAAACAGGGAAAATACTTGTGTAATTTTCCGTAGTAAGAAACAGTTCCCAATCAAAATATTATTATACTGAGTTTGCATGGATGAGGAGGAATGACCTGAATGTAGAACTTTAGCAGGGCTTCAGAAAAGTCTGGAGTACTCATAAATGGACCATTTCCAAAACTTCCGTGCAAAACTTTTTATATTTGTAACAGCCAGCATCTTTGTGGTTTTGGGATGCTTCAGCATAATAATACCTGTTTATAGCAAACCTATTCATTGATGAAAAGAGGTACATTTAAGAACAGGCGAAAGCTCATATTTTGGGAAAAGCCCAGGCCTATCAGGTCTACCCCCTGGCTACATCCCGGCATAGTGGGGAATAACTTAGGGTATTTTAACATAGCCTTACTTGTGGTATTTTTCCTCATATTTGGAAGCAAGCAATAGCAGCTCCCATTTATAAAAAAAAAAAAGAAACAAGCATGAAGTTAGCAACTACTGACCTACCTCATTATTAAGTAGTTTTTCTAAAGTTTTTGAAAAAGTTATTTTCAAACACTTATCTTTTCTTACAAAAAATGTAATATATGAGTCCCAACATGGTGTTCAAACAGGGAAAACCACAACAAATTTGTTCATTCTAGTTAACAATTTATACTCTGAAGTAACTACGCAAAAACAAGTGGATGTTGTATTTTTTGATCTGCAGAAGGCATTTGATACATGCCAACATAAATAATTTTGAATAAGTTACATGCAGTTGGGCTTGATTTTTTATTTATTAAATGGTTTGCTAATTACTTTACAGACAGAGCTTTTAAGGTAAAAATGGGAAATTCTTTTTTGAAATCTCACAATGTTTCCTCCTGAGTTCCACAAGTTAGTACTTTGGCTCAGTTACTCTTTAATATTTTTATAAATGATATTGTCGTCATAATAAGGCACTCACAGGCACTTCTTTACTCCTATGATGTAAAGATTTATAGAAATGTTTAAGATGGTGGATAGTGTAGCAATTCATGATTGGTGTTTAGTAAATTTAATGGGATTCAACACAAAGAAGACATTATGCATCTCATTTACAAGAAAAACCAATCCTATTTACTATAAAGACCATGTTAATAGTGTGTTAATTAATAGAGTAGAATGTGTAAGAGATCTCGGAATTATTCTCGGCTCTAAATTATATTTTTACATACATGTAGATAGTGTAATTATAATTAACAACACAAATCATACTCTAGGTTTAATAAAATTCATTACTTTTTCTGCTACTTCTTTCGATTCACTATTATGTCTCTATTATTCACAAATCAGATCAAAATTAGATTAATGCTCAGTAATATGGAATTATATCACACTGACAGACTGCAATAGATTGGAAAATATACCAAAAATGGTATTCAAATTAATTTTTAATAGATTTTCAACCAGTGTACGATTAACATACAATAATGCATTAGTTAGTTGTAATACCCAAACATTAAAAGAACATTGTGAAATTAACGACACATTATTTCTAGTCGATGCATTTTTAGAATGTATATCTTGCATAGCCGTTACAAAAAAAGTAGACCTATATATTCCAATGTACAGCCATAGAACTCCATCTACCTTTTCTGCTATAATTCAAAAAAAGATTTAGTTAACAGGTGTGGTACTAACTTCAATAAAAACATTTCCAAATTTGATCCTTTTAAAGGTATGAAACTCACCTTTCTGGATCTTTTTAAACATTTGTAACTTATACGCCACAGGGCTTAACAGGGCCAGATCGCAATGTATTACTGCCAACTTTCGCGGGACATGACTCAGAAGAACTGCCAATAGGTTAAGGGGAACCGCTGCCACATGGTGGAACTTGGTAAGGGAATATCGAGTCATGTGGGAGGAGTTCTGTGAGAGAGTGCTATGTCGATTTGACACCGACGGGGGTGCTATACAGCACGACTTTACCATGAACAGCAACATGAACGTGAAGGCATTGAGCAATTTATACAATGTAAGCTAGGCTTGTTCAAGCGTTTGAACCCAAGTCAGCAGATACGCTGCGTTTTAGAGATCATTGTAACATTGTCAAAAACCGGACATTAGGCCGTTGTTGCATGGAGTCAGCCGGGAGAGCGTGGAATGGTTTACAAGGGAGGCACATGCCTACGAACAAGATAAGCAGATAAGCAGGCGGAACGCAGAGAACAAGTGCCGGACCGACAAAGAGAACCCCCGCCATACATACCCCCCGCGCTTGTTACCCATGTCACGAGAACAACACCTCCTGTCAGGCAGATTACACAGTCGCCACAGCAGCAGGAAAACCCACCCGTTACGCGTGCAAGATTGTTCCAGGTAACTGACAGTACCGTCAAAGCACTGCGAGTATGTGTTGAACTTGAAGGGGAAAATATCACAGCTGTTATTGACACTGCTGCTAGTCACTACTTTGTGTGCGAGGGTTTAGTACAAGCAATAACTACTAGGGTGCCACCGAGACGTCTGCAATTCACTACCACCCATCACCAGGGAGAAGCGTAAAGTGTGATGCACCTAACGGTAGGAATTAGAGAGCTGCGTACCAAGTGCGATGTCTACATTGTGCCAGACTTATGCAAAGAAGTGATTTTGGGGCTGCCATGGCTTGTTGACAATTACGCCGTGATAGAACCGCACCTGAATCATCTGCACGTAGAGACACGTGGCCAATGGACTGTTAACGCCGTGGGAGCAACACCACCAATAACAACAGCTGCTGTGCCACTTGCTGACTTCGAGCACGAGGTGTCCGCCACACATCAGCAAATCTGCAACATCTGCTGGACCAGCATGCCAGTGTGTTCCACACTGAGGGGAAGCTGCAGCACACTGACGTCACGGAGCATGCGATCGTCACCACGCACGAGGACCTGGTGTACTCCAAGCCATTAGACCCAGGTATTTTCTTTTGCAGTGTCATCAACCAACAGGTATGTGAGATGCTCAATGATAATGTTATTGAACCTACACAAAGTCTCTATAATTCAGGTATTACCCTTGATCCAAAAAAATATGGCGAATGGCGATTCTGTGTCAACTTCAGACCACTTAACAAAATAACCGTAAACATGCCACCACCAGTCATAAACATGAAAGACACTTTGTCAACATTAGGACCAGCTTCAGTATTCAAGTCACTTGATTTAATGTCTGGATATTGGCAAGTGCCTAGCCGCCCGCAGGACAGAAAGAAATCAGCCTTTACTAACCTAGATGGACGTAGATTTCAGTTTGTAGCCACGCCATTTGGTTTAAAGTGTGCCTCTGCAAAGTTTCAGAACTTAATGGTTAATGTATTGGATGAATTTATTGGAGACTTTGCGATGGCGTATTTGGATGATGTACTTGTTTGGTCTAACTGCTGGGAAGAACATTTGCACCATTTGAGCCTTGTGTTTGAACGGCTCGAATGTAATAAACTTACATGCAAAGTGGAAAAGTGTAAGTTGGGTATGAGTAAAATGGAGTTTCTAGGACATATGTAACAGAAAACAGACATGAACCAGAACAACACATACGGGACATTCAAATCATACCCACACCCAGATCACGTAAACAAGTCAGAAAGTTTTTTGTCTTAATTAACTGGTTAAGGGAATTTGTCCCAAACTTTTCCTTCATCACTGCACCGTTAACTGCTTTGTTGTGTGAGAAACATAAATTTGTCTGGATACCTCAAGCCGATTGATCATTTCAAGACATTAAAATTGCATTTCAGAACTGTAATCCGCTGTCTAGATTCAACCCAGAATTATCTATTGTCGTACAAACAGATGCCAGTCAAGAAGGCATTGGGACCGTGCTGTATCAGGAGGGAACACACGGAGAAAAACATATCATGAGTTATCACAGTGCAAAGTTCGGAGATGCAGAACGTAAATATCACGTTAATGAACATGAATGTTTGGCTATTGTACATACATTGCAGAAGTACCGGCCGTACTTGCTAGGAAGGCAGTTCACACTCAAAACTGACAACCGATGCCTTGTATGGTTAGAGGGAATGCATAACGGGAAAAGTAAACTTGCCTGCTGGGCGCTGTTACTGCAGGAGTACGATTTCAAGGTAAAACACGTGGCGGGGAAAACCAACGAGCTCGTGGACGCCTTGTCCAGGAATCCTTGCCTGAATCTAACTGTAACTGACGATGCGGAGTGGGAAGATGCGCTACCGCAGTGCCGTGCAATACCAACTGCAGAAACACAAACCCTCATTGCAAAAACATTGTTGCCACACCACCTGGCGAACTTGTTTCTTTGTATTTATGTCGTGTTAAAAGAGGTACACACCACACAAGAGAATTCCCCAGACGCCATGCAACACTGACCACACTGTGCCACACGCTACACAGAACACTGGAGGGTAGTGTACAGGCAGATACAAACCAAACCACCTGGTAATTGTCCGCGATGGCGGACGTATGTACTGAGAGAGAAACGGAAACTTGTGTTAAAATAGCAACACGACAGTTTGGAATACGGACATCTGGGATCCGAGCAGACACGAAGGAATGTGCAGAAATGTTTTCACTGGCCAGGGATTCAGGGAGATGTCAGGAAATATGTACAGAGTTGTGTCCCGTGTAACACCCGTAAGCCGCGGAGAGCATACTGCGACGCTCCACAACAGCCAAGGCTGCCAACCGAGCCATTCAAGACCATAATTATTGACATCATGGGCCCGTACCCGCATACGAAAACTGGGAAAAGGTTTCGTGTTGTTGCCATGGATTTGTTTACCTGTTGGACTGAAGCATTTCCTGTCAGCACACCGTGGCACAAATAATGCAGAAGGAGTTTTTCCCAAGATGGTGATACCCCGAATATTTGTTGACGGACAATGGAACACAGTTTGTAGGGCGAAAATGGAAGGAGTACTGTACCAGGTGGGGAACAGAACACCGTACTACTCCAGCCTACCATCCCAGGGCTAACCCAACTGAGAGACGAAACCAGGACGTAAAAATCCAATTACGTGTCCGGTTAGGCAAGGATCATACTAGGTGGGCTGAATTGATCTAGTAGGTGATGTTTTGCCTACAGAATAGAGTGAATGCGGCAACCGGCAAAACATCCGGCGAGATGGTACAAGGTCGCAAACTCCGTGCCTCCGGAGCACCCCGCAAAAACCCGCCCAGATCACCTGAACAAATCGCAGAACACCAGGTGCAGGACATGAAGAAGCCAGGGTGAACCAGCTCAGCTATTGTAATGTGTGGGTACCGAATAGCAAGAGGCCGCCACCCGAACTTGTACCCGGGATGTACGTGTATGTATGAGAAAACCAGTTATCGGCTGGGGCGAAGCAATACTGTGCTGGACTGGCACCTAGATGGGCAGTGCCAGTGACAGTAGTGGAAAAGATGGGAAATTCCACATATCTAGTCAAGTTGGGACCAAGACGTGTCACGAAACTTCACCGTGACGACCTGTGGATAGCCCGACCGCCTGTAGGGAAGAGAGGCAAGTTGATGACGTTACGCCCAGTACCGCAGCGAGTTCGGAGAATTTCACCAGGGAGTTCACAGGAGAGCAACAACACATACACTGAGGAGAACAACACTAACATGGAAACACCCAGCCAAAGTAGTGAACTGATATTTAAGGGTTTTGCACAGACTGAACACACAACACCTAGTAGTGAGGAGGTGGAAACAAGTAGTACAGCAACACCGTTTCTGGGTTTTTCTATTAATACAAGCAAAAATGCGACGAATCAGAATGAGTTTAAGGGGTTTCCAAGTGTGCACGAAGAAAGTGGTAACATCAGTGCACACGTAAATTTCAACACAACCAGTGCCAGTGAGTTGAGTTTTAAGGGGTTTCCCCAGGGCACAGCTGAATTTGGTTGTAACCAAAGTGTAAATGTAAACCTTTATACCACATGTGAAGGCGTGACGCCTTTCAGGGGCTATCCAGTTCCCGCAGGGGAGAGCCTAGTAGAGTAAGAGAGTTTGAAAGGGTTTGGGGAAACTAGTAGGGCAGTGATTGTGACTCCAAGTGTCAACAAAGCGCAACACCGCACTCGCAAGAGTAAAGCCGAGTCACCACCACGTACCCTCATTGTTGTTCCTGCAGACACCCCCACCCCCTGCAAATGTCGAAGAAACAGACAACCTCCAAGGCCATGTTTTCTTTGCCTTCAATTGGCAACTAGCCGGGCTGAGCCCGCCAGAGCAATGTTGTGTTGTTCGCACCGTCTTGGCCTTCGAGGGTGGGGTTGTTTGATGCCGGCTAACAGCCAGCGATGCTAGAGCCCGTGGCACCGCTCACGTATCCCGCACGTGCGCAAGTATGCCGATATTTTTGAACATTCCTGTAAGTATTAATTTCAGGGTAAAATGTGTTATATTGTCTTTAGAGTGTTAAATATATCTTTAAATGTTTTAAAGTGCGTGTACTAATTTAAAATGTTTGGTTATGTATATTCAAAGTGCCTGTGATGCCGAGATTAAGAACACTTAATATTCTGGCATGAACACCATCATAAAGAGACGTTAAAATAATATTGAAATTCGTAACAAAATTATAGAAATGTAAAACAATCTCTAATTTAATTTGTGCCATTTTATTTTCACTTTAAAATATTTCACTCAGCATGCATAGCACTTCTGCTTATGTGAACCCCGTAGGCAGCCGTGATAGGTCTGTGCGACTCTTGTATCTGGACAGTCTGTTGAGAAGAGGTGGCGAGGTAAGATACTGTTATGTGTGCACTATAACTTTTGTTCACTGATGTAGGTTTCCATAGTCCATGTAGTTTACTGGTTAATCTTTGCTTGCTCACGTTTTTGCCAGACATTTACCCCAGCATTATGCTCCCGCTTTACTAATTTCTTATGCCCTTGTGGCATTTTTAACTTAATCGAGGAGAAGGAGGAGAAAGATGTCGGAGAGGTCACGCGACCCGCACATTTTGAATCAGACGCCATCAACCTATATTTATGGCATGTCATTGTAACTTCTGCATAATTGCTACACACAATTCTAAGAGCTTTATTTCTCTGTATGTATTTAAGGGTAATTTTTGTGTTTGAATATTTTACGGCAACATCACGTATAACCACGTGGCCAACTGAAGCCAAGTCTTTGTATATGTCATCATTGTGTTTTAAGAACTTATTTATATAACATTGTATGTGCAATCATTTATTTCAGGGTTCTATGTATTTTTCATTCGGTGTTTAATCTATTTTTCATGTAAATTTCTGTTTTTTGTATTTTACCATGCGGTCACAGTAATGTTTGTTTTTACCGCCATCAGGCATGTTACAAGCCTGTAACAACGCTAATCGTAAAGAGAACCATTTGCCAAACACGAATAATATTTTATCTGAATTTAGTTTGACGTTTCCATGCAGAAATATTGCAATTTCACCTGAACCACGTGGTCTGCTACGAACCTCATCCAGAAGCATCCTCGCTACCTAAGCTTGTTTTCACACATGTGTGTGTTTATTGTGAATATTCATCTCGTGTCCCATCTTATTTCATGGATCATTCAAGGGTCTATGTAATTGTGTAAGTAGTGTATGGTGGAATTTCTCCCGTCCTAGCCGGCTCTGATAGGCAGTCACCACACTAACCACGTGCTGGAGGGCGAGTCCTGGCGAGTTTGCGTTAGTGATGCTGAGTAATCACTCGTGTTAATGTGTATTAAGGGTATTCATTTGTAATTCACAATGTCCTGTCTTCAGGGAAAAACAGTCAGTCCACCCATGAGGTCGGCCCTCTTCCCTTGTGAAGGCTGTGCTTTCACGCACCTCGGTGAGATCATCCATTTAGGTGTGCGCTAAATTAATTACGGGTTGGGGAGCACCCAAGCGGAATTGGCTAGCCATGACCAAGATAACTATTTCATTGGCACGTTGATGTGTATGAACAATATCAATAAAATCAAGTCTTCAGTGAACTCAATTCTTTTATTCAGTGATTTTATTAAAAGTGTAATATTGCCAATGTGTTTGTAAGTATGCACGGGTGAGACAGACACACAGAACCCACAGCATCTTTGAGAACCATGAGTCTCAATATTGCGGTGATTGGGAAGCACCGCTGGTGCCCAAATTACCAGTAAGTATTTGTGTCATCATTCGTCTCGTGTCTCACCCGACGGCGTCACATTATAACAGTGAGTAATTTTGCTTCAGTAAACAGTGGTTTTCTTAGTTGTTTACCTTAGTTAGCCTGTGTTATATAGTAATTTGTATAATCTTCAGAATTGGTTTTTTTTTTTTTTTTTTGTGCTTAATGTCTTTTGTTTTGTCTACTTTTTTGTTATTTTGTAGTTTTGGTGCTTTTTGTACTATTAGAAAAATTAATTTATTATTATTATTAATAATAATATTAATATTATCATGATTTTGTGTTATCAATGTTTGTCCCACATCTTCATAACATTTGAACTACTAAAACAGAATTGCCATGAGGAAAAATATTCACTTATAAGTGTTGGTGACGAATGTTCTGTTGATGCTTGGTTGTGAATTTTATGAAGACTGCAGCTTTGACACATGTGCACTTTTTGTTTTCATGTACCAGACGTTTGGCTTCTGGATAAAGTTTGTTACAACATTCAGAGCCCACATGTTTAAGAAAGGCTATGTGGCATGGATTGATGACCGTTTGATTTATGCCGAGAATGCATTTATCACCATGCATGACATACTGACTGACAAAAATGTCCACCAAAGGTAACACTTTTTTATGTGCTGTGGTTATCATGTGAAAAATATTGTACTTTTGGATGTTTGTATATATTAATTAGTTTAAACCTGTGTAGTGTAAAGGTGGTTCATGATAAAATGAAACACATAGAAATAAACCTTTAAAAAAAAAATCACTGTCTGCATGTGTACGTGTTACTGTGTGTATGTCACTGTCCACAGGCTTGGGATGCGCAGTCCCAGTGAAGTGTAATGATGTAGGGAAAGCAGTCCTAAGTATTTACTAACACTGAGTTGTGACTGTTGCAGTGTTTATATTTATGGTTACTTAAGGTGTTATTTTTTAATTTCATACATAAGTCATTATTGACATCAAAATTATGTATTTAATGTAAATCATAATTGTTCTGAGTCACATGATCGGCACGCCCATAAAGACCAACTGTCCGTTGTTTTGGTTCCTTGCTTTGTGTTGCACGTGTGCTTTGGCTGCGAGGCAAGCTGCGAATTTGGAAGTTAGAAGTGCAGTCATATTTCTTGCAGCCATACAGCAATAACCTCAGTTTCTAACCGTGTGAAGTTTTATCATTTGTGAAGGTGGTAACTTATAAATTATTTATTTTATATATATATATATATATTTATTTATAAATTTTTTCAAGGGACAATTTTAAAAGTGGTGTATGCTATCTAAAAACATAAGAAAAGGGAAACTGTATAGTTGAAATTTCCAACTACTGTACTGTTTGTAATGTGATGTGTATTTATCCTAGGCACGTAAATTACTAAAAAAAATTAACAATTCCCTTTAATTGTAAGTTTTTATAGTTTCTGACTCAAAGCTGCTGTCGTCGTAAATTAATTGTGCTGCTGCAAATATTGCACATGACATTCTGGAGAAATAAAAAGGGTTAACCATTTCATATAAGTGGGGTAAAATCTGACGGACAGTGTAACTAACCTACACACTATGTAAACAATAAATGCTTTCGTTTGTAAAGTATTGTAACTGCTGATGTATTGCTGCGGGATGCATGTTGTTAAGTTGGCGATTTTGATGATGGTTATGGAAGAATATAATACTCAGAACTAAACATTGTAATTTAAAATTTTAATTATACTTCCTACATTTATGCTTTGAATTATATTTTTAAAGCATTATTACATTTCTTGTCTTTTAGTGAATTTACTTTAAAAACATGTTCAGCAATTATGACAGAGCATATCAGCACGTACAAACAGGAAACATTTCCAGCCAATGGCTTGCCATGTTTTTTCCAGTTTCCAGCCCGGTGAATGCCGTTAAGCATGTGCTTTTTTCTCATTGTGTTTATACGAGTACCTGCCATGTTGGTGTTGGAATATTGTATTGGGACTTAATTATTTACTTTCAGCATTGTTGGTTATAGGTACTAAAGTAGTGCATTTTCTTTAGTGAACTGTAATATTAATCGCCACGTGTTTACCCCTTCGTAAAACTGCTCATTCAGCCAGTTTCCTTAACCGCTGTCCGCAATGAAGCTACGCGAATATAATTTTAGGTTCTGAGTTTAAGTTTGTTGGTTTCAGGAAACGTGTGCAGTGTTAATTTAATTGAATGGTTCTGCAAAAAAATTATTTAATGCTAGTGATGAAAAATGATTTTAATGAAGTAAACTTGCAAGGATTTCCATAGAAAATAAACGTTCAAGATGTAGAAAATTTTACCAACAGTGAGTTTGCATGTTTTGTAAATAATGTATTAGCAAACTATTACTATAATCTTGAAATGCATGTGGCCCAAAAAAGCTGCACTTTGAACATTTTTGTAGCATTTGAATAATATGTCTTTATTTGTCTATATAGTAAATTCAATGAGTTTAAGGTTAACGTCGGTCAAAGCGTGTGTGTGTGTATTACTGCGTCTGTACAAATTCAATCAGCGACGTATGTTCACATTTTGTTTTTTCATTGAAGTTAAAAAACTTTTGAATTTATAATATGTTGAATGTTATTTCCATATAAGCAAAATTTTCCACCGCTACATCAAAACAAAATGCCACACTCTCGTAAGAACATTAAAACTATGCTGTCTAACGAAAGATGTTAGACTGAAGGCCCCCCTTTCTCATCAATGTTTCCTTTGATTTTTCGCTCAAAATAAAATAAATAGAACCCCAACAAACTTAACTTGGCAACTACAAAATTAAAACAGATTGGAATGCCAAGCAAGCTATAATATCCTACATTGATTACTGGCCGGAAGTTATCTAGCATCAGTTTTTCAATGCCTACCATCACAGGAAACGCGAGGGAAGATGAAAATGAAATTGGGCATTGGACTCAAACATTTGTTTACAAACATATTTTACTTCACTGATAAAACATCTGTGGTGGAAGGATACACTGGGGCCGTGCTACTTTTCTAGAACTGTCAAAATTTACCTCACATGAAATCAACAATAAATTAATGTTTACAAAATGTCAACGGAAAGTAAAATTATTAGACTACCATGTGGTAGGAATGTAGAAATATCATAAACAAAGCACAGTGGAAGTGCACAGCACCCACATACTCTACCCACGTTTTACCAGTTTAGTGTTGCCAACCTTACTGGTAAAAGGTTGAACAGAGATAGAACACTCAGTACTGGTAATGTTTTCTGACCCAGAGTATTTCGACAATCAATAACTTGGTGGTGAGATCCTACTTGTGATAATTTTTCGAGATATACGCTATTGTTTGTGAAAATTGCAACACCCAGAAAGAATGGCCCGATGAATCCAAACTCTGAGAATGTGTAGAACAGTGTACCAGCAATAAGTGATTATGATTGCAGAGATATGACTTACACGTATGCCCAGCTATGCCAAACACAGTCAGTGAAGAAGTGTGAAACAAAGTGAATACAAGTGCCAGTATGCCTCTTCGACGTCAAAGGGCACCATATCAGCATGGGTGTTAGTTTGAACGGGCAGATGATCCGTCTCCAGGGCATGGGGTGCAATGACAGTGATGCATGTGTGGAACCAGTGGATAGCAGAGGGTCTTACACAGCCTGTAGTGGGAACTGAACCAGGTAATGTGACCACAGCATGGGATGACGGCCATATTGTCTGCATGACCGTAACGAAACATACAGGCTCATCCACAGTGTTGGCTCAACATTGGAGCACTGCAACGGGTTTGGACCTGTCTGTGTCAATGGTTCGTCGCCGTCTGCTGCGGGCTGGACTGGTAGCACCTATGCCACTGTGTTGGCTTCCGTTGTCCAGAAACCACAAACGCCTCAGACTGCAATGGGCACGTGAACTCCACCGCTGGCGTGCTAAGTGGCAAAATTTAGTGTTTACGGACGAGTCCCACTTCAACCTGCCGTATAATGATAACCACATACGTGTTTGGCGCTACTGTGGTGACCACAATTTGGCAGCCTGCATTGTGGATCTGCATAGAGGACAAACGCCAAATGTGATGGTTTGGGGCGCCATTGGATACATATGATCTCGACTCCTACGTATTGAGGTAAATCTGAACAGTAACCACTACATCAGGAAGGTTGTAGAGCCTGAGGTAATGCCCTCCTTCAATCAACTCTGCATGCCATATTTCAGCAGGATATTGTTGGTTGATGACTTGTTCATCACTGACCTCCAGTAACCATTGTTGATGCTTTGGGGACTCACATACAAACCACATGGAGGGAGATTCCCCAGGAACATAACCAGGTTCTCTTTGATTCCATGCCACGACAGCATGTGGGAGCTACACACCATACTGAATTCTCAAGGACTGAGATAATGTACAGTTCGGTAATCCTAATCAATTGTGTATTGTCATATACCTAATTTGTGGAACAAAGTTAATTTCAAATCACATTTATCCTTCTTGGTGTTGCATTTTTCACTAATGTTAGTGTAGCTAGTTATGCACATTGTTGTGTATGAATGGCAACAAACGATGTTTCAAGCATCTTTTGTTAACTACATATACTTCACATATAGTTGATTTACGATAACTTAAGTCTTCTGAAGCCCTGCCGAATTTCTACTTTTGCTTACTGATTACGTATCCTTCCGCTACACGTAAACATAAACACTGCCATGTAACTTCTACTTTTATAACTGTCAAATGCGTTGGTTTGCGTTTTACAGCTCTTCAAAGAATTATGTCATATTGCAGAAACCATTTCCTACGAATGTTCACTATTTAGGTCTATAACAATATTTAGGTCAGCTTTATAACTATTTGTTACACACAATATAGGACATTACACATAATACACAATATTTTGCCACTGCTGTGTTTGTTACATTTATGGCAGAAACAACAGTAGTATTTAACTTGTTATTAATGTGTGTTTGGAATAAAACTTAAAACGAAGGGACAACCAGTTCAACGAAACAACACAGTAAATTCAAGCACGCAACTCGTGTCGCTTATTTATTGTACTATGTAGCATCGACAAACGTAAAAGATAGTGGTGAACATGCAAACACAGAGGCCTACCATAACATTTATTCTGCTAATATTTACATGCATTGGTACTGTACTTACTGGTTTTTAGATTTATTTTATTATTTATTTAAATTTATCTGGATGGGCCTAGTATTTCGTTGTAATTGTGGCAGACATTCAAATCACGGAAACGTAAGCTCATTACACAACTATGTTTCTTTCAAACACCTAGCGCAAAGGTACAACATTGTGATAAATAGACGTGAATATTAATAATTAACTTCGTCATAACATCAGTTCATGGCTAAAACATATAAACTTTGCACACATTTGAAATCCACAAGTCTGCGTAACAATTACAATGTAGCCACCATAGACGGAAGTGGCGGCTACGCCCTTGCACACGCAGTGATCACAGCACTTGTTACAGTATATTAATCAACCCTGCTGTGTGGTGGAAACATATTTATCCCAAGATTGTAACTTCCCTAGGATGTTTCAAAAACACGAGTATGAACTTGACGCTTAGTTCAGAAACACACAGTGTCGTTGTATGTCGCAACACCACTGCCAGTCATAATGCACTGGGTATAATCGCCTGCGGCCGCCATATTGGGAACGCTTTCAACACCACATCTGCCAACCTGTTGGATTTGTAAGTGTCTTGCAATGAGCTGTGTCGCGCCATAACATTAAAAATATGTTGTTGCATCTAAATAACATATTATAGGTATTTAAACAATAAATTCTCGTTTTAGTTGTAAATAACAATCTCAAAACATCAGTATTGTTGCTGTAATTAGTATGAAATGTGCTGAAATTAGAAATAAGAAAATGTATACTTTTCCTACACAATTGGTACAATCTTCCTGGAGAGAGACGAGAGACAGGGAAAATGAGAGAGAGCGACACGCTCTGCTTCACTTATTGAACCTTTATTCCGGACGGCAAAAAAAAATACCAGTCTACATACGGGAATTTGCACTGATATTTTTAACTACAGCAGTGAAATGTGTTTCCGTCAGTGGTATTTAACAATACAAATATATAAATTGGCATCGTTTAACTTACAAATAGTATACATAAAAACGAGGTTAAAAAATATTGTAACTGTGAATTATTTCTTACCAGCCATTGCCAACACGTCGCTGCTCTCGATGTTGTTAATTCATATTTAATATGAAATAAATATTACAAGTTACAGAAGATACTAATGTAAAGTTTCATATATTCAATAATACAGTATTCTATTAAAGTTAATCACAGTGTTAAATGTTTGTGGAATTCAAGTTATTGGAAAAACAGGTTGACATAATATGCCTAGGGTGATTTTTCAAAGGTTCAATTCCAAAAGGCCGAAGAAAATGGGAATGGACTATAACTGTTTTTGTATGTGTGTGTGGAATTTGGTCAATATTTTTTAATTGTGTATGCAACGCATATCCCCGTAAAAGTAATGATTGAAATGAATTTCCAACAAACTTAATGGCAAGTCTCCATCCACATGATTCCTAAAAGTTAACTGTTAAAAAATTTCAATTTTGTAACAAAAACTTTGACAGATTACATATTTTGCAATTAGAGGAAACTCACTCCACATACATGACTTCGCCCCATCTAAATATGGCAAGCCACATGGGCAAGTCTCCCGACAGTAACGAAGGCAGGACATGGGGAACCTCCAGAAGTTGACAGTGCCTCAACATTCCTTTAACCCAGTGCTCGTAGCTTATATTGTCCACCATAATCGACAGAAAGAAGTCACGTCAACGCCCTCCCCAAAGCAACAATATTCTGCTTCACTGTGCTTGCTAGCTGAAGAGTGTACCATTTGAATTTGGCACCACAGAAGGAAGCGGGCCAATCACTGAAAGGTCGTGGCCTACTTGAGCGCCCAGAGTTCAGAGATTGTTCACACAAGGTTCCGAGCGACAGGCAAGATAAGCATCCACTGTCCATGCATGTGACGTCTCAAGCTTCACCCCTAATAGGTGAGACCAAGCTCCCGCACTCCTCGAAGTGCCTAAGATCGCTGGAGATCACTATAAAAGGCGGAACCGACCAAGCCTCCAGAATTGCTCGGAGTGGCTCATCGGAGTCACTCATCTTCTCCAAGGATGTGAAGGCCGCAGTCAACAACCGCGGTGGTGATAGTGTCATCGAGCTAGGCGACGAATACGACTGTGTTGTCCACATCCCTTGGGCATCGGTACTCCTAATGTCACAGATAATATCAAAGTAGAATGAACATTTTAAATAGAATAATTTATTAGTTCACTAGGCTCTGTTTGGATACCACTGAATGGAATTGCTCACTCTTATCCTAGCCGTCGGAGTACCGCCCTCAGGGGAGTGTTTTGTTCAGTCACTCCAAGGTGCTGCACGTGAGACAAGACTTGCTATGTCGGAGCGCAACCACAGGTATTTTCAGGTGCACTGGACACACCTCAGGAGTTCCTGTCTTGTGCAGACTATAACCTTGTGCTGGCTCCAGGAAACCTAAAGGGTTCAGCCCACTTGTCCGTACTCTGCAGAGATAGTGTAATTAATATTGTCAGCAAGTTATTAATAAATCCACAGTTAAATAAATTATACAATGAATGGGGGATGAAAAATGACTATCTCACCAAGTATTACGGTATATTTTTTTGAGTATGTTTATTGGAGCTTTTGGAAAACAGTGGGCATAGTGGCTCGATATAATGGAAACTAAAGTTAAAATAATTATTACGTCAGATGAAGGGGAACCTGAATTGTATTGCAACTTTCAAAGTAAGAAATCTCAACCAGCTATAGTTCACAATTTACAGGGAAGTAAGGAGGGGGCTTAGTATCCAGAAGGGATGTCGGTCCAGCCTGCTATTGCAGAAGTTAAGGAATGACTTGGGTAAGGGGCGCAGGGGTGAGGAGATTGGGTTACCTCTGGATCTTCCCTCCGGGGTTTTCTCCGCAGGCTGTGGGGTATGTGCTGAAGAGCCATTTGCTGACTGCTGGAGCTGGAGTTGAGAGCCTTTTCAAGCTGCTAAGGACATAGAGAGCCTTCTTCAGGCTTGGAGAGGTTGGCCTTGTTCAGACCTAGGAGAGCGATCAGTGGGCCGATGAACTCTGCAAGAGTGTTTTTTGGCTCTCCTTATATAGTCAAAATCATAGCTTTGTGGCTGTCACAGGGGTGCTGGGATTGGTAGCCTTTCAGCCCAGAGTTTGGTTATTTCAGGGTAGTGGGCGGCTCCACACATTTCTTATCGCCCTGGCTGTAGGGCCCTCCTGTGGTGTCACTGTTAACTTCTTTATCTGCTCTGGCGTGTCCATGACTTGGCGGGTAAAATAATCTTCGTTAATAGGGGTGGCTACTGCATGCTAATTTCTGAGCGGGCAGTACAATTTCGTAATTAATCACGTTAATTATTTACGTGTCTGTAGTTGTCCAACACGTGGAGTCAACACTGTAGCCACTGGAATAATTGTCTGTCACTTTAGACTTTCCCCAAATGCTATCAGCGCTTACTGATGGGGCGAAGAGTCATCAAGTAAAGTACACAAGCGCACTGCGCAGTAGTGTGGCATGCATCGGTGGGTTGTATAGCCACACTAGTTGTCCTTGAAATACCACTCCCAACATTCTCCTATCATACCATGTTTTCATCCTGTCACTGTTTATTCTGAGGTGCTGTTGAGCAAAATCATTAATGCCAACAAGTCTGTTACGTAATTCCCTGGCATAATCAGGTGCTGCAAGTTCCAATTCTGTCGGTTGGCCAAACAGCTGGTCACTGGGGAGTCATAGCTCTCTTCCATACAGCATCCTTAATGGTGTTACGCTTATGGATTCGTGTACTTTTGAGTGGTAAGCAAGAAGAAAGAATGGCACCTTTAAATCCCAGTAAATTGACAGGTACTCACACCTTCCAACCCTCCCGATTTTTGTGGGAACTCCTGATTTTCTAGGTTGTCTCCCGTCCTCCAGATTTTTCATAAAAAATCTCTCGATTTTTTATTGTATTCCGTATTAGATAACCTCTATCTGTGTTCGATAGGTCAAGCAGTAAATGTAATTGATTATTGCAGGTAATGTCACGGCGGAAGCATATTGTCCATTTCATGTGACCAACCTACTTGCTATGTATACTGTAAATGCTCTCGTTTGTAAAGTATTGTATCAACTGATAAATTACTGCAGGATGCATGTTGTTAAGTTGGCAATTTTGATGATGGCCTAGAAGAAAATAGTACTCAGAACTAAAAGTAGTCATTTAAAATTTTAATTATACTTACAACATTTATGGTTTAGATTATGTTTCTAAAGCAATATTAATTTAATTTTTGCTTTTAGTGAATTTACTTTAAAAACATGTTTAATAATGAATGGCTAGCCAGGTGTTGGGCATGAAGAATATTGTTGTGGCTGTCTTGAAAACGGAGGTAGAATACATGATAATAATGGGCTGCCCTTGCCATGTAATCAATTTAGCAGCTGAAAAGGGAGCAGCATGCCTTCCTGTGAAGATTGATGAGTATTTAATTGATATTATTATCTAGAGAAAAGTGCCAAAAGGAAAGAGCACTTGAAACATTTCCAGGAGCTGCACAACACAGAAGTGAGAAACATTTTGAAACATGTGAGCACCTGCTGGCTGTCTTTGGGTAGGTGTTTTAGTAGATTGTTGCAGCAGTGGCAACCCCTTGCTAGTTTTTTAAAAACTGAAGTTTGTGGTTTGAAGGGTTCTCCCCATGCTGGCATTTTGCAAAGCTACAAAATTCCTTAACTTGACCATAGTCAAGCAGTTAGCAAAGTTTCAAACACTGTTCAATACTCAGACAAAGCTTCTGGAATATGTAAGTCTGCATTCTCTTCAAATTCAAAATGAAGCTCAGTCTCACAAGCAAGTCTAGCAAACAAAAAAAAAATGACACTTCAGTAAACTGCAGCCTTTCGCGTGAAGAAAGATGATTTATGTTTCTTTCATCCGAATTGAATAAGGCATTTAGCTTATTTCTTTCAGATATTGCCCCATCATTTGAAGCACCAAATGTACTTCTCCAATTAAGTGTGCCTCAAATACACATATTGAGGTCAGTTTTGCTCAGTATGTTACAAAACATAATGTCAAAATTTTTTAAGCCAGCTGCAGTCAAATGTACATCTTCACTTTTAGATGTTGACTATCACAACAAAGACAATCATTAAAATGACTCTGATATAGTGATAGGTAATGTAACGACTAAAGTTGTGGCAACACTGAAACAAGAAGACAAGTTGATTTTCTTTGATTCCGTAAGAAAATACTATTCAACAAGTTGTGATTACATTATACACAAATTTCAATTTAAAAATGAAGTTTTGGTTAATGCCGAAGTTGCAAATATTTTGTCAATTTGCACTGCTTCATTTTCAAGCGTAAAATTTTTTGTGGAAAAATTTTCTCTCTCTTTTTGCGGGCACTTTACCAGATTTGAATGTACTGCAATCCCAATTTTGTAATTTCCAACTTGAGTCAGAAGTACTACATGACATTTCCAATGATGAGAAAACAGATGTAAATTGCAGTTTGGTGGGTCAAATGAAAGCTGCAAATGGGACACTGAAGTAAAATTAATTAGCCAGAGTGATGATTTTGATTTTGACAATCGCACACAGTAATGCAGCTTGTGAGAGTGTTCAGCCAGGTCACTAATACAGGTTGACACTAAGTGAGGAAATGTCAGAAAATACTTTTGACTGTGAAATCTACCCGAAAAGGAAATGGTTTCAAACAGAAGTTTGACTCTTCACTTCTCAAGACTGCAAAGTCAGCTACATCAAGGAGGCAGTAGCAGCAAGGTAGGTTGAAAAAAAATGATTTGATGTGCATATAGGTATTTTTGTGATACTGTGTAAAATGTTGCAAAAATGATGTTATTCAACTACAATTTTTGGCAGAGTAGGTGAAAGTAGACCAATGGGTGTGTGTGTGTGGGGGGGGGGGGGGGGGGCAGGGGGGGGGGGGGGGGGTTGAACAATCTCCTAATTTTTCATTTCTGGAAATTGGAAGGTCTGGGTACTGCTCAAGAATGCTGTTAAGCCCCTTGACCATTCCATCTGACTGCAGGTGTAGGGCTGTAGTCCTAAGTCTTTTTCATCCCCAGAATTTTTGTTACCTCCTGGAAGATAGCAGCTTCAAAGTTTCTTCCCTGATCAGAATTGAGTTCTAGTGGCACCCCGAACCTCGAAAAGACATGTTCTATTAGTGCCTCAGCCACAATACATGATTCCTGGTTCAGGAGAGAAATGACCTCAGTCCATTTAGTAAAATAGTCTTGGGCCACCGGTTAGATACCGATTACCTCTCTCTGTGACAGGTAAAGGACCCAGAATGTCTATTGTGCCATCCTTTCGAATGGGGCTTCAACATTTTATTTCTGGAGGTGACCTTGCCTTCTGGTTCTTTTACCCTTCCTCGCAGTGGTGTTACACATTCGACACCACTTCTCAACATCCTCCCGACAGTGAAGCCAGTAGAATCTCAAGTCTAATTCTATCAGATGTCTTATTAACGTCAAAGTGCCCACTGGCTACGTCATTATGCAGTTCTTTTAAGACTTCTGGAACCTAAAGTTCTGGCAGGATCAACTGTAACCATGTGTGTTTTCCATCGGTACTTTCCCATTTCCTGTAAAGTACATCATTCTTTAACATGAGGTAATTCCACTGTGTCCAGTATGCTTTGACTGCTGCGCTCAGACTAGATATCTCTTCCCATTTTGGCAGATAGCCAGATTCTGTCCACTTTAATAATGGTTGCGAAGTGGGATAATTCATCTGGTCTTTCCTAAAACAGTCATCGCTCCAGGTAAATGTCCCATCACATGTTAGAGAACCTTGAATTTTTGTTCTCCGTACCTTCAGTGATTCACCGCTCTTTACTTCCTGACATCTGCGATGACAACAAAATGGCTCACATGGCCTCCTAGAAAGTGAATCTGCATTACTGTGAAGGCATCCTGATCTGTGCTGTATCTCAGTCATATTCCTGAAGATGCTGTATCCACTGGACTATTTGACCTTCTGGTTCTTAAAATTTAGTAACCAGCATAATGAAGCATGGTCGGTTCTTAGAATAAAATGTCTGGCATAAAGATAGGGGTGCAAGTGTGAAATTGCCTTCACCATGGCCAGAAGCTCCCTGCTTGTAACATAGTAATTTCTCTCAGGCTTATGCAATGCCTTACTGAAGTATTCTAGTGGTCTTTCTTTTCCATTTTCAACCTAAAATAGCACAGCTCCAATGCATACAGCACTAGCATCAGTGTCAAAAATGAATACACCCTAACTTTTCGGGAAACCCAGGACTAGAGATATCAGAATTTTCTTTAGTTTACTGAAAGCATCTTTACATTCAGTGGTCCAATGAAATCTCATTTTCGCCTCAGTCAGTTCATGTAGTGGCTTGGCAATCGTGGCGAACCCAGGTACAAATCAACTGTAATATGCACATAATCCCAGAAAACTCCGCAGTTCAGTTTTGTGAGTTGGTGTCGGCCAATTTCTAATTGCTTTGTCTTCTCGGGGTCCGTTTTGATTCAATGGGCCGACACTACATGTTCCAAGAAATTTATTTGCTTTTGAAACAGGTGGCACTTCTTAGGAACCAGTTTCAAACTGGCTGTGGCCATTTTATGGAATATGGTCTCTAAGCGTGAAAGGTTCTCTTCAAATAACCTTCCTGTCACAACTATGTCAAATATTTAAATGTAAAATTTTTTCAGTGAGGCATTTGAAAGTGGCAGGGGCATTACATACCCTAAAAGGCCTAACTTTGAACTGCCAGTTTCCTTTTTCTTGGACAAAAAATGCAGTCTTCTCCTGGTCCTCTTAGGCCACCTCGCACTGCCAATACCCACTCTTCATGTTCAAAGTAGAAGACCATTGTGAACCTTCTAGGGTGTTTAATGTGTCATCTATCCTTGGGAGTGGATAAGAGTCTTTCTTTGTCACATTATTAAGCTGGTGATAATCTACACAAAACCTCAAAGAATCATCTTTCTTCTTAACAAGTACAATGGGCGATGACCATGGGCTAACTGATGGTTCTTATCACCTCAACTCCTTCATTTCCTTCAGAATACCCTCAACCGCCTCATGTGAAGCTAGTGGCAGTTGTCTTGAGGGCTGCTTTATGGGTCTGGCATCTCCTGTGTGTGTGTGGGGTCACATCATTCCATTAAAGGTCATTTGATCCACACGAGAAGGCATCCCTATTTCTCTGAAGTATTTCAGAGACAGCCTTATCCAGTCGCCAGTTAAGAGATTTTTTTGTTTGTGCTAGCAGTTCATCCACTACTTCTGGTAGAGGACAATTTATTTGTTCTACTTTAGAATCGTCTGGAACATTTGGAAGTACCTGTGTGACCTGCTTACAAACACCTATTACGGCCCCTGATGAATGGCACTATCGGACAAATTTATCATTCTTACTGGGAAACTGTCAGAATTATAAGAGACCAAAGTTCTTGTTACAACAACTTTACCTGACAGGACACAGATTTTTTGTGCTGGCTCAATCAGACCCAAATATGTGACAAACTTTCCTTAACATCTGCCTGAAATGACAATCTCACTAGAAGCAGGCAGCGCAATGGGTGGACCACACACTAGGGCAACTAACTGGGGAGAACAAATCATGCTGTGTTGACACCACAAATTCTGTACTGCCTACCTGCAGTACACCAAGTTGAGTATAGAGACAGCACCACAGTCAACGTTGTACATCAAGGCCCAAAAGACATTTAACTTCTATTTGTGCTATACAGTCAACTTTCGATGGATCATTATCGCATGTATCAATAAACCGCATTCACCAACAATTTTTTTGTGATCTCAGCAAAATCCCTATGTAAATAATGTTGACATAAACCACTTGTATTGTTTATCACATGGAGCATCGATCTAAGTATACTTCAGGTCCTATCACCTAATATTTCCTGCAACTGTCATTTTTAAGCTGGTTATTAATGGAAATGTCTAGTAACTGGATGTGAAATATGTCACGCGTGCCACTGTTTATAACTTGTCTGCGGCGTGCTGTCTAAAGTCTTGTCTTCCCAACACGTCTGTCAACACTGCATCCGTGTGGCATAGTACGAGTCTGGCTTGCTACTTCCCCTTACGAGAGGGGAATTGGTTACCCATAGCAACGAATGTTGCGACCTAGCATCCTCTCTCTCTCACCCTTGTTTCTGTATCTCTCAACTACACACCTTCCTTCCTCCTGTCACATGCCCAGCTACCGAGAGAGGAAGTTGTTGTTGAGCGAAAGATGAAGCATGTCCTCTCTTTCCCTCTTGGCTATGCCAGCTTTGCTTGCCTTGCCTTCACACGCCTGCCGGCAGCAGAGCGAATAAAATGTGACTGCTGAATGTAATTTTATCAAGATTATGTGTCACACAAAATAGTTGCACGTAACATCACTTGTATTACAAAGCAAATGGTTTCACCTGAAAATGTTATGGAAAACATTTTAAAAAGAAATTATTATTTGAAAAGATGTTTTCGTTTGTGATTAAAGGTGGATTTTGCCCGTAAGGTAGGTGTTTTATTGTATCTGGCGTAAAATTAACATGATTTTAAAACGTAATATTTATTTAACTCAAGGGGCAGTATTTTCGTGAATAAAATGATATGCCCAGATCATACACTTGAACTCCCCTGTCACCAAAAATTGCTAGAATATCAAGCGACTTGTAATAGATGTGTAAAATTCATTTTCAGTCAATTCTGTGGGGAAATCGGAATGTTTATATTAATTTATTTCAATAGACATGCGCCTTTTGAATGAACTGATAAAATGTAAGGACCCATTTGACACCTTTTGCTGTCTAATAATGTGTTTTACCGACCGTACATGTAAGAACATTGGGACCCCTCCAGCAGTCACCTACCTTCGCCCCCTAAGAATGGTGTTTACAAATTTTCCGAATTAGCTGTATTCTCACCTGCCTCTCGCTATCTCTTAACCTGCTTCTGCTGCTGCTGCTGTGGGCAGTAGGATCTCAGGTGCCCTGGCTGTTCACATGACCAGCACTCTGGCTGTTTGGGTGGTGGGCGGTGAGGCTCTGTAACACAGACCCTGGAAGCGATGTCTCTCGTAAATTAAATGTCTGCATCTCCTTCAGAGTCTTCTTGATACTGTCAGCATCACTGCCCCTACTAGATGTCGGGGTGCGGCACCCTGTCTTTTATATGTGGTTTTATCATGTTTAAAAATGTGAAAGTTAAACATGAAGCAGTACTTTCAAACATACAGGGATTCGTACAGTACAAATTTTCTGTGTACACAGACGCCTCAAAAGGGGTGAGAAATTTGTGTTCTGCACCTGTGTAGATGTGATTAATATAGCACACTGTGGTAGAAATTACATAACCAATCATGTGAAGTGTTTGAAACATGTGGGGTATGTAAAAAGCCAGGAAGAAAACAGTATCATCTCCAGCTTTTTTAACACTGCAAATGCCAAATTGGATGTCACAAAAGCAGAATTTCTTTTAGTTTTGTTCTTAGTTTTGAGCACGATATTCCACTTAGCACAAAAGATTTTGCCAATGCCGTGTTCAGAAAAATGTTCCCAGACTTGGGTGTCTCAAAATAATTTTTCTGTGCCCATATAAAAACAACTTGTATTCTGAATGGAATGGCAGCTGATGCAATGCCAGAAGTGTTCAGTGTGTGCATACTGGGCCATTCTTTATTTCAACAGATGGAAATAACAACTCAAATAAAAAATTGTATCCTATTGTTTTCACATTTTTTGACAATAATCTGGATAAAATGGAGAGTACAGTTCTGTCCACACCTAATGTGGAGGGTGATGCAACAGGACAAAATTTTCAGCAGGAATAATTGAAGTACATCCACCCAAATTAATGTATTTTCCAAGGTATGAGCACCTGATTTTGTTTTATAGTTAGCCGTTTATGTTAGTAATTACTAGTTACTTACCCTAAATTTCTTTTGCAATTTTCAATGTAAGTGTATTGTGCAATTTTATTGTTTTAATACTTGTAAATTTCTGCAGAATATGCTAGATAATGTATTTCCAGTGTGTTTACTTTTGCAAAAAATTGTATTGGATCAAAAGTAAGGCTAGAGGATAAGTTGAGAAAAGTATATTGGTAATGTGAAAATTGCTGCATATGATTTATGCCAAATTAAATAATTTTATATTTTACTGATGAAAATTTTGAAAAGTTGGCAGGTAGGTAGTTATGTAGTATATATTATATATTACATAATATTTATTATGTATAAAATATGACTTATATTATATATGATAAATAATCTATACATGTTTGTTTATATACATTTCTTGTGTGTGTAATATAATTGTTATGTAATTGGTTGTAAATGTTCATAACTGAGAATCCAAAATATTTTGTCAGTATTGGATGTAAACATTGATTTTGATCTGACAATCACGTGGCACTCACACATGTTTATTTGCATGCAGTGGAAGGATACATAATGGACATAAGTGTGTATCTTTAGAAGGGCTTTAAAAATTGCTTACTTTACAGTGAACCACCTAAACATGTTTATCTGTTTTCTTTCTTAAATTAATGTTGTGCTAGCATGTGTTATCACTTTATCAGGTGTTAGCCATTTGAATGGACACCTGTCGCCGACCACTGACTTGTGCATTGTGTGAGAACCGATATTGGCTTTGTTGTGCCAGATGGATTGAAATAATACAAATAACCACTAGGTTTCATTATACTGGACACATGGTATTGCGATTCCTATGATGAAATATACAGTTAGTTACTATCGTGTATCCTTTAAATGGTTCTCGCAAGGTAGGGGGCAAACATTTATATTCAAAAATTATTATTGTTTGCATATACTGTATTATTGCCCAGTGGAAAGTGTAAAATTGTTGGTAGGGGAAAATACAGATCCTGTATACCCCCCTCCCCCCTTACACCAGATAAAATATTCCTTCCTAGTCAATGGTGAATACACAAATGAAGAAGCAGTGATGTTAACAAGAAAAGTTTTTCAAGACACTGGATATGTGTTTTAATCAGGCTGTCTTGTAAATGTCTTAAGGTTTAGAACACGCATGGCAACTTCTTGTGTCCCACACCTACGATAGATAGGGAACCCTTCATTACGCGAATGGTTTTTTCACAAAATTTTTATACAAGCAAGTAGGGCCTATTTCTCAACCATTGGGGTTATTTTGGTGGTGTCACTTATTGTTGGTTTTGCTTCGTGAAATATCATGAAATTGGTAATTTTCTTGTTTTACACTAAAATGGCCGAAAGGTTGCTTTTTCATTAAATTTCGCACGAAATGTAACATTTTCAATCATTATTATGAGTTGCACAAGATGACTTAATCAAGTTCAAGATGAAAATTCCACAGAAAACCCGACAATGTTATAGAACGAGAATATCTTCACTTCCCTGTTTGGTTAATGTAAATTCCATCTGGTTTTAATGCCTGTGATTTTTGAAAACAGAGTCATTAAATAAACACTACACTCATTTTTCGGTTGTGAATCCTTATGTTTACGGCGCTAATTCGAAAAATTGTTTCAATAGTAGTCAGGATTGGGCAGTCGGCTCAATCGATTTATCAAAAATACACCGCCGAAACGATATCGGCAACGAGCATCAACTCCTACGGGATATAGCTACGTTTCGGAAAATAAACTGATCTCTGCGACTTTAAACTGATTTTGTTTGCATTTCGCCCTTTTTCACTTTTCATCACATAATTAATGTAACATGGTTGGTAGTATACAAGTGTGATAAATATAAATATTACCAAATACTTATTTTAAATATGGTAACAAAATTTTTTATCGCCAGTTATTGCCTGCCGCATGTTTATGCAGCAGAGGCACGCAGTATGCTCCATAGATTCGTATATTTATGGTATTACGAAATGGTTTTTTTTTTTTTGTGACTTTTTTCATGTAAATATGTTTTTAAAATTTGATACCATTGGGTGATACACGAGACAAACGATGACACAAATACTTACTGGTCATTTGGGTGCCAGCGGTGCTTCCCAATCACCGCACTATTGAGACTCAGGGTTCTCAGGGATGTTGTGGATTCTGTGTGTCCGTCTCACCCTTGCGTACTTACAAACATGTTTGCAATACTAAACTTTTAATAAAATCACTGAAATAAACAGTTGATTAAACATACGTGGCTAGGACACTTTCATTACTGAATAAAAAAAAATCAAGTTCACTGTAGACGTGTTTTATTGATATTGTTTATGCACATCAGCGTGTCAATGAAATGGTTATCTCGGTCATGACTAGCCAATTCCGCTTGGGTGCTGCCCAGTCCGTAATTAACCTAGCGCATGCCTAAATGGATTATCTCACCGAGGTGCGTGAAAGCACAGCCTTCACAAGGGAAGAGGGCCGACAGCTGCTATGGTGGACTGTCTGTTTTTCCCTGAAGACAGTACATGGTGAATTATAAATTAATACCCTTAATACCCATTAACACGAGTGATTACTCTGCATCACTAATGCAAACTCGTCGGGGCTCGCCCTCCAGCACGTGGGTAGTGTGGTGACAGCCTATACACAGAGCCGGCTAGGTCGGGAATAATAGCACCATACACTAATTACACAATTACTTAAAACCCTTGAGTGATACATGAAACAAGATGGGACACGAGATGAATATTGACAATAAACACATGTGTGAAAACAAGCTTAGGTGGTGCAGCTGCCGCTGGATGAAGTCCGTAGCGGACCACGTGGTTTAGGTGAAATTGCAATATTTCTGCGTGGAAATGACAAACTACATTCAGACAAAATGTTATTCTTACTGTGTAAGTTATTCTCTTTACGATTGCAGTGGTTATAGGCATGTAACAAGCCTGATGGCGGTAAAATCAAACATTAATGTGACAGCTTGTTTAAGTACAAAAAGCATCAATTTACGTGAAAAATACATTGAATCCTGAATGAAATTTACATAGAATCCTGAAATAAATTATTGCACATACAATGTTACGTAAATAATCTCTCAAACACAATAATGGCATATTCCAAGACTTGGCATTGGTCGGCCACGTGGTTATACATGATGTTGCCGTAAAATATTCAAACACGAAAATTACTCTCAAATACATACATAAAAATAAAGCTCTTAAAATTGTGTGTAGCAATAACGCGGAAGTTAGAATGAAACGCCATAAACATAGGCGGATGGCTCCTGATTCAAGTTGCGCGGGTCGCGTGACCTCTCCCGACATCCTTCTTCTCCGTCTTCTTGATTAAGTTAAAAGTGCCACAAGGGCGCAAGGAATTATTAAAGCAGAAGCATAATGCTGGGGAAAATATCTAGCAAAAACGTAAGCAAGCAAAGGTTAACGGTATACTAAATTAACTATGGAAACCTAAATTAGTGAACCAAAGTTGTAGTGCGTACATGGCAGTGTCTTACCTCACCATCTCTCCTCGACAGACTGTCCAGAGACAAGCGTTACACGAACCTACCATGGCCGCCTACGGGGTTCACATAAGCGGAAGTGCTATGCTCGCTGAGCAGTAAAATATAAATTATTTAAAATAAAATTCACTAATTAAATTAAATATTGTTTTACATTTCCATAATTTTCTTATGAATTTCAATATTATTTTAGTGTCTCTTTGTGACTGCATTCATGCCCGAATATTAAGTGTTCTTGATCTCAGTGACTTTGACTTTTATAACCAAACAAGTTAAAATGTTAACAAGCACTTGAACACATTTTTCGCTGAAAAATAACATTTATATGAAAGTTCTAAATTATTGGCTTCTGTGCACGTGCGGGACACGTGACATGTGCGTGGTGAGCACCAGTATGGACTCTAGCATCGCTGGTTGTTCGCTAGCGTCAGATTATCCAGGTTATGTGAGGGCAATTTGTAGCTGGCACCTTTTCATTTTTGTTTTGCCCAAGTAGATTCTGTTTATTTTATTTGTGGGGCGTGGAATCTTAGTTTGTCACATTTATCATCTTTCGTGAGACGAGGTTATTTTACGCCTCTTGTTACGACAAAGTAGCCATTAGTTTTGATGATGCAGTGGAAAAATTTTGCTCGTACGGAAATAACATTCAAATTACAATAATTCAAATGTTGATACATCTCCGAAAGAACGAAACGCGATAAATGTGACTCTATTATTCGTACCGATGTGGGAATTACACGGTAAACAATTTCATTAATGTTGACAATTGCATGGATTTTTGATGAACTACACTAAGTCAGTGAAATCAGTATGGATTCCAGTCAGTAATGTAGAAACTGAAAAGAGTTTTTCTATGTCTGGGAATATAATAACTGACAAAAGAACAAACCAAAAGACAAGTAATATGGTAGTAATTAGTGACAGTGCTGGCATCTTCTGATTAAGTGTATGCTACTTTATTTTTGTGTAGCCAAAATTTGTTGCAATATGAAACATAAGCGAGTGCTTGCATTTTTTGACCAAATATGTACAATTTTCTTTTGGTGCTATTACCATACCACTTTTTTTTTTTTTTCTCTCAGCCAATTTCAGTGAAATTTTTGACGAAATGAATTAAAAACAAAAGAATTCACCCAAATCAGCCAAAAAATTTATGAAATCTATCAAAAATTTTCTCCACATACATGTGTGTTTATCAGTGTACTTTAGTTCAGAGTAAATGCCATGAACTGACATGAATATCTGTGTAGCTAAATGCAATTTTCAGTTACAATTAATATTTCACATGTAATAAAAGATATGAAAGTTGGATTCAATAAACAAGTAAGTAAAAGCAACTTGATATAGTTGCAGATTACTGTATAGTATTCTAGGTAGTTAAGTTGAGGCTGATAATTTTGAACTTTCCTATAAGTGTTAATTTCAGGGTAAAATGTGTTATATTGTATACAGTGTTTAATATGTCTTAAAAAATTTTAAAGTGCTTGTACAAATTTTAATTGTTTGGTTATGAATATTCAAAGTGCCTGCAGCGCCAAGATTAAGAACACTTAATATTCTGGCATGAACGCCATCACAAAGAGACATTAAAATAATATTGAAATTCGTAACAAAATTATAGAAATGTAAAACAATATCTAATTTAATTTGTGCCATTTCCTTTTCAATATAAAATATTTCACTCAGCGTGCATAGCACTTCCACTTATGTGAACCCCGTAGGTGGCTATGATAGGTCCGTGCGACTCTTGTATCTGGACAGTCTGTCGAAAAGAGCTGGCGAGGTAAGACACTATCTCGTACGCACTACAGCTTTTGTTCACTGATGTAGGTTTCCATAGTCAATTTAGTTTACCGATTAACCTTTACTTGCGTACGTATTTGCCAGACATTTTCCTCAGCATTATGCTTCCACTTTATTGATTCTTATGCCCTTGTGGCATTTTTAAGTTAATCGAGGAGGAGGAGGAGAAAGATGTCGGAGAGGTCATGCAACCTGCGCATTTTGAATCAGATACCATCTGCCTATGTTTATGGCATTTCAGTGTAACTTCTGCTTAATTGCTACACGCAATTTTAAGAGCTTTATTTTTATGTATGCATTTGAGGGTAATTTTCGTGTTTGAATATTTTATGGCAACATCACGAATAACCATGTGGCCGACTGAAGCCAAGTGGTTGTATACACCATCGTTGCATTTTAAGAGCTTATCTGTATAACATCGTATGTGCAGTCATTTATTTTAGGGTTCTATGTATTTTTCATTCAGAGTTTAATGTATTTTTCACGTAAATTGATGCTTTTCGTACTTGACCACGCTGTCATAGTAATGTTTGATTTCAACGCCATCAAACAGGTTACAAGCCTGTAACAATGCTAATCGTAAGGTGAATCACTTGCTCAACACGAATAATATTTTATCTGAATTTAGTTTGCCGTTTCCATGCAGAAATATTGTAATTTCACCTGCACCACGTGGTTTGCTATGAACTTCATCCAGAGGCATCCGCGCCACCTTAACTTGTTTTCGCACATGTGAGTGTTTATTGTGAATATTCATCTCGTGTATCATTCAAAGGTCTATGTAAATGTGTAATTAGTGTACAGTGCTATTATTCCCGTGCTAGCCAGCTCTGTGTATAGGTCGTCACCACACTAACCATGTGCTAGAGGGCGAGACCCGACGAGTTTGCATTAGTGATGTAGAGTAATCACTCATTTTAATATGTATTAAGGGTATTCATTTGTAATTCACTGTGTCCTGTCTTCAGGGAAAAACCTTCAGTCCATCCTAGCGGCTATCGGCCTGCTTCCCTTGTGAAGGCTGTGCTTTCACGCACCTCGGTGAGATCATCCATTTAGGCGTGTGCTAGTTTAATCACGGGCTGGGGAGCACCCAAGCGGAATTGTCTAGTCATAACCAAGATAACCATTTCATTGGCACGTTGATGTGTATAAACAATATCAATAAAACAAGTCTACAGTTAACTCAATTTTTCTTTAATTCAGTAGTGAAAGTGTCCTAGCCACATGTTTAATCAACTGTTTATTTCAGTGATTTTATTAAAAGTTTAGTATTGCCAACGTGTTTGTAAGTACGCAAGGGTGAGACGGACACACAGAATCCACAACATCCCTGAGAACCCTGAGTCTCAATAGTGCGGTGATTGGGAAGCACCGCTGATGCCCAAATTACCAGTAAGTATTTGTGTCATCATTCGTCTCGTGTCTTACCCGACAGCGTCAAAGTGTTTAGAATAGCAAGTTGTTTTTTATTATATTTTGTAATGGAAATTAAGTAATCATTTGGCATCTGTAAAGTAAACAGAACCAAAGTGTAACAAAAAAATTTACCGTTTAATTAACAATGTTAAAATTTTTACACTGTTTCAACCAGTTTACACCAATTTTTTACACAGCTTCAACCAGTTTTTTGCAACGATATTGGTAGTTTTATTTACCATTTTTCATGGTCCCTAATGATAGATTTTAAGTTTGTAATAATATTTTTGGAAAAGTGTGAACGATGCAAGTGTAATAAAATTTGACGACACTTCTAACCAGGCATCGAATTTGCAATGTTTCATTGTGTCCAACTAATTATAAAATCCCCTGCCATATTAATAAATTCAACTAAACATTAAATATATTGTTAATCTCCTTTAATGTGTAATTTCCTTTGGAACTGTAATATCCTGAGAGGACTAGATTTCCTTCTGTCTGTATGTGTGTTTAGACATGCAGTTGTGGAAGTCATGCTCAAAACTACATACACTACATACACATTTCAATGTCTGATTTTCTTGCCATCCGGCATGTTACAAGTACGAAACCAAGTCAATCTGCAACAGACTAATTCTCTCAATGGAAATAACCTTTTATTTGACCTGAGTTTGCCATTCTTGCAGAGAAATACTGAGATTTCACCTGCACCACATACTCCACTGCAACACTTATCCAGCGACATCCGCACCATATAATCTTGCTTTCATGCGCTTGCGTGTTTATCATGACCACTCATGTCGTGTCTCAATAATTTTCCAGTGTATTTGTATGATTTTATGAAATTTGTACCGTGATATTATTTCCACCCTAGCCGACTATGTGTACAGGCCGTCACCTCACTAACCACATGCGGCAAGACGAGCTCCGACAAGTCCGCGTTAGTGGTCCTAAATAATTGCACATGTTTGTGCAGCTTGTTCATTTTGTCTCATTTAATTATTCTCTGCGACCTATCTTCAGGGAAAATTGTCAGTCCATCCTAGTGGCTGTGACCCCCTTCCCTTGTGAAGATTGTGTTTTCTAACACCACAGAAGTTATCCATCTAGGAGTGTGCCAAATTAATCGTGGGTTGGGAAGCACCCAAACGGAGTTAGCTAGACACATCCGAGTGTAATTCACAAAGTAAATTTCTGGCACTTTTCCTTGTACGAGTGGTACAATAAAAGCAAATAGTACAGTGCATCTAGTCTTTCTTTTGTAATGACGTATACGTCTTGCCGTTGTTTTCTAAAAGTTTAGTAATGTTGTTTAGTAATGCAAAGTGTTTGGTAAGTACGCTCGGGTGAGACGGACACACAGAACCCACAGAATCCCTGAGAACCCTGAGTCTCAACAGTGTGGTAACTGGGAAACACTGCTGGTGCCCACTTACAGTAAGTTAGTGTGTCACCGTTCGTCTCGTGTCTCACCCGACTGCGTCACTACGTACGACCTGCACTGAAAATATTTACAGTCCACACTACCACCACTACTACCTATACTTAAATATTTACTGGCCACACAGCTACTACCTAGTGTACCTGCACTAAAAATATACTCATGTACAACTTTTTTCGTGTTGCAGGACAGTTTCCTCGTGTTAAGCCTAAATTTGTGGTATAGTGTACCCAACAATATTGTATCCTATTTTGGGCATTTATTTTCTTCAAGATACATAGTGAAAAAACATTTCACCATGGCCTTATAAAAATTACCCAAAATCTTTTTTCGTGTTTTGACCATGCTGTAACCATTTCTCTTCTTACATGTTGGCAAATACATTTTTTTTTTTTTTTTTTTTTTGCAGTAGAACATTTAGTGTTTCTTGGTGACCTTAATTGTTACTTCTGTTATAATACCTATTAAAGTAAAACATCTCAACTAAAACTTGCTTCATGGGTAACTTAAACAAGACAATGTATGTGTTGGTATATGAGCCATCGCATGATGGAACTGGTGCCAATAGTAAGATATTGAATCATCAGCTTTCAGCCTGCACACATTGGACACCACACTCAACCAGGTATTAAACTGAAAGGCAGTAATGTACAATGCAGTTTGTAAGCGCAGTGATCAAGTTTGTAGTGGTTCCTGTAATATTATAACATGTTTCACATAAACACTGCAATGTAAAATTGGGATTGTGTTGAATTGGATGTATGGATAGTAGTACAATAATAAGCAATGTTGTGAATATATAAAAATTAAGTTTATTTAAAAGCTTTTATTCTTTATAGTAGCACTATATGTCTTTTTGGTTACAGAAACACTCGACTAAGTCGAGTTTTTCAAGATGTTAAACTGTTGGAGTCAGCATACATGAAAACATGCATACAGCATGCAGGTAAGTTGTATGTCCAAGATTTTATGTGGTGTTGGTTTTTTGTGAAATTTTTCTTTAGATATACAGTGGAACATGCCATAATGAGTGTGGGCTGTAGATACACAATAGCAATAATTTATGAATGTTCTGTCATGGTACATATTAAGTACAAGGTTATCAGTATATGCATTAATGTAAAAAAGTACCTTTTTGTGTTCTTGCGCATTGTTACTATGGTGACTTACTGTAGTGTCAGTCTTTTCACAAGCTGAAACACTTGTAAGTGTAATAAGATTTAGTCTGAAAACACATCACTAAATAGATTACAAGAAGGGAAAATATTTTTGATCTGCCCCCCCTCCCCCCCCCCCCCCCCTGCGGTCCTCCATTTTTTTCTTATTTCTTAAATACAACAATAATGGTCAGGAAAGAAGCATGTCCTTTGTGTTATGTCCACAAGATGAATTCCGCGTCATACTTATTTTCAGGTTTTTACATTGAAGCACGTTTGATGTTTAGTATCGATAAGTACATGCATGTAGTTATTGTGTGGAGATGCATTGTGGGACAAGAATAAAAACAAACTTCGCTGTAACTCATGTTTGATTTCGGCATACTAAATCTTATAAAAATAGTGTGATTCAATTATTTTGAGTCCTTTCTAGCCATAATTGTATTTAATTTAATGTTAGGGGAGACTGTTTCTTTAGTTTGGACACACAAATGGAGTGGAGAGGTCTGGGCAGCTCTTAACATAGGGTTCTTGAGAGCCAATGAGGGTGAAACGAGGCGAGTATGGAGCGGCACCGGAATATAAGAGCGGGGAAAACTATAGAACCCCAAGAAAACCCACCGACCTGCGACATTGTCCGGTACAATTCCCACGTGTCTAAACCCTGGAGCGACCACACTGTGATTCAAACCTGGTTCGCCTTAGTGGGAGGTTAGTATTGTGATCACTACATCACTGCAGCCCAATAACTATGTAGACGGAAAATAGCCAACTAAAATACTAGTAATTTGTTTGTTTATTTGAATACGTAAACAATTTTGTTTCGTTTTAAATTATTTCTAATTTTTATGCTTGAATGTTATTTCTTTATTTTATGTAATTATGAACAGTGGTAGATTTTAAGGAATAATGCTGACTGTCCAACTGAAAGGTAAAATTTAACACTTACCTGTTCACAACTAATTTTACCTGTCCGATTCACTTAAATAATTTAACTACCGAAAATCTTATGTGCAAGTTTTTAAATAGCATGCATAAGTTTCAAAATATAATAGAAGGCATAATTAAATATCAATATTTTCTTCCATGTTAACACCATGGATGTTATTCATCAGAACTTCCTGATGAATCACCATTAGTAATATCCTCATGTTGCAGTCCAACAGCACACTTGTTGTATGGTGGCTGAAATGGCAGGTATTTCCTCTAAGCATGATAAAACCAAAGTTCAATGGCAGGAGTGGGATGAAACTCACCAATGCTACTTGAATCAAGCCATCCGTATAAACGTGTGTCGTCATTCAAGCAGTTTCACTAATCTGTTATTGTAGATTTCATCACTAAATTTGCAGTGAGCATTTAGTGACAGTACAAACTGCACAAGAGGCAGAACAATAGCAAATGTATTCCTATGTTTTATGTTAATTTCAGTCCAAGAGACTTTGCAAATTGGGGGGTGATACTGATACACAGTACTTTCCAGAGATGTCCAGTCAGGCTCAGCCATTTCACATTTCACATCATTTTCCACGAGGGAACATGAGAAAAAATATATCAGCTTAAAAATACTCCCATCCCCAAAGTCTTGTTCATTGTTATCTGGCCAGATTTTTAAATTAAAAACTGTTGTTGTAGCAAGCAATGTAGAAATTTCAGTTTCCGTTTCAGCAAGCCGAGACTCCAAACACTGAACAATGATATCCACCTTCTTGGAACTTTTGAAAGGGTCACCTTTCAACAGTTTTCTATCAGGTTCAGTAGTTTTCATCCAAGAACAAGAATGAAAACCGGTGCAAATAGTCTCCTGAATGGTTAAGTTGCTTTCAAAGTGGTCTCCTGTAAAGACTGTGACAAGTAAATCAGTGTCTTAAGTATATATGGTGGATCTCTCACTTCATTTTTCTTTTTATCCTGCTGTCTACAAGTTCAGGAAGCATACATTGTAAATAAAATTTCTTCAGTTTCTGCAGCATGACATTTCTCCAAAGGAGTTCATTGTTCTCAATTGTTTGGATGTAAAATGTTTTTCCCATGAGAACAACAAAATCGCAGTAACGTCTGTTGGTAATATTTAGCTGGCCTTGTACCTGGTAATAGTATCTGTGGTTTTTCTTTAGTTGAAGGTTTCTGTTTTTTATTTTCAAAGAGAACGACGACTTTTCATCTTTAACCGCATCCATTAAGAACTTATCTCTCACTGATGACAAACATTTGATCTCAACCAACCCATCATCTTATATAAGACCATCTGCTGTTGCTGTAAGAAAGGGTTCATTTGCACTAATAAAGATGCCACACTGAGAAACATTTACTTCTTTCACATTGCTCTACCTAATCAATGCATCAGGCTCCCACACTCTCCCATACATGACAGCTGGCGTATTCTGTTCTCTGGGAAAAAGTAAGCTGTGGACAAGGTTGTGGCAAGATGTGTAATCATGGTGCCGGATAACTGACCCAAAGTTGGATGCAGTTAGGCGATTCAGTCACACTTCATGCCAGTTTTCACTATCATGCTTACCCCGTGTGGCTTCTTCTAGGGCTTCCCTCTTTACTTGAGTCAGTTTCTTCCTTCAGTTTCACCTAGATCTGTCACAAAGTGAGATCATCTCTTCATATATGTCAGATTTGGGAATTAAATTGTAATCTCCATAGTTCTCATCTGGGCCTCCATCTGATTTCCTCTTCTTTTTCCATGCGTCTTTTTGATACCTTAATTTTCGCTGTGCACACTTTCTCTCATGCTGCTGGCAGAGTTTCTTGCACCTGGAACCGGGACTAAGGCCATGCATTTTTTTCCAAGGGCTATCATGCTGACCTGGTCCACTTGTTTGAGCAAATGCAGTCCCGTAACATTGCCTGTAGTAACTGTCGCGCTTCCCAAAATTTATGCGCTTCCCACCATTGAATTTAGCATTCAGAGACATGCACCTTTAAAACCGTATGAAATACACTTGAAAGGATTAAATCTTATTTACATAATCAAATACATAGATTTCATAACACATGTCCACATATGGTATGCATTTTGTATACTTACCTACATCACTTAACCTATATTTACACTCAACTTTCAGCAGAATTTATAGTACTATTGCCAACGAGTTTGTCTGCTTTCTCCTCTAAGGCAACAATTAAGTTTCTTATAGGTTGCATTATACCAGCTCTCTCCAGTTCTGGAACTAAATTCTTCTCTCCACTCTCTTTCCTGATACAAAACGGTCAGCATTCATCATGGGGCATTACGTAAATCATTTTGGAGTGTTTTGAAGCAGATTTGTTTTGAGTTTTACCGGCTTCTTTGATAGCAGTTCTGACACCTCTGACTAGTCTCTTGATCCTGGGAATGTTGTTTCCTTCTGAAGATTTCAAAAACTTTTGAGCTTCGAGAGGGTACAATGTGTTTGATACTAATTTATGGAGATTTTCACAAAAAGCTCTTGTAGCATGATTGGCACATCCAGTTATTGTGAAGTAGTGCCCATAGCTGCAGGTCTGCTGGATTGTTACTATGAAAACTGTCACCGTCACCTGTGTAATATTTGTACGCAAGGCCATGCATTTCTATGCTTTGATTGAAACCTTCGCATATCAAATCCTTCTCCATGGCTGTAGATGGACATGTGTGTTTTTTATAGCACACAGGATCAGTAACATCTTTGCACACAGATTTGGCCATAGAACAAACAATACAATATTTATTCTCCATGCCGAAGAATAGAATTTTCTGTGTTTCTTGCCCGATGATGACAATCTGTAAAACACAATTCTTTACTACCCAAACATTTCCTTTAACACTACTGCCAATACACTAGTTGCAAATTATGTGTTCCTATCACTTACAACTCCTGTGGATAAATTGTAGCCATGTCCGTAAGTGCGCTTCCCCCATCCACCATCGCCTACAACTGTTATGTAGGAAATGCCATTAAAGAAATTACCATTTTCTTCTGCTATTCTTTTTCATCCCCGCCAGCTTGTTTCAGTTTAATTGTAACATATTCTCATGCCTAAAATATAAAACTTTTTCTTTAAATTCTATAACCTACTTTGGCCTATGATTTTATGATTAAAATATTGCAAAATGTGGCACGTCATTAAAATGGGTGTTTCTAAAAAAGAATAAACATAATAATTACACTGTTACAAGACTGATTCAATAAAATGCAATATTAAATATGTAGTGCCAGAGTGTTCTCATCGAATCACCCTCTTCAGTATATGATGCTTGAACCTAAATATATACATACATTACACTAAATGGCATTCACAAATTATTTACCTAAAGCTGTTGATAGCAGCAATGCATAAAATTGAAGTGAAGCCGGGGACAAACCTATTACTGTGATGAAAATATTGTCAACAGCATCAATTTACAGCTACTTAACATTAAGTGAGAAATAATTAAAGAAAGGTTTGTAGCCACTAGAAAAATGCCAGTTTTTGAATGAGTGAAAATAAGTGGTTTTTACATTTTTATTTAAGATGATACATATCCATATGAAATTATATTATTGGCCTACACACACACACACAGAGATATATATATATATATATATATATATATATATATATATATATATATATATATATATATATATATATATATATATATATATATATATACACATACATACATACACACACTAATTTGCAAAAGAAATTGATCACTATAAACCAATCGCGCAAGTAAAATGAAGGTTGCCACACAGTACCGTCATAGCCCGAAGTGTCCCATTTGTGTTCAATGCAGTTTGCTTGCGTGGATGTGCCACTAGGTGGCATACATGTCCCTCCATCATTCATAGCTGCAAGACATGGATAAAATCTGCGTCTTCGACCTCTGACAGGTAGGTTGGCCGTTTCGGCGCATTGCTCGCCACTTGAACCATTATGCGTACTCTGAGAATCGGTGTTGGACACAGTGGGTACATATGCCCGTCGAGAAGGCTCAGGTTGATCCTGGCGGACCACCAGCAGGGAGGATTGTTTCATCATGTGACAGGTTGTAAACACTCCACAAGCATCGTTGCGCACCATTCAGGAACATATCGCTGCAGCTAGGGATGCGCCTGTTTTATTGGAATTTGTAAACCATGATAAATTATCAATAAATGCACTAACAAACACTGTTACTGTCCTAATTGTCACAAAAATTATAAACGAACTCTTCAGCTGTATTTTCAAATGAAGGTAATCAACTGAGTGGCCAACTAAATACATACACACAGTGGAATCAACTAAATATTTGTTCGGCCTAACATAGTGTTTTGTTTATTCAAGAAGGTATTTCGTTGGGGCAAATAAATATATCTTCACCGTGTACAAACAAATACTTTGTTGGCTGGAACAAACCTCTCGCTCTCAGTACCAGTGCAGAATCCAAGCTTCATTGTAGAAAGACACGCCACCCCAACTAGATGTCATGATGTAGGATGCCATTTCCTAGGATTCCAGCACCCCACCTTGACGGCGCGGCGATATGTCCAGGAAATCCTGCATCCATGTGCGCTACCCTTCCTGGCTCAGCTTGTAAACACCATTTTCCAGAGGGATGATGCCCGGCCTCACACAGCACATATATCTCTGGCCTGCCTTTTTGATGTCAACATGTATCCTTGACCAGCAAGGTCCACAGACCTCTCTCCTTTCAAGATAATTTGGGACCAGATTGGACAGCATTTTCGGCCAGCGGCAACTACTGCGAATTTGGAGGTTTAGTTGTGGCAGGATCTTCATCAGGAGAACATTGGACATCTGTATGCCTCCATGCCTGACCGTATCGCTGCCTGTCTCTTGCTACGGATGGTCCAACAGCATACTAAGTGCATCCAGGATGTGTTGGTCCCCTGCAGTACATGCTTGGTGTGTCACAATATTTTGATGTTTCTATTATATAAGACCATGTCCTGTACATCCTCCTGCGGTGGTACCTTCAAGGTGATAAATTTTTTTGCAAATGAGTGTATATAAATATATATACAAACGCAGACACGACTTACACTACACTTATGCGCATAATAAAATCTGCTTAGTCTTACCTGTTCGATTGACCTTTCGTGAACTCAAAATTTTTGGCTAGACATTGCAGGATTGACCATAATAGACAACAAGCCCTGGACTTGAGCATGTCCTGTTCTTATTTATAGAGTGAGCACCCCACATTAAAGCATCATTGATGTCTTGTGCATATTTTTTTTCATGTGAAGTAACTGTCTCATTCTTGTTGCATGTCTCACAAATAAAGGTCCAGGTAGAAAAAAGGTCACAATGCTTGTGTGACTGCACAACATATTTACCCAGAGTGCAAATATTTCTGTGGCTTTTGATTACTACCATTTGATTCATGATATTGACGCAGTCAGGTGAGACACGAAACGAGCAATGACACAAATACTTACTGGTAATTTGGGCACCAGTGGTGCTTCCTAATCACCGCACTATTGAGACTCAGGGTTCTCAGGGATGTTGTGAGTTCTGTGTGTCCGTCTCACCTGTGCGTACTTACAAACACGTTAACAATACTAAACTTTTAATAAAATCACTGAAATAAACAATTGATATAACATATGTGGCTAGGACACTGTCACTACTGAATAAAAAAAATTGAGTTCACTGTAGACTTGTTTTATTGATATTGTTTATACACATCAACGTGTCAATGAAATGGTTATCTCGGTCATGACTTGCCAATTCCGTCTGGGTGCTCCCCAGCTCGTAATTAATCTAGCGCAAGCCTAAATGGATGAGCTCACTGAGGTGCGTGAAAGCACAGCCTTCACAAGGGAAGAGGGCCGACAGCCGCTAGGATGGACTACGGTTTTTCCCTGAATACAGGACACTGTGAATTACAAATTAATACCCTTAATACACATTAAAACGAGTGATTACTCGGCATCACTAATGCAAACTCGTCGGGGCTCGCCCTCCAACATATAGTTAGTGTGGTGATGGCCTATACACAGAGCCGGCTAGGATGGGAGTAATTGCACCATACACTAATTACACAATTACATAGACCCTTGAATGAGACATGAAATAAGATGGTACACGAGATGAATATTCACAATACACACACACATGTGTGAAGACAAGCTTAGGTGGCTCGGATGCCGCTGGATGAAGTTCGTAGCGGACCACGTGGTTCAGGTGAAATTGGAATATTTCTGCGTGGAAATGGAAAATTAAATTCAGATAAAATATTATTTGTGTTGAGCATGTGATTGTCTTTACGATTAGAGTTGTTAAAAGCTTGTAATCTGCATGATGATGGTGAAATCAAACATTACTGTGACTGCATGGTCAAGTACAAAAAACATCAGTTTACGTGAAAAATACATTAAACCCTAAATGAAAAATTCATAGAACCCTGAAATAAATGATTGCACAGACAATGTTATACAAATAAGCTCTTAAAACACAACGATGATGAATACAATGACTTGGCTTCAGTCAGCCACGTGGTTATACGTGATGTTGCCGTAAAATATTCAAACACGAAAATTACCCTCAAATACATACATAAAAATGAAGCTCTTATAGTTGTGTGTAGCAATTGTGCAGAAGTTACACTGAAATGCCATAAACATAGACAGATGGCGTCTGACTCAAAATGTGTAGGTCGCGTGACCTCTTCGACATCTTTCTCCTCCTCCTCGATTAAGTTAAAAATGCCACAATGATGTAAGAATTAGTAAAGCGGAAGCATAATGCTGGGGAAAAATGTCTGGCAAAAACGTACACAAGCAAATATTAACTGGTAAACTACATGGACTATGGAAACCTACATCAGTGAACAAAAGTTGTAGTGCGCACGTGACAGTGTCTTACCTTGCCAGCTCTTCTCAACAGACTGTCCAGATACAAGCGTCACACGGTCCTATCATGGCCGCCTACGGGGTTCACATAAGTGGAAGTGCTATGCATGCTGAGTGAAATATTTTATATTGAAAATAAAATGGCACAAATTAAATTGGATATTGTTTTGCATTTCTATAATTTTGCTACGAATTTCAATATTATTTTAATGTCTCTTTGTGATGGCGTTCATGCCAGTCTATTAAGTGTTCTTAATCTTAATGCAGCAGGCACTTTGAATATTCATAACCAAACAATTAAAATTTGTACTAACACTAAAACATTTTAAGACATATTAAACACTGTAAAGACAATATAATACATTTTACCCTGAAATTAACATTTTTAGGAAAGTTCAGAATTATCGGCCTCCTTGCGCACATGCATGACATGTGAGCGCCGTCATGGGCTCTAGCACCGATGGCTGTTAGCCGGCGTCAAAATGTGCAATGTTGACACATCTGTTTCAAGAATACATTGTTCTAAAGAGACTAAAGTTTGATCCTTTTCATCAATGAGGTCAGGAATGTTGCTATCGGATTCCTCAGGACCCCACTCCACTTCACTGCTGCCATCACTGCCACTAGAATCTATGATTTTGTTGTAATCTTCATTTCTTACTGGTATTAATGCTGCATCTTCATCAGCAATTTCTCGTACTGTGGTTGATCTATATGATAAGAAACACTAGTTTGCAAAATAAAATACATTTTTGCAAGCACATTATCATTGACCAGTAATACTTGCAACTATAATTTACATGGCGGTGAGTAATAGAATCTGCAATATTAGAAAAATGTGAATTGTCTTACTGCATATGAGTATTTAAGTAACATTATATGGTCAAATAATTCAAAATTAAAAGCTTCAGTATTTAAATTAATGAAAGTTAGTAAGAACTTAGCATCATGTATTCCAAAACTCTTCAAGAACATGGCCAGCATATATAAACGGAAAGTATGACTCAAGGTAAAAAATTAAGCGAAATACAGTGATTTTGAAAAACGTATTTGCACAATCTTAATAGTGTTCCTCTCCTAATTACCAGGTAATGCCGTGGTTATGCTTTACGAAATAATCACAAACAATTCACGTATGAAACAACATGCCATGATTGACATGAGATTCGATCCTGAGGATTTCTAGTAGGCACTCAGAAGTAGGCCTATACATATTTGAAATATGACACAATAATACATGTTTCGCCCACCTGGTGATGAAGTTTGAAAAGGGACCCGCTGCTGTCCGAAATTCTGAACGTGACTCGATAGCAACCGTGACAGGAGGCGAGTTTGACTACCAAACCACCGCTGCTCAACTATATAAGTATTTTTGTAATGTGATGCAGTATGGAGATTAAGAAGTTTTTATTCATATTTGATTGGTTAAAATACATTAATGTTCAGTCTTCTCTGTAATCAGAAACTGCATTAAATTTTTAGACAACATATAAGAATGAAGTGGTAATTTATATCAAAAGCCGTATTGTGTTCAATTATATACAAACATAGTGGACTGATATTTTTGTTGTTACTCCTCATTCTTTGAAAAAAGTACTGTAAACTATTGTATATACACTTTCAGAAATTGGATTCTAGACTACATGAAGGTATGTCCAATACAATACCACTGACTGTGAACAGAACAAGGGAATCCTTTTCGTCACTACATACTGGAATGGCATACGAAGACTATTGAAAGAAGGTTTTTGTTTGCAAATGTGATGAATGGCATGGGGCATGTAGGTATTTTACTTTAAAGCCCAACGATAACGTTGTACTCAGCAAACATAAAAGTTGGCTTCGTAAAATGTTAACTTGTTGGTTATCTGACCTACGAGGACCTTGCGCGCACTGATACATATTTGAAATATGACACGATAATACATGTTTCGCCCACCTGGCGATGGAGTTTTGAAAAGTTTTGGAAGAGTTTTTCTTCTTCTTCTTCTTCTAGCAATAGGTTTTAATATAGGTGGAGTAGTACTTTGAGGTATAATTAGAGTTAAGATTAGTGTTTTATGTGGTAATTAGTTATAAGAAGGGAGTAGTGTCAGATTGTGTGCACGAGGCTGAGGCCTTTGTTATTGTACGAAGGTAAAGGGTGTATGGTGTAAGTTAGGCTAGTTAAGAAAGTGTGTGTATACGTAGGTATTTGATGTATTTTATGAGGGAAAGTAGTTTTAGTTTTAAGTTAGTTAAATTATTTTTATTTTTTGTTTTAAAGAGAGGGTAAAAAAAATGGTAGGAAGGTGTAAGTGTAGGGGTTGTGGAAAGGTGTGGAGAAGGTTAGATAGTGGTGTGCAGTGCGATGGCTGGTACCATGTTGGCTGTATAGGGATCAGGGAGGAGGAACTGGAATCGCGACAGGAACATGAGTGGAAGTGTGAGGAATGTGCTGAGAGAAAGGGTTTAATGGCAGTGGTAGGGAACAAATTAAGGGTAGAGAAGAAAACAAATGAGTGGAGAAGGTGGAAACTGGATTTGGGATATGCTGAGGGGAAGCTTTGTAGAGAGGGTGTGCCAGTGCCAATGGAAGTGGCTAAGGTGGAGAGATGGAAAGGGGAGATGGTAGATTTGATGAGCAGGAAAGAGAGGGAAATTATGCATAGGATTGAGAGGATGGAGGAAAAGGTCAGGAATGAGATGGGTAAGAGTAGAGTAGAAATGAAGGTGGATAAGTTAGAGGAGGAGTTGGAAGATGTAAAGGGGGTGCTAAGGAAAATGAAAGTCAGTCCACAGGAGGAAAAGCTGACTAGAGAGGAAGAGTTACGCAGAATGCAATTAGGGCTACAGAAGGAACTGCAGGAGGAAAGGCAGAGGAGGAGGGAGGCAGAGATAGAGGTGGTAAGATTAAGGAGGAGGATAGATGAGTTGAAGGCAGTTGAAAGGGATAAGGCAGTAGGAGACATAAGACAGCAAATAAGGTTAGAGGAGCAAGAAACAGTAGCAAGGGATAAGGTGATAGTAGTAGGCAGGAAGCAATCAGGAATAGAGGAACGGAAAACAGAAAGCAGGGAACAGCAATGGTAGAAGGTAGGAAGCAGTATGCTGAGGCTTGCAAGTGTGTGATTAGCAAATACCAGCAAGCAGGAGAAAGTGGACAGTTCAGGGCCAGAGGGAAGAGAGGAGGGCTGGCCAAAGGGAGGGAAACAAGTGTGCTGCAGGAGGCTGGAGACAAGGGTAGGCAGGTGAATGGAAGAGCCACAAAGCAGGAACAGGTTGTAGGAAGGGAGCCAGAGGTAGTTTTTCTAGGCAGCTCTATTGTAAAAGGGATGGAGCTGAGGAATATCAGGAAGGAAATTACATAATAAAGCAACGTTTGGGGGGGGGGGGGGGCAAATACTAGGGATTTGGAGGAAAGGGTTAGTGGTATGAGAGATAGGGTGGCAAAGGTTGTTCTCGTTCATGTAGGGGGAAATGACCTTGCTCATAGGGAGGTGGGGCAGAAGGTAGAGCGGGACCTCAGGGGATTGCTGAGAAAAGTGTGGGAGAAGTTCCCTGGAGCTAGGGCAGTAGTCAGTGGCGTGCTGGTTAGGAAAGGAGTATCCTAAAGGAAGGCAATGGCTGCGAGTGAGGTATATGAGAGGGTGTGTAGGGATTTGGAGGCTACATTTATAGATAGTAGGAAATGGGTAGGCTGGGAAAGTGTAGGGAGGGACCAGGTTCACCTCACAGAACAGGGAAAGAGGATTCTAGGTGATCTGCTAGGTAGAGAAGTAGCTGGCTGCATGGAGAGGGTCAGGGCAGAGCAGCAGTTGTTGAAATAGCAATCAGTTAGAAGCAAGGAAACGGAAGGGGAGAGAAATGGAGAGGATAGCATTGATGAGGCTGCAGGTGTGGAGATAGTAGGTAAGCAATGTAGGATGGTAAAGCAGAGTACTAGTATAAAGATAATAGTGGTGAACTGTAGGAGTGTGTACAACAAGCTGGAGGGCTTCTGGGGAAGGGTTGAATGATATAGGGCAGATGCAGTGGTAGCTGTGGAGACTTGGTTGACTGAGGAAGTACTCGACATTGAGTGTAGGGAGGATAAGTTCACCATCTTCAGAAGAGACAGGGATGGTAGAGGAGGAGGAATAATGGTGTGTGTAAGGAAAGGGCTAAAAGGGGTGGTAGAATGGGTTAGTGAGGATGTTGAGGTAATGGAAATTAAATTGAGTGGTAGTAGTAATAGGAGTATTACTTTGCTGGCAGCGTATAGACCACCAGGACAGGGATGGCAGGCAATTGAGATGATCAAGGAGAGGGTTGATAGACTAAAGGACAGGCAGTGGGTTGTTGTAGCAGGGGATTTGAATATGCCAAGGGTGAAATGGGTAGAGGGTGCAGAAGGAATTGGTAGCATGATGCAGAGAATGGCAGCACAGTTAGTCAACAGAGGATTAGTCCAGGTAGTAGCAACACCTACGAGATGGAATAAGGAGGGTGTTGGTCAGACCTAGGAATGTTGTAGTTGGTGCAATAGTACTGGATGGTATAAGCGACCATCATATCCCGGTTGTGGAAATTGGGATTGGCAGGATGAGGGAAGTGCAAATGGCAGAAAGGTTGGTGTGGCAGTATGGGAGAGGAGACAAGAAGGGGGCAGAAATATTCCTGAGAGACAGGTTTAAAAAATGATCTATGGCAGAGGGTGTAGAGGGTTATGGAAGGAGTTGAGGATTAATGGAGGTTATGTTGGAGAAATTTGTGCCAATAAAATGGTTGCGGACTGGGGGAGATTCGCCATATTATGGACAGAAGATTTTGAAAATGAGGAAGTGCAGAAAATTATATGCCAAGTGGAGAAATGAAGGGATGATGAGATCTAAAGAATTGATGAAACAAATGGGTAGGGAGCTTGAAAGGAAGATCAAACAGGCAAAGAATGTATTTCTGGGGAAGCATGGTGGAAGAAGGAAAAGGCAAGGAATGAGGGAAATTGTTTAGGTATGTTAGGTGGTTACGGGGTGGAGAGGAAGGGATCCCTCTGCTAACAGGAAGGGATGGTAGGCATGCGACAAATGACCAAGAAAAATCGGAGATGCTGCAAGCACAGTACTTGTCAGTGTTTGAGGCAAAGGAGGGTTGGAATAGGGGGGCAAACAGGGTTTGGGGGGTGTTTAGTGAGTTTAATATGAGGGAGTGGGAGTTAGAAAAGGTAATTAGGGGTTTGGAGAGCAGTAAGGCAGGGGGCCCAGATGGGATAGGAAAAGCAGCATTTAAGATTGGTGGCAGGGAAAATACCACAGAAGCATATGTTAGACTAAAATTAAAAAGAATGATTTTGCGTAAATTTTGATCGACTGCATCAATAAAGGGATTATGTGTTCATTTTACATTATATACACATTTTCCACCTGCATCATTATGTTTCAACTAAGAAAATATGGAGGGGTTATATTTTTATAGATCGCCAATTCCTTATTTGCACACAATTAAATACACCTCACAGTCTGGTGAAAAGGTATCCTGTGCAACTTATATTTGTTAAGTGTAATAATTGATATAAAACCCACTAACAAAATATTTATTTGAGAAGCTGAGTTTCAGAGCAATTAAACATTGAGAGTTTGTCTCCCCTGCTTTCCTCACACATTTATTATGCCACATTTACTACGTAGCTCAATCATTTTGTTAACTTCCTTCAAAAAAATTTAACAGATTTGAATGTTTGTTATCCAGGAAAAATTTAATGTTCATTTCAATTACACTAAAAGCCCAATATAACGCGTTTGTTGGGGGACATAACTCAATCCCTTGTTATAGCTTTCCATGCTATTCCGGGAGTGGCCTAGTACGGTAGTAAAAAAAAAGCCGATGTTCTAATGGGGCGTGGCACACCTACCTGTCAAAACACAGCGTGACTGTTGTTATTTACTGTCGTAATTCGTAAAACATTTAGCCCCTTACTCTCTTCTGAATTTGACACAGTCGGGTGAGACACGAGACGAACGTTGACACAAATACTTACTGGCAATTTGGGCACTAGCGGTGCTTCCCAATCACCGCACTATTGAGACTCAGGATTCTCAGTGATGTTGTGGGTTCTGTGTGTCTGTCTCACCCGTGTGTACTTACAAACACGTTGGCAATACTAAACTTTTAATAAAATCACTGAAATAAACACTAGATAAAACTTATATTGCTAGGACCCTGTCACTACTGAATTAAAAAATAGAGTTCACTGTAGACTTGTTTTTTATTGATATTGTTTATACACATCAACGTGCCAATGAAATAGTTATCTCGGTCATGCTAGCCAATTCCGCTTGGGTGCTCCCCAACCCGTAATTAATCTAGCGCACGCCAAAATGGATGATCTCACCGAGATGTGTGGAAGCACAGCCTTCACAAGGGAAGAGGACCGACCGCCGCTAGGGTGGACTGACGGTTTTTCCCTGAAGACAGGACACGGTGAATTACAAATGAATACCCTTAATACACATTAACACGAGTGATTACTCAGCATCACTAACACAAACTCATTAGGGCTCGCCCTCCAGCACGTGGTTAATGTGGTGACGGCCTATACACAGAGCCGACTAGGACGGGAGTAATTGCACCATACACTAATTACACAATTACATAGACCCTTTTAATGATACATGAAATAAGATGGTACACGAGATGAATATTCACAATACACACACACATGTGTGAAGACAAGCTTAGGTGGCTCGGATGCCGCTGGATGAAGTTCGTAGCGGACCACGTGGTTCAGGTGAAGTTGCAATATTTCTGCGTGGAAATGGCAAACTAAATTCAGATAAAGTATTATTCGTGTTGAGCAAGTGATTCTCTTTATGATTAGCCTTGTTACAGGCTTTTCTGCATTAAGCTGTGTCCACAATAGCTCGTGTGCACTCCACGGTGCATGTCTTAACGTGGGTGTCTTCAAGATAATAATACTTCGCCTCAAATTTCGGAATTTGTTTTTTTGAAAACGTGAAGACGTACCAAATTTCTGATGTATACACATTCTAATCAGTGTCTACATCATAATTATAATGATTATGCAGAGCTATATCTCGTAGGTGATTTATTATAGGCCTGGAATGACTTAGAAGTACAAATTTCGAGACCCGCCTCAAATTTCGGAATTTTTTTCCAGAAAATGGGAAGATATACCAATAGCCGCTATATACACATTATAATCAAAGTGTCTACATCATAATTATAATGATTACATAGCGCTATATCCTGTAGGAGATTAATTACAGGCCTATAAATGACTTACCTCTACCTTACCCAGAGTCTGAACCCAGTGTCCCTCAAATTGCAAGTCAGTTTTATATTGAATGCGTCACAGAAGTCGTCATCCCTTTTATGACAGTATTCCAGCGTATTTTAACTTACTTTAGTTAAACATTTTGGCATTGAATAATTGTAATTGCTTAAATGTGTTACGCTATACAATGCACACACATTTCATGTTAACTTGTAGGTGCCAGTAAAACTTGGAATGTAGCCATGCCATCCTGCACACTGATCCAATGCCCATATAAGATGGAAAGGTTGTAACAGTAACATTTTTTTGGCCTGTTTACAACCAAACAACAGAACAGGAATAATAGGTTCACATGAGAGAAGGACCACTAGGAATTATTTCTTCGAAAACATCGCACCACACCAAGGAAAATGAATATGGAAAAACATACAATGTTGGCTGTAATGAATCAGTAAACTATATATTGGCACTGAAAGAAGGGAGAATGTGTGGTCGCTCCCCACCCGCCTCTCCGACAAAGTCCTTGACTCACGACCACCTTCCTACCTGACCGCATGCCTACCTGAGCACAGGCTTTCCACTTATTTATTCATTCAAGCTGGGGGACATAAATTGCTCCACAGTAAAACCTAATCCACAGTGTAATGGGCCGCGGTATTACATTCCGGGCTTCCACTGTACTTGTAGGTCATTGTAATTAGATAAAACGTAGATTTTACTTATAGACAATAATGATTGCATGTAATTTCTACAGAATACAAATTGTATTATAATAGTTTTGTCATGATTATTGCAAGGTGTATTCCTCACGACGGAGCCTTATTTAGCACAGAGCCCGTTCCTTCCTCCGTCCTCGTCATCAGCCCTGGGAAGGGTATTAAGGAAGGCCCATGTTCTGGGTTTAATTTTTGATGAAGAATGAGAAGTAAAAAAAATATTACTGGCATACTTGACAGGGTAATTTTTAATTACATAGCTAGGATTCCTTATGGTGGCGTGTATCGTGCAACTGTAACAGCACAACTTTATTCACATCCATCACAAACACTCCCTTCATTTACGTGTCCCAGAATCATTTCCTCACAGACCCCAGTAAGATTCCATACAGAGCTGCTGTGTGACTGGCAGAGGACAAAAGTGGGTAGCGGGAGGGATGAGAAGTAGGGATTGCAATACTGTGTTTTGGCTAAGGTACCAACATGGCACTGCCATCAGCTGGGAGCAAGGTCAGGCGAGGCCATGCGTGCTCCCTTCATGGCCTGCAGAAAGGGCTGGCCATTGATATCCGCGCGGGCCTTTTGACATCATGTAAATGTACAGTATTTCACCCGAACCGAGGTTGTCAAGCTCTACAAAAATCAAATAGGCCTAAGTAAAACAATGTCTATTATTGTACTATGGCCAGCTTCTCTTATTTATTTTGCGTTACTTCATTTAGCTACACATACATTTTTTTATGTGATCTATGTAAGCAATGTACAAATACATACACTTTAGATGATCCAGCAATATTGATAGCTTCATTTGTCAAAGAACATTACTGAAATGTTCCCTTCAGCTCTGTGTTATCCCTGTGAAAGAATTAAATTATAAACTTTCCAAATTGACAACAGTCCGGGCACAGTTTTGTATATCTGTAAGTTAGAATGCTGAGCACTGAACTGAGTAATACAGAACACAACAAGATGAAATGCAATGGAAGGCCTTTTCATAGGCAAACAAATTGTCCAGGATTATACAAAAAATTTTCTTTCTCATGCTGTTTATATGACAAAAATAACCACCTCATACCATGGTATACAAACTATTGATTGTAATTAAATGAGTGAAATATTTTATTATCTATACAAACGAACCACTTTCCAAAAATTACAGGTATAATATATTTAAATATTATTAGAGGTATAGACCAAGCATGTAAAAAGAAAGCATTTATCAGTTATGTTTTAAGTTGCTTCTTTTTCAATTTTTAGGAGCAAAATTGTGGAATTCGTGAGCGGATTTGGTTAAGTTGCGATTCTAGTTGTAAAATTACATTTCAAATATACATTACAAAATTGTGCAGAAACAAAAACCTAATTTTCATTCAAGTTTAACGAAATACACATTCATGGTTACCTCGTACATGTTATATATAGCTTGGTACAAAAATACTGGCATACCTTAATACAAACAACTTTTACTAAACCTTTTAGAATGTAATATACAAAATAGAAATCAAATGAAAAAAAAAATAAGTGTTCAGTCCTTTACATTCTGAAGCAGTCGTAAATTCACTTATGCCTTTGCGAAATTTACAAATTAAACATATTACAAGTATTATTTGTTTAGTGGTAATTTCCCAGGAATCCCCTCTGGTAATGCCAAAAATACTGTCTGGCCAAAGAAGTAACGTAAAGGCACAATTATTTTGAATAACGAGATGCGTAACCACAAATTTTCCAAAAGGGGAATAGGAAAAAGAAAAAAGAAGGGGGTTTGGTTGACACACTGGTGTGTCACAGCAAGAATGGCCGAAGTATTAAAATCCATTAAGTACTTGACACAAACAATTAAATTTTTATGTGCCAAAATATTGATATTAAGAAATACAACTTTAACATGAGTTAATGATTATCTTATAATGAAACAAGTAAAGGGGGTTTAAAACTTTTTTTTTTTCTCGTAATCTTGGTTATTGTATGAACTACTTTCCATACAAATGCACAACATACTTACAGAAACATAGTGACTGAAGAAAATAAAATCAAGTTAATATTTGTAGGAGACATAAAAAATACTAGTTGACTGATTTGGATTCAATTTCCTTTTCTTCCAAACAGCTTGTTGAATCTTATATTTTCTGTTCCATTTGTAAGTCAGTGTCTGGTTTCAGCGCCAAAACTTTGCCGTGTTCAAACAGAATATCTTGAATACAACACAAAAACTAGTTTGCAATATCACTGTTTACACCAACAGTTACGGCAACTACACTGTACCTTTCAAAAAACCCACGAAAATGCAACTACCAATTGAGTGGAATTTAAATCTGGCGATGACTCAATTGGTAGTTGCATTTTCGTGGATACCGTACTGGTAGCTTCTCATGGCAACTCGAGAGCTTGGTCTGGCAGCGCGTCATGGCGCAGAAGTGTGCTTGCGCTTGTTACTGTGGACATCATCCACAACATACAGTTCTCATAGGTATAAATTAGGTATGGTTGTAAACAGGAAGAATGCAGCTAAAAGATTTTTAAAAAATGATTATTGATTGAGACCTAATGGTTTTTTTTATTCAAAGACTACCAAAAATGTAATCTTTAAGAACGAATACTATTTCTATTCTGTCTGGCACAAAATTCAAGACGATTAAATATATTTTTAATGTGATAAATATAATTTTTAATATATTGTTACTACCTTGATATCATTATATAATACACACTTTTCATATATCTTTATACATACAATTCTGACCTCTTGACAGCCTTAAGGGAATGTAGAAATATACAAATTCCAGGATTAGGAGCTACACTGTCCCAACTATTGAACAGTCGGTTTGTGCGTACACACCTACCAACAACTGTAATGAGCCTTAAACCCAAAGTTCAGAAGGTATTTATGAGTGATTATGTGATAAAGAGAATAACACACAATGGTGGTACAACAGAAGGGCAGGAAGGAAGGAGGTGGCATTTTATAAGGGTCAGAACATTGTTGAAAGAACTATCAATGATAAGTACTGGGAAGCAGGGAAAATTGTAGGCAGACATGAAGTACCCTGGTCGTATTGGGTCTTGAATCACAAAGGGAATGTCGTACCAAGAACCACCACTGAATTAAAACCTTCACTGATTGAATATAACCCAAAACTTAACTATAGTGACTTGGAGAAGTGCAACACAAGACACTTATCAGATCAAAATCATAGAGGTAATACGTACTATATAGGCTTGTCAACACATCTTTCAGAAAATAATACTAATACTGATGGCTACTGATGTAATTTCAGACGGTTTTAAAGGATTTCATTATCCAGGCTCCAGTAGTAATGATAGTATTGTTAACTAGCTGTGGATTGCTATGCCAATAGTAAATGCAAACATAAAAAGAAATCTGTATGCCCTGATTGTGTTTAGTACAGCTTACCATAGGAAAGCTATTGAGTCTATAAATCCAATTGTGTGTATTCTGAAGACTGTAGTGCTGGTTTGTAATTTTGGTCTGTAATGTAATGATGTAACTATGAAGTGACATAATATAGATTTTTTTCTCCAATTTTTTCCAAAATGTAAAAGGGGAAGGTAATGGTAAGTTAGAGGATGCAGGTTAGTACCAGTGAGGAAGCAGGAGCCAAACTGGAAGAATACAGACTAACGTTTTATCAATTTTATAAGACAAATAAAGTGATGTATGTATACCAAACAACAGGTGCATTGTTAGTTTGGTTTGTGTAATTTTACCGCCCCTGGGTGTCAAAATTTTGCCTTTGTAAATGAAATAATTTATAGGTAAGGAAGTGCAGACTTAGGAAAGTAATTAAATATTAAGAAAGTAGTTTTTAAAACACAAAATTTTAAGATTCTAATTTCCAAATGTCTGTATCTTATTAAAGAGAGAGAGAGTGTGTTTGTATATAAAGGAACTACGTGCTAACAGTGAATATTGTTCTTGCAGTTGCAGATAGCTTATTCAGACATGCGGCATTGCAGTATTCCCTTTCGAATCCACGCGCACGAAGTGCGCTTCGTAGTCTCTTTGGTACTACTGAGCAAGTATCAAAGGTAAGTGGTGTGTTAAAAAAATAGAACTTATTGAAAACACTTTCATTTTAAATATTTACTTGAAATTGCGCTAAATTGTTTTTATTTGTTTTAATATTTTTGTTTACTATTCATTCGTCAGACTAACCATACTCAATCACTTGGTTAAAATGACAACTGATATATATTTGCGACAATTTTTTTCCAATTTTGCCAATTATTACTCGCCAACCTAAGAATGCAGTAAAAGCAGTAAAACCGTAAGAAGAATATGAAACAAAAAACTCTTCTGGAATGTAAACAATACTATCGATAGCACCAGTTGTCAATTAACTGCGTCCTTTTGCAGTCACGTAGTGTCCAAAAATGAATGATGCACACAATCTTTAGTGAAAAACAGGAAATACAGTAAAATATAATCAATGGAACAAATCATCGAAAAACAATTGTTCGGAATATATTTATGGTTCAGACAGAATATCTGATTGGTGGATACTGTAAATTAATGCTTTATGAGATGTAGCATGCTGGGATATTTTACATTTTGTTAAATAGCCTAAATTAGTGCTATCAGTCAGTGAATAATAATCGGCAAATAATGTTCTGATGCCGATGGTCGTGGTATCGGCTGGTTAATCAATATTGGTATCGGCCCATCCCAAATTAAAATATAGGTAATCTGATTCCGACCTACCATGGGAAGTAAATTTTGCCAGGAATTACGTAGTTGTATTTTTAAAAAGGCTCAAATTTGGCCCAGAGGAAAAGTAAAAGAAAAGAAATAATGCTCCACATATATCAGCACACTACATGTGCACTGACCCAAGAAAGTGACAAGTGCAAAACTGAGTAAAGGTGACAAGTATGCTGCTAGACTACCAAAAAAATATAAAAGGACAGAATCTCAATTACTCACAGTCTAGTACTTGTCAACAGGTGCACACACACAGAACTAAGACACATTTTTCAAGAGGTTACAGTGTTGGGTTTACTGGCGAGGCTAGCTGTATCAGACTGTGAGTTGTAGGGCACTGTAATATGGTGTAATGGTACTGTTAGTAGTAAACCTAGGGGTTAGGTGACAAACTAGGGTGAGGCGAAAATTGAAAATTTGTTGGGGTAGCTGAGAGTATGGTTTTGGAACTCTGATTATCTTACCGTATTTACTAGAGTTGTTCCAGTACCGATACTAAGTATCGGTATTGGTCGATACTTCGTCTTTTCCCGATGTACCTGTATCAGGTATGGTATTGGGCCGATACTTAAGTATCGGGTGTAGACAATGAAGTCAGGGTTTTACTTTCTTTAGGCACAAAAATTACAGTGTTTCGGTTTGTATACGCCCGCACATTAAAAAATAAAAATACGATCAAGTACTGTATTTACTCATGTCTCGTGCACCCTTTTTTCCCAAAAGAAAAGAATTCTGTGGTGCCCGCTATAAGCACACGGACAAAAACGGGAGTGTTAGCCATAAATTGTCCGGGAATGTTGAGGGAAGTGGCGGAACTGTCTGTTGTCTCATCTTTCGTTCTTACATCACTCCTCTCCCTTCTCTCACTTTCTTACTCAGCGACCCTTCAGTTATGTGTAGGTCCAAACCCCGCTTCCACCCCCCTCCTTATGGCTTCCCACCCCCTTGTAATAACACCTGTATGTTGCCGGTTGATAATTCTGCCATCCCTCTTTGTTTACATGGCAGAGGCTAGCGAGCCATGTTCACTGGGGCGGGGAAGGGTCGAGGAGACAGTTTTTTTAATTTTTTTTTTTTTAGGTAGTGTGACATTCTAGCACTGCAAAAAAAGAGATCCGATCACTGCTAAAAGGAGATAAAAGAAAAACGAAGTTGGAAATGTTGAGTAGTAGGAGTGAGAGGTTTCCAGGATTTTTTTATTTTGGCTTTTTACATCCAAGTATTTTCCTAACATATCACAATCACCACACATTAATGTAAAAAAAGAATAATTTGTTCCATACTCAAATTTTTGGTGCAATTTTATTTAAAAAAACAAAATTTCTCAGGAACTTGTTGCAAAAATCTTGGTGCGCACTATACATGAGTAAATACGGTATGCAACGCTCAAAATAGTTGCACCTAACATCACTTGTATTTCAAAGCAGACGGTTTCACCTGAAAATGTTATGCAAAACATTTTAACGAGGAATTAGTATTTGTAAAGATGTTTTCTTTTGTGTTTAAAGGTTGTTTTATCTGGTAAGGTTAGTGTTTATTGTGTCTGACATAAAATTAACATGACTTTAAAACTTAATATTTATCTAACTCAAAGGGCAGCATCTTCGCAAATAAAATTATATGCCTAAAAGCATATACTTTACCACTTGTCAGCAAAAAATAGTTTGAACATTGAGTTTCTTGTATTATGTGTTCATTTTCAGTAACTTCTTGCGGGGAAATCGGAGGATTTATATTAATTTATTTCAATAGACACGCGTCTTTCAATAAACTGATAATATGTAAGTGCCTATTTGACACCTTTTGCCATCTAATAATGTGTACGTAAGCACCGAGCTGAGTGCAGTGTAACTCATGACAAGGAAAATCAGAGGACGTGGTTTTGAATGATGAAGTATAAAAGACTGTGAAGAAATCAATTATAATTGCATCATTTGTGTCTGAAAATTGCATGTTTTCTTTGCAGTAAAATATGATTAATTACTTTAAAAGACAGACATTTTCCACGCGTGCAAAGTGTCGCCAACAGGTAGCGGCGTGGAGAGGTCTTCTCTCCCCCCCCCCCCCCCCCCCCTCGAAAACCAACATGACACTGCCCGATTAATAACTTCTCCATGCGCTCTTAGCTGATAGTGCACGCGGGGTATTTAAAATTTGACTTGCATTTGGGGTCATATTATTTGTATTTTCAGAGGTTTTGAAAGTTTTAAGTCAGCTTGCATTTTGTGTCTGATTACAATAAATTATATACAATATTTTAAGACATTATTTTCTTTATTTAAATGATTCTAGGAGAAATGTTTTTAATGTATTATTGACAGTAATATTTTTTTCTAAAATTCAGTGCGAAGGGCATTGGTATCGGTTTTTGGTATCGGGGTAACTGTATCAGTATCCATGGTAAGTAACAACTCTAGTATTTGCCCTAAAGGAAGACAACCCTGAATATGAGACGACCCCTTCCTAAAAAAAAATATTTAAACCTGAATTCAAGGCCTGTGAAGTGCTGAAAAAATTATTTAGGTTGAAAATATTTTTGCATGAATTTATGACAAACTCTTCAAGAAGAAATGTTATTATATGAATAATATGATGTATTTTATTTACTTTTAAAGAAAAGCTAATCACAATGAAATAGGTGTGTCTAACCTGGCTGCATGAGCCTCTTTCTTACCCTGTAAAACTTTTGCGGGTGTTATATATTCGTGACTTGAGCCATTTTGCTTCCCAGCAAAGCACTTCCTCTTTACAGCCAGGCGACATCAGATAAGGGGACCCTTGTCAAAGTTGACAGATATAGTCTCAGCACTACAAAAATACATATAACCATAGGACACACAGTATTTAAGCATGAAAAACCTGAGTCAAAATCCTCTGTCTCATGGCACGTCAATTTTGGAGGATTAACTGCTGCCTGAGTAAAAATTATGAATCGAAGCCAATAGTAATTTTGTGCATGTAACACAAACTTAAATATTCTGAACTAGCAGTGTCACATTTATGGTATTTGTGCCTAGGTTTTGAATTGAAGGCGACCCCGAATAGTAGACAACCCCTTTTTTCCTTTTCTGTCAAAAAATCTTGTCTTCCTTTCAGGTAAATATGGTATATTGAGGCCTGGCAGCTGTATGGACTTTGTTATAAATTTATAGCTTATTCCCAGCGTCTTGAGTTCTGAGCTATTGTTTGAAGGTGGTAGGGTTCTCACAACTGGTGCTGTAGAAGGAATCAAAATCTTTGTTCTGTGATGCTGCATGTGCTGCAACTGGTTTGTCTTGTAAGTTGTGGATGTGACCAGCTATAGCTTGTTTGTCTGCTCTGTGGCCATTCGTTCTCTGCCTGAGTGTGTTGGTGGTGAGGCCAATATATTTAGAATTGCAGTGTATAGTCCATTCATGGTTTCTTCGGCCTTTTTGAATCAAACCTTTGAAAAATCTCCCCATGTATGACGTGTTTAGTTATTTTCTAAATACGCCCTGTATCACAAGCATTTTATACTTGTGTTCATGAAAGTTACTTTCTTTGCTGTTAAATTGAGATTTTATTCACATTTTATCGATAAATTATAATACTTCATTTATAAATAATCTGAATAAAAATCAGGGTGAAAATAGGTATGTTGGTATCGCCTAGTGAGAAACAGTTCTTATACAAAATATCATTATAACTGAGTGTGCACGAATGTGGTGCGTTGTCCCTCCAGTGGAATTCTCCAGACTTGTTAAGCTTAGTTTGTACGAGGCGAAGGAATATCCTGGAAGTAGAAGATTAGCAAGGCTTCATAAAAGGCTGAAGTAACCGTGAATGGATTATAGCACTGTAGCTAATATATTAGGTTTACTGTTACACAGTTATAGTTGCCTTGGATGTGGTATATATTGCTAGTATGTTTGCTATTAAAAGAAGCTGAGGGTTGGTGGATGGCACAGGAGCCACAGTGTGGGCTATTGCAGGGATGGGATCCTCTGGGAGTGATACAGTATGGTTGGCATTTGTGGTAGGCTGCAGCTTCGGATGAACCAGTTTGTTGCGGAGGTAAGGTGGCCTTTTGACACTAATCTGGGTAGGTTGGAGAGCAGGTCTTTTGTTTGTGATGACTATAGTCCATTCCCGATTGGAAGCGGCTTATGAAAATCAACCATTGAAAAAACACTCTACGCATAACATGTCAACCTGTTTTTTCAATAACCTGTACTCCTCAAATATATAACACTGTGGTTAACTTTAGAGTACTGTATTATTGAATAAATGAAACTTTACCTTAATACTTTCTATAACTTGTCATATTTATTTCTTTTTAAGTATGAATTAACAACAGCAAGAGCAGCGACGTGTTGGCAATGTCCAATAAGAAATAGTTCACAGTTGAAATATTATTTTAACCTAGTTTTTTAGTAAACTATTTGTAAATTGAACGAAGCCTATCGAAATATTTAAATATTTAGGTTGCCCCGATGGCAACATATCTCATTTTTACAGTTTGCGTAGGCTGTAATGGTACGGTGTTGTTTTATCGAGCAAGAAAGCAAGTATCTTTTTGAACGAGGCTTGTCACTCTCTCTTTTTTCTCTCTTTCACACTCTGGAAGTTTCACTTCGCTAGGAAACAAGAAATTATACATGTTTTCAATTGTAGCATATTTCATACATATTAAAGCAAAATAATGAGTTTTGAATTTGTAATTTATAACTGAAAAGAGATTTTAATGTTTGAATACTTATTTTAATATATTTAGATATGATGGGGAGGGCAGAAACAAAGTGAAGTTGGCAGACATGGTGAGCCATGACATGGCGTGTTGCTTTGTTACCAAACAAAGCGTAAATTATACTCACTCTGAAAAATACTTCAAATTACCACATCACGTTGGTAGGCATTGTGTTTTTTAAACCTACCTAGGCAAGTTACGATATTGTGATGAATCTGCGTTTCCGTTGCAGTAATAAATATACTGTTATGGTGTCTCGTTAACCGCTTCGTGTGAAATAGCATGGCGTGGCGACATTATGCTGGATCTGTGTGTGCGTGATTTTAAATATTTAATGTGACCTATTTATACATTTTAAATGTGAACTGTTTTTATGACGAAGTTATTTATTTACATCCACGTATGTTTATTTATCACAATGTTGTACCTTTGCCCTGGATGTTAGAAACACAGTCGTGTAATGTGATTTTCACCAATCCCAACAAAATAATCAAGACTAGCCCCAATAAATTTCAATAAATCTAATGCACAGTAAATACCAATACATATAAATATGAGCGGAATAAAAGTTACGGTAGGCTTATTTGTATGTATGTTCACTGCTATATTTTTTAAGTTTGTGTAACAAAAAATGAGTGACATAAGTTGCGTGCTTAATTTTAATGTCTTTTTCGTTGGACTGATTATTCCTTCGTTATTCTATCTGAGGCCGTCCGTTCAAAGAAATAACCCAACACATATCAATAACAAAAAGTTAAATACTATAGTTCATTACTCCGCTGTTGTAACAGTGTTAAACACAGTCACAGCAAAATATTAATGTACATTATGTGTAATGTGATATGTCGTGGAAAATAAATGTTAATGTAACACAACTATCATCAATTCAGGCATTTTTTAAATGACATAAAGCTGACCTAAATAATGTTATAGGTCTAAACTGTGAATATTCGTACAAAATGGTTTTTGCAATAGTCCTGTGACATAATTCTTTGAAAAGCTGTAAACAGTAAACAACACATTTGACAGGTAGAAAAGTAGAAATCACATTTCAATGTTTATGTTTAGGTGTAGGGAAAGTATACGAACACACACACACACAATGGCATGTAAACGTTGATTTTGATAGATTCTACATGGCAGTCTCATGGCAATGATTGTTTACATTTGGCAGAAGGATACGAAATGGGCCTGCAAGTAGATATTTAGCAGGGCTCCGAGAAAGTCACTTCCAATGGGGAATGGACTATAGTGAGGAAGCCAGAATTTTGTATTCAGAGTGGAAAATGGTTCTGAGTCTATTTACACTCTCATTATGTGGGACCACCAGGGGTATATCAGAGTTGTTGACCTTGGTTTGTGTTCCGGTATTTGAGATGGCTTGCTGAATCTGTGTATAAGGGGACTGGGGTAGCCCCTGTCAAGGAATGCATTGGGTTTTTGTTCACACTGTTTATTGAGTTCACTGTAGGTGGAGCAGATACATTTGACTCTGGTGGCAAGACTATAGGGTAGGGATTTTTGTCTTGGTATGGGTAGCAGCCATCAAAATGTAGGTACTGAAGATTTTTGGTGGGATTGGTGTGTACAGCAGTTTCAATAGTACCATTGTTTAGCGTGTCGGTTCAACATCCAGGAATATGGCATGTGTTTTGCAATATGCTCAGGTGAACTTGAGTAAACTGCGTGTGTTGAAGATGAGGAGCACCATATTCTGAATTTTTCATCTGAATTTGGTTTGAAATTACTCAGTACTTTTAACATGTTTATGCATGTAACCTATTTTCCATACAATTTGGAAGCATTGCATTAATTCTGAATAACAAAGTAACTTTTATGTGAAATAGTTTCTACACATTGACGCCGGCTGACAGCCAGCAGCGCTATAGCCCATAATGGCGCACACGTGTCACGTGCTCCTATGTGCGCAAAGAGGCCGATAATTTTAACTTTCCTATAAATGTTAATTTTTGGGTAAAATGTGTTATGTTGTCTTAACAGTGTTCAATATGACTTAAAACATTTGATAGGTCTTATACTAATTTTGTTTGGTTATGAATATACAAAGTGCCTACGACACTGAGATTAAGAACACTTAATATTCTGGCATGTACGCCATCACAAAGAGACATTAAAATAATATTCAAATTCATAACAAAATTATAGAAATGTAAAACAATATCTAATTTAATTTGTGCCATTTTATTTTCAATATAAAATATTTCACTCGACGTGCATAGCACTTCCGCTTATGTGAACCCCGTAGGCTTGCATGATAGGTCCGTGTGACGCTTGTATCTGGATAGTCTGTCGAGGAGAGTTGGCGAGGTAAGACACTCACATGCGCACTACAACTTTTGTTCACTGATGTAGGTTTCCATAGTCAATTTAGTTTACCGGTTAATCTTTGCTTCTTCCAACAGTTATGGTATCCATCCACATGTACATTATATTTAAATCAAATTAATACTAATTAAATACTAAATGTAACAAATTGTACAACTTAAACAACTTTATGAAAAATACATTTGTGTGCAAGGAACACTGAAATAGTTGCTTGTTAGCTAAAATGTGATGCCGGCTAACAGCCAGCGATGCTAGAGCCCATGACTGTGCTCATGTGTCACATGTTCTGCACATTCGCAAAGAGGTTGACAATTTTGAACTTTCCTATAAATGTTAATCTCAGGGTAAAATGTGTTATATTGTCTTTCAGTGTTTAATATGTTTTTAAATGTTTTAAAGTGTTTGTACTAATTTTAATTGTTTGGTTATGAATATTCAAAGTGCCCGCTGCATCAAGATTAAGAACACTTAATATTCCGACATGAACGCCATCACAAAGAGACATTGAAATAATATTAAAATTCATAAGAAAAATATAGAAATGAAAAACAATATTTAATTTAATTTGAGCCATTTAATTTTCAATATAAAATATTTCACTCTGCGTGTGCATAGCACTTCCGCTTATGTGAACCCCTTAGGCGGCCATGGTAGGTTCGTGCGACGCTGATATCTGCAAAGTCTGTCGAGGAGAGCTGGTAAGGTAAGACACTGTCTCGTACGCACTACAACTTTTGTCGGATTTAGGTTTCTATAGTCAGTGTAGTTTACCGGTTAATCTTTACATGCGTATGTTTTTGCCAGACATTTTCCCCAGCATTATGCTTCTACTTTACTAATTCTTACGCCCTTGTAACATTTTTAACTTAATCGAGGAGAAAGATGTCGGAGAGGTCACGCGACCCGCACATTTTAAATCAGACACCCACCATCTGCCTATGTTTATGGAATTTCAGTATAACTTCTCTATAATTGCTACATGCAATTTTAAGAGTTTTATATTTATGTATGTATTTGAAGGGTACTTTTCGTGTTTGAATATTTTACTGCAATATCACGTATAACTACGTGGCCGACCGAAGCCAAGTCTTTGCAGACACCATCATTGCGTTTTAAGAGCTTATTTATATAACATTGTATGTGCAATCATTTATTTCAGGGTTCTATGTCAGTTTCTTTCAGAGTTCAATGTATTTTTCACGTAAATTTATGCTTTTTGTACTTGACCATGTGGTCACAGTGTTTGATTTCACCGCCATCAGGCATGTTACAAGCCTGTAACAACGCTAATCTTAAAGAGAATCACTTGCTCAATATGAATAATATTTTATCTGAATTTAGTTTGCCGTTTCGTTTGTGTAATTAGTGTACGGTGCAATTATTCCCATCCTAGCCAGCTCTGTGTATAGGCCGTCACCAGACTAACCACGTGCTGGAGGGCGAGCCCCGACGAGTTTGTGTTAGTGATGCCAAGTAATCACTCGTGTTAGCATGTATTAAGGGTTTTCATTTGTAATTCACCGTGTCCTGTCTTCAGGGAAAAACCTTCAGTCCACTCTAGCGGCTGTCGTCCCTCTTCCCTTGTGTAGGCTGTGCTTTCATGTGCCTGAGTGAGATCATCCATTTAGGCGTCCGCTAGATTAATTACGGGCTGGGGAGCACCCAAGTGGATTTGGCTAGTCATGACCGAGATAATAATTTCGTTGGCACGTTGATGTGTATGAACAATGTCAATAAAAACAAGTCTACAGTGAACTCAATTTTTTTTATTCAGTAGTGACAGTGTCCTAGCCACATATGTTTTATCAATTGTTAATTTCAGTGATGTTTACTAAAAGTATAGTATTGCCAACGTGTTTGTAAGTACACACGGGTGAGATGGACACAGAACCCACAACATCCCTGAGAGCCCTGAGCCCAAATTACCAGTATTTGTGTCATTGTTCATTTTGTGTCTCACGTGACAGCATCAAATGTTTCAATTGAGATTGTAGTGTACATAATTAGAGTGTTAATTATTTTATCTAGTGTAAACCCTGATTCAGAAAAATTTCTCTTATTTTAAATAATTTTTATGTTTAACACAACTTCATGACAAAACAATTAATTCCCAAAATGTATAACAAATTACGCATTAAAATGCACTAAATTAAAAATAAAATGTACTGCTAACAAATTTTTGAGTATTCTGTAAAATCAAATAAAATCCCGTATTAATGTAACAATTTTAGAAAATATGTTGTTTATAATAATGGGTGACATTTTGAAGAGTACTTTTACTTCATTTTTTGCAGATTTTATTTCATGATAAAAATTGACAATGCACCATAAAATAATAAGACATCCGTGTAGCGATTTATATGAAAATTAATGGTAAACCTGTTATTACATGAAAATCGTTAAAGTTTACTTTTTTTTTTCTTATATGATTTACAAAAACAGTAACGGATTGGACCTGCAAATATGTAATACATTTGAATTACTGAATATAATATACACATACCTCACTATCACAAAATACAGTTGACTTTCGATGTATCGTTATTGCATGTATTGATAAACTGCATTCACCAACAATTTTTTGTGGTCCCCGCACAAAATTCCTATTTAAATAATGTTAACATAAACCACTTGTATCGTTTATTGCGTGGAGCATCGATCAAAGTATATTTCGAGCCCGTTCAACCAATATTTCCTGCAACTATAGTTTTGAAGCTGGTTGTTTATGCGAACGTCTTGTAACTGGATATGAAATACTTAATGTGCGCTACTGTTTATAACTGCTGTGCAGCACGGCGCTTTGTCTAGTGTCTTCCAAACACATCTATCTGACACTGCGGCGTGGTGTGATGTATGAGTCTGGCTTACTACTTCCTCTGCACGCCTCCAAGAGAGGAAGTGCTTGCCTATAGCAACAAGCGTGGCTACCTAGCATCCTCTCTCACCATTCTGTCTGTAAGTCTCAGTGGTGCACTTTCTTTCCTCCTCTCACATGCCATGAGAGGCGAAGCTGGTGTCTAGCAAAAGGAAAAGAACAAGTGTCTCCGCTGCGCCGCGCAGGCTAGCCTTCACACGCTGACCTAGAGCAAATGTGTGCCTGGCTAACGTAGATATTTTATCAAGAATATGCGTCGCCCAAAAGTGTTGCACCTATCATCACTTGTATTTCAAAGCAAATGGTTTCGCTTGAAAATGTTACGCAAAACATTTTAACGAGGAATTATTAACAGAAGAAAACACCTGTGCAAATAAAAAACAATATTTATTTAACTCGAGGGGCACCATCTTCTCAATTAAAATTATATGCCCAGAAGCATATACCTGACCTCACCTTCTCACCAAAAATTTTTTGTACATAGAGGGACGTGTAATATAAGTATACAGTCCTTTTTCAGTAACTTCTTGTGGGGAAATTGGAGGATTTATATTAATTAATTTCATGAGAAATGCATTTTTTGAATATACTGATATAATGTAAGGACCTATTCGACACCTTTTACCATCTAATAATGTGTAGGTAAGCACCGAGCCGAGTGCAGTGTAACTCACGATAGGGGAAATCAGAGGATGTGGTTTTGAATGATTAATTATTAAAGACAGTGAAGAAATCATTTATTTATTCTTTTTTGTCTCAAAATTACACGTTTTCTTTGCAGTGAATATATTTCACAACTTTAAAAGACAGACATTTGCCACGCACGTAAGTTGTCGCCAACAAGTAGTGGCATTGAGAGGTAATCTCCCCTGTTATGAAAACCACTGACCAACAGTAATATCCATTCTGTTTTCTACGTGTGAAAAAAGGAAATTCCCTACCAGATCAGACCCAGATCGCCTAGGTGGGAAGCTAGTGTTCTAGTTGTACGGTGAGCAGGTCCACTATTTTGACAAGTAACCCTCACCTGTACTGTTTTGAATTTATCATTCATAATCTTCCTTGTTGTTGACCATCAAACCAAATGTGATACGGATGTTTTATACATCTGCCTCGAAAAAAGTGGCTTCATTAACATGAAAAAGTGATTTCATGTACCACAATCAAATTCATTCACTTTTAGTAAATGTGTGTAACAGTATGGCATACAAAATGAGGCCATAAAAGTCACTTTTCCTTTCACATTTCGTACAAAGTTAATTGATTTAAAGACTCTTTATTTCCAGAATTAACACTTAAATCAGTCACCCATGCCAGAAATAAAGAAAAAAATTGTTTGTTTTCCACTTTTATTTCGAAAAGAAAATAAAGGACCAACCACTTCTACCTGTAATTTACAGCAAGAGAACAGAATTTTTAACCCAGGTTATGTGCTTGCAAAAGTTCTGAAACAGGACGTGGACATGCACAGCAGGATCAATTCAGTGTAAGACGAGAAATTCAGAATGGTCTCTATTATAAGTGGTTACTTGAATGTGACAATCTACCATCGTGAATATGTGATGGACAAAGAAAATGAATATGGCGACACATTTAAAAATCTTAAAACATAGTTTTTTTATTGTTATGGTCGTATAACACTGAAAATATAATATGACTGAATCCATTTTACATAGAATTGTATCGCAAAATACAGTGAAACCTGTTGCTGCAATGCAGTTTATTCCATTTTCCCCATAACAGTCTTTTTTTGGACGGTCCAGACAACTAACCTACCGTATTTTGGCGTGTATAGACCACAGCATGTTCCTTCCCTTCTGATTTCCTTCCTCTCTTTAAGAACTAAAACATTAAAATTTCTAAACATGTTTGAGGGGGATTTCGAAAAAAGTTTTTATGCCAATATTTTGTATATAAGCCGCACCCCACTTTTTTTTTTTTTTTTTTTTTTTTTTTTTTGTGGCCTATACATGCCAAAATATGGTATATGAACAATGTTGAAGAGAACCAGATTTCTACGGCTCTTAAAACATAAATTTCCCGCTTGCATCAATCACATATTGTGCCCGAAAGCCAAAATATATTTGGAACAATAATTTAGCTATGAAGTACAGTGGATTTCCGATGATTAATTTCTGTTATTTACGTTTTACCATATTTCTCATTGGTACATTCACCAACGATTATACGAATCGTTCACTTCTGAACGCTATGTAAATGCAAAACAACACGGATAATCAACAACTGATGCTATTAATAGTATTGTTTACATTTTGCAATAGTTTTTTGTGTTCTATAGACTACCATTCTTTTTCTTCGTATGTCTTTACTGCATTTGTAGGTTGGCTGCAATGAGAAACCATTTTGTATTTTTATTCTTCTTACATGTTTACTGCACCCGTAGGTTGGCAACAGACAATGAAAACGAATATCACAATCTTTGACACTATTCAGTTATCTATGGCTTTGTTATTGTAAACTGAATTTGAAATGAGATTAATAAGGCTTTGGCAGTATTTTGACAGGTGTGATTATTATCAAAACTATTGGCTGCGTGTTTTGGTTATAATTGGAAAGGTTTGAAAAAGACTTGGCAAGTAATGGCAAATCAATCAGTTGTGATTTAACAGAGGAATTGAGCATGGTTCAGCTGACAAAGGAACACTGGACAGAAATAAAAATAAATGTAAAATTTTGCTCAATTCAAAGAAGAATTTAAGTTTTTAATTTAAAGTAAATATTTAATCATAAATTTACTTGAATATTTTTTGGTTTAAACAAACATGCATTTTGGGGTTATGTATGATATTTCTCTGTTCTGAAATCCAAATCTGCATCCATCGTTTTCCCCCATGCTTCATGTTTTCTTCTTGGTGCACTGAAAAATGAATAATCGAGAATCCACTGTACACAGAATTGCCAGAAAGTGCAACAGTTTGTAGTCATTGTGCTGTATGAAAACTCATGGGAGTTCGCAGCAAACACTAGCTTGGTCTAGTTCAGTTAAAGTTTGAAACTCTGAATTAATAAAAGGATGCAAAATTCGTTGATTAAAACCAGAAAGTAAATAAAAGATGAATATACTGTTCACTAGAATGTTTATTGCCATCTCTTCAAAACATCAGCAAACAAAGACAATTGACAGTTGCAGTAGACAAAAGAAAAAACTCAAAAGACAGAATGGCCACCTTTACAAAACAAAACTTCTCTCTTCGAGACTAATAATTATGAAGACGGGAGAGAATAGATACTTTTCTCTCCCAGCGCCCTAATGAGCCCTCGCACCGATGGAAAATAAGTTTAATAGATTAGAAAAATGTCAGAAATGAAAACAGAAGGTTAAAGTAACTGGTGCTTGTTGATGCGAGTGAAATGGTCATTCGCCGAAAGTCATTCGGCTGACTACTGTTGAATGCACTAAGACGACGAAGAAACTGTGATACTTGTGACAAGAAAGTCGTGCTAACTCTATTTATACTGCATGAAATATTGCATTAAGTAAACGTGGTCCAATCGTGGCTTCGCAAAGTGCGCTAATGTCTAAAAATAGTCTGTGAATGCTGACGTGGGTCTCGAAATCAAAGTTTTACAATGCGCACGCGGGCTGTCACTTCTGCCTATTGTGACATCAATACACTGAGTTTCATCAAATGGTGCAATACACGGACGTGACTCGCTTACTAAACCCTTGAAAAAGTTGCACTGTCATCCTGTGATGTTTATACTACTGATGCAATGACTCAAATAAAATAATAAATTTGGGAAAATGCACATGTACAAAATATAAACAAATTCTTATGGCCACGATCTAAATATTAAATGAATTACTATCCTTAACACAAAAATATAGCAAATAAAAATAATTCCGAAATATATACATTATAATATATTGCAATGCTACATTACCCTCCTTTATTTGGGAAAGATTTTGACGAAACCTCCTTGAATGTCGATTGTATAAAAACTAGACTGTGATTCCATCTTTTTCAAGAAAAAATTATTTGATTATCTGACTACATAGTTATACATCCATATACAAAGTTCAAGTCACAATTACATTATGTTCATTCATATGTAAAGTAAGTGTCACAATAAAAATACTGTGACAGCTATCCCTGCAAATAGAACAAAAGTCAAAATCGATAGTGCCATATGAAGTAGAGAAAATGATGGCAGTTTGGGACGGCTTAACTTCGTTGCGACGGGGGTGTGTTTTGACGAGCTCACTACCTCACATCCGCTGGGCGGGCCTGTTGGTCTGCAAGTATGGGCGCCGCAGGGTCGCTGCCGCCCACAAAATCTATGACTGCCTTCCCCTCCCTCGTACGTCACTTTGTATACATTGTGCCCTACTATTGCTTCAACCCTATATGGCCCCTCAAAAGGATTTAAAAATTTGTGGATCTGCTTATTTACCAATGATGACAATTGGTGTGTGACCACAAGTACCTCATCACCTTCTTCAAACACTATTGGTTGGATGTTCTTATCCCACTTTTTTTGTTGATTCTTGGCTTTCAATTCCAGCCTTTGCGAGGTTGCAGTCCTCATATTCCTTACATTTCCGGCCTCAGTTTTTGGAAAACATACAAAATTTTGTAACACAGTGTTGGGTTTACCCATATTCATGTTCTACGGGGTAGCACCAGTACCTTCATGCCAACAGTTGTTTATTAATTGTTCGACATCACCGACTATCACAGCCCATTTACTATGGTGTTCAAAACAATCTCCCTAATGATACACTGCAGTATATCCTAACTAAATTACCAAAATTGATGTTAGAGTTTTCTACTTATCACTGGAGAATTGTGGCCCATTGTCTGAAATAATTTTCCTTGTCTAACCAATATCTAGTACATAACAATCCATTACTTTTTCTGTGATCACTTGGGCTGTAGCCTTCTTGATTGGGTATAGTTTCACAAATTTAGTAATCATATCAAGAACTACAAATATATATCCTATATTACCCCCCCCCCCCCCCCCCCTCGCCCCTTTTTAACTTTCAACAGAGGGCCAAACAAATCTACACAAACTATTTCCAATGGCTCTGTAGCCAGTACATGACCCATCATCCCCTTACATTTCCTATTGGGTGCCTTTGTCTGTACACATATTAATCAAGACCCTATTATGCTACTGGCTACTGTTGGATACATACCCAATACACAAAATTTTGCATGTACTTTACTGTTTTGGTAACACCATAATGCTCATATTCACTATGCATGTATTCATTGATTTCTTTACTGATCAGGTATACACAGAATCCATGTCTCACAAGTGGTGCCTATATTTTGAAACAAATACCCATCCTTGATCACAAATTTTTCCTTAATGAAATCTCTACAATTATTTGTTTCCAATTCCTGGACTACCTTTTGGAGTCGAGAATCCTCTGATAGGTCTGTTTTCAACTGTATTGCAATTTCTCGTAATCCTGTACCTACTTGCTTCATTTGTTCCCTCAAAGACAGGATTTGAAACTCCTTAGCCTGAGCGGCCTGTGTATCTGTCCTACCCCTTGAAAGAGCATCTGCTACTACCTGTGCCTTGCCAGGGATGTGTTCAATATTTAAATTATATTCTTGTAAAGCTAAAATCAACCTTGTGATCCTACTATGTAGCAGTTTGCAGTTATTCAAATGGTATAAGGTCTTATGATCGGTGAACACTGTTGTCCCTTATATAATGTACGAAATTTTGAACATGCACATATGATACTAAGCAATTTCTTTTCTGTGACCGTATAATTTATTTCTGCAGTATATAGTGCCCTACTTGCAAAATTAATAGGGACATGTTCCCCTTGATCATTAGCCTGAAATAACATGGCACCTACAGCCTCATTGGAAGCATCACAAGTTATGAAAAATTTCCTATCTAATCTGGGATGGTGTAACATCATCTCTTTTTCTAATTCTCTTTTCAGTCTATCTACCGCTTCTTTCTATTCAGTTTCCCATTCCTAAGCCTGTCCCTTTTGTAATAATTTTCTCAAGGGTGTACAAATATGACTGAAATTTTGAATCTACTTCCTAAAATAGTTGAAAAATCCTACCAATTTCTCTAATTGTTCACGATTGATTGGATATGGGTAGTCTTGAATAGCTTTAACCGTACTGGGATCCACACGAATACCTTGAGCACTAACCAAATTACCTAGGAAACTTATCTCCTTTTTTTAGGAATTCTGATTTGTTAAGACTAGCAGTCATTTGGCCCATCTCAATTTTCTAAGTACCAACTGTATGATGTTGCAGTGCTCCTTAAAAGTTCTTGTAGCAATCAGAATATCATCAACATAAATGGTAACTAACTCCAAAACTTCAGGTCCTAACTCTTTGAGTCCCCAAATAAAATGACTAACAGAAACATTTAAACCAAAAGGTAGTCTTTCCTTGATGAGGAAAAGCAGTGTAATGTCTTAGACTGCTGCGCCAAAGGAATCTGCCAATATGAAGCTACCAAATCAGTTATTGAAAAATATTTACACCCTTCAAATTTCTGTAATAACTCGTCCATTGGTGCTGGTGATTCTCTATTTGGTATGATGATTTGATTTAGCTTCCTTGCATCTAAACATAACCTCCCCCCCCCCCCCCATACCAATTTTTTTTTTTTTTTTTGACAACTACTATAAGATTTATATACTCTGAACTATGCCTCTTGATAATGTCTGTTTCTATTATGCTCTGCATTTCTTGTTCTACAACTGGTCAAAGAATACACTATTGGATATGGTTTTTATATGAAAGGTTTGTCTTCCCCGATTTAACCCCAGATAATTTGCAAATGCTTCATGGATCTCAAAATCAAAGTATTACAATGAGCGTGCGGGTTGTCACGTCGGCCTACTGTGACATCAGTACACGGAGTTTCATCAAATGGTGCAATACATGGACGTGACTCGCTTACTAAACCCTTGAAAAAGTTGCACTGTCATCCTATGATGTTTATACTACTGATGCAATGACTCTAATAAAATAATAAATTGTGAACAACAAACATGTACAAATTCAAGCAAATTCTTATGGCCATGATCTCGTAAACATTAAATGAATTACTATCCTTAACACAAAAATATAGCACATAAAAATAATTTCCGAAACATATACTTTTTAATATATTGCAATGCTACAAGTTTATTGCAATATCTTATACCATACCAAGTTTAATTTAATTTTGATGTGTTCTGTGTGTGGTTATTTTCGTGTCAATGTATATCACGACAGATAATTAAAAAACATTATTGTTTCCATAGTCCTGGGATTACTTTTATAAGTGAAAGTATGGAATACAATGTTTGATCAAAGTGTATTTTGATTGGTGTCATACGCTTGTAGGTAATACAGAGCTAAGCCACTTGATGCAGGCTGACCTTGGGTCATGCCTCACATGTACTGTAAAGTACAACTTCGTAGCTCCATTGTTATGTTTACAGCAGAACAAATGTTTGTAGTGTGTTCCATTCACGGTAGCAGAGGAAGTTGGCCAGAGACTATTACCTTGTGTTTGTGTGGTGTTCAAGGGATGGCATCTGTCAGCACAGGTCAGAATCGCATACATTCAATGAGTTTCAAATCCACGATGCTGTCTAATAAGCAAAACTTGTAAAGCAGTTTTCTTTTATGCTAGTACAAAAAAAATCCCCATGTATGGAAGTTTCCGAATTCCCCACATATCGCTCCCTGTGACTGTTCCTTCAAAAATCAAGTCCTGTGTGAAAGGAAGATGATTTCTAAACATAAAGGAAATCCAATAGACTGTGATGAGGTAGCTTCTCTCTATCCCAAGAGGTGAGGTGCTTCCAGCAATTGAAGCAATGTTATATTAATTGGCTTGACTATAACTGAGCCTGGCAAAAACATGCATAAAAAATAGGCCAGGCACGACCTTAGACTTACAAGCAGTTTTTGTGTTGTATAACAAAAAGAATGAACTAGTGTAGTTGCAAACCACCTTTCGAAAATTCAGCAGTGGGGTATTAGCTGACACATAGGAATGTCCATAGATGTAACAGTATGGCTTGTTTTTTGAATTCATCCAATACATACAAAATATGAAATGTTTCCGTTATCAATGTTATATATATATATATATATATATAAAGTAATTAGTTTTGTAAAAAAAAGTTTATCTTGTAAAATTGGTGGATTGGGTAAAAAATGTAAACATTATAATAATGTTTATTTTGTAATAATTTTTCATGAATATTATAACATAATATAAAACTGTTTCCAGTCAGTAATTTAGAGTTTTTATCTACTTCTTTACAAAGTAATTTGTACAACTGTTTTTTGTTATAGCAGCACTTTGTATGGCCAAGAGTTTTATTATTGTTCATACATTATCAGTGATTACAAAAATACTCACACTATGACACACTCCGTGGGATTCCTTTTCTTACGCTCTTCTCCTTGCTGGTTCTATGGGAGAAGACGGGTTAGGTAGAGCGGGTGTAAGTGCTGATTCCCTCCGGGATGCGAGTTGACTGCCCTTCTGCAGTGGGGGTCTAGTGGGGCCCCAGTTGGTGGATGGGCGGGGGTTTACTAGAGGGGAATCAAACCCCATGGTGAGTTTGATCGTGAAAGTCTCCCCTCCCCCCTGGGAGCTCTATCTTACTCGCTGTAAAGCTGTCAAGATGTGTGACACCAGCTGTCACTAATAAAATTAAAATAATAGCGAAAAATATAATGAGGATGATAATGTAATGTGGTGGGGTAAACCAATTACCGCCCTGGGTAGCTAGTCAGTATTGTTCAGATGCCGATGGTCTGGTCGTGGTATTGGCTGGTTAATCTATGTAGACATTGGCATCGGCCCACCCCTAATATTAATATAATCAATTTAAGATGTGTACATTTTTTTGTTATTCAGGACAGTTTTACTTGAAATCAATAAATGAAATCTGCTAACTTTCCTTTACTTAGTCTTGGCCAAATATTTTCTTTCCCGCATACACAAATAGTTGCTAAACACCCGGGCCACATCCATAACACATAAACATCTATATCTCACAAAGGGAAAAAAAAAATGCTGTTCAACATGGCCACCAACCACAGTTTCTCAAACTCCCCACAAAATCAAAGAAAACTGTACACTATTATTTTCTTATAAAGTATTTGTACTCGTATACTATTTTTCACGAGCTAAAAAATATAAAGCTTACTATTTGTGTCTTGAAGTAATTTTTTTCAACAGATGTGAGAAATTTTTAAACAAGTAATTCTAGTAATATTTTGTTAGTACGTTGTCGACCGTGTGCAGACACACAAATGCTCATCTAGCTTGGAGTGGGGAAAGTCGGTAAGCCGAAGATGTCCGATTGGGCCCTCGTACTAAACGACTGATAACTCTGAATACAGTTTTGGATCCAACAAATATTTTATACAGCTGCGAGACAGTAGGTTCATGATTGTGTCAGCAGTTACCTACAAAACTTAGAATAAGCACCCAGACCAGAGTAAACATAATAATTATGACTTTCATAGATTATTTTAAAACATTCAAGTAGTACGAGGCAATATTAAAGTTTGAAATATGTATACAGAAAATGTAGGAAGATAACCCAAAATTACATATACTCAAGAAATTTTCTCCTATTCTAAATGCTTTCATAAATATATCATTTGCCTAATTTATGGTACTGTATTTCAGTAAATGAATTGCTTATATTTCTGCCAGTCATTCCGAGGAAATCTATAGCTTTCATTTGTAGTGTGTATTTCTACAAGAACTAGATTATGTTGCATATTTTCCTGGTACGGAAAGTTCATTGTCCAAGTGCTCTACACTAGACATCATAATTTAAATACCTGAATATTATTGGGAAAAAATTGGTTCGTACATGCCAAAATATTTATTTGCTGAATGCTTTGACTTTCAATAAGTTTTGTACTCATTTTTCGTGTAGTAATACTCTCATTAGTTCAACCCTGTATAATTTATTGAAGACAAAAATACTACATTATGAGTATCAGTAATATGTGTTGTAACATGTTGGCATTGTGCAAAACCATTTCGCTCTGACAGGTATATTTGTTTGTGTGAATGCATATAAATTTCAGAAACACTTCGTGCATAGACATAGAAAACAATAATTTGTGTGGTTTCTGAAAAGCTGCAATCATTCATAAACTGAATTGTTAAAATTTAAATTTTTATCTAAAACATAGCAGCCACAACTAACAAGAAGAGCATGAGCACAAAAAAATATCAATATTTTTATCAACAAGCGTACAGATTTAAAAATCCAATCAAATTAGTAGTATTTTGACTATTATTTTCTAAAAAAAAAATCCAGTTGCCGGTTCTATAACATATTCTTTGTCTAATGCAAGTCAACTAGAGGATATTATGATGACATGTGCCGGCAAAATAAAATATACCATCCTTTTTCCCTGGTAGTGAAAAGACGAAATAGTGCAAAGTGGCCTGAAATTTATTGCATACTTTTCGTACGACATGCCATATGCAACTGAATAATGGTAAATTACTTCCATGGGAACACTAAGGCATGGAAGAGAGATAGTGTGTCCTGAGAGATAAAGAAGACTGCAGGAGGGGTGGAAATGTTTCCTTCTCCATGGCCTTCCTAGCAGAGTGACGTAAGTCAAGGATACCAATCCAAGCCTCCTACCATCGTGCCTCGTTCCACACCACTGTGATACTCCGATTAGCCCAGTAACTGACATGCTGTATAGGACTCTTAATATTACACATCAATTAAAGTTATCAGTCCTGACCGCTTGATGGAGTGGGATTACTATGCACACATGAAATGAATAACCAAAGGACTAACTTTAAAAAAATCACCAGATGCCAAAAGACACCCAAAAGAGGCTAAAAAAAAATTTGCAATGTTTGTGTTAGTAACACATTCAAAAGAGGACGTAAAATAAGGATACTAACAATAGCTTGGCAATAACGCACAGCAGACTGATAGTGGAGAAAAGGACGATGTCCCATCAGTTCCCTGTATAGACTTGAGCTGTTGCTTTCTCTGCAACGATGTCCTGAGCCACAGTGTTGTCAATGCAAATCATGCCCCAATAACATCAATTCAGGAATGGAACCTGTGATGCAAGTGTCAAAACACCAATGCAAGACATCGGCCGGCACCTTGTGTCTCACCCCCTGGTAGACACGGCGGACCTCTATAGATAGTTATTTGTGTTTAATTTTGAAAACTGGTTATTTTCGTTGAACATTGACTTTATGCAAAAAATTGCAAATTTTTATATATAGGTGTGTCAGTGGGTCCAAATTTCGCAAAATATCTACAGCAGTCGACCGTATTTCTGGAAATAGCAAGGGTTTTTTTTTAAGTAAGGTTCCTTAATTTCTATGAACTGTTTTCTAGATGGGTCTTGAGAGCACTTTCGTTAGAATGACAGTTTCTGTTTGATGAAGAAGTTCATCTCTTAAACTTACCAGTACAGTATTTATAAAATTGTTGTAAATATCTTTTCTTGTAAGTACCGTAACCACGAGTGATCATATAACGAAATGCTGAATGTAACATGTTTATATAATTGTCTCTTGATATAAAGCAAGGTATCCAACAAACTGGAAAACAGGGAAAAGACAGGGAAATTGAAAATACAGTAGTTGTGGGCACAGGGAAATGTTCATTGGTAAAGAAGGAATCTGGTGGTTGTTTTTTTTTCTCTTCTTCTCCCCACATAAAAAAGGTAGATCCTACCGCCTATTAACTGTTGTGGTTTGAGTGAGTAGGATTTGTACTAATTCAGTGCTATTTTTGGTTTTGAATTGTGTAATATTAAATTCTGCTTGTAAAACTTGGGCTTGGGAACAGATCTTAGTCGATGTCAGTTTGTGTTGCCATTTTGTTTTGTGTTAAATTTTATATTACCAGTTTATTTTTCTAGATGTTTTTGTGACCTCTGATAGCACTTTATAAATTGAAAAGTGTTTAAGTTTGTAATTTTATTACTTTATCACTCATTTTTTTCTCTAATTCTCTTTCTTATCATTCTTGTGATGATTTATATGTGAAATGTTAGTGCCTACAGATGATGTACTTTCTTTTGGCACATTTATAAAATGGTTCATTATTCATTCATTTCTTACGTAATGGAAAGTGGTAGTGTGCCAATCAATTATGTACTGAATGTTAATTTTTCTATCTTAAATATTTGTTACAATAAATCTTAAATTTCTTATCTTAAATTACAGAACTGAAACAGATTTTCGTGTTAGGAAGGAGAACTTCAATGTGAAGTGTTTTAAATGCTTGTTTGAAAACTAAAATGTAAGTTCACAGTACAAAGTTAGAATGATATTGTTTTGCTTTTGAGAAATGGTTTGAAATACTGTATATAGGAAATATTGATATTATTGGATTCATTTTTGCAGTATATTATTACATTTATAAGTATGATGTTTTACTGCTACTGCTTCTTGAAGTGGAATCTTTTCTGTCGCACTGAAAGAAATTGACAGGGAAGAGTCAGGGAAATTGCATATCAGGAACTGTTGGAGACATGTAAAAATTTCATCTTAGCTATGTAAATAAGCACTTTTATTTGAGGATTTTAAGGTGTTTCTAACAGAACCTAACAACCATGTTCTTACATTTTAAATTCCATCCCAGAATCCAAACTACACAGCAATAATATAAACACACTTAACTTAAAATTAATATTAACTTTACACAAGGCAAAAATGATGAAATGTAAGTGCAAGATTTCAAACGATAGAAATGATGAAATGTAAGTGCAAGATTTCAAACGATAGTCATATAAACAAAGATAAAAATATTTAATCTGTTTTAAAATTGGATATTGTGTTTTGTTAGTTCCCATATGTAAATAACATTTTTAAAAGATTTTTACGTTTAAAGTGAATTTAAATTATGTTAGAAACTTGTTTAAATTATATTTGTATTGAAAATAAAAATGGCAGGTTGAGGGGAGGTAGTTCTATTTGGGATTTGATTCATTGAAGAAAAAAAAACCAGTGATGTGTAGAATTTACCTTCGAGCTCCTCAGTTTCTTAATTGATTTTACTACTACAGTAATTTTGTTTATGATTTTTGTGAGATTTAGGGGATTTATTTCCCCTATCTCTTTCATTACATTTTGTATTTCTTAATTCCATTTTCTTGATATTTTTGTTTCAGATATTTTGTTTTTCTTGCCTAAAACTTTTAAGCTGATTTTTACATTTACTTTTTTGATATTATGTCATTCCTTTTCTGTATCTTGTTCAAAAGGCAATGTGAAGGTGTTGACTTGCGAGTCTGTTATGTCCATTAATGGGACAAATAATTTACTCTACCTTCTGGTATGACAACCCAACTGTATGTACCAAATAAAACGTAAAACACAAGCTTTATCATATCCTACATATAGCCAGCATAACATCAATCTTGCCTTATTGAAAAATACTGTGTTGATACTACGTGGAACAAATTATTACAGTCGCGTGTAATTTTCTGCAGCTGTACGAAGTAAATGTACCCTTTATCTACGTAACATTTTACTGTCCTGTTCCCTCGTCTCAGTGAACACCAACGGACTAGCTCAGCATGAGTTGGAGACTTCGACTACGTAATAATGAAAGTTTGTTGATACCAGGATTGCCAATAAATAAAAGAAGTTAAATGTTTACTGGAGATTTATTGTATCTGCAAAACTATTGACACTCACAGCTGACAAACAAAAAAGAAGACAGAATTGCAGCCTTTACAAAACAAAGCTTCTCACTTTGAGAGTTACGAAGACGACAGAGAATCGTTACTTTTCTCTCCTGACGCCCTATTGACTCCTCACATTGACGGAAAATAAATTTAATAGATACTTGAAATGTCCGAAATACAAAAGAAGGTTAAAATCGCGGGCACTGGTCGGTGCGAGTCACGTGATCACACACTGCAGGCTGTCCAACTGACAGCTGACAAACGATTGTGCTGCGACTAACTGTTTGGATGTGATGTGCTCATCAATTGTTGTGATCCCCTAGAAAGGTTGCGCTTCCTTATATATTGGTAGAAAGTTTCCTCATTGAAAACATATTGTTTTTGAGCAGTCGGTCACGTCAGCCAAAAGTGCCCGCTGTTATTTTCCTCGTTTCACCATGTTGTGCCTTGCGGTGGCGGATGTATTTAGTTTACTAACCCAGTGAAAAGGAAAAGGTGCGCTATCGTTGGCGTCTGTTGTTGACGTCTGTTTCTGCTGATGAAATGAGGAAAGAAAAATAACAAATTTGGAAACACGAAAATATATGAAATACAGATAAGTTGTCATTGCCATGACCTTTCACATATTACATGAATTACTATCCTTGACTGAAATATACACAATTGAAATACTTCCCGAATATGCAAATTATATATATCTAGCTGCAATGCTACATCTACTTGCTCCAATTCCTTTTGTTGTGTAGGTTGTACTTTCTCTTATCTTTTGTGTGGTTATATAATTTTTTATTTTAAATCAAATTAAATTAACAGTGAATGTAGTCTTTCATTTAATGTGAAATGGCAGCATGTTTATCAATACCAGTTCTGTATTGTGTAAGATGAAAAATCCAAAAGTGACTTTGAAACTTAATATGTACAAGTTTTGCAGTGGGTTCCTGTTAACACAGCTTATGTAAGGCTTGTGCATTGTGTGAGTAATTCAGTGCATTATTTTTTCAGACCTCGAGGGCATTCCTGCTGTGGAGCAGGTTTGTGGGTGCGCTGATTATGTGTTTCAAACGGTGGAGGAAGGCGAAGGTCACAAGCGACTCACATAACGTGCCATGGACACCCCCACTCCATTGGCGGAACAAGTCCAAGAGGCACCGGGCCCTCTCCTTTGAGCTACACTTGAAGACCAAGTGGGAAACGAGGCTGGGACGCCTGACAGGCATGCAGGCAACGTCCATCATCTGGCTACACAACCTGGATGTGAGTAGAGATGCATGCTGTCAGGAATGGAGCCTGCAAACAGTGATAGCGCATTTGAATTAAAAAGTGACATGGTGGAGGAGCATGTCAGAGCTTGCATAATAATTTTTTTCAGCTTACGTGCAAGATATTTGGATTTAGCATGAAAAAATTCTCATGGTATCATGTTACGTTGTGGCAAATGCTTAATTAATTATACAGTAATTCCTCATCAACCGTGGCTTCTAGAACCACGGTTTCAATTATCAATGTATTTATTTTTGTAGACAGTTTCCTAAACCATGATACAAGGATTCCATTATGCGCCGGGTTTTCTTTTTCCTCAAAAAATTGTTGTAGCTCATAATGCAGTCGCTGCTCCACTCTTTTTGTTGCGGCCAGCGTAAAGCAATAAATATTCTATGCCAGAAGCTTGACATTGGGAGGAAGACCAGGGGTAGAAAGCATTTTTTGTCTATGTCAAGTGTCGCTCTTGCCTTCTTCCCCCATCCCCTCATGCCCCTTTCCCCCTTCTCACCCACCAGCGCTGCCCTTTCGGAGATATCAAAACAAGCCTCGGTATTGAACCTGCTTATTTAGAATGCAACCAGTGACATCTGCTTTGTTACAAGATGCCGTAGCTACATTGTTACTAGTAGATGATAAATGAGAGAGATAGTGCAACTCACTTAAAATCAACAATTTCCACTAAAAGTACAGAATAAATAACTATTTCCTACTATTTTTAACAAAAGTACAAGAAAAAATTAATAACTCAAAATCTGATACTCAATGAAAAACCAAGCAAATTAAGCTCAAAATCAAGTAATTGCATAGTTTTCAAGCAACTTTTTCGTGTTTCTATAAGCCTCAATTTTTGATCTCCAAAATCAAGCAAATTTAGGCCAAAATAATGTGATTTTAAGCTAAAGACAAGCAAATTTTCCAATTATTTATATATATATCCATCCCCCAGAAATGGACGTGCAGGATTTGTTATTTTAAAAAACAGCAAATTTTAAATAAAAATCAAGTAAATTTCTCGATTTTAAGCAACTTTTTCATGTTTTCTAGAAATGCTAATTTTGCAAGCTAGCAATCTAAATCAATCAAATTAAAGTTAAAATCATGTAAATTTAATTAAAATCAAATGAAAAGTTATGCTATTATTCATTATACTTTATATTCAAAGTTCTACGAACTTTTTAAACACTTCTTCTATATGTTCAAATTCATCACCTATTTCTTGAAGGGCATATTTACTGTCAATGTTTTCTAAGAGCAAAAATTGTAAGTTTTGTAGATTTAAATGAAATTTTAAAACTGTTTCTCTGAGTTCGTCAAGAAGCATTATCTAATTTATAGGAAGGTGTATTTGAAACATCACCAACTTTACAAAAGTTTGTCATACTGCATGGCAGGCCTGGCGTTTTTGTGGATTTAATCAGTTTTTATTGATATTTGAAGGTTAAAACGGATAGGCGGAAAAACACTGAAATTCACGGATATTTACAACTTCAGATACAACATTTCATGTTATAATAAACTTTTAACGAAACCTGAGCCACATGCCTCACAGGATCCAACGAAGTTCTTGACTAAACCTATACTGCATGCCACAGAAAGTTGCACCAATGTTCAACCAATCATCTGCTCATGCTCATATTGATCCAGAGAAAATGCCCGTGCCCATATTATAACGGCCATCTTGTGAATGAAACCTAAACTGCACGCCGCAAACTCTTCCACGTATGTTCAACCAATCTTCTGCTCGCGTACGTATTGATCAGTGTCACTGTTCTAACTAAATGCTAGTGCCCCAATATTATAACAGCCATCTTGTGAAACCTGAACTGCATGCCGCAAGCTGTTTCAATTTTCTGGCTGTTCACTTAACTTACCGGCGGCACCAGCACAAATAATACGTATTTTTCAATCACAAAATCTGTAGAAAGCTAATAAATGCTGTAGTCCTAAGGATTAATTATTTGATGGACATTTTTCACAGTTACGCACGTATGCATTAAAACATTTGTGAAAGGTTTGGAACCAATGGGAAAACATGATGTAGGCAGACGTGCCCTTGTTCATATTGGCATTTTGAGTAAAAAGTAGGGTTAGGTAGTTGTTTTATTTGATTCCAGTGCACACTTTCATTTTCCTCTTTCCTCATGTTCTCAGTCATGGCAGGCACTGAAAGACTAATGTTAGCTAGCTTCCATCCATTAATTAATGCAGGATATGATAGCTAGGTTGGCATTCCAACATGTTTTAGTGTAATTAAGTACCAAATTAAATTGTTGGGGTTCTGTTTATTTTATTTAGAGAGAAAAAGGAAACTGTGACTGGTTGGGGGCTTTTATTTTAAACGTCTTTCATGAGACAACATTATTTTAATGTTCTTATAGTGTGTGGCATATTTTTTCGATAGAGCAGTTGAAAATTTTGCTAGTGAAATATTTAAATTATTTAACTTTGAAAATGTTAATTTTAGTGGGAAAAAAAATGTGATAACGTTGCTGTTCGTATTCATACAGATGCAGCAATATAGACACACGCACACACACACACTTCGACTGAAGTTAAGCTTTCACTCGTTGAATTTTTGATATAGACAAATATTATTCACTCACTATAAAAGTGTGGAAAGTGCGGCTTTTTCAGGCCGTGTGCATTTCAATATTAATGTTAACGGTTTACAAATACATTTACAAAACACGAAAACTTACTGTTTGTAAAATTCGCAACTTATTGAACTGGTGTTTTTCTATGGCAATCCTTGCAAGTTTACACTAAAATTGTGTTTGTTCATCACTATCATTAAATAATTTATTTGCAGAATCATTCTGTAAAATCAATACTGCGCACGTTTCCTGAAACCAACAAAATTACACTTAGATAGGCCTACGTAAATTATATTTGTGTTAATTCATTGCAAATGGCAGTAGGGAAAATGGCGGAACAATCTGTTTTATGAGTTTTACGTGCCGATTAATATTACTTTTCATTCAAGAAAACGCAACGGTACCTACAACCAACTATGCTTGAAGAAAGCAAATAAAATAATAATTAACTACAGGTTAAATATTCCGACAACATCAACAAGATATTCGTATAATAAACACTATGAGAAAAATGCACATACACAGCAGCCTTCACCGGGCTGGAAACATAAACATGGCTAGCCATTGGCTGGAAACGTTTACTGTACGTACATGTCGATATACTCTGTCGTAATTGCTAAACATGGTTTTAAAGTCCAGTCACTAATAGATATGAAAATTTTATATTGCTTCAAAATATAATTTAAACCATAAATGTTTCAAGTATAACTAAGATTTTAAATTACAACTTTTAATTCTGAGTACTATTTTCTTCCAAAGCTATTATCAAAATCGCCAACTTAAAAACACGGATCTTGCCGCAATTCATCAGCTGATACACTACTTTACGAACGAGAGCATTTACTGTTCTGTAGAGAGGGGTGGACAGAGTAGTGGCGGACAAAGCGGCAGATTTGCTCAAGCTGCATGACAGGATACTTATGTGTTGTATTCATAGGAGGTCAGTAAGTCAAAGCTGATTCCAGCTCCCTTCCGGCCCCATAGAGTGGGGGTGGAGTGTGGAATAGTCTGGTTGGCTGATTCACCTAGTGGAGGAGTTTCGAGTGGTTGGGGCTCTTCCGAACTCTACCCAGGAGCAAAGCTTGGGTGGCCATCTAATGGGTGTGTTTGTGGCTTTCATTAGCACGTGGTCTGCCAGTTTCACTCTGATGGGCTGTTTTTATGTAGGAAACGACACAATGACACTCAGGATATTAGCACACAGAAGAATCACGTGTTATATTCAAGAAGAATAAAACACTGTGGCCTTGTAGTTATTACACTATCCTATCTATCTACCTGTTGTTCTTAAGGAACCAAGAGGGTGGCTACCAGAAGGGTAGCGTTAATGATTGCTATCAGCATCCAGTGGGCAGGATAGTCCTGAAGGGAATGTCGCAACTGTTACCAATATGGTAAGACCAAGGCTTAGTAAGGAGGGAGCAGTAACATCTTCAGGAGCTATTGATGGTTCAGTCTTCCAGAGGCAGGAGGGTCTGCGGCTGCAGAAGTTGCTTCTGGAGGTGTTGTCTTCAACTGGTAGCCGATTCCGGCCCTTAGGAGAGCTGTGAAATTTGCGGACGTACCAGAAATCGCAAACCGCCGGTGGCTTCCTCCAGCCCTGTCCAGAGCAGTGGAGGAAACATAGACTGCCATCTACTGGTCTTGCAGGGCTTTTTTCTACTCATTTCTTGCAGGACAGGTGGTGGCGAGAGGCGAGGAAAGAGATAAGCTCCTCCCCCTATGTTGTCTGCTGGTCGTAGTCTGCTGCTGCAGAAATTGCTGAAACTGGAAACTTCATCCCTTACTTCGTCTTCAGGGTGCCTTCAGGATGTGTGCTGCTATCTCTTGGCACACTGTACAACTACGTAGTCTTGGTTGGCGCGCTGTTTCTCAGTCCGGCAGTACAATCGCACTTCGGGGGGTGTTATCGTGACTTCTGGCTTGGAAAATCTGGTGAACAGTACAAGCTACGGACGTGTCTGTAATATCATCCAACCTTACGCTGGAGTATCCTGTAGCCACGTGTCCAGCCTGTTCAAGTACTGTTAGTTTAATGACTTGCCAGTGGGGTGAACATGCGTTGAGATGGGTCAAAAATCGAGTGCTTGTTAAAGAGGCACAGTGTGTCATGCATCAATGTACATGTGGGAACCCTCATCTACTGAAATCCCGTATGTATGGAAATGTTTTGACAGTCTCCTGAAAAATGGTAGATAGGGAGTCAACTGTATATAACTGAAATGAAATGTTTACTATTAGATGTTCGACTTACATGTGTATATGTATGTTTGTATGTATTGTGTATTTTTACTTTTCTTACTTTTGATTTTTAATCTTTAAATATTACTATGTGCTTGCTGCTTTGTTTCGCACAAGTAAGTGAGAGATTTGGACAGCTCTTAACATTGAGCTCTTGAGAGCCGATGGAAGTGAAGGACAGAGCAATTATATAATAGCGGTGGCAAGTCAATGGAATGTTTTAAATTACAGGCGAACGATAAACCATGGAGAGTATATCTGTTACACAAAGCATCTCGCTGCGCATACCTCTGCATGGCGCTGTGTTATCCTTTTTGCAGCGCGTGCTACTGACCTTGGTTGTATTGAGTTTCTGCATTTATCTGAAGAATTTTCTAGTGGTTTACTGCCCCAGTTGGTCAGCATGACTCAGGGTGCGTCAAACTTCCCAGGTCAAGGTTAGCAGAGTATAAATAACGCGTCGGGCCTCCAAGCCGGCATTTGTTGTAGTGATGAGTGGATGAGTGACTGGAGTTTTAATGATAGACAACGAGCCAGCAAAATGAGCAACGAGAGGAATATCTGCAACTGCTAGCATCGTCGCAGCGAATAGTATGAGATGAGTTTATTGACTAACCAAACAGATACATCAAGCAGGATGCTAATTAGAGTTAGAATGGACATTAGATATTGAGCTCACTGAGAAATAAAAATAGAATAATAGTGGAGATATATAGATTAATGCTATAAATAACAGCTGTGTGAATAAATTTTAAAAATGTAAATTAGTTCTTTTATTTTTATTAGTACCTCTAGCCCTCAAGAACTCAGATACGCACCTCTGGCGTCTTGTAACAATATGTATGGTTTAGTCATATGCATATGTAACTGGTCCAATGTAAGATAAAGGGACCATGTGTTAACTGCCTTAAAATCATAAGTAAATATACACAGCCGCCAGGTGACAAGAAATGGCTCCTAGCAGTGTGCCTGCTCCATGGTTCAGCCAGTGATTGCTAGGCATCAGCCAACAGTATCAATGGGTAGCTGCATGCTCAGCTCTACCGCCTGGAGGGGATGACAAGTCAGCCGCCTAGCGCCTTCCCCTCCATCACCTTGGAAAGTTCATGGCTTCCTATCACATGGCTCATTCAGAGCATCAGCGAGTCTAGCCGCATTAATTGCATCTGGTTATGTAGTGTGTGTCGACACTTCCATTTATCTTTGCCACAGCTCAAGCTATGGCTGCTGAGAGTGCACCAACATGGCTTTATTGGTCAAGGTCATGTCCCCACTCCCACCCAGACTACTTTACCCTGCACATGATCCACATATTCCCATATTAATCATAACATCTTCCCATGCTATATCAAATATGGCAAGAACTATTGTGGTTACCTTTTATGTTTTGTTTCCTAATTAACCTCATTTTCCTTCCATTCTTCGTGATTCACTTTTACAGTAGTATGTAGACAACTGAGAAAGTTTATTAAGGGAATTGAATTATTTTATTGATCATACTGTATATGAGTGTGCACACTGAACCATCACCCTCTGCATTATAAATCATGTATCGGTGGCCCAGTAGACCCTCAAAAACACACAACATACAAGACCGAAGATGGTGAATGCAAGGAGTGGATCTAGTTGTGCTTACCTGTGTGTTGTAAAAGGACTTTTAACTACTTAGGCCAAGTCCCAAAATCCTAACATTAACATGCAATCAATTATTGATGTAATCGCTTCATTTTAAAAAAGACATGTTCTTATTATGAACCTTGTTAACAATGTAGTTTTCACCCTTAGGAATTAAATAGGGTAAAACAAATAAAATTATGTAAAGACAACACTGTAGTCAGATGGCATTGACAGTTTAATAGTTCCTTGTTTAAAAACTAATAAATAAAGTTGTTACATTTTCTTGTTTGAGTATTATTATAGATAGTGGCTCAGTGGATAGAGTGATTCCAAGTGGGGTTGTAGTGGCTTAGTGGATAGAACTATATCCAATGTGGAGTTAATTTCACTTTTTTTTTATAAGCACCTGACAATACTATAATAAAAAAAAGTCACTTGCCTATAACAGTTACAATGTTACAAATTTTTGTTATCATGCAAAGACTGCAAAAAAAAATTATGTGATATGTGGATATACAGTAGAGTCCTGTTATAGCGAGACGTCACGGTTCCAGGTTTGACCCTCGCTATAAGTGTGTCCTCGCTGTGTCCGAATTAGACCGATTTTGATCCCCAGTAGGGCCTAGTACTTAAAAATAGCCCTAAGATTGCTTTTAAATTGTTTTCAAACCACCATAATGTAAAAATATCCTGTTATATAAAAACTGATTGCGTGAAATTGAGCGGAAAATCTGACCGCCTCACATGAGTATAGCCGCTCAGCCTGCAATCAGTTGCTTGGCCTATGCAGCATTTCCCGCTATCGCTTACTCGGCCGCCCAAGCACTGCCCTGCAAGTGATAACTCGCCCGTCACAGCTCCGCACGACTGCCTCAAACCAAATATACCCGTATTTACTTGCATAACTCTTGCACCTATTTTACAGGATTTTAGTACAAAAAATTAGGGTGCATGAGTTATGCAAGGAATCGCCAAGACACATGCAGGTAAACATTAAAATGGGATCTAATGTAAGTAATACCTCACCAATCACGGGATATACGTTTTTTAAAAACACAGCACTTAATTTATTGATAATAGATATGAAGATACATATTCAAAATTAAATCACTCATGTGCTGGGACTAGCAGTGAAAACATTGCCGTGTGCTCGTAGCTGGGCAAGCGCCTAGATCCTCTGCAGCGTGGCCGGAAGAGCTCCTAGATCCTCAGTAGCGTGGCCGGGCGAACGCCTAGATCCTTGGTAGCGTGGCCGGGCGAGCGCCTAGATCCTCTGTAGCACAACCGGGTGAGCGTCTAGATTCTCTGTAGCGCAGCCGGGTGAGTACCTAGATCCTCTGTAGCACGGCTGGGTGCGGCGTCATGCCGCTGTCGCTCGGCCCTAGATCCTTGGGTGGGATAGCTGTTGGTCCATCGACTACTACACAACTATTCTGGCGGATGGCGGCATCCGCCACTGCCGTCGTTACAGGTCCGGTTTACATGTTTGCAGCACAGGCACGGCAGCCAGAAATTGATAACGAGACCACTGACCTTGAAGTGTGAGCGACCTGGTGCGGTTTAACAAACTGCGCGCTCGTTGGCATTACATGCATCGGTGAGAGAAATATGAAAGGAAAAGTTTTTTCCCCCTAATTGGGCACCATAAAAACGGGAGCGTGAATTGCACCAGTGCAAGAATTATGCCAGTAAATACTAGTCACTGAAAAATTATACATTATTTTCAACTAACAAAACCTGCATTGTGCGAGACTTACTCAAAACTTTATAAAAATGGATTAAAATTAAGTTTGTTATAGCACAGCGATAAAATGTAGTAGTAGTTGTACGCCCCTATCTTTAATTAGTACGCCACAGTATAGGAAAAAAACCTGCGAAAATCTGTTAATATGTAGCTGTATTCTATTCCAGTTATCGCTTGGACTGATGTTTAAATAGAATGTGTTTTCATTTAACAATAACGTTCAACCCACATACACCAAGTCATTTGAAACAAAACACAGTTGACAGCACAATGACCATGAACAACTACGGAAAAGCAGAACTGGTTCTTGAAAATGGTGTCAAGGTAGAAAGGGCGGTATTCTGTTTATAGAACAATGCACCTGGTCTGAGGGGAAGTTGGGTGGCAAGGCAGATGAATGTGACACATGAGAGTGGCACAAGGTACTTCAGGAAACGAGGAGGCGGGGCAAGGGAGCGGAGTTATGGCAGACAAATAACAAAAGCACGCTTCACACGGTCACGAGTTATGCCGCAAGCCTGCTTCACACAATCTCACCGCACATGTTTCAACTCGTAAAATTACCATTTTTCATGGAATATTTTTGTGATTTTTTGACGGTTCTTCTAAAAGACCTCGTTATACCCGTGTTCTCGCAGTTGCCGTGTTCGCTACAACGGGATTCTACTGTAGTTCTATCCACTAAGCCACTGCAGCCCTAATTGGAATCGCTGTATCTACTGAGCCACTGCGGCTCCACTTGGAATTTTTCTATCCACTGAGCCACTGTGGCCCCACTTGGAATTTCTCTATTCCACTGGGCCACTGTGGCCCCACTTGGAAATTAACTCAACATTGAAGCGAGACATTTAAAGTAAACAAAAATGATATTCTACTACCTTCATATCTCTATGCATTAATACAAAACTTTCATATAGGAAAAAAGTAATTAAAATGTAAGTTTTTAGGGTCAAAGTCATGATTGCATAATCTGATCATACTGAAATTCGAACTTGACCTGTATTTGAATCTGAGGATTCACTCTGAAAAATTTGAAGAACTTGTGTTGAGTTTCAAGAGACTTAGAAGTATTGGAAACAGACAGAGATCATACTATTATATAATAGGATATTTGCTTGTTTGTGTTAGTTTTGTTTTCCAGACAAAATGAAACTATAATTAAAAAACATTACATATTGCCTTATAACTGCCATGATATGATAGAAAAAACGAATAGAAATAGAATTAATGGAATTGAGGTACACCACACAAACAACAAAAAAAGTTATATTAAATACACTTCATGTTAGAACAGTATTAATCATTAATTCTGACATTGTTGTTTTTCGATATAGATAAATCATTCTAAAGAAAATGCCAAAAGTTCATAAAAAGTACGAAAATGTGTGATAACCACATACATAATGTTCCAGTTCATGCTTTGACCAAAAATTATAAAATGATAATTTCTTTTCTGTGTTATTTTTAGGTGTCCACACAAGCCATTTTGCCCCATTCCGAAGATGGGCACACCACTACTTGTGCTTGGAAAACATCGCCACACTTATTTTCAGCGACTTAACATGATAGAAGGCTAACTGCTTGTTCATATACACCAAACAGGAACTGCTCTATGACAGGAATATAGACAAAATAATAATTGCTCGCCACTGAAAATTACTTTAACACATCGCCGAGAAAATTAGGAAAACTTTTTATAAACACCTACGGGGGTAGGAAAATGTAATTTAAATTGTTTTGAAGAAGTAATTCAGCAACTCTAATTAAATACATCACACCATTATCTTGTCTTGAGAAGAAGGAGCACCGCGTCATCACCGTTGAATAATACACATCTCAATCCAACTATCGATATACATGGTCACAGATTCACTCAGATGGTCAGGTGACAAAAACATAATCATTATTTAAAGGTTCGGGATTCTGAAAATTTTATATAGCAAATTTAGCGGCAGCATGTACTGGTATTAATAACAACATTACTAACAAAGAGATAACAAGGTTTACAAAAAGTGCTGCCCTCTTATGACCTTAATGGGAAACCTGTTGGTTGCATCTCGTGAAATAATAATGCAGAGGTCAATAAGTACAGATTATATTTAACTATGCTTCAGACATTACATCGCCCTGCAAACAAAAACAAACAACTGACTGTATACAGAGTGAGAGTAGATACACATGAGATTTCACTACTCTAGTCATGTGAGAGTCGTAAACAATTTACGATATCCAACACTTCCCCTTAAATTGTTCCACAAAAAAAATTCCTTGCCATAACATCTCTTAGGGCCATAAAAAATCTTGATATCAACTAGCAAAGAAAAAAAGAAACAAAACAAAATAAAAAACAGATCGGAGTACAGATAATCATTTAAAACCTAATATTTTAACAAAATGGTCATGCTTTTCTTTAGTCAGAGGTTTGGTCATTATGTCCGGTACCATATCATCTGTTGATAAATAACTGACCTCAATAGTTTTCTTTTGAACATGTTCTGTGATGAAATGATGCTCGATGTCGATATGCTTTGTTCTCTGGCTAGTGACATTATTTTTGCTAAATGTATTGCTCCTTTATTGTCACAATACACTAAGGATGGCCTGGGTTCATAGTCAGGTTGTAGTTCACTACATAATGCTCTGAACCACAAGGTTTCCTGAACAGTGAAGCTGAGTGCCATATACTCAGCCTTCACAGTCGTTAGAGCAACTGTCCTTTGCTTCTTGCTAGACCATGAAACCGGACTACCCATGAATTTGACACGTAGCTAAGTAATTCATGATTACTGTTTTTGTCAAACACTAGTTTCAGTTCTCTAGTATTCTTTAAATACCTGAATACCCTCTTGGCAGCAAGCCAGTGGCACTTTTACGGGTTGTTACTGAACTGACTTAAATAATTAACAGCACACAAAATGTCTGGATGAGAAATTTTAGATGGGTACAAATGGCTACCCACTGCTTGCTGGTATGGCACTTTTTCGCCATAATTCACGACACTTTTACTATCACTCTTCACTCCACTTTTCAAAGGGGCTCTAAGATTGACACCAGCCGGGTCTCGAAGATTGACTTCAGCCTCCATCGTCGTTGAGACTGGCTTGCACTCAGACATACTGAATTTCTGAATCATTCTGTCAATGTAAGTTGTCTGGTCGATGAAGAGTTTTCCTTTTTTCCTGTACGTGGTGATTTTCATGCCTAGGCAATTTTTAACCCTGCGTAGGTTTTTCATGTGGAATTCAGACTCTAGTATTTTCTGCACCTTTCTTTGAATTTGTGGTTCACTTGTGAAGATAAGGTCTTCAACATACATGGCACATATGATGATGCCTCTATCATTGTGTTCAAAGTAGATGCAAGGATCTGCTTTAGATTGTTTTGAGTCCCATCCCAGTGAGGACATGGTTTAGGAGATGGTTTCATCACCTTCCACTTTGTTTCAGTCCGTACATGGCCTTCCTCAGTCGCCAAACTTTACCAGACGGTTTTCCCTCAAGCTCTTCTGCCAGCTGCACATATATAATTTCATCTAAATAGCCATGTAGGTATAGGCTGTTCATGGAAAATTGAGCACTTTTTAAGGCCCTCGCAAAAGGCATTAACTACTAATAAATACATTTTATTGCAGTCTCAGATGTTAATTTTGAGAGTGATGAAATTTATACACTGTGTTTATTAGTCATATTGCAATGTTTACATTAAAAAGTGGCAAAAAGGTAGAAATTAATTGAAAGGAAAACTTCAGCAGGGCCTTAAAAAGTGCTCACTTTACCGTGAACAGTCAAGCAGTTTTTACGTCCATGTGCACTATGTCGAGATCCTCCTCAACTGCTAGTGCACAAAGGTACCTCAGCGAAGAATACTTTATTACTGGGAAGAAAGTCTCTTCATAGTCGATCCTGGGCCTCTGTGTGCAATCTTTGGCTACTACCCGGGCTTTGTATTTTGGCTCCTTGGAGTATGGATTTTTTTATTTTGAATACCCATTTTAATGTTAGAGCCTTCATGCCTTCGGGCAAGTCTGCCCACTCATTAAGTTTCATTGATGACAAATGATGTTAACTCTTCGTTGATAGCTTGTTTCTATTTTGTAGCTTGTACATTTGTCAGTGCTTCCCCTGGTGTAAGTGGTCGTTGTTCACAGAGAGGAAGTAAGACACAAAATCTGGATCAGCTCTGGGTCTTGGAATACAATAGGATCTTCTCACCTGTTGAGGATTGGAGGTCTCCTCTGCTTCATCTTGTATTGAAAAACCTTGAAAAGGTTCTTCATCCAGGTCAGGAGTCAGATCAACATTATCTTGACATTCTACTGGTTCAGGTTCTTGAGGGACATCTTCACAGACATCTTGTAGCTTGGACGAGTCTTCTTGCACCTCTACTGGCATTTCCATATTAAGTTTTTCTTTCAGGAAAATGACGTCTCTGCTAATAGTCACCCTTTTGGTGTTGGGGTCCATGATGTGATAACCCTTTGTGTCATCACAGTAACCAACAAAAATCAATTTTTCAGATCTGGGGTCCCGTTTCATTCTTCTATCCTTTGGGATTTGGGCCATGGCCTCGCAACCAAAGGTCCTGAGATAACTAAGTTTGGGCTTCCTGGAACACCGAGCTTCGAATGGAGTATTTCCTTCGAATGCCTATGTTGGACACCTGTTGTTGAAATGAACATAGTACATTCCCCACTGGAAGAGACTTTCTCGGAGCCCTGCTAAATATCTACTTGCAGGCTCATTTCGTATCCTTCTGCCAAATGTAAACAAACATTGCCATGTGACTGCCATGTAGCATCTGTCAAAATCAATGCTTACATTCCATTGTGGGTTTGTGTGTACATATGTTTGTATACATTATCTACCAAAAAGTAATTGGGCACCTGTCCACAATGTTTGCTCGGTGATTGTTACCTCATTAGATTCTCTTGCGGCTATAACAGTAGCCACCCTCTCGGGCATGCTCTCTACAAGTGTTTGCAGGACATCCACGGGGATTTGTCACCATTCCTCTTGCAACCATTCCATGAGTTGAGCAATGGATTTTGGCCGTGCCTAACAAGCCCTCTTCCAGCGATCCAATTTGTCCCAAAGATGTTCTGTAGGGTTGAGGTTGGGGCTCTGGGCGGGCCAGTCCAGTCGGCGAACTTTGTTGTCGGCATACCACTGCATAGTAGCCCTTGAAACATGGCACCTGGCATTGTCATCCTGGAAGTAACATGGGTCCATTCCGTAAAATACCACAATGGTGGGAGTGTTTCATTATCCAGAATGTAACAATAGGCCTTTGTATTTATGCTACCATAGACAAACACCAGCGGTCTTATGCCGAAGGCCATGTAACACAAGTCAGCTGATGTACTGAATTACCTATCCTCACGGTTGCCCAATTACTTTTTGGTAGATATTGTATTTTTCACTACACCTAAATATAAACATTAAAATGTGACTTCAACTTTTGTACCTGTCAAATGCGTTGTTTACCGTTTGCAACTATTCAAAGAATTCTGTCATATTCCAAAAACCATTCCATTTTAATATCCACAGTTTAGGCTTATAACATATTTAGGTCAGCTTTATGACGTTTTAAAATTGCCTGAATTGACAATAGTTCTTACGATTATTTTACATTGTTAACACATTTGTTTTCCACGACATAACACATTACACATAATGCACGTTAATATTTTGCTGTGATTGTGTTTAACACTTACAACTGCGGGGGTAAAGAATTGTAGTATTTAACTTTTTGTAATTGAAAATGTGTTGGGTTATTTGTTTAAAAGGTCGACCTCATTTGGAATAAATATTAAAATGAAGGAACAACTAGTCCAATGAAAAAGACATATTAAATGCAAGTGCGCAAACTCGTGTCGTTATAAATAAACAGACGTTGATGTAAATAATTTACTTCTTCATAAAAACAGTTTACAGTTAAAACGTATAAGTAGTGCACATAAAATATTTGAAATCCCGCACACATATAAGGCCAGCAAAACGACCGCGATGCAGCCACCCATTTACATGCAGCGGTTAACAAAACACATGTAACAGTATATTTATTACTGCCGTTGAAAAATAGATTTATCACATCGTCGTAACTTGCCTAGGTAGGTTTAAAAAACATAACGTTTACAAACATGATGAGGTAATTTGAAGTATTTTTCGGAGTAAGTATAATTTACGCTTCGTTTGGCAACACGCCGTGTTATGGCTCGCCACATCTGCCAACTTCAGGTGATAGGCCTAAGTGTCCTGCCATCACATCTGCATATATTAAAATAATTATTCAAACACTAAAATCTCTTCAGTTGTAAATTATAAATCCAAAAATAATTATTTTGTTTGCTACTTAATGATGCGAAACTTCCCTAGGGGGAGAGAGAGAAAGTGAGTGAGAGCGACAAGCCTTGCCCAGTCGACAGTTGCTTCCTCAATCGGTAAAACAAACACTGTGTCACTAGGACGTACGCACAATATTTTACGCTGTTATTTTAAACTGTATAAAGAAATGTGTTGCCATCGGGGCTATCTAAATATTTAATTATTTCAATAGGCAACGTTTAATTTACAAATAGCATATCAAAAAACTATGTTAAAACAATATTTATCTGTGAACTATTTCTTACTAACCATTGTCAACACATTGCTGCTCTCGTAGTTGCTAATTCATATTTCATACTAAATATATATTACAAGTTATAGAAGATACTAAGGTAAAGTTTCATTTATTCAGTAATACAGTACTCTAAAGTTAATCACAGTGTTATATATATGTGGAATACAGGTTATTGTAAAAACAGGTTGACATATTACGCCTAGGTTGATTTTTCAAAGGTTCATTTTCAAGTCTCTTCCAGTCGGGAATGGACTATAGATGTTGTTACTGCCTCGGCCCAATACATTTTTGGCAGTCTGCATCTTGCAACAGGCAGAGCTTTCTCAACAATTTTTTGATTTGCGTGTTCTGCCACACCGTTTTGTTGTGGTGAAGCTCTCGCAGTGTGTTGGTGCCTGATGCCCTTACTCTTCAAGAAACTCGAGAATTTGCTGTTCACAAACTCTGACCCATTGTCTGAAAGCAAAGTTTTCATCTTCTTGCCTGTCTGGTTTTCTACAAGTGCATAATATGTCTTGGAACACATTGCAAACCTGATCCTTGGACCTCAAGAAATAAACGTGAGTACCGGAAATAATCATCAAACAAGACAAAGAAGTATTTACTGCCTCCGATAGACACTGTCTCCATGGGCCCACATAAGTCTGTATGCACCAATTCCAGGGGTTCCTTGGCCCTAAATGTGTTTCGTGTAAAAGACAAACGAGTTTGTTTGCTTTTGATGCAAATTTCACATGGGGATTTATTGGTCTGCATGCTATGGACCCCATCAACCATTGTTTTTAAGGAGTTCATGCCTTTTCTGTTTAAATATCCCAACCTGCGGTGCCATAAATCACCAGCACAAGAAAGAGTGTATGCTCTGTCAACACTTGCAGACTGTGGTGTATCTAATTGATAAATGCCATTTTTTAGTGTTACTAAGGTGATCAGTTTATTATTTGAATTTATTATCTTGCCACCATCTTTCTCGAAAATAACTTACTTCCCTTTACTTGTGATTTTACTCACCGAGAGGAGGTTAGCTGCCACGTCCAGCACAAGATGTACTTTGTGGACAGTGATGAGACTGGTTTTGTTGTTGACCAATAGGTCAATGTCAACATTTCTCACAAATTCTGTTGTGAGAGAATTTTCAGACCAGATTTGGACACAGAATTCTCTAAATCAGTTTTTATCAAGTGCACTGATGCACATGAATCCAAAAACCACATAGTCGCCTTTCATATTTGTAAGCATACATGCTAAAAAGGCATTGCTATTTTTCTTCTGAGCAATTTCGTTACTCCTAGTTTTCTTGAATTTTGTTTTTCTGCGGCAATCTGCAGCAAATTTGTGCAAAGTTCCGACCCATTCCTCAGAAATATCGAACTTGATGTCCCGTAGACACTGAGCAGTTGACGTAATTTCATTTACATACTCTTCAACTGATTTGCAGTTATCTATTCAAGTCAAAAGCAACTGATGCAACAATCTGACTCTTCTTGTGAGGCTGGAATCTTCAAATAAAGTCTGATCGTTGCTTCGATGTGGTGATTCAACTCCTCTATTAACAAGATCTTTGCTAATGCCTTGCGGTCCTTTTCCTTCGCCTCTTCTGCTTTGATAGTTCCCTGAACAACGTCCCATTGGTCTTCTAGTCATAACAAGGCTTTGATGTGGAATTTCCACGATGCGTAGTTTTCGCGGCCTTTCAGCATCTCCACAAATGTTAAGGTATTCAATGCCATGATGGTTTAACAACGCATGCAAGGCAGTGCAAAATGTTAATATTATTTGCACTTCCGTGCCAAACTAACTAATCTGCACTTATCTAATTATCTTGCAATACCCCTGGGACCATAACCTTTGTTGATTGCATCTCATGAAATAATAATGCACAGGTCAATAAGTACAGATTATATTTAACTACGCTTCAGACATTACATCGCCATGCTAACGTAAACAAATGACTGACTGTATACAGAGCGAGAGTAGATTCACTACACAGGTCAAGCAAGATTTCACTACTCTAGACATGTGAGTCGTAAACAATTTACGATATCCAACAAAACCAAATGTAAATGAATAAAGACACATTACTTACACGTGGTGCCATCTATAGTGAATATAACTCAACACAAAAAAATTTCCAAATAACAGATACACATTTGAAATACCTTTAACAGTATTAGTTGTAAACTAAATTCAAGGGTAAGACTTTACCAACAGAAAAGAACTGTATCTAGAAAGGCAAAGACACAAAATCCATGAAAAAAAAATACATAATCAAAATGCTTACGGTGCCACAGAAATGTCACAGCACAATCATGTGCATACGTAACCGAAGTTACGAAACTTTTATTTTCCACAGTAATCTGTAGCAGAATTTTTATTGTGTAAATTTTATGTACTTTTCTAGTACGAAGTTTTTGTTTGTTTTAATGTAGACTCTGGTTCTGCTGTACATTATGTAGGACAAACTAAAAAATAATTTATTAAAAACAAAATATTGTGAGAGAAAAAAATTTTATTTTATGATTTGAATGAAAGAGCATGCTGTGAATTCAGTACGTTTTAATCATGATTCTGAATTTTTAAAAATTCCTCCTTGTAAAATGTATATTGTTCATATTCACTTGTTCACTTCTTTTAAGTCTGTGTCAGTTGAATACTGTGTATTACTGAAATCTGCGAGTGTGTAAACTGCTTGTCTGTGCAGCGTGCAGCACTGGAGGAAAGGCTGGAGCAGCTGCCTTGCTACTGCGGTACGCAACTGGAAGCTTTCAATCCGGCATCTCCCTATCCCTGGGATGATGATGCAGACCGGGAGTTTCAGGCTTTGATAAAGAGGAAGATGCCAGTCCCACGGAAAGATGAGGAAGAAGAAGAGTTCCTTCAGGTGCCACGCACAGAACCCCCTCCCAAGTCTCCTCCCCAGCCCCAATATCGAACCCGACCCCAGTCTCGCATACCCCCACGGGACATCACGGGCAGGCGCCCACTGGAAGAAGCTGTGGAAGAAATAATGGTGCGTGACATTTTTATGATGATGTTTTTTTCGTTCATTCTCAATATATTGCAACAGTCCTGATGAAGAATACACATCACGCTCTGACAGCGAAGAAGGTATGTAGTAGCAAGTAGCATACTATCTGCACTTATATAGTTCAAATAACCTGCGAGTGTTGTAGAGTTAAGTTTACATTCCTGAAGAAAACAACTTGCTGATTTGTAGCGATGGGTCAAGTCTCAAAAATTCGAGTCAAGTCGAACAATGATTGACTCGTCATTCGAGTCAAGTTTTTTCCCAGCAGGCATTGAGTAAGTGAATGTGTAATTGGAGTCACTGTGCTTTTAGGATATAAACAAATTAACAGTCACTTTATGTGATTTGTGAATGAATTTTACATTGCTAAAAAGCAAAATTTACATTGTGATAACAACTTGCTACATGAATTTACATTGCTTCTTATTTGTGATGTTCTGTTGCTATAAAAGTCAATAATTTGTGACACGTTGCTTCCTGTTATCTCAGGAGTGGCGGGCGGTGTGATAAAATCCAATGATCCATGACATATCACTTCCTGTTGCCACTGGAGTGGAGTGGCAGGCAGCAATACATACAACCTTCAGCCATATTTAAACATGAAAAGCCCTTTTATCTCGTGGCATGTCACGCCTTGAGCAAAATTATGCGTAGATATGGTACACTTGCCATTATTCTTCTTGTAATTACTGTTTTAATGTGTGTGCGTAGTTTGTTAATACAGTAATTCCTCATGTTAGCGTCATTCAGTTTGACTATCTCACTTTAGAGATAATTTTTTCCATTCCTGACAAAAGTCCCATAAGAATAATGCATTTTATCTTTCAGTTTAAAGATTTCAGTTTAACAACTTCTTTCACATTGACAAACTCCGCCGACCCGAATCCTATATGAACAATGCATTCTTTCTCATACTTTAACGACTACGGAAAAGCAGAGCAATGTGAAAAACGGTGGACAAGGAGGAAAGGTTGGGATTCTATTTTTAGAGCAATGCCCTTGAGATGGGTAGGGTAAGGGGTGACAGGGTTTGTGGTGGGAAGGCGTGACGCGTGCTGCTTATACAACTGATCTACTATGATTCCGACTGATCACCAACAGTACCTCTTCCACCACTACAGACATGAGTGATACGTTGCCTACCCTACAGGTGACAGGAATTTATGAGTGTATTATCTTCACCTGGAGGATACGCAACCCGGCAGACATGCCCCCCTACCCCCATGTTGAGAACCTACAGGCTGCCCAGACCTCGGGCAAGGCCAAGCGCTACCGACAAGGCATGAAGCAGAAACGCTGATCAGGGTTTTACCACGCCAAACAGTGCAGGAAAACATCACACCTCCCCCACACCCCGTGCCGGCAGCCTACAAGCTTCCACTTTATAGGACGCTGCCAAGCTCGAGAGTCATTCTTGTTCTCCTCTTGTGACTTCCCACAGCACTGCTCAGTGCTGGGACCACCAGAGAACTTCGAAGCATTGAGTATGCCTCCTGCAGCTACTTCACAGTTGACTATCAGTCAACCAGTGAACACGCTCACTAGCCCGTTAAATTCACTTTGTCTCCTCAAGACACCTCTCTTAGACCAGTTTAGAAGTATTATATCTTTTCTCATTTAGATATTTCTTTTTTCATGTTTTTCCATTACACCTTGCCAACGTAGTAACGAAGCAGGTAGAGTGCGCATCAAAATATAAGATTCTTCTAGCACAGCATAAGGGAAGAAAGCACAGAAGGGGAGGTGTCCAGTGATAGCCTGCAGGAGGGAGGGTAGCCGATGTCATAACAGCCGAGCTGAAAACATATTTACCATTATCTTTGCGCCCGTGTAAGTTACCGTTCATATCGTGCAGCTGTCTTTCACCAAAAATAAACTGATGATTATATTTAAATCAGCTGGAGCACATTTGCGAAAATATAGGAACATATGAGCAGATCATACAATGTGTTTGCGAAGACCGGCCATGGATGTAACAGGTGTTTACGATACCCTAATCTCCTTGAATTGCTAATCAGTGTAATGTGATGCACCGACACTGAATATTGACACCCAGAGCGATAGTTCGCACCACAAAGGTTGTCTCGTGACCCGATACTAACGTAATATGCCTAGACTAGACAACACTCACATCCCACAGGCCACATCACTATATAGCTACAGGAAAATGTGTAATGAAAAGCTGTCTGAACATGTGGTATTGATACATTCAAACGTGTAACGGCTGTTCATGATATAGTGAGCATTTTTTTAATCAGCCTTAGAAAAAAATCACTGCCTCTACCAGCAAATATTTTAACAGGTGACCTGAATAACATGCGCCCAGTAAAGTTGGTAACTATGGATGGGAAGTAGTTCCGTATCTTAATGTCAAATAAAATGGGTTAGGTATTTATTTCTGACAACTTAAATTATTTATTTCATTTTCTATTTATTTTTTAATGCATTGAAGTGTAAAAATTGGCTAATTTGGTAGACATTTACTTTTCAAGTAATTTAACTTTTTCACTTGACCCACGCATGAATAAAGTGAAATGAGGCCCACTGCAATGTTAATGTTACATAAGGCGGGAGACTACACAACTTGCATGCAAGTTGATTTTAAGCAGGGCTTTCAAAAGTGCTCATTTTACCGTGAATAGACTTTACATTGTTTTATTGTACTTACAGAGCAAATATTTACATCAGCCTTGAAATGTGCATGTAAACTAATGCGTACACTTGTTTTTCCAGTCTGATCAGTGTCCCAGGCCATTGATTGTACAGATATAGCACATGCCATAATCATATTAGAAAACGACTTGGTTAAAATAGCCGCAAACTCGTGATTGCAACCATATTATAAACATCACTTTCATTATGCTTAATTTTAATTTCCTACCATATATACTGAAATCAAGAGTTTACAAAAGATTCATCACCGGTACGGAGTTAGATAACATATTATAGCATTGCATTAACATTTATGATAAATGAGCACAGATTACATTTATAATTATATCTGCAAACATTCACATCACAATTAATATGCAGTAAATTAATGTTTTAACATAAAAGAATATTACACAAAGAGTAATGACAAATTTGAATTAATATTTTTACAGAAAATTTTACAAACTCCCCTAGGATGCGTAACATCCCGGCTGTTTGAATCTCTACCAAGTCGCTCAAAGCAGTATACGCTCTTCACAAGTATTTGCATTGTTGGTACACTGTAGAGGACGTAGGGGATGTGAAACAACGGACGTTAATTTTCGCACAGCAAATTTTTTTTTTTTTTTTTTCGTGGCACGTTCATAAAAATCGATGGCGAGTTTCATTTTTGACAAAAGTTACTTTTCAGTGGAGAGAAGTGCAAGACCAGAGAGTCTATTTTGCCCCATTGTGTTTCATGAATATGTCTTCATTCGTTTTAGTGTTGAAAAAGAATGCTCCACAGATAGCGTTGTACATGGTATTGTTGCCACTAATGTGCACAATTTATGGAGCTGTGGAAGAATAGCTTGTAAATCAATTTCATGAATGTATTTAAGAAAATTTTGAACACTTCTGGTTTTCATGGTATCTCGACTATACACAACTTTTAGTTCAGACTGAAGCTTAAGGTCAAAGTAACTGCCATAGTATTCGATTAGGGATTTGAACTGGACCTCAGGAAAACTATGAGAAAACTCCTGGGATTTTGTAGCATTTACAAGTTCTAAAAATCTTAATTTGTTCATGTTTTCGAAACGTGTTTTGATTTGTGTTACAATGTTGTCTAATATTTTGGCGTGTAGCCTGGAATACTCTCGCTTTGGGTCTACTTCGTCTTTGCATTTCCGATGGTTTCCCCCCCCCCCCCCCAGGCCACATTTAAGTGTGTTAGAGAAAACATTTTCAAAATCGTGGCCGAGTTTAAATAGAAATATTTTGTTTCATGTATCTCCTGAATACAGAAACTGATGTCCAGTTGTTTGGTCTGCATTACGTTATATATGTGTCCAGTGCTATCAAAAATCTTAGAAAACGAAACTAGGAAAAACACATTCACAAAAGTTTCTAGAAAACTGATGACACCTTTTGCTGAAGAAATAGTGTCACTATCCCATTCCTGTGGATTTTCCGTTATCGTGGAAAACATTTCTAAGAGCGAATTCCGATTGTTGAATGCACATTGAACAAGTCTGTCATTATAATTCCATCTTGTTGGCGCAACACCTGGAAGCCATTTCCCAACTATCTTATCTAGCAATGCTACTCGCTTAGAAGAGTTCGAAAAAAAAAGCAGATAGGCCAGAAAGGGTACTGAAATACACTCTACACTTGCTTATGTTATTTAAGGACTGGGTTAAGACAAGGTTCAAAACATGTGCTGCACAATGTACAAACAATACACTGGAAAATTTGTCACGTACCAGTTTCTGTACACCATTTAAATCTCCCGCCATTACTACAGCTCCATCATACGACTGCGCGATAAGTTTACTGCCAGAATTAGTTGTCGTAACAAATTCAATTGCATGACTTGCTATGGCTCCCGCAGACCTATCACAGCTAACATCAATGAATCCATAAAACCGTTCATTAATCTCTCCATCACTCGTTACAAATCTAAAAACAGTGGACAACTGAGAAAGTTTCCCGACGACTCATCAAGTAAAATTGAAACAAAAACTGATTTTTCAATTTCAATTTTAATTTTAGCTAACACAATATTTTGAATGGATTCTATTATGTTGTTCTGGATATTGCACGAGAGATTAGAAAATACTGTGGGCGTCTCAAGGTGCTGCGACAATACTGGATCATAAGTTGCAATTAAAGCAAGTATCTCAACATAATTGCCATGGTTTTCTGATTCTTTTGTCTCATCATGACCACGAAAAGGCAGTTCCTGTACACCCATGAAACAAACATCTATTAAACGCTTCAAAATTTCTCTGTTTCTTTTAACTTTTTTGTTATATCGTTGTGTGCTTAATTGTTTGGATCTATCTAGGCCAAAATCAACTCTATTTTTACCAAATTCCATAAGAGACAAAAACAAACTTATGTGAACTTCAGATTGCTCGTGTTTTTGAACAGCATTGCACAGATTGTTAAGGTTACAATACCCAGTTTCAGTCCACGTATTAACATCCTTTGAAAACAATAAACATGGCCAGCAAAACAGTTTGTTTAGGCGGTTACGTCCAGCTAACCACGCGTGTTTCTGATAAATTTTTGGAAATGTCGTACAAAATTACCTTTCTTGCGTGTTGTGATCACAAATTCAGGTGTCGGCCTACCCTCTTTTATGATGTCATATCTTTCCTGAAAAGTGAAAGCACTACTAGAAAAATTTTTCATTCGTAATCCACACACACCACACTTACATCCACATGATTCTGTTGCACTCATTCTATCTACTCGGTTCTCAGTCTCACACTGTAATAATATCATTTTTATATAGGTGTACATCACGCATGAATATGTATAACATTCTCAGCACCGAAACTAAATTAAATAAAAATAATATGATTCGCGTTGTGCGCGCGAACTTGCCCATAACAATACGACGCCAACTGCTTGTGGTTAGGCCAGCTTCGGCTATCTCAGGTTTGGTTCGATGAAAAAAGCACTATCATCGCAGCTTTTAACACAGGTTGACGAAGCCATAAGCCCCTGCCCCTCTCCAGGTTGTCTTCCTACCCTGCCACCCCTCCGACAGCTGGGAAACCATTGCGACTGCCTCCCTGCTGAAAGCATTACTTACAGCGCTTCCAAACATCTAGGTTTTGCTAGCCAACGAGTTTGTTTCCTTGTACAGTATAGTTTCCTTAGTAGAATGTGTACCGCATGAGTGAAAAGTTACCTTAAAGTAAATATAAGTTAGAATTTAATATTTATTTTAGATATAATATTGTCAGGAAACTCTGGGCAAGTGCTGCTAGTCTTGCTTGCCCTAACAAGATGCTCACGTGCAGCAAGTAGCTGCTAACAGATTAGCCTGATGGCTACCGTCCCATTGTCACTGTTATCTTACATTTGTTTTTCTATCAGCATCAAGTGGCTGACATTACCATTCCTGTTCTACCTACCGTTCGTTGGTGGAAGGGGAAAGGCAGTGCTGTGAATCACTTAACCAAGCAAATGATTATTCTTATTGGTAGAAACTAGTCCCAAACTTTCTTCTTGGCAAACCACAATTATAATAAGGGAAGAAATTATAGTCCATTCAAGGTTACTTCCAACCAGGCCCTACTTAAGTTCTACTTCCAGTATATTCCTCCGCCACACGCACGCAAATCTTAACCAAGTGTAGAAAATTTCACCAAAAGAAAGAATGCACACTGCATTTGTGCGCAGTCAGTGTAATAATATTTTGCAGAAGAATTATTTCTTACCAGACATTGCCAACACACCTATTTTCGTCCTTATTTTATTCATATTAATTATAAACAAAATATAACATAGGGATAAAATGTAAGTAAACATAAGTTAGACAAAAAATAAGGTTTTTTGTTAACATTAACACAAATACTAAATGCTTGTGATATATGATATATTTAGGAAATAACCAAGAACATCATATGTACATGGTGTGATTTTTTCAATCTTTTTTTAAAGCGTCAAGAAACTGCAAATAGACAATAGGCATCAGTGTACATAGTTACACATTTACATTTATATTGAAAACTAGATTTTAACTCGAAAATTGTTCCACTGAACTGTACTCAACTTGAGTTTCATAAAGCTTGACTTTACTCGAAGCTGTAAAAATCAAACTCGCCCATCACTACTGATTTTTCAATTACCAGTAATATAATTATGAGTATAGTTTATAAATACAATTTGCATACATTATAAACTGACTGATACGATCACTCACTGTTTCCAGGAATAGAGTCATACCTAGATTATAGGTGGTCACAACAGAAATTTTTGGCCAATTTGGACCAATTCTTACTCTCCCTTAACCTATATACATCAAAAGTTTCATTTTTTCACTTGAAATCCATGTTAAATCATCTCTGGCACACACATGACAAGATTTTGAATTTATAAAACTTATCTTAATACAGTACACTCCCGATCTATCATTATTAAGGGTACTACCAAGAAATTTCCATGCATGTTGGATTTCAGCAGATGAGGTTTCTGACATGTATGTCAATAAAATACAACTTCTAACCTTATAAATATTTTATATTGAGTTTAGTAAGAGCTGTATATTATCTTGAGACACCTGTCTCAATTTACTGCAAAATTCGCCCAACATCATGTACCTGTTTGACGAAGACGCCTACATGAAGACTGCAAAAGTTTACAGTTTGTGATGTTTGTGAACTTTAAAAAACGTATACGAGAGTACGAAAAAAGCATTCCTCTGCCTACAACAAAATAAACTTTATCTGAAATTATAATACTACTAACCTATTTTCCATGTCCGTAATTGATTCAGTGTAGAAACATTTCTTGTTGACTGCAGGAAAACACAACATGGCTATTCACGGAGCATGGGTAACACACGTCCTTCGTGCATCATGGACTACCCAACTCTGAAAACGATTAACTGTGGTGTTTCACACAGGTGTCGCCGTGTAGCGCTGTCATCGCAGAACGGTAGTTTGCAAGCACAGAGCATGCGCCATCTGACGCCATTTCTGCTAAGTGACAGTTGGTTTTAAAATATTAAAAACTGGTGGAACATTCCACAGATCCTGATTGGGCAAGGAATTAGCGTTAACCCGGCAGGGGTTACTGTAAGACTTATTGTATAAATAGTCGTGAGACAGCTTCGGCACAGCAGACATGGACAGCCTGAGGTCTCTGACTTAAGCTAAGTATTTGCATCAGTAATGTTGTAATTAAATAAAGTCGTGTTCCATCTGGGCGGAAAAATAAAATAAACTTGACAATTGTAGGCGCTTTAGATCATGGCTCAAATATCTTGCAAATTTATCAATTGCCTATAAATCTGCATTTTTTTAAATTATTTATTTTTAGTTTTTGCGTAAAATAATCATGCAAAGGATAAAAGGTTTTAATCAAGTGGTTTTAGATTGGGTCCAGTTTTGACCATTTTATTATTCAATTGTGTTCATTATGGAAAGTCAACTTACTTAGGGGAATATGAGCTTAAGGGTTTTCTATTTTGATGCCGGCAGGTGAGACACGAGACGAATGACGACACAAATACTTACTGGTAATTTGGGTGCCAGCGGTGCTTCCCAATCACCACACTGTTAAGACTCAATGTTATCAGTGATGTGGGTTCTATGTGTCCGTCTCACCCGTGCATACTTACAAACACATTATCACTGAAATAAACAATAGATAAAACATATATGGCTAGGAAACTGTCACTACTGAATAAAAGAATTGAGTTCACTGTAGACTTGTTTTTATTGATATTATTCATACACATCAACGTGCCAATGAAAATATTATCTCGGTCATGACTAGCCAATTTCACTTGGTGCTCCCCAGTCCGTAATTAATCTAGCGCACGTCTAAATGGATGATCTCACCAAGGTGCGTGAAAGAACAGCCTTCAAAAGGGAAGAGGGACAACAGTCTCTAGGGTAGACTGGTGGTTTTTCCCTGAAGACAGGACACTGTGAATTACAAATGAAAACCTTAAATACAAATTAACACGTGTGATTACTCTGCATCACTAACTCAAATTCATCGGGGCTCGCCTTCCAGCACGTGGTTAGTGTGGTGATGGCCTATACACAGAGCCAGCTAGGACGGGAGAAATTGCACCGTAGACTAATTACAAAATTACATAGACCCTTGAATGATACATGAAATAAAATGGGACACGAGATAAATATTCACTATAAACACACACATGTGTGAAAACAAGCTTAGGTGGCTCGGATGTCACTGGATGAAGTTCGTAGCGGACCACGTGGTGCAGGTGAAATTGCAATATTTCTGCATGGAAATGGCAAACTATAAATTCAGATAAAATATTATTTGGGTTCAGCAAGTGATTCTCTTCACGATTAGAGCAGTTACAGGCTTGTAACAAGCCTGTTGGCGGTGAATTCAAACATTACTATGACTGCGTGGTCAAGTACAAAAAGCATAAATTTTCGTGAAAAATACATGAACCCTGAATAAAACTGACATAGAACTCTGATATAAATTATTGCACATACAATGTTATATAAATAAGCTCTTAAAACGCAATGATGGTGTATACAGAGACTTTTTCAGTCGACCATGTGGTTATACGTGATATTGCCATAAAATATTCAAACACGAAAATTACCCTCAAATACATACATAAAAATAAAGCTCTTAAAATTGCATGTAGCAATTATGCAGAAGTTACACTGAAATGCGATAAACATAGGCAGATGGTGCCTGATTCAAAATGCACAGGTCGCGTGACCTCTCCGACATCTTTCTCCTCCTTCTCCTCGATTAACTTAAAAATGCCACAATGGCATAAGAATCAATAAAGCGGAAGCATAATGCTGAGGAAAATGTCTGGCAAATATGTACACAAGTAAAGGTTAACTGGAAACCTAAATCAGTGAACAAAATTTGTAGTGCGCACGAGATAGTGTCTTAGCTCGCTACCTCTTCTCGACAGACTGTTCAGATACAAGCGTCGCACAGACCTACCATGGCCGCCTACGGGGTTCACATAAGTGAAAGTGCTATGTACGCCGAGTGAAATATTTTATATTGAAAATCAAATGGCACAAATTAAATTAATTATTGTTTTGCATCTCTATAATTTTCTTATGAATTTCAATATTATTTTTATGTTTCTTTGTGATGACATTCATGCCGGAATATTAAGTGTTCTTAATCTCGGTGCCTCGGGCACTTTGAATATTCATAACCAAACATTTAAAATAAGTACAAACACTTTAAAACATTTTAAGACATATTAAACACTGTAAAGACAATATAACACATTTTACCCTGAAATTAACATTTATAGGAAAGTTCAAAATTGTCAGCCTCTTTGTGCACGTGCAGAACACATGACACGTGTGTGCCGTCATGGGCTCTTGCGCCGCTGGCTGTTAGCCGGCGTCAATTTATATGCCAGTAGTAAAATTTGTCAAAGTATCATTGCCTATGGGTTGGCTGGCGTATTTTTAAAGAATTTTTTTTCGATGCACCCTGGCTCGCATGTAGAATTGTACTTTAGTAAAGTTTGATGCCATTACAATTAGCCACTTGTCATGCACTTGTATGAACAATGAAGGTCATAATTTTTGTCCATGTGGGACAGTATGAAACCACTTTCTAAAGAATTAAGTTGCAACGTGCCCTGGCATGCATATAGATTTTGGACATTAGTAATTTTCAAAATAATCTCTGTTAAAGTATGATGCCATTAAAATTAGCCACATGTCATGTATACGTGTATGAAAAATAATGATCAAAAGTTTTGTCCATATGGGATATTATAAAAACCTTTTAAATATTTTCAAAGTTGTCAGGTGCGCAGGCGCACATAGAAATACATTGACTTCAGCAAATTTAAAGATAGTGCACATTAAGCTTGAGAATATTAAAATTCAGCCATATGTCATGGCGCATATGTATATTTATTTTTCCCATTGTAATTTTGGAATAAAATAATAATGTAATTTGTAATTTTCGGAGAGAGCAAAGTTGCAATGCATCATGGTGCCCATATACCTGAATTTTATGAAAGGGAATTTTGGTCAGATTCCTTTTAGCCTAAAGTTGCCCACGTGTTGTGATAATGAATTTTAGAAAAAAATATAGTTTACATGCTTTTGTATTTTTTGTATTATGGTATTGTGAATAATGTTTACCATATATTTTGAACAAAGTAAATGAATCCAAGTCAAATGTTGTTTTTCCTTATTTCAGTATATTATTGAGGACAAGTTTGCAGGTTTACACTTCTTTGAAGTTTGCATTGAGAAAGTTTTTCAAATATATAGTTGTTCTTTGCCACATCCTTGGGATAAGGGCGTCACAATCTTTGAATAATGTTTAGCTAATAAACCTAAAAATTAGAATTTTAGAATTAGTATTATTGTAAATAATACATTAAAAAACATTTCACCTAAACTCGTTTAAATAGGGCAGCGTAACGTTTAAACTGGTAACTGGCAAGACCGCTGTTGTGATGTCATGGACTGCTGACACACACGTGGCATACTAACATTGCTCACTATCGCTTACAGCACTTTCCCTAACAGCTGTTACCTGCACCGATGCTAAGTGAGTAAATTTACTAGCAAGTCTGAACACATGCAATGGCAATAAAGTCTAGAATATTACTGATAACTAATACTGAATTTAAGTTAATTGAACATACTTGCAGAGAAAGAAAATTAATGTACAACTTGGATATTGCTGGTCTACTATGCCTAAATGCACTGTGGTTGCGTGAAGCTTAGTTGTTAGGTAGGACTTGTCGTCTCATTGAAAGCAATATCATTAGAGATGAAACCATAAACATATTGTACCGTTCCCCTTCCACCTGTCTCTCTCTTCTCTAGAATTACAGCCGTAACATAACCCAGACTGTTCACAATAGTGTCACACTTCAAGAAACTGGAAAGGTTTTTCGTGGCATGTATTGTGGGACCTAAGTGACTTTACGAAACAAGTAGTGAAGCATCACCAGGCCAGTACGACTCGCAAATACCAGAAACCAGCCGGACGTCGAGAACGAACCGGCTACCGGACTTTGGGGAGGTCCGAAATAACCTCGTGGTGCCCAAGCACTCCAATCAATATGTCAGACGCCGAGCTGAGTCAGAACTACTCCCAAGAGGCCCCCATGGCCGAAACCTGCGAAAACCAGTGTTATATAGACACATGCCGCCACACTTGCATAGGCTGGCGAGAAGAGCGTGTAACGTGACTGGGATTAGTCTATCACTGTTAAGTGTGTCGACGTGCTGCAGAATATCAACCCAATAACCCAGGACACCGAATTAGTCCAGTACTCACCCAAGGCGCCAGCGAGCCACAATTACTCGAGTTCGCTAGACGTCAACACGAGGACCCGATCACCTTTACCCAGGAGTGTAAAAAATAATTCTGGAAACATGGAGTGCCAAGCAAGAAATGAGTGGCTAGAACCCATAAGCAACTCGGTGGCCGTGCCATTGAGTGGTGGAAAAATTGTGGGGAATTCATAACAGAGTGGGGGCAGCTATGCACGCATCTATCCACGCAGTTCTCCAGCGAAAAGGTCATAGCCCGTATCACCATGGAGTTCTATGGACGAACTCAGCACTCAAGAGGAAGTGGCTGAAATAATCATCTGGCAAAAAGTCCAGCTGTACCGGAGAATTTACCTACCATAAACCGAGGAAGTTGTGTTTGTAATATCACTCGCATGCTTCTACCAAGATTGTGTAATTTCCTCCAAATCTCAAAGCCGCAGACAGTCAAGGAATCAGTAGAACGGGCCTGTGAGTCTGGAAGGTATTTTAATGCGCAGGCAGCACTCGACAAACCCCGGGGCAGTAAGACAGCTGAGCCCGAAAAGCAAACAGAAAGAAAAGGAAACATGCCTCCTCCTCCACCTCCACACAAGTGCTGGTTCTGCCCTGATCTGCATTTTAACCAGGACTGACCTGTCAGGCTGGCAAGGGGCAGGCGGGGGAGAGAGACACAGCAGGGGCGCCAGCCCCTCTCCGTGCCAGGAAAGCTACAAACAAATTAGCCAGGCGGGAAATGCCGTAACAGGGGTGAGGAACAGGCCAAGCCGCCACTACTGAGATCAAAGGTCCCATCCTCCAAAGATTAAAAGAAGAAAACGAACACCTAGAAGCACCACATATTGAAGTGGAAATTAATGGCAAAAGATACTCGCACTGTTAGACTCTGCCTAGAAAGGAAACTTTGTGTGGAGTGATGTTCTGATGCCACAACAAAGGGCATCACTTCGTCTACAAAAACTTATGCAGTCCACTTTTGTTGTATAGTAAACACATGTATCGATAAACCCTATCCACAGTTAATTTTCAGTGGTCCTGGCGAAATTCCTATATAAATAATGATAAAACTAACCACTTGTATCGTTTAGCGGATATTGCGTCAATCAAGTATATTTCAGGTCCCATCAACTAATATTTCCCACAACTATCATTTTTAAGTAGGTTGTTTGTGCAAACATCTAGTAACTTCATGTGAAATACGTCACGCGCGCCGTCGTTTATCACTGCTCTGTGATGCTTTGTCTTCCCAAAATGTCTGGCTTGCTACTTCCCCTTACACGCTTGACGAGAGAGGAAATGGTTACCTAGCAGACAGCGTGGTGACCTAGTAACCTCTTGCTCGCCCTTCTTTCTGTCTTTCTTAGCCCCACACCTTCCTTCCTCCCTTTACTTGTCTTCGAGAGGGGAAGCTGTTGTCTAGCAAAAGATAAAGCAAGTCCTTTCTGTCTCTCTGCTGTCCGCACTTGCCTTCACCCGGGGCCACAGGGCAAATGTGTGCCTGGCCAACGTAGCAATTTTATCAATTTTATTAAGGTCATCCGTCGCTCAAAATAGTTACACCTATCATCTTTAGTATTTCAAAGCAGATGTTTTCACCTGAAAATGTTACACAATACATTTTAACGAGGAAAATTATTTGTAAGGATATTTTCTTTCTTTGATTAAAGGTAGTTTTTTTTCAGTAAGGTTGGTATTTCATTGTGTCTACCATAAAACTAACATGTTGTTAAAACGTAATATTAATTTAACTGTAAAAGCAGCATCATCGTGAATAAAATTATATGCCCAGAAGCATATACGGACCCCCTTGTCACTAAAAATTGTTTGAACACCGTGCAACTTGTATTACCAAGCGTAAAGAATTTATATTAATTAATTTCAATAGACATTCATCTTTTGAATAAACTGATCAAATGTAAGGGTCTGTGAGTCACGTTTATTCGTTTAATAATGGGTAAATACCACGCCTGAGTGCAGTGTAACTCGCGACAGGGAAAATAAGAGGATGTGGTTTTGGATGATTAATTTTAAAGACAGTGAAGAAATAACTTTTGAACACTTTTTTTTTTTTTTAATTACAAATTTTTTACAGTGAAATACAGTAAAGCTTCACTACAACAAACTCCAGGGGACCCTAATTACCACTTGTTTGTTATAATGAAGTTCTTTATACTGAAATCAAGAATTTTAGGCATTGTTATTTGTTTCATCAACAAACCACGTGGAATCAGGTGTACATATTTTAAAAATGCCAGTTGTGTTATTGTAGGCTATATGAAATTTGTATGTACATAAACATACTGCAACACTCCTGTTTCCTAAATTTATACAAAATGCAATCTTTCTCACTTGGTCTACTCATAAACACTTTACCTTATAGGAAGGAATGGGGCGCTTTTGGGGGAATAGTTTTATCTGTAGATAAATGAGAAAAAAGGTATATAAAAATATATAAATTTAATAAGACGAGGTTAAACATAAAAAACAATACATTTACTCTTACACAACAATGAATGGACAGTTAGTTACGTACTTCAATATACAAGACAACTAATCAACAATATCAAATATACGCAGCTAATTCCCTAACCTTGCCGTTAAATTGATTACGGGAGAGAATGTGGACGATGGCTCGTATTGAGTTATTACGACCTACCGCAAACGTGTTTATGCTCACCCAAGGTCTATTGCTGATTGGTATCAGAGCTCCCCTGGGCCTAAGGTTTCCTGTTGTCGTCTGCTTCAGCCTCAATATCTCGCTCACTAATGCACTGCGTCGAGTCTCATTGCCGTCTGGTGGGAAGGGGTGTACCGTCATGCGGGTACGCTTTTATAGCTGGGCAAACTGGCACATTTGACAAACAATTGCACCCGGCCACAAGCTATACCCCGCACGACCTAAGGTGGTGTAGTGCCACCAGGTTGTCGCTACACTAACCCCCACCCCCCAATTTGAGATAACAGCCGTCCTGGCTGATGAAGGGAAAGTAGATGTAGAAGAGATAGCATGGGGTGAGTGAGAGAGGCACAAGTATTCTGGGGGACATGGGGGGGGGAGGGTGAAATTGCCTTAACAGTTTCTGTTGTGAGGTCGATTGCGATGGGGGGAAATGGCGGTTGAAGACTGCTGAAATGATTGTGAAATTGATATGGGACAGACTTGACGTAATAAATATGCCATTGAGAATGAACACTGATTAGCGGCACTTGCAATTTAATTACTAACTGCTGCTCTGAAAAGGAACACTTAGCGAATTCTAGAGAATAATACTTATATAGTTCCTGGGTGGTGATACTGAGCGTAAGATTGATTTTTCGAAGCTGTTCCTGCAATACTGTGAGGTCGTGAGTGAGTTGGGTTTTGTTTACTGCTCCAAGAGGCAGTTTATGTAGTTGGCATGAGTGGATGAATGTTTCAATGGAATGTTAGAGGATTAGGTTGTTGACGAGTTGCAACATACTTGTTACGAGCAAAGGAACTTGTGTTTCCAAGGAACGCACACTATTAAACACATTTTGTTGAGATTTGAACACATTGGTGATTTCATTAATGACCTTAGAGAGGGAGTTAATTATAGATTGAACTTTATGTGTAATATCATTTACATTGTTAAATGAAACTTTCAAGGCTTTGCGTGTATTATGGATGTTGGCATTAAGGTCCTGGATATTCTGGTCCAGGCTTAAGTTGTTCTGTGTTTGTTTGTCAGGAAGTTGCAACACCAACTCCCGACATCCCCTATGACTTGAATACAGCGCGTAGTGCAGTGTGGAATTCCCTGAGGACGATTACCTGCATGTAATTGGAAAAGATTTTCACATTCGTACATGTTGTGTTGTGATCAGCACATGCACTGTGAAGGAATTGGTCCAGCTCCTCAGGTGGGGAGGGAAATTGGAGCTGGAGTTTGTATACCAGTGGTATACTGGTTTCATATAGCACGTTGGGCACTGTAGTGACATAATAAAGGCGTGCATGCAAAACGTCGGCTGTGTGGAGAGACCAGCTGTAGAAACAAAAGAACAGAAACACAAGGTCGGTACGGCGATGTGGGTGGAGAGAGCACCCCATCCCCTGAAAGTAGAATCATTTGTGCTGGTCATTGCCCCGGCAACGCTAGGCGCCTGCACAGAACGGCTCCGCCCATGCGCAGTGCAGCCAACCTCGGCGGGCGGCGTGATGGACATTGCAACGGTGCTGCGTGACTTCAAGAGACGGGAAGTAGTGGTAGGCCTGGACCCCTTCCACTGGTAGGGCGAGAGGCAGTCTGTCTATTGCACGCTGGGAGGCAGGAATGCAACGGTGAACCCACGATGTGGACTGTGTTGGCTGTGAACTGCACATACTGAGCTGGAGCACTGTCAGCATGCCCCAATTGCTGTACGCATAAATTCCCCGGCAGTGAAGAAGAGACACTCATGGCTTGAAATGTTGTGCAGGGAAGTAACATTACACACTGTAACACATTTTCAAGGAGACATTAGACACAGCACAAACAAAATTGAAGCACACGGACAACAGAGTAGTAAATTAACGTGTATAAGGTAACTTTGTGTGCCTAGTACAAATTGTATCACATTTCGGGATGCCAGATCTATTTTTCTGTATTGGAACAGTTGATTCGCCTAGGATATCTGTGATGCGATGAGGGCCGCGGAAGTGATGGGTAAGGACCTTATGTCTACCACGGGGGTGCACCCAGACATAGTCGTTAACTCGTAAGGTGTTTTTCCTATGTGTTTTATCAAATTGGGTTTTCTGAAGGCTCTGAGCCTGAATTAAATTACGCCTGGCAGTTGTTTCACAAGTGGCCGGGAGTTGCTCACACCAATTATGCCCCTGCTCGGAAAACTTAGTGTCTACTACCTGGGCAGGGAGGACTGCTTCTTTCCCATGAAGCAAATAGAAGGGGACGTAAACTTAGTAGAGCTATTAATGCTAGTATTGTGGTTGAACGGAATGAACGGAACGTACAAATCCCAGTTTAATTGGTCCGCACTCGCACAAGCTGTAAGCTGTTCCCCAATGGAGCGATTATTACTTTAGACTAAACCGTTGCAACGAGGGTTGAATGCCGGGGTAGTTAGTTTTTTGAAACCAAGTGACTTGAGGTTGGTAATAAGTTCATTCAGAAAACTTGTTCCCCTATCTGTAAGGATTTGTTCTGGGCATCCGAACTGCAATATTACTTTTTTTATAAATTCATCACAGGTGGCTGTATCAATAGACTGAACTGGTTTTGCAACAACATAGCGGGTGTTGTATTCTGTCATGACCAAAATATACTAATTTTTACGGACTGTAGCAGGTAAGGACCCTTTCGCATCCAGAGCCCATGTTTTCCTAAGCGGCTGTGGCAGCATTGGGGTTAACTGACCCATGGGTTGTGAGGTTATGGCTTTAATTTTCTGCCATTCAGGGCAGGATTGAACATACTTCTTAACATCAGCGGCCATTGTGTTCCAGAAATAAGATTGTTTAATTTTCTGCAAGGTTTTGAGTACACCAAAGTGACCCTCCTCCCCCGCCTCCAAATATGGCAACATGATGGGCCTGGATGACTTCGGGAACATTTCAGTTTGCAAATATGGGGGTCATTGTTGTATTTACTGATGAAGGGAGAAGTAGGAACAGTGATAGGGCACAAGTAAAAAGTGGATTCATCATTAATGTGGATGTATTCTTCTTCGTGAGTATAGACGGGGAGAAAGTGTATGATGTCAGAAAGACGAACAACAAGAATTGTGCATTTTCGATTGCAGCTACCTTGTCGGGGTCTGTGGACATGCCTTGGGGTGTGATGATGTGACCTAAAACTTAGTTTGTTGGACGAACGAACACTTTTTGGTATTGACTTTAACATTGAATTGGCGTAATCTTTTGAAGACTTTATCGATATTAGTGATATGTTCCTCTAAGGTACTACCTAGTATAAAATTATCGTCAATATAGGTGATTGCCGCAGTCCATCTCAGGGGGCCTAAAAAAGTTTGTTGATGAACATTTGAAAATATTGGGGTGAGTTGCTTAGGCCCATTGGCATTCTTCGATATTCAAATAATCCCACCCCCATCTTTACTAAAAGCAGATTTGTGACGAGCCTGAGGTCGAACAGGTATGCTATAAAATCCTGAAAATAAGTCAAGGCTTGTGATGAAAGGGAAATTTTGTAAAGCATTTAAAACGTCCTCAGTTGGTGATAGAGGATATTGCACCCTAGTAAGATGATGGTTAAGTTTTTGAAAATAGAAGGCCGCTACTTTTTTAGAAATGTTCTAGAGAATGGTAATCGGGAATGTCTGTAATGGTAGAAACAAATGGGATTTCAGTACTCTTATTTTCATCCATTAATAATACCTGTAAAACCTTCAGCGTCAATGTTGCAAAACACCACACCACCCCAAAACACACTGCTGATATAAACTAAAATGTTTAAGCACATTCACTTATCAAAGTTACGTATGTAAATGAAACCATTTGAAAACAATACTGCAGAAAACAAAATGTTTTAAGAACAAAACATGACACTTAAATTGATTTAAACTTTAGAAAAGAACTCCTTGATGGATGTCTGCTTATTTATGTACCTAAGTTCTTTAGCAACATCCCGGGGCGGTTGTTTTTTTTTTTTTTTTTTTTTTTTTTTTACACATCTAATGCCTTGCAGATTTCTTCCTGTTGAGGATGGTTGATCTCGTTTTCCTCTTTGTCATCACTGCTAGCCTGAGTGTTCTCTGCAGGTATCTCGTCCATGATAGGAGAGCAAGTGGATTCCTGATTATCCATTGATGCAAAATCACTGAATGAGGTTTCATTAATATCTAATTTTTTCTTCACTTCTACCCAGGCAGCTTCACACTCCTCTTCTTCTTTGGTTTATTCAACTTCCTGTGTGTTTACTGGAAACTCTGCCTTGGCAAAACAATTTGCAACTGTGACTTGTGTGATTATGTTCCATGCTAACACATGCCTGTGCACCAATTCCACCAGTTGCTTCTTGTAGTCCCTTTTGACCTGTGCTATAATCCCTTGATCTAGTGGCTGGAGGATACTGGTGCAGTTTGAATGTTTTTCAGTGCTGATGTCTTAGCATTATGAACAGGACAGTGATCTATAACCAGCAAAATTTTCTGTTTTGGAACCCCCATTCTACAGTCAAAACTTTGGAGCCATTCTTGAAATAATGACAATGTCATCCATGTACTCGTGTTGGCTTTGTTTTTGCAGGGAAGATATTTCACATTTTTAAAAGTCTGGGTTTTGAAAACTTCCCAATCACTATTGGTTCTGTTTTTTCAGAACCATCACTATTAACACAAAACAGAACAGTAAACTGCTCTTTACTTTTCTTGCCTCCATGATAGGTTCGACATTTTACCTCAAACGTTCTGTCTGGGAGAAGATTGTACAAACTCCAGCTTCATCACAATTAAAAAATTTTTTTCTTCTTCTTTTCTTCCCATATACAAAATAAGGGACTCAAGATTTTCCTGCCATTTGTCCTGAACCACAGGATTATAGGCAATTCACAGTAAAATGAACACTTTTTGAAGCTGTTTCATCAGACATAATAACCAATAAATACATTTCATTGTGGCCTCGGACTCTTGGTTTTGGGTATGGTGAATGTATACACTGTGTTAATTACTCACATGGCAGGGTTTACATTAACAAGTGGTGGAAGGATATAAATTCGGTGAAACAAAAAAGTAACTAGGGATTCAAAAGTGCCCACTTTACCGTGAATGGCCAATAACAGCGTTAGCTTCTCCACATATTTTCAGAGTGCTTAAATTGTGCCTTGTCTTGAACCTATGCAGCCAACCACTAGAGACCTGGAAGTTTTCAATGTCGAATTTAAGGGCTTCCTCTCGCGGCTTCTCCTGAAAAACATTCCTGCCAACTGGTAAATTTTATTTCCTGTAATGCATCAGCCAGCCAAATAATTTCTTCTCCAGTTCTTTTATAAGATGAAGGGTGTACACGTTTACGTTCGGGGAGCAAAAAAATTTTCTTCTCTATTTCGGTGCGTTGGGTCAATATCGGCGAAAGCGTGGATTTCGCTATTCCAAATTCATTATATATATATATATATATATATCGTGGATTTCGCTATATGTGTGTGTGTGTGTGTGTGTGTGTGTGTGTGTGTGTGTGTGTGTGTGTGTGTGTAATGAATTTGGAATAGCGAAATCCACGCTTTCGCCGATAATGACCCAACGCACCGAAATAGAGAAGAAAATTTTTTTGCTCCCCGAACGTAAACGTGTACACCCTTCATCTTATAAAAGAACTGGAGAAGAAATTATTTGGCTGGCTGATGCATTACAGGAAATAAAATTTACCAGTTGGCAGGAATGTTTTTCAGGAGAAGCCGCGAGAGGAAGCCCTTAAATTCGACATTGAAAACTTCCAGGTCTCTAGTGGTTGGCTGCATAGGTTCAAGACAAGGCATAATTTAAGCACTCTGAAAATATGTGGAGAAGCTAACGCTGTTATTGGCCATTCACGGTAAAGTGGGCACTTTTGAATCCCTAGTTACTTTTTTGTTTCACCGAATTTATATCCTTCCACCACTTGTTAATGTTTATATATATATATATATATATATATATATATATATATATATATATATATATGTATATATATATATATATATATATATATATATATATATATATATATATATATATATATATATATGTGTGTGTGTGTGTGTGTGTCTATATATATATATATATATATATATATATATATATATATATATATATATATATATATATATATAGACACACACACACTCCTCCTCTCCTCCCCCCCCCCCCCCCCCCACCTCGTATCTACTGCTTTTAAGATTGCCAGTTTAGTTTTTAGGCTGATTGTCTTTCATTATTTTGGCAGAATTTTTCAATGAAGCGTAACCAAAAATTATTTTACAATTTACCAACGAAAACTAAATGTAATAATCATCGCAGCAAACATGGAAGTACACAAACACAATGTTTACATACTGTACGATGTATCTCGTAGAAAACACCAATACTATAGGTTGACGTAAAACTTTTGTTAGACATAGATTGAAGCCTGTGTTACGATGCAGCACTAGGCACTAAGCTGCAAGCGTTTTCTTTACCGCACCACCTTGCACTGTAGTCGCATCAGCTGCTGCTAGTGTACTTCTCCACTGAACCACCATCAAGCACTAGTTGTCACATCAGCCAACACAAAAACTTGTCACCAAACTACCTCACCAAAGAATTGTATCATCTATGAGAATACCAGTTGAATTGTTTTTGTTTTCACTACATATTTTTCCATGATGTTTGTGGATGCAAAAAGTTAATTTAATTTCTGTGGGGAAAAAAGTTATTACCCAAATATATTATGATTCTTGAAGTGCAAAAGCTGTTCGTTAATGTCAATATTTTATAAATTGTCCGTAAATTGTAAGTGAAAAATTTGTACTACTGAAATTTATTTACATGTAAAAGTATAGCATTTTGCCAGAACCAAATGGTTCGTTCGTAGTAATGAAATTTTCTTTGTAATGAAGTTTGTTGTATTGGTACTTTACTGTATAACTAATAACTTCAAAAGGCAGACATTTGCCTCGTATGTGCTAACCCTCCTCTCCGTAGACTCTGCTGTGTAACTAAATAAACCAACGAAGCAGAGACTTCCAGTTTTAGGTCAGCCTAGACGACATGGCCCACCACATCTTGGCGCCAATGAGAGCCGAGGTCACCCCAACTCGTCTCCGGGAATGAGAGGATGGGCCCAGCAGCCCAGCCAGGAGAGTTGTAAACTAGTCACCTGAAAGAGAAACTTGTATCGTATAAACTAAATACGCTCAATCCACAGCAGCCAAGGATGCTGAAAATGAAAATAATACGACAGCGTGAAAGTCAAATTTTGAATGTCCCGTGCACTCGATCAGCTAGTGTGTTCACAATGGCAGGTGGAGAAGGGGAATCACAACACTGTAATACATTAAAAATCACAGTAGTATGTGTTTACTTTACTGCCAAAAAATGTGCATACAAACAGGACAGGCATGCAGAACATATAAAACACTATTACAAATGCGGTAATTTAAATTAGTACACTAACATGATTTACCACAACTGAGAAGCTCCCCCTGGCACACGTCTACCCTCAATGACCCACTGTTGCAGACCAAAGATGGTGGCACGGCAAAGCCATTAGCAATGGTCTTCTTCCCACCAGCATCATGAGGTAAATGAATAAAAATACATACACTGAACCGTAAATTGTTACATAACCTAGTAGCAGAGACAGCCTCTCATGCATGAGTGACACACTTACATAGTTTTATTTTTACGTTCTGTCCACTTACAATTATTGCAGTAATTTACGGCAGCACACAGGTTAACCGGGGTTGCCAATGAAGGCAGTAGTGCACGTCACCCTCACTCTCTGTTAGATTACAAGTTTACGTGAAATGTTTACTCTGCGGCTTGGTGGCTCCTGCTGTTAAAGGAAACCCAACCAATGCCCGTAAGTGAAGTGCTTCAATGAAATTGGTAAAATGCTGAGATAGTGATGTGTGAAGACAAATTGAGGTACGGCCCCTCTTCCACGTGAATCTCGCTCTGCAGCGTGGCCGGTACAGAGCTTGAATGTATACATAAGAAAACAAACAAAAGGCAGAAAAACACTCATACAAATTAAGTGTTTCTGAATAATTAGGACTCCTCTGGAAAGCCTTAGTTCGTTGTTCCTAAGAGAGTTTTCGGGTAGGGCAGTCTCTTTCACTTTATTTACAGAAAGTAGAAATTACTGTAAATACATCACATTAAAGTTTAGCCCTTTTGAAACAGTGATGTTAAATTACTCTAAATTTAACAGGTGAACTGTTTAAATTTTAAGTGGCAAGATTGGCAAGATGGTTGCCGGAATTGCAAGCGTCTGTCATTCATACGGGTCAAGGGAACGTTTTAGTGTTCCAAAAGACATGCCGCCCACGAGTAAACACAGTGGCATGTGATGAACATCACTCTAAAAGTGGGTATGGATCTCACTAGTTGTACATGCAAAGTTAACCATGATATGATGTAAGTACAGTACAGTAATAGTAATAAATAATTGTGAACATGACTTTCTAAACAACAGGTACCTCTTGCTCTCAAAGATATTATATACAACATTCCGATTTGGCAGTAGTTGTGACATGCTGTAAATTTTCGCTCATTGCTAAAAACAGTTTACATAGTCTCACAAGTGAAAATGTAAAAATGACTCTTGTGGAAATGAACATATATACTATCGCACTTCAACAAATGTAAGAGTGAGCTCAGCAGCTCAGGAGGAAGCCTGGAAAAATGGTGTGAGAGGGAGGTAGGATAAGAGTGAATAACGCTTGTGGAATTTTTCTGCTGCTTCATAAATATTGGCCAGACTGCCATCAACCATGCAGAGGAAAATGGTATCCCTTTATGTATGTTTTGTTCAATCATTTCAGGAATTCTGACAGCTTGTGCAGATACTGTGAAAGTATATTAATAAGTAGTAGTATATTTCTTATTTGTTTACATTGGAAACTATGGTATATATTTTATCAAAATTGTATTTTGATGAACTGACTAATTTTCTTAAATTTTAATTAATTGGATCATTTTAATGTCACAGGTAGTGGTAAATGTTGTTTTATTTTAGGTGTTTTCTCCTTGTCGAACTAGTCTCTTGCATAATGTTAATTTTATAGGTCTAAGAGAGAGTTAATTCTTAACTGTTTGTAAACAAGATTCACTTATCAGGAGATGGTTTATTCTTTGATTTTGTTAAGGTAGGAGGACTGCATATGTAAGCCCAGGTACTCTCTCTTCAGACACGACAGTGCTCAGACTTTTAAATTCTGTCTTGAAATTTTAATTTAATTGGACTTGGACCTCCCATCATAAGGGTATGGTGATGGAGGAGAGTCATTGCAAGTTCTTTAAATAAGCGCAGACGTTAGAAGCAGCCTATTAAGCTCGAGTTTATCTATTTTTGGCATCTTCAAGAAAGAAGAGGACATCTAAGGGCAGCATACATTAATATGGTCATAACATTTTTTCATACAGTAACTGTGTGTCTAGTACGAGCAGAAGTTGCTTACATATTTTAGTTTGCTTATGATAATCACTAAAATGATTTCAAAGAAGGACTTCTACCAAAGAAATTTAAATTTTCAATTTAATTGACCCAGAGGTATGAAAATACAGTCTACAATTTCCCAAGCTAGTTGATGGAAAAATTCAATTTTGCCTGACCTTTTCATGCAATATAAAATGAACTATCTGAGAAACATTTGCTTCAGAAATTATTTTTGCCATCAGAATTTATCATTTTGTTTCCACTCAATTGGTTTCGTTATGTATCATTCTGAGGGAAAATTCAGAGAGAGAGAGAGACATTTGCTATTGCTCTCAGTAATTTTTCATTACCAGAATGTCGTTCATAACCAGTATAAGAGCTAGTAAAAATTAATGATTGATTCTGGTTATAGATGTCCCCAGAGTTGTGATGCAGTGTGTCTTAATTTTCTCTTATTAGCATGATAATAAATGTTATAACAGGTTACTGCCCTGTTTTCTCATTTCAGCAAACACCAACAGACTAGCTCAGCGTGAGTGGGAGACTTTTGACTACATAATAATGAAAGTTTGTTGATACCAGGATTGTCAATAAATAAAAGAAGTTAATGTCTGGAGATTTATTGTCGTTTCGGCTAAACAAACAATTGACACTCGCAGCTGACAAACAAAAAAACCAAGACAGAATGGCAGCCTTTATAAAACAAAATTTCTCACTTCGAGAGCTATGCAGACGAGAGAGAATCGTTACTTTTCTCTCCAGGCACCCTATTGACTCCTCGCACCGACGGAAAATAAATTTAATAGATATTTGGACTGAAATGTCCTAAATACAAAAGAAGGTTAAAGTCGTGGGTGCGAGTAACGTGATCACACGTTGCAGGCTATTCGACTGACAGCTGCCAAAAAATCGTGCTGCGACGAACTGTTGTGATACCCGAGAAAGTTCGTGCTTCCTTATATATTAGTAGAAAGTTTTCTCATTTAAAACATATTGTTTTCAAGCAGTCGGTCAGGTCAACTAAAGGTGACCTCTGTTATTTTCCTCGTACGGTGGCGGTCTGTTGTTGACATCTGTTACTACTGATGAAATGAGGAAAGAAAAATAATAAATTTGGAAAAACGAAAATATCTGAAATACAAACAAGTTTCATTGCCACGACCTTTCAATTATTACATGAATTACTAACCTTGACTGGAATATAGAAAATTGAAATACTTCCCAAATATGCTAACTATATATATATATATATCTAGCTACAATGTCTTATGTCTAAACCAGGTATATATGTGTTCTGCATGCAGATGTTAGAATTTTTAAAGTACTTAGGTCTGGTTTTCTATTGTTGTTATGTTTCTCTATTGCTATTTTTTCAGACTCTCCCAAGACATGGTAAAAATGTTTCAGTACTTGCCTATGACAAAGTATTTTAAATGCCAACTAATATTTTTTTTAATTACAAAGGTTTCATGTGCAGTTCATGTTGACAATTTGCTAATCAATATTTCTCCACATGAAATTTTGAATGAACATTGCTCCTTCAAAGAGAAAGTTCAAAACCCTGTATGAAACAGTTTCCCTATTACACATGCACACTCATTCACACAAGACAAAATAAAAACACTAAACTAACAAATAAATATGTACACACATTTTCAAATTTTCACAGATGTTATCCATGATTTTGCATATGAACGATCACTTAGCAATACAGGTTGATAATTTTACAGATTTGACTGTTTAGACAAGGAATTACTTCCTCAAATTTATTGTTAATGTTACTGTTAATAATTCTGGCAATGTTTATCATACATAGTTAGCGGTAGAGCTTATTTTCTAATGTTGATTTTAACAATTCTGCGTTAACTTCTAATCAGGTGCAGCATGTTTGGTACAACTTTTAACCACAGCTGGTGTACATTGCAGAACAGGACATCCACTCGTGTGCACACTGCAATGTGCCAGAGCCAAAACCAGGCTACTACAAGGCGTGCAAGCAGTGCAAGGATGAGCGTGTCCACATACCCAAGTACTACTGCAGTCGTCAGTGTCAAGGTACAGTCTGAATTCTGTGGGCAGTTACTGTTGTTAATAAAAAAGTTGGTTTTATTTGTGCCAAACACTGGTTAACATGTACAAATTACATGTGATGTCATGGCCAGCAAATTATGAAGTACTCTAATTGTTAGTGCAAAAATTAATGTGAAATCATGATTATGCAGTTTGCAAAACACTAAATATACTAAACCAGTTACAAAAAAAATTTAACTAGGCAAGCTAAATGACATTACAGTCTACTCTCGATCTATTGTTATTCAGGGAACGGCCAAAAAATGTCCATACATGCAGGATTTCTGTAGATGCTGTATCTGACATATAATTACATAAATAAAATACAACTTCTAACCTTATAAAACTTTATATTTAGTATAGTAAGAGCTGTACATTATCTGTGAATACAATTTAGCTAATAATCACAATAAAAATGGGAATTTTAGAAAAAAATATTACTGTAAGTAATATATTTTAAAATATTTGAACTAAACTAAATAAAGAAAATAATGTCTCAAAATACTGTATGTAATTGATTGTAATCTGACACCATATGCAAGCTGACCTAAAACTTTCAAACCCTCTGAAGATGAAAATAATATGACACAGAATGCAAGTCAAATTTTGAATGTCACATGCGCATTTGTTCAGCTAAGAGCGGGCAGAGAAGTTACCAATCGGGTAGTGAGTACATGGCGGTTAGTTGAGGAGGGGTGGCTGTGGGAGGATTACTACTCCACTCCACTACTTGCTGCCGAGTGCTGACATCTTGTGCCCGTGGCAAATGTCTATGTTAAAGTAAATAATTATATTTTGACGCATGCCACACTGCTGCGCAGCGCACCTGCATACTCTACTTGACATCTTCACCCCATCAGTAAGCGCTGAGAGCATTTGGGGCAAGTCTAAAGCGGGAGACAGTTATTCCAGTGGCTACAGAGTGGACTCCACATGTTGAACAACCACAGACACCTAAATAATTAACACAATTAATTATGAAATTGTACTTCCTGCTCAGAATTTGGCCACTCCTATAAACGAAAATTGTTTTACTTGCCCAGTCATGAACATGCTAGAGCAGATAAAGAAGTTAACAGTGACACCACAGGATTGCAGCACCACTGCGACCAGTGACATCATTGCTGCAGAACCTTGAGAGGAGGCAGTAGATATGTCATCAGTCTCCAGCCAGGGTGATAAGAACTGTGTGGTGCAGTCCACTGTCCTAAACCGCTGCACTGGAAGGATACGAAGCTGAGAGGGTGGTACAACCCTTGCTGCGCTCTCTTGGCGAAGGAATGATGCGGGGTAGTTTCCCTGTGTATGGATGGTATCTGACGCTTGCTTAGACTTGCTAGGCAAGGGCGATTGACTGACATGTGTATTTAATTAACTGACAGTAAGTTCGTCTGCCACTCTCTTGTGGTGTCCCATGTTGGGAGCATGCCTGTCGGTTCTGTAGGCAAGCTGACTCGGTGTTCGATTATCCATCGGATTACCATGGTGTCGCACAGGCTGAGTTGATGTCAAAAAAAGAAATTTACCAGTTATGCATCGTGCGTCAGCTGAAAATGGAACTATTTGCTTTAAAATACTGGTGTTGTGCATCTATTTTCAGCAATGAATAATCTTGATAAAATTTCTGCAATTGGATTACAGTTGCATATGCTTGGCTGCAGTGACCATGTTAGTGGTCAGACCTGGTAGAGTACTTGGTCGTGCTCTGGTGTAGTGCATGTGACTGGATAACCATGTGACATCAAACTGAAATCATAACATTAGTTTTATTGTATGCTTTATGTACCTCTTGGCAGGCATGAAAGCAGGAGAGTAAGCGAGAATGCGCTCCAGGGGAGGGGGACTTTTTTTGCTAGACAACAGCTTTCCCTCATGAAGGCTACACCTGTGCATGGCTGAGAGAGAACACCACACTGGTTGCTAGGTAACTGCTTCCCTTCTCGTCAGGCATGTAATGGGAGGGTGGATGCCAGACTCACTGTGTCATCATCACTATCATAACTGAAGAGCAGTGTGCAACGCGTGATGACAAACGACTGCATGTTATATCCTGGAAGAGCATATTATATGACACAACTTTTCAATGTATAAGCCTCAAGCAAGCAGAATCTAACTGGGAAAATCATTGTGTGTAGTTTTTTTTTTAATGGATATTTAGTTTTAATTATAGTGTCATAAAGATCAAATATTAATCACTGTATTTATTCATCAATCTTTATATATATATATATATATATATATATATATATATATATATATATATATATATATATATATATATATATATATATATATGTGTGTGTGTGTGTGTGTGTGTGTGTGTATTTTTTTTTTTAATTACTTTGTCACTTCAAAAGGACATCTACCAAGTATGGGCATGTTTCCTCCCATTGAATGGCTGATGAGGAGGGAGGTATTTGTCTAGCAACTATCATGACATCATCTGGCCTTCCTCACTGGTCATGGGTGGATGGGGTGGGGAGTGAGCCAGTGGGTAGGATGGTAGGTATGATTGCTGTGTTCATTGCAAATACTTTCAGTCTCACTTATTTGGGCTCCATTCCTTTTTGTTTGCTACCTCCCCTGAGATCAATCAATACTTTATTCCACTCCTCTTGAATGTAGCTGGCAACACTAGAATAGTACATCAATCTCCTCTTCCAATTCATAAAACCCTACCTTATCCTCATCAAATGCACAGCACACCATCTCCAGCTATTCACCATGCAAATTGAGAAGGTGCAGGTCCTGCAATCTCTCCCCGATGCCCTAAGCTACATTTCCTGAACATCTCTTCTCATCCTTCTACCATTCTATTCCAGGTACAATTAATGTAAAAATAAATCAGTAAATAATGTTAATATCCTTTCACAAACATTACACTCACAGCCATTGGCACTGAATAGTTATGGCCTTACACTAACATGAACACAAAAAAAATGTTCAAGAGGAGTAAAAATGTGGTACTTACGGCCTAGAAATTTTTGCAAACTACAAAATAATGCGGGATGTGGAGAAGTTGTGTTCATACGTGAAATTCTGTAATAATTCTCATATTCTTGAAACTACAGCAAAATTACCCATTTAATCATTTCTAATACTATAATGGTGTGCTGATTTTACCATGAAAACTATTGGGAACATTTAGATTTATAATTTTCCATGTGTTTTACAGCATTATTTCTCCTTTTACTTCATACAGAACCACTGAACCAATTTCAGTCAAACAGACTTTGTTGCCATTTATGTTTTATACACAAGCTCTACATGACCAAGAATATGCAAATTGCCAGTAGTACCAATTAATTTGCTATAAATTCATATTTTATTGCCAAGCTTAAACTTCATTTTCTCACAGGAAAACAAAACAGGTGATGAATAAATTCTAATTACAGCAATCTGTTTAATAACATTTTCATCATGAAGTAGCACTCACTTCCAAAAAATAATGTCTCTCGAGGATCCAATTCAGACATACCGCTAAACGTCTGGTTACTTGAACTATGAGTAAAAAAAAACTGTTCCAAAAGCCAAAAGTCTACCTCCAGCTTCACAAGTTACACATACCTTGCAGACCAAATCCAGACTTGCCAACTTCGACAGTTTACCTGTAAAATTTACAGAAATTATAGTTTTTTTATGATTTAGTTCTATTTTCTTACAGAATTCTCAGCGATAAAAAATTTCCTATAGATTTTGTTTGGATAATGGTGACTTCAGTGATGTTTGTGCAATTTCACGAACAAAAACAGCATTTGTGGCAGTATTTCATATGTGAAAAGTATGTGTAATAAGTAGGGATGTAACGATTCCACTTTTCCTCAATTCTCGATCTTGATGCCAATACCACTCTAGATTCCAAAACTCGTGATTCCTTTAGTTACAGACAATTACTTTATAGAACTAATTAGTGTATAGGAGGACATGAAATTTAATTATTCAAACGAGGCCTACACTAGTAGTAGGCCTATTACTAACATAATATAACATGACGCCGTCGGGTGAGACACGAGACGAACAATGAAACAAATACTTACTGGTAATATGGGCGCGAGCGGTGCTTTCCAATCACCGCACTATAGAGACTCAGGGTTCTCAGGGATGTTGTGAGTTCTGTGTGTCCGCCTCACCAGTGCGTACATACAAACATATTGGCAATACTAAACTTTTAATAAAAATCACTGAAATAAACAATTGATAAAGCATATGTGGTTAGGACACTGTCACTACTGAATAAAAAATTGAGTTCACTGTAGACTTGTTTTATTGATATTGTTTATACACATCAACGTGCCAATGAAATTATGATAATCTCGGTCATGACTAGCCAACTCCGCTTGGGTGCTCCCCAGCCCACAAATAATCTAGCGCATTCATAGATGGATGATCTCACTGAGGTGCGTGAAAGCACAGCCTTCACAAGGGAAGAGGGCAGGCAGCCGTTAGGGTGGACTGACGGTTTTTCCCTGAAGACAGGACACTGTGAATTATATATGAAACCCTTGATGATACATTAACACGTGTGATTACTCGGCATCACTAACGCAAACTCGTTGGGGCTTGCCCTCCAGCACGTGGGTAGTGTGGTGACGGCCTATACACAGAGCCGGCTAGGACAGGAATAATTGCACAGTACACAAATTACATAAACCCTCAAAAGATAAATGAAACAAGATAGGACACGAGATGAGTATTCACAATAAACACACGTGTGAAAACAAGTTTCGATGGCGCAGATGCCGCTTGATGTAGTTCGTAGCGGAACACGTGGTGCAGGTGTATCTCAGACCACGCCGTTTGGAGTAGATCATCTGGATTCACACACACACACACACACACACCCTCTCACAAGCGTGAGAAGAAAGGCAGGTTTCTTGTGATCGTATTTACGTATCCAGCCACATGTGGACATATATTCCAGCACCTGGTGCAGAAGCGCAGTACGCACTGTCTCAGGTCACAGCACGTGGTGTTGTCCTAGCTAAGTCTTTCCAACTCAAGGAATGCCTGCTTTTCCTGGCATGGAGGTGCAGTATAAAAACTGGCGAGCACTGAGCCGACAAGCTGGTCTAAGATCAGTGTACCTGTTTAGACTCTGCTATTCTATCTACTAGGTAGACAGAATGGTTGGCCGTGCTAGGTGCTTTTTGGTAAAAACTGGTGTTTCGGCTCATCTGAGTAAATTACTCGGGATCACCTCCGTTTCCTTCACTTGTGGAGTGAACTGGGAACTAGGTGCAAGTCTACAGGAATGGTGGTACTCAGGGATTGAATTAGCTCACGTTTATTTCCATGTAATAGGAAATACAGGTTATGACATACTCTCATTCCTACGTCTGTATGAGCTGTTGCCAGGAAGCTAAAGATACAATGAGGGACCGGTAGAGAAGACCACGGTAGAATGAGCAGGAAATGGGGGTGCGTAGCACTGAATGAACGTGTGGCTAGGCAAACTCCCTATCCATTGTTGCCCATGTGGGGCTGTAGTGTCCAGTGTGAGACGACGTAACGGCGGGGAAGCTGTCACTATACTTGGGATACTAAGGAAGGCATGGCAGGATAAGTCCTGGGAAGGACTGTTAAGGAATGGAGTTTCCCTTCTGGCATGTCTGTACAGTAAAGGAAGGAAGGTATTAGCAGGGTACGAAGCTAGAGATATACCTGGCTTACGTGGGGGGTGAGTGATCAGACTACTCATGAGCACAAAGGGCTTAATGCTAAGCTGAATAATTCCCTGGCAGCGGGTGCAGTGAGAGACTGTAGCGTAGAAGCAGGCTTTTCAGTGTCCAAACGAGTGCTGAAGACTCAGGATTGGTGCAGTGTAATCCTTTCCTGGCGGCTAGCACTGTAGGATTAAAAGAACTGGTCTGGAGTTTTCAATTGACTCTCCTTTTATTCTCATTCGGAACGCTGCCTAATGCTTATTGGCTGTCATCATGAAGGCGAGGGGTGGTCGCAGAGCGGGGGGTAGCGAAGGCATGACTTGCTAATGTGACGTCACCGGCCGGCTGTAGGGTAGGAAAGCAAAGACAAATGAATATATTACTAGTGGTGCTACTGTCTAGCAGCAAACTAAAGAACTCGTTACCTGGCTTGCATAATTACGGTGGGTCGGTGAATAAAACAATTGACACCATCCTAAACACCGTAGACAAAACAATCTCATCACAGGTTGGGATTAACGGTAATGCAAACTTCAAAACTCACAAACAATGTTAATGAAGGACTGAGTGGAAGTCATCAAATCACCATTGTTAAAAAAGCATAATGCGTCAGAACATTGATGTGCTTGGTTTTCAGATGCAAAATAGTTTGTTGAAAATTTCATTTTTATTTTGTCTTAAAAGAAAATGAGAGGAGAGATGATGCAATTGATGAACGGCAGCAACAGTTCAGTGCACTTCAGCTTGAAGATGTTAAGTCTAATTTGAGTGATGACTCCATTAATGTGAAGTGGGTTAGAATAGAATGGAATCCCAAAGTTTGACAAGTTGGCAAAAGTTATGCTGTCTATGCTGATAATATCACACAACAATGCCAGATGTAAACGTATGTTCAGGTTTGGTGACAAAAAGTAGAAATAAGTTCAGGTCACAGCTGTATAACAAGTGCCTTGAGTCAATGTGCATATTAAAATTTAGTAGACCCGGTATACGTTTTAAACAAGCATATTGTGATTCATTCTTGTGCAGAGCCAAGAAAGCTACTATAGCGTATTTAAAAAAAGAGCTAGGCAACCCTAGACATAGTGAAATGTATATACCCGTATTAGTGTTTGTGATCATTTGTGTGTGTATGGTAGTGTTTACATTTTAGGAAGGTAAACATGCTGCCACATTTTTCAAATCTATCAGAATTGATTAAGAGAGAAATTTTGGTAAGTTTCAAAGTTCCAATTTTGTTTTACCAGTTTGAGATTTATATTAAGGGGAATATTGGACGCCCTATTTGCTTGTAATTTGCGTGAAGAGCTATCTACCTGATACGAGGGCAGATACAAACGAAATTGCATGCACGCAGTTCACGAGTTTCCCACTAGGCAACACTATCACAGTTTAAATGGGACAGAAGCTGCAATGCGTAACAAAAAAAGAAGTGTAAGCACGGACGCTGTTGCCAGTTCTCCTACAACACACTCCCGACCGGTTGGAGGTGGTTCCTCGGCTTGCAGCATAGAGAGTGAAATTAATTTATTGCGCTGGTCATTCATATCTCCAAACTTTCAACCCCATGTAAACCAGTACAAAAAACAGACATGACATAGAAATATGTTTCATTCCAATTAAATAATTTATTATTTTATAAGTTTACATATATAATTGTATACACTTGTACCTTCATACGAAATTATATACGGTGGTGGTTAATTACTAATTAAAAATTGAAATAGATATAATTTTTAACGTACCTGTTCTAGGCATAAATGTGTCTATATATCCTTTTATTTCTTAAACTCCAACAGAGTAATGTAATGATTTTCACAAAGTTATATCGCAACTTGAAATTTCTTGTTCAAAGATGGATTCTATATTTACATTAACATACGTAGTTATACAGTTTTTTACAGTGAAGGAATGTTGGCTATGCATCGTAGGATATAACTGGTGTACAAATAAGTTTTACATTTTTTACATTTCTGAACTAAATAGTTTTATTTTACAGTAAAAGGACAAAAAATAATTGTATTTCCTTTGGCGATTTATGTAAAATAACTAGGTTGATTGCATTTAACTTCTAAACCCATCTTTTCTTATTTTGGACCACTGTGTGCCCTTCAGTCATGTGCCAAAATCAACACTGCCTTACATGTACCACTGAACAGTACACGTGTATAACGTAGCCTATGTGACACCGAGACACTAAACTGTGATACATAAGTTTTTATGTGTATAAAACGAAGTGAAACCTGTCTGAGTTGTCACCAGTTTGAACAGTGCACTTTTATATTGGCGCTAAGTAAGATCTCACATAAATCAATGCTCAGTTAACCGCAAACGAGCTACAATTAAGTGTTTCTTCTGCATCAGCACAAAGGTTTTCAACGTCTCAAAACCAAATAACATAGGATTAACGTGCCTTATTAATTATCATCAAAGCTTGATTAAATTTAGAAGCTCGAGGAGTGTGACCTGGGGCACATTTATAACTGTATATAGTCAAGTCGAAGTGACTGCTAAATTTTAATAGTATCACGTGCAAAACATTTATTCGCTTGTCATGTTTTCGTACAGTATTATTTAAAGTTAGTAATGAGAAAATATTTGCTCCAACTGAAATACAAATCTACTATGCAGCTGGTCTCTGGTCCGTCTATGGCTAACAGAAGTGCGGTAGTTGTAAGATGATGTTCCCTAAATCCTAACTGCGATTCAGTTAAAAGATTATATTTGCTTACTTCTTAATAGATTTGTCAATAGGAAGTCTCGACCACCATTCACATTTCTGGAAAACTCGGAAAGTTAAATTTATTTTAGGGGAGTGGGGATAATGAATAATGCCTGAGAAGTAGATACTTAATGAAACAAATAAATTTGTATTTAGAGAACATTTTGAAATACTGAGCATTTTGGGGTTTATAAATGGGCCATACCATTAAATTATGTTCACTGTGCAACTAATACTAATAGCTAAGTTAACATAGCATTGTCCTGCCACACCACTACCTCTCATTTTCATATCCTGTGCTAGGGCCTGTATGTATGTATGTGTGTGTGTGATTGTATATGTATGTGTGTATAAATGTATATATGCATGGGGTTAAGCCTAATTTTCCATTAAAAATTGTGTGACGTTTAGCAGTTGAATATAGTGTATACAAAGACTTTCTGTTTCCAAATAATACAAGCAAGGATGATGTATTATACTTCATCCGACATGTCTGTGATCCTTTATTATTTCACTTGAAAACTTATGGTATTGAACCTGCAATTGTAACTATTACTAGCCTACTTTCCAAACGAAACAAAGACTTTCCTGTTTTGTGTCTACATGTGTGTCCCCACTTTTCAGTTTTTTAGTGCATCGAGCGGATTTAACTAAACTCGGTTTATATACAGTACATATTTAGTGAGGTCACCTGACTTTTATTGTTTTCGACAACGCCAAGAATTCCCTTTCAAAATGGTGGCCATTTTATTATTTAGGGTAATATGTCATATCTCGGGAATCATTTGATCAATTTAAACCAAATTTTTTATGTTCGCAGAACATCATGTAAGCATTACATTTTGATGTTGATGTTAGACCGCAATTTTGAAAGATATCATAAATTTAAAAAATAAAGATTTTGCATAATATATCGAAGACTATCACAGAAATTCTCTCTCAGTTTGACAAGTAAGTTATACTATGACAGATCAGGTAAACGTACATAATTGAACTTGCTTAGATACTTATTTTAAATGGTGGCCATACAAATATTTTAGATTTATTTGGCACTAGTAACCCGTCATTGTTTCGCTCAGGTTTTAAGGAGTTATTGAAATACATGCCTATATATGCGACTACCCGTAAATATCTGCGACAAACCGCGACTACCTGTGACAACTTGTGATTACCCGTGACTACCTGCGACTACCCATGACTATCTGCAACTACCTGAAACTATCTGTGACTACCTGCTGCAACTTGCGACTACGTACAACTACCTGACTACATGTGACGACCACTTGCAACAACGTGCGACTACTTACGACAACCTGAGACTACCCATCACTACAAGACTACCCGCAACTACCTGCAACTACTTGAGAACGTGCAACAACCTGAGACTACCCATGACTACTTGTGACTACCTACGACTAACTGCGACTCCTTGCGATTACTTGTGACCATTTACGACTACCTGTGGTATTTTCTTGTTATAAAACAGCCAAGTAGCTCATTTTTCTCCGACTTGGTTTTACAAATTTTGGAATTTCTCAAGGAATTTTTTAAAAACTAAACATAGCCTATGTCCATCTGGAAGAATGTAGCTTTCTAACAGTGAAAGAATTATAGGAATCTGCCTTGTAGTTTTGGTAGAGCATGCTTAGAAAGCAGTCAAGTAACTCATTTTTCTCAGACTTGTTTTACAAATTTTGTAATTTTGCAGGGATTTTTTTTAATTAAACATAGCCTATGTCCATTTGGAAGAATTTTACTTTTTAACAGTGAAAGAATTATAAGAATTGGCCCTGTAGTTTCCGAGATCAGCTGTTACTTATAAACAAACTCACTTTACCTCCTTAATATATATATATATATATATATATATATATATATAAATCAACCAATTTTGACCAATTTTGCATGCTGAAAGTGTCTACTACAAGCATCAATGTGCCAACACATAGCCATATTTGTCAGCCAGTTTGTAAGTTATTGCCACGTGAAGAAAGTTTTTATGCCATGTCTGAAAAAAAAAAAGCAAGCCAATTCATATTAAATTTGACAAACAAGTACTACACAACAAGTACAAGTAGTACTGCTTCCTCAAAAGCTTATTTTCTATAGGGTGGCCATGTCATTTGCTTAGCTTAGAATGATATATCATCAAAATTATGTAATCAAGTAGATATTGCAACTATCAACTGTGTCTACACGGAGCATATTTTGTCTGTCAGTTTGTCAGATAGTGTCACATTAATAAATAATTTCTTATTTAATATCTCTGGAAACAATTGATTGATTCTAATGAAATTGGTCAATCAGTTTACACTGCAGCAGGTGCTGCAAACTGCTATGTTTTAAGTATGTCAGGCACCTATTTTAAAATGGCGGCTCTATAAATATTTCAGCTTAATATCTTCAAACCAATTTCCAACTTAACTTTGTATGCTGGCAGTATCAATTACAACCATCAAATTTGTCTATACAGAACTTCATATCTCTGCCATTTTGTAAGTTAGCCCCATAATACAAATTAAGATTTGTCATATCCTGGGAAACAATCAACCCATTAGTACCAAAATTTGGTGAAGAACTGGCATTGTGGTAGGACATATAACTATAAGAATTTTTTCAGTGTGACGGATATCTTCAGAATGGAGGCTATAAAATAATTTTATGTTAATGTGCTATATTTACGAATTTATGCAATTGATTTTAGCATTACTTTGTATACTGGTGGTATACAATCATTGAATGTGCTAATACATAACATTTTTGTCATCGATTTGTGAAGATCGTCACATGAAAAACATGGTGGTTCTATGTCATATCTCAGGGACTAATAAACCGACATTTACCAAATTCTGCACACAAGTAGTGCAATGGTAGGCCATGTAAACTTAAGTGTTATAAGTGACTCAGTAACGTATTTTCAAAATGGTGGCCCTGTAAATATTTTAGATTAATAAACCCTGTTATTTGAAACATTAGACTAATAAAATTCAAAGTTGATGCTTGAATCAACCTTCGTAATGCAGTTTGATTGCACACTAGCTTATGGTAACAGGTTTTCTGGGTTCGAGTCCCGGGTAAAGCACGTGTGTGTATTTGTAATTGTCTCACTACTGTAGCATATGTTTCTGGTTTCACCTCTAATGATATTGCTTTCAACGAGGCGACAAGTCCTACCTACCATCACAGCTTTTAAGAAATTATTTAAAAATTAATTGCACCCATATTGAGGAAAATATGCTAATGATTTATATCAGAAACTTCTTATTTGTGTTGACTATGAATCCACCGATAATTTAATGCCCTTCTTAAACTACAACAAAGTAATATAAAGATTCTCGCAAAGTGATATCGCAACTTGAGATGTCTAGTTCGAATACGGCATCTATATTTACTTTAAACATTAATATACTTAACGATTACTTGTTTATGTCAATATTTTGTAAAAATATCTTGCCTAAAAATATGCAGTGTGTCAAACAATATAGAAACGTTCTGAAAACGTGAATCTATTTTAGGATGTCTTATGCATACTTTCAATGCCTAATGAGTAGAGTCACCTGATTTTTGTGAAAAGTATTCCGCGCCATCTATAGTTCAATATTATATGTGCGCAACTTCAGCGTTCCTTCGTTTATTAGACATTTGTCTCGAATAGAAAACATATGTTAGTAGACCAAGCCAACCACATTCAGGTTACTCTAGGAGTAAACATCTGTAATTCACTGGCAGACGCTTAAAACGAGCACCAGTTAAAGTCATACAGCAAATCGTGATTTTTTTTTACGAAACGCTGGCATCTCCGCTAATTAGTGGATACAGACATTGGGCTGATTAAAACATTTCTGAAGCAATATACTATACGTACAATGAAATATGTGATGTTAATTTTTCTTTCACGCTTTGTGACAGGTGTCTGTAGATATTTAATTTCTAATATTTCGCCACATTACATAAATGATATATCCATATAAAGAGTTATTTGCAAATCTGAGTATCAACAATATGTTATGAATCTTGATATAGGTCCTGATCAAGACTCACATTAGTGATTTAAAATCCACTTGGATATTATTCAGGTTTAAAGTAGTCTTGAAAATACTAATGTGTACTAGAATTATAATATTCCTAAAATACATTTCGTAATGCTTTCTGTGTGACGGCAGTTTTGAGTATTGATTCAGTGGCATAGCCAGAAATTTAAGAGTGGGTTTACACTGACTGAAGGAAGGTAGAGGTTATACTGGCATTAGTGGTGCTGACGTATGTGTTAAGGGTTTGCCACTGAAATTATATTTTGGAATTCCCTAATTTTCCCTGTTTTCCAGACAGAATCTTACCAGTATCCCTTACCTGTTTTCAGAACCAAAAACTTCAAATACCAGATTTTTCGACTACTGACAGAGAAAAAAAATGCCATTAGTGAAGATGAATTAAATTATACTTCATCATGCCAATCCAGCAGTGCCAATATTTTATTTAGCTCATCAACATTTCTCACGATACATGCTTTTGACTTCACTGGAGTGCCCATAACAAACATGCAAATACTTTATTTTGTACATATGGGCCCCATGACACTTGGTAAAGTTGTATTATTGCTAGTTCACAAACTTAAATTTGAAATTTTTCAATGTATATGCTCATAATTACATCATCCTATATTCACACTACTAACAAATTTTGCACAGTAGCAATTTCCTCTGACCTATGGGAAAATTCCCTGACATTTCCCTGATATTTCCCTGTCATATGAAATTCCCTGACTTTTCCTTGAATTATTAGAACAAAAGTTACTTAATATAGCCTAATAATAGTATACAGCAATTATGATTTTCTCTAAATGAAAGGCTTATTAATCATTTTAATTCTAATAGTTGATATTCATATATAAAAAAAGGAGGGGGAGAGGTTACAACACCCATAGCCTCCCTCTCTGGCTACGCCGCTGGTATTGGTGTATGCAGTGCATGCAGTGTCAAATATATGATAGTATATCTTCTGTTTGTGATAATTTGAAGCAATTCTGATTTGTTGGATTTGTGGTATATAATACAAAAACTGAATTCCATTAAACATAGATAAAAGGGAAGTATTCTCTGTGCAAACTCTCCCAGAACATTGTCACTTCAAATCAACTTTAGAAAAGCCGATTTACTGTTTCAAAAGACTGGAATATCGTTTCACAATACACCACCATAATGTTTCTGAGATCACAGCATTAGTTTATTTAAATAACGGAGAATTTTTATACTGGGTAACAAATACAAATAATATTAAGGAGCAAATAAGAATTATTAGCTCTACCTATCAGAGCTTCTGCTGTACCTAGTCATTTTCTTTCGTAAACAGGTTACAGAAACCACATGTAAGGTCCCATTTTGTAGAGCATGAACGTAATCTGAAACCAATATTAGCTTACAGTTTTTCGACTAAGTTGGTTTTGAGCTGTGCGTTGTTTAGTGACTGAGTGCTGGTCTTTTTTTTATTTTCATAGCCACATATGAATAAATTACATTATGTGAGTCAGCTGTGATGCATATTGTAAATTAAAATTAAATATTCTGCCTTGGAGCCTGTCAGAATACATCAGCATAACTGGCCGAGTACAAAAGACATTAAAAGTATCTGCTAATGCCAGAAACCTATCGCCCGAAGTCAGAGGCTGGTTCTAGTACTTTTTGTTTCTCTATGGCCTGCGGCCTGTGGCAGTGGACACTCAAAAGCGAGCTGGCAACGCTGTTCGAAGACATCATGAGCACAGTCCTTGTAGTTCTGGTGTGTCGTGCAGAGTGCAGCAGTAAACAGAGCTATCTTTATGGCAAACGATATGAAAGCCACGACTTTATTATTGATGGCGTAGTGTTTAATTGCACAGCTTAGTGTTTGTTAATGACCACACAAATAAATACATTGTCAGCTGTTATGTTTTCTAGAAACATGGTAGAATGCCACGAGGTCAATTTCTAATTTAACATATAAAAAAACTCATTTGAATAATGTAGTCTTTGGCACATTGAAAGCTGCCACATACAGTGATTATTGAAATTATTTATGTGACTGTTACAACTTCCTACAAGTAAAATGTTTTTGTGTTGGCAGAGTTTATATCTCATATGAATCTGGGACATTTTTTTCGTTAAAGAATAAACAGTGGCATTGTTTATATAGCGTTTTATAAAGAAATTATAAAACATAATTTTCTTCAATATTCAAAAATATTATTTATAATTTTTGTAATTAATTTTGCATGAAATACTTTGACCTTACCTGTAATATTATAAACATAAATTTGCATAACTAGACATTGGCACATATCTAACAATCCCCCTTAAGTTATTATTTACTTATAACTATTTTATTCATTGTGATATGTGAATTGTGAATTGTAATGTTCCAAAAAACATTGCATTAAATTTTGATCGTAAAAAATTTCAGAAGGTGTACTGATAGGACTTCTGAAAAGTTGGCAAGTATGCAAATCAATATAAATAACTAAAAATAATATAACTCTCTTCTACACTAAGTATTTTAGGACCCCACGTCACCTTTCTTATCTACATCACAATTTACACTTAAGATATTTTGGTGCACTTTCTTATGACACTATGTGTCATCTTCCTTATATACACCATAATTTAACCTTCTGATATTTTGACACACTTTCCATTTTCTGTTGCGACATTGTCTTTGTGGCATGTTAGACATTGCCCTGAGAATGTTCTCTCATGGTCACACACTTTTTCTATAGTTTTGTGCTTCACCAAACCATTTGTTCAAGCGCCTTTGCATGAAAGAGAAATACAGAAGCCCCACTGCGCCTTGCACAAAACAAAAAATTGATAGATGCCAAGCATTCAACAATGTCATACACATATTTTCTTTTTTACCGCCAGCCAGACTCGCACTGTCACAGCATGGCTGCTTAATACTGCACTGCAAGCGTTGCATGCAAGATAGCTGTTGGTGATAATTTCTTACCTTTTTCCATACAGAAGCTGTCAAAAATAGGATGGGTCAAAAAGTTTTCTCTGAAATAATGTACTGATTAAGATTAATGAATAACAAGTTTATTTAGGTTTGATTAAATTTGTTAGAGAAACAACAGAAATGTATTGGACAAAATTAAAACATTTATTTGATGAATTGGAGACATTTTGATAAAGAAATCAGCTCCTTTTATTTACCACATAAGTGGAGCCTTGCTTGTACTCTATTCAAGGAGAAGAAAGGTATGCCACTCCTTATGTGTAAACAAGTAAGGGAAAAGTCAACATTCCTTTGATCTCTCCATGTAATTTTTTTTTGGAGCCACATTAATTCACAGCAATTGAACCTTGCTAACACCTGCATTAAATTTTAAAGTGCATAACAAACAATATTTGATTTTAAAGACTTGTAATTCTTGAGACAGACAAGTACAGTCATTAAAATTATTTTCTTTACGACCTTCAGTACACAGCTCAAATTTGGCTCTTGTAATGAGTTACAGTGCTCTGTGCTTGCACATTACATATTTGGTGACAGAGATTTGATTTATTCCCTTCCAGGATATCATTGAAATAAATAAATATTTCAGTAACAAATCCTTTGATTCTTCTGAAAAAGCAACTGAAAATGGGCTTTGCACTCCGTTGCTGGACGATATTTAAACATTTATGATAAGGAGTTGCTAAGTACAAATGTCTGGGGTATTATTTTATTTTCACGATATCTGGTTATTGAATTAAATTATTATTTTATGAAAAAATCTTATCAATTTTACACCAGCAGCAATTTAACATGGACTTAACAATGCTTGATAAAACATGCTGCACAACATTTTTAACATTTGGGGGGGGGGGGGGGCAAAGGAAGGCTAAGCATTTTTTTTTCCCCCACGACATTACACAAAAAGAAAAGAAAAAACAAATTTTGTCGTATAGGGGTTAGGTTAAAACTGGCCCAAAATTCCCTGAAATATTAATTTATGATGACTTTCATTTTGATAATACCTTATGCAAACTGAGGGGGTGTTTTAGAAAGGTTTGCCTGTAATTGTATCATTTGCATAGTGTACATACTTTCACTGTACAACTTCTATACTATTTCTGCTGCCTTCATTTTCTCAACATCATCATTGTCCAGTACTCATATTTCTGCTGTGTTAATCAATGTTGGCAAATGTCACATAATTTACATTGTGGGTTGTGTCCAGATCTTAACAATTTCCAAAACCTTCAATGAATGTCTTTTCTAAATTTGGTTATAATAATTCCCAGAAATAGTTTAGTTCTTTATTTATGGTGGAATTTTTTTAACTTGTATTTATTAATTTTTTTTTAACTACAACAATACAAGCTTTGATTGTTTTGTTTTTTTTTTTCCTCAGTGGATGACTGGAAAAAATTGCACAAATGGGATCACAAGAAGAAGTAAGTGTCTGCAAGTCATTGTGCAACTTACTTTAAGTTAATTTTGTGCCTGTAAATGGAGTATCAGTATTTTAATATGCATTTCTTCTCTATTTCAATCCCCAAAACGTGATTGTCATAATGGTTGGGACTTGGACCAAATGTGAATACCCAAGGCTGAATATTCTCCATTGTCACAGAAAAATTGTTCATGTCCAATGTTAAAGTGGAATGCTTACACATGCCTATCATACTAGATAAAACTTAAATTCTCCGTGTGTTATTCAGTCTAGCTGGAAGTCTTTTCTTGTATTATATTTTATAAGTATTATGGGTTATTAATCAGTTTAGTGTACATATTTTAATTGTGGAAGCATGTTGCCAATACTGAAGAATAGAGAGAATTTCTGCAGGATGTAGAGTTGAACCAAAAACATTTAGGCCAGTTCTTAAATGAGTCAGATGATGTATGTTGCCACTAACATTGTTAAATAATTTTCTGGTCACTGTTCAGATTCCTTCCCTATATCAGTACTTAAGAAAACATTTTAATTTTGGTGAATACCTTAGTTTTTTGAACTCCTGATTATTTGTCTGTGTTGTGATAGTTTTTAAAATGTATCTATTGTTTGCTATATATATTTTTTACCAGTGTCAGTAATACATTTGAATGTGATATATTGTAAATGTTTTTCTTACTACTTAGCAATATTTTTGTTTAACACATGTTTTCTCATATAAAGAGAGCTTTGAAAATTTAACTATTTTGTTTAATGCCTAATGTGGCAAGTGTTATTTTACTTAATAACAAATCTTATTTGTGGCATGTTAAATCACTAATTTGCCCATATATCTGATTAAATTTGCCATGACATTATCAACAAAGTGTTTTGTGGGATGAAACTACAGAGCTAACATAAAAACAAATTACTTGTTGCTCACAAATAGTATTTTGTTCCCATGGAACTTGCTGAAAAAAAAATTACAACTTGTTCCATCATGCTTTCCTGCTTAGCTTTTAAGTTTGTTTATAAAAACTTGAGTACGTCTGTTTTACACCAAAACTTAATCAAAATCTTTCTTCTGGTTCAGTCTCCCCCGCCCTCAGTAGGCCTGGCTTGATTGAAATATGTATATTATATATATAAATATATTTTGAGGAGTAAACAATTTTGTGTGGGCTAGTGAGCCTAAATTCCCAAATGTTTGGCAATAAAGGCTGGCAGTATCACATGCAACAATATCATGTATAGTATCCTAAAAATAATTTTTCTAAATGAATTTTTTTATAGATAAGTAATGAGAAAATATTTATACATTGTGCCATAATTATTCAGTGTTTGTTTATAAGTTTAATGGTGATATGAGCACTGCAAGTAACATTTCAAAAATTATAGCATTTCCGTATTATCGTATGCTATTTCTTGTGAAACAGCCAGTGTTAAATCTCTATTTAGATACATAGAACTGTCGTGTCATGTAGTAATGGTGTCTGGTTTGTAGGTTTTGTGTTGGAAGTCTGCATTAACAGCTTATGGCACATTATTTTATATACTGGAGCATTGAATGACAGTGTGTAAACCAACACCAAAATGTGAAAAACATTTTACTTGTATATGATATATATTTTGTATATTTTTTTAACAAATAAATGTGTTTAAAAAAAAAAAATAGTGTTTTGTTTTTCGAGGGGTTGCAGTTATTGTTTGATCATTCTTTATCCACAACTTTGAATTAGATTTTGTTTATAGAGCTTTGGGATATTGAACATGATGATAGTTCAATGCAGTGATTGCTACTACTATTTCTTCATTTTAAAATTACCATTTGTAAAATACATATGATAATTGTAACAATACTCAATATTTGTGATTTGCATACATTTTGTGGAAATATTGGAAAGAACTTTCAGAATCTTTGTTATGTTTTCCTAGTTTGAGTTTGATAACTTTTTCAGTTTTTCCATAAATAAATATCTTATAAGGATTTTAAGGTGTATATATTTATATGACTAACACACTATTGTAAGTACGTATTTATAGGTTTTGTATTTGCAGTTATATGGACAAGGTAACATGTGGTCAATAACACTTTTTTTTTTTTTTTGCAAATTTTCAGATACAGAATTTTACTGATGCAGTGAGTGATTGTTCTTTGGCCAATTAATTCTGTGCAAAATTGTATTGATGGTGAGGCCAGAGTGTTTTACACTGCAGTAATTGCACTGTTGCTCGTCCCTAGTTTGAAATTTTTGTGAATCACAAAATAATGTGAAAACTGAGAAATTATATTCATTTGTGAAATTCAGTGATAATTACTGTATTCACAAAACTTCAACGAAATTGCATGTTTAAGTGTATCTAAAACCAACAGTGCATGCTTATTTTACCATGAAAACTCTTACAAACATTACGTTTTTCAATTTTCCATTTGTTATACAGCATTCTCCCTCATTTATATCAACATACGTGCAGACAACAAAACTATTTTTGTGGTGATTACATTGTTGACTATAATATCTAAACAGAATTTTACGTCATGAGAAAGATTCACAAATTGATTGGTAATGTTGAAATATTATATATATGTACGTATATCGAGCTGCATCACTATGGCGCTCGTTCACTGGCAGGATCATGCCTACTTGTATTTTAGTTATAAATGAATATCTCTAGCCAAAAAATGTTGGTGATATGACGAAAGTAAATAGTATTTGTATATAACAAAAGATTTTTTTAAATGTAATAACTAAGCACTAAACATTCACGTGGTATTTATGAGCACCGCTGACTTAACTCATCTTCTGTGCTTTGTGGTTAGGTTCTTGATAACTTGCAAATATTGCATTTGCAACTATTGAGTGAGGGTGGTGATTGTAGTCTGCTGCTTTGTAAAGACTGTGCACAATAAAGTGAGCACTTTTGAAATCAATCTTAGAAAAATGATACTGCTCCTTCCTACATAGATATTAATGGTTGCACCAAGTGGCATACGCCCAGTGAAGTTTTTAACGATGGAGGGAAAGTAGTTCCATATGTTAATGTTGAATAATAAAAAGTATTGGTAACCATTTGCGTGTGCCACCCCCCCCCCCCCCCCCCTCTTTTCAACCTCCCTCGATATGAAGCCTAAAAGTGAACAGATTTGTAAAAATATTTACTTTTCTAGTAATTTCACAGTCACTTTTGACCAACACATGAATAAAGTGATGTCCATGGCAATGTTAATTTACACAATTTGCATTCACATAGATCTTAAGCAAGGCTTTCAAAAGTGCTCAGTTTATAGTAAACAGCCTATAGCAAAACCGGTTAAGAGTGCAAAAAATAGCTACTGTTTTAGATCAAGCCCGGGAGTTTGAAAGTGAAGAGTTTTGTGTGTATGTGTGAGTGCGTGCCGTGCCCACCTGGAAGCTAGGAAATGTAGGAAATAGCCAGGTGCAGATTTTTTTTTTTTTTTTTTTTTAAATCCTTGAATTAGCCACGAATTTTCTCTGTGAACTAGGAATTCTTTAGCTTGGTCATGTCCTCACTACAAGTTCATGAAATACAACTCAGATTTAAAAATGTATTGCTACGAGTATTTATTTCCAGTTTAGCTATATAAACGTGCCTGTCAAGTGCACACAACACGCTAATTGATAATTTAGTCTGGCACTCTGCATTTTGCATACAGCATACACATATCTTACCACACAGGCACGTCAGTCATTCACAAAATGTCCCTTCGGTTCCGTATTGGTGCAAGTTAATTTGTTCGTATTGCTTGTTACGACATTATGTATTACCGTGTTTACTCGTGTATAGCGCACCCTTTTCTGCAAAAATATAGGAAAACATTTCTGGGGTTTGTGCTAAAGAGGTCATAAATTGTCCAGGGGTGTTGAGGAAAGTGGCAGGATTGTGTGTGGTCTCATCTATCCCTCTTACATCACCTCTCTCTCTCCCTCTTTCTCTCAGCTACCCTTCACTTATGTGTATGTTGCAATTCAGCTCCCCCCCCCATCTAATGGCATCCTGTCACACCACAAAACCAGAGCCGCCACGTGTTTACGGCTCCACCCGTTTGTAATAACACCCAGATGTTGCCCGTCGATAGTTCTGCCATCTGTCTTTGTTTCTATGACAGTGGCTAGCCAGCCATGTTCCTGAAAAAATGGGGGGGGGGGGGGGCAGAAGGGGCAAGGAGGCTCTTTTATATTTTTATATATATATAAAGAGCCGGGCACTGCTAAAAGGAGAAAAAAGAAAAACAAAGCTTGAAACGTTGAGTAGTAGCAGCAAGACGGTTCCGGATATGTTCCAAACATATAACAAACATCACACATTAATGAAAAAAAGAATCTTTTCTCCATACTTACTAATAGGGCGCCACAAATTTTTGTTGCGCTTTTATTTAAAACATTTTTTCCCTGTAACTGGTTACAAAAATCATGATGTGCGCTATACATGAGTAAATACTGTATTTTAAAAACCTTAAATTTTTATACAGACCTCTTTGATTGTACATAGGCAAAAGCAATTGTATTGAAATTGTGCTTATTTAAAAGCACTTGGACTGAAAATGTGACTGTGGCATGTTGGTAGGAAGAGTTTTATAAAATAAAAACTTTGATTACTTTATTCTCATCTTTTGAATGGTGGTTTTGTGTAATTTTTGCACATTTTTCAGGGTTTCTAAGTAATTATAGGAAATCATACTAGCTACATTGTTGTTGCCCATATCAAATTTGTATACTGCTTTGCGAAATAACAATTTATTTCTTTTGGAGTTTTATGTTTTGGAAGGTGCATCGCAAACATTTTGGGAATTGTTGGCTGCAGTGAGTTTATGTTTGCCATTTGTGTCATGTTGTTATGAAAAAAAAAAAAAAAAAAGCAGCACGAACTTACTGTGTAGTCAGAAAATACGCTATTTTATAGAACTTAGTGATACAGGACCTTGTGGTCAAGCCACATTTTATTATTATTATTATTATTATTATTATATGGTACCGGCGCTCATCAGGGAAGGAAGTGTCGGGAACCTGCTCCAGTAAGATTTAGGTTTTAGTAAAGTTTAAAGTGCTAAACTGTCCAAAACACCTGTTTGTTTAGACTTCAAGGGCTTTTACATGCCCCCGAGTGCAGACTCATGTTCTATCTGTAATAAACTTTTTTTTCGGCAAGTATAAGTTTGTAAGGTGCGCGGGAGCGTGTAGATCAAGGTTTCACTGCTATTGTGCAGGCACTGACAATGACGAAGAGTATATATTTTAATCGTGTCTGAAAGGTAATGACACTATAAACATGTTTGGTTTCTCACCAAAAAAAAAAAAAAAAGACTAGTAGTAAATCCTTTACAGTAAATACAAAAAACTCTGAGATTTTTGTCGCATTAGGCGACGAGTCTACGGCATCGTCTGAACAAGATATGTCAGCTAAAATATTAGATACCATAGACACCAGTGTAAAAACTATGTTCAAACTCCTGTGTAATAAAATTGACAATCTCTCAAAAGAGGTCAAAGACCTCAAGGAAGATAATACTCTTTTGAGAGCTATGTTTGAAAGTTTGCAAGTGATGAATGACAAAAAACAGTGTTCAACTTGTGGGGTATCATATGAGATAACTGGGGTTTCGAATGCAGTCCAAAATCATAATATTTTGACTAAACAGTTCTACAGTGAAGTGGTTCATAAAAAGGCAGAATTAAATTCTACTTCTTCCAATATGAAAAACGAGAACAAGTCGACTCGGGGAAAAGGACATTTGGTAACACATACAAACTGTAAAGCTGCCGATTGATCAGATGTTCAAGTACAGCCAACTCCTGACGAGGGATTTACCGAAGTCAGCAGGCATTTAACAAAAGTCTCCACTGCAAGCGGCACGTCAGCAACCAGGCCGGCGCCTCCAAGGAAGTAGATCCAGCTGGGTTAAAGAAATAATATCAACATAAAAACCATTCTGAAGACAGCCCGCCCTCGCATGAAGGCTATTTTCGTATCCTGTTTTGCGCCTGAGGTGCAAGACAACAATATAGTCATGTACATTAACCAAGAGATTAAAGTGTCATGTTTAAAGGTGGCAAAGCTTAAAACTAGATACGATTTGTATTCCTCCTATGTAGCAGTGGTCGAGTTTGATTTTGAATGCATACATAATATAGTCTTTTGGCCCGCGGGCTGTTTAATTAGTTCCTTTTATGGCAAACTGCTAAATTAGCAACTGTTTAACTCAAACAGTGAATCAACTAGTGTGAAACAACCTAATGAACCGGCCAGAGGAGCTAAGATTAATTCTACTTAAACTACGTATCTGCATTCGTAGGTGCTATTACCTATAGCAGATGCCAGTTAGGGAATTTACTTTATTTTACCAAAATGTTAGGGGTTTAAGAACTAAATCACATATTTTCTCACAAAATATTACTAGTACTAACTGTTCAGTAATCTGCATACCAGAGACGTCGTTTAATAACCTAAGTGTAAATTCTCATTTTTCAGAGCACTATAGCATTTTTCGCAATGATTGTGGTCCCAATATAACTTTCCTCAATAGAGGCGGTGGTGTATTAATTACATTCAATAAATTAATTTTTTCTCATTTTAAACATAAATTTGAACTTGTGTACGAAAATATAGAATCTGTATGGGTTGAAATCATCTGTAATAATGTAAACAAATTGCTAATTGGAAATATTTATTTTCCTCTGCAGTTATCAGTGGATGAGATCAAAAATTATCTTAACTTTTTAGAAACTAAATAAAATAATTATTCGCTCCAAATATTAATAGGGTGATTTTAATATACCGCGTATAGACTGGAAAACTTTCCACGTGCAAAATATTTCTCACTATTATAATATATTAAAAGGTCAATATTTGTTACAACCAATTAATCTTCTTAACCTTGAACATTTTAATTTTACCAAACCGTTTTCTGAACTACTAGATTTAGTTTTAGCCAACTTTGATATTAACGTTGACAGATCCATTGAGCCATTGAACGAGTAAGATAAGTATCACCCAGCCTTGTGTTGTCAGGTTTTGGTTGATTTAGAAAAATTCAACTCGAATAAGTAAGTCTATTACAGAAATTATCAAAAGGGGAACTATTTGGCGTTATATTCGGCAGCAAAAAATTTTGATCGGAGTTCAATTTTCTAGATGGAAGACCTTAATGAGATGGTGGATTTTGTAACTAGTAGTTTACAACTTTTAGTTAACATGTCTATACAGAATTCTAAAGTAACCAAGTCCAAATACCCTGTTTGGTTCACTCAGGAACTAATTAGTTTAGTAAAAAAGAAAGAACATTTTCATAGCTCTGTAGTACATTATGCCCGTTTCTCTGATTTACGTAAACTTATCAAAGAGGAAATTAAAAGTGCAAAGATAAATTGGCAAGCTAAAATTAATAATTTGAAACGAGATCCTAGTAAATTTTGGAACTTAGTAAACTCTTGAAAAAAGGATGTAAGGAACCTACTGTATTTGTTCGTGTATAGTGCGCACCATGATTTTTGCAACAAGTTCTAGGGGAAAATTTTTTGAAAATAAAATTGCACCAAAAATTTGTCGCGCCCTGTCAGTAAGTATGGAACAAATTATTCTGTTTTACGTTGATGTGAGGTTATTATGATATGTTTGGAAAATATTTTAATTAAATAACTTAGGTGGTGCAAAAAGCGAAAATAAAAATATTCCAGAACCCTTGCACTCCTACTACTTAACATTTCCAGCTTCGTTTTTCTTTTTTCTTCTTTCTCCTTTTAGAAGTGACTGGCTTACAACATTGATAAAAAGGCACAGAATATTATAATTAGCTTTACGCTCTATTCAGTGCTCTGACTCTGATGGAGTCTTAATTTGCCTTCACTATGTAAGCAGTTACAAAATATGTATTAGTATTTTGTAGTTAGGTTTATGTTAAGAGTAATAATTGTATGTGGGTGATGTAAAAATTTTATAAAACTGGAACGCTAGTGAATGTTCTTGGGCAGTTTTAAATGTGTTAATAAAGTACGAGATTTATCACACAAAAATTACTGTGATGTGACATTGTGTGCAGAGGTGCCAAGTACTTGGATTTTCCATAGTTTGCTACTAAAATAGTACAGATTTCTACGTTTTCCGTATAAAGTGGGCATGGCGTACAAGGCCCGCCATTGGCCGACACTGTGAAAAGCACTGGTTAGTTCATCAACAATTAAAGCAGTAAAATCTCCAGGGCCACGAGTCTACGGAGATGAGAGTGCGTGCGCGTGGGAGAAAAGAGCTAGATTAAATGTTCCGGTTAAAAAAACACATACTATTTCAACTACAGAGCAGACAAAGACGATGTTTACCCACAATGCGGAATGCGTGCACTCTCCTAGGCCCACAGAACTAGACTGAGGACAGCGTGGAGATGTCCCGTCAGCTCCGTGAGAGAAAAAGCAGTGGCACATAATTTAGAAACAAGTACTTGTAGAACAAAATACAAAGAGAGGAATTATGATAGTAATTCCGACAAATTAGTTCATCTAAATTGACGCATGTCCGATTAGTTTGGCTGGATCACTGTCGTGTGGCTTTGGTTGCACTTTGGTCGGTTGTGAGTATGGGTTGGCTTATGCTTACTTACGTCTGGATATAGCGGTAGGGCACGTGGCCTTACGGGTTGGTACGACGTTCTCGACTTTACGGGTCACGAGCCCCTTGGATTGGTCTGGCTTGCGACTCGTTTCGAGCTAGTCGTAGTCGACGATGGGCGGGAGGTGCTAGGGGTTGGTGCCTCCGTCAGTTTGCGGGCGAGGGGTAGCGGGATATAGCTGATTAAGTCGCTCATCTTCAGCTCAGACGGTGGTGAGGACACGACGTGACACAACACAACTTGCCGTTTCAGTCCTCGGATGCCCTGCTCCAGAAGTTACTGTTGGAGACGCCCTAGCCAGTTCTCTGTCTGATTCAGTAACTCTCTTACCACTAGATGGCAGGTCGGATGCGTACGCAGCGGTGCTGATGGGAAAGTAGCAGGATTAATTTTAGTCAACGTAGGTGGTGCCAGTGACCGGAGTAAGGCGGCACGATCTCGTTCGGCTCATCGACTAGCTGTGACTAGGGCGAGACCAGCCAGCTGTCTGGCAGCAAGGTGCGCAACTCTGTGCTCCTCTCTCCTGGTGCCGTGCCTCACCTTAAATGGCATAGAGCGGATTTAACTACTGAGAACCTTGAAAGGAGCACCACGGACGTGGATAGCCTTAGATTAGTGTTGCCTGGCAACAGTCTTGCCAATGCGAGCTCCGGTGCTTCAGAAGATCCCCCCATTATTGCGGGCTGCTCAGAAGCGTTGGAGCCGTGTGGGTATGCAATCCCAACCAAGGCCAGGCCGTAGCACCTAAGCAAATACCCTCGTCAGCACCCAGGTACTCTGGTAGGGATAAAACTCAGATGTACCATCTCTCCCTGATTGAGAAGTGTTGCTAGTGGTCGTGGCTCCTCTATTCCACTACTCCAGTACCTGTATACTTGGTAGGAATAAAATAGCTGACCATCTAATGGATGTGTATTCTACTTCGAGCTACCTGAGGGGGAGTCTCCAGTTGTAGCCAATTCCGTAATAAGAATAATTTCAAGTTGGCGGTACTCACCTCGAGGTTCTCTCAGTATGGTGACGTATTACTCTATGAATGAGACTCGGGGGTAAGAGAAACAAAGCTGTGTTTATTAAAAACTTATTAAACACGGTGACATGTGCTCTCCTGCCAGGCAGACCGGTGGTTGGAAGTAATCCTATGGTATCCAGGTATAGGTGACCTGGTCCTAAGCTAGTTGGGGAAGTTAATTGAAAACTGTCGAAAATGACTTTGATACAAACCTAACTCTAAATGGGGGTGTCTATAGGAGACAAAGAAAATTATGTGTCATGTACCTGCAGTAGCTTCTGGTAGCTATTGGCGTCGCTGGACCGTCCGGTAGCGGGGCTGCAGAACTCTTATGATGACGTCAAGGATGGCAGCCTCTGGTAGCTATTGGCGTTGCTGGACTGTCCGGTAGCGGGGCTGCAGAACTCTTATGGCGACGTCAAGGATGGCAGCCTCTGGTGGCTATTGGCGTCGCTGGACCGTCCGGTAGCGGGGCTGCAGAACTCTTATGGCGACGTCAAGGGTGGCAGCCTCTGGTGGCTGCTGAAGACTGTTAGGTCATTGGCAACAGCTTCCGGAAGGGCTGTTGAAGGTCTCTTATTAGTCTAGACTCCAGCACCCAGTTGCTCAGAGAAGACTGCAGGAACAACTGGCAAGGTCTGCCGCGCACTGCCTTATATAGTGGGGAAACACATGTCCTGGCGGCAGCAGGGGAGGGCATGTGACGTTCCTCATGTGCGAGGCCGGAATGGAGGTAGCACCTTCTGGTCATCTCTCGGCCTTCGCGTATCCTTGGTGGTGCTCATGCATGGCCCGAGGCGGCTGATTGCTTGTAGGCTATCAGCGCTGGGGAAGGGTGGGTGACACGCCACTGTCTTTCTCAACCCTTCGTATCCACGTGTCCGGCCGCCCTCCAGGATTATGGCAGACCGTTACTTCCGTGCACGAAATGGCGCAGGGTGTAGAAGTAGTACACTAGGGTTGCAGTGAGATGAGTCGTACCTTATTCACGGAAGGCGGGAAAAAACGTCCGTAACTATCCTGGGGCTTGCTGTAGTGTTATGAAAGAAAAGGAAAATCTTTTGGGAGTAACCTGTGGATCTTACAGCAAGCTGAACAGTTATGTGTGACAGGTTAAGAGTTCGACAAACTCAGGCCTTCCAGCACCTGGTTAGCAGTCTAGACGGCATAATGCAAATAACCTTCAATAACATGCATGAAAATCGCTGCAATTGGTGCACGGAGATCACGCTAAGTATATACATTAAACATTTTTAAAAATTAAATTTAATATACCTGGCACTTGGTATCACCTTAGTGAATACTTGGGAGCTCTGTGGCTTAGAGTTCAGGTTCGATTCTTTGGTGGTGCAAAGGTATTGCAAACACACAGAAAGACTAGCAATGAATAAAAAATTTTAAGTATAGTGTAAAGACACAGTCCTGCATAACAGCATTCTTCTTGTAGGTGCCTCTTCTATCTTACCAGTTCGTTACGTAAGTTCATAGAATGTTCAGGGCAAGTACACTAGGAAAGGTAGAAGAAAACATATTATGAAAACACACAGCCTTATGAAATGGCATTCCTTCTCGCAGTTGCCCTGCAAAACTGCATTCTTCTTGCAGTTGCATCTTCACATACAACCTTTGAAAACATATAAAATCATTTAGTGGTGTACCTACACATTAATTATTATACAGATCTAACATTAGCCAAGAGTTCTGTGAACGAAGGCTAAATCTAACATGTTAACTATGGAAGTGTGTATCTGCTCCTATTACGTGCACTGTAGTGAGAGTCTCTAAGTAATTGTACGCAATTACGTGGGCTGTCGGCCACTATTTATTTGGAGCCTTTTATCACTGGTGAGGAGAAAAACGTCTTTTTAATACTGTTCTGTTTGTATCACTGACAGCGTAATGACTGCTGTTTTCACAAGTTCTGTTCACACCTAGTCGAGCGTCGAATAACCGTTTATTTAGCTTTACCAGAAGCATGGTATGTCCTTCAACTTGGAGGGTAGCGTCGTGGTGGGACTTTCGCACTATATGGGTTTGTGGCCAGAGTGATGCCCTTTGTTGAGGGGTTAGGACATCACTCAGCACGAAGTTTCCAGTCGCCACGGAGTCTAATAATGCGAGTATTCTTTTTTTTTGTTTATTTTGACCTCAATATGAAGCGCTTCTGGGGGTTCACTCTCTTCTCTTAATCTTTGCAATACAGCTCTTCGATTTTGGTGGTGGAGGCCTGCTTCTCACCCCAGTTCAGCATTTCCCACCTGGCTAGCTTGTTTGCTTTCTGTTTGTTACGGGGGAGGGGGGCTGGGTCCCCTGTTGTGTTCCTCTTCTCTGCCCGCCCCTGGCCTGTCTGCCTGACAGGGCAGTCCCGGTTGAAATGCTGTTCCGGGCAAAACCAGCACTTAGTTAAGTGGGGGAGGGCAGTTTCCCTTTCTTTCCACATGCTTTTCGGGCTCAGCTGGCCTGCTCACTCCTAGTTATGTCGAGCGCCTCCTGTGCTTTAAAATTGTATTCTGTCTCCCTGGCTCATTCAACTAATTCTTCTACTGACTGAGGCTTCGGAATCTGGAGGTGGTTACATAGTTTTGGCAATAAAACTCCGCAGTGAGATGGGCTAGAACTTCCTCACCACAAAATTCTATAGAAAGGCGAGAGCATAGCTGCTCCATATTTGTTCCACCATTCTAGAGCTCTACCCCGAGGTTGTTTATGGGTGTGTGTCACCCACTGTTTGTTCGGTACTCATGCGCTTGGAATTATTTTTCACATTCAATGATGAAAGCGATGGGGTCTTCGTGCGGACGTCCAGCGGGCAAATGTGCTTGCTGTCACCTCAGGTGATTGCCGGTCTAACTCTGTGCCCCGGGCTACTTGGTTGATATTGTGCTGCATGTCGATACAATTCACAATGGTAGATTACCCCAGGTTGCGTTACTTGCTCCTATGGCATCTTGAGATCATAGTGGGACGGACGTCCGCACGCGGCCCCTCCGGCCAGCACTTTATTAACCAACCATGTAACTTCCGTATACTGTAAATTTAATTTCTGGAACCTTGTTTGCTTTATTTCTACCAAAGGGAGCGCCGTCTCATAGTTTAGTCCGTCTGTACATGGCTAAACCATAAGTTACTTGCAAATCATGTAGGCTTCATGCCATTTTTGTAACTGTGCAAGTGCTGTCTCGCTTTAATGGAGACCTGCAACTTTCAGTGCCTTCTTGAAGGAATCTTGTGAAATAGATTGTGTTGGGAACCGATGCGATGCATGCAATTATTTCTCGGCCACTTAATGGCCACATAACCTGTTTTAAACATTGGCATATCTACTAAGGGCGTGAAGGTGGTCCAGAACAGCCGTTAACGGGAGTGAGATAAGCGTATGAAAGGAATTGTATATCTTCCACTAGCCATGTGCTGAATGTGAACATATCTTCTGTCGGAGCTTTTGTATACGCCGGAGCATCGGGTGTACTCGACGTGATGATGTCAGTATTTACTGAGTTCTCTGCCTCAGTGAGTGGCACGGACAAGATCTCATTTGTCGCTAGATTTTCTGGCGCCGGGCGTTGTGACATCATCTCTCATTGCGGTTTGGTGATTATTCAATTGCACATCATAGTACAACTCGCATTTGGCTTGGACAACCGTGTGTGGTTCTGTTCATTGTGCCGCGAACCCTGCACAGAAGCCTTTCTCTCCCATAGACAATGGGTGAGCTCGCGCATAAACACGTCCGGGCTGCTGGGGAAGGGAGGTCAGCGGAGTTCGGCACCTACGTGGTCAGGTAGCATTTCTGCTGTTCTTCCACCTCCCTTACAGCCCTCGCTCTTTCCTTCTCTCTGTTCTCCCCTCCAGCATGGTCAGTGGTGCGCTCCCTTGTACCCTTGTGGTACTTTCCCCGGGAGGGGAAATTCACGCCCCTGCAGCGGCTGAGCCGGTGGAGTGCCAGTTGCTTTGTTCGGCCCAGGATGCATGATTTTCACCCATGCGCAAACATAGTTGGGTTTTTAATTCCTAATTTCTATGTTTGGAGAGGTTGGTGTGTGGATGGTGAATAACTGTTGTGTGATGCGTTATGACCCATCTTGTACACGTCCTGTGAACTGCGTGCCGTTTTCGCTGAACAACACGTGTCGGAAACAGCAGGTAATGAACTCGTTATGCAGTGTGTTTCCAATTGTGCATGCTCGCGCGCAGGAAAACAGGTCCTTGACTAGAATAAATCTTTTACCAGTGGACGTCTGCGGGTAGGGCCCCATCAGGTCGATTGCAACAGTCTTAAATGGTTCCTAGGGTTCACAGGCACGTTGTTGTTGGAATCCATCTTTTGCATTACATTTGATGTGCTTGCGGACAAATGCTCTTGTATGTATGGCAAACCTGGGCCAGTGAAAATACCTGGTAATAATATGCTGTTTGGTTGGCACCTGAATGTCCTGCGAGTTCATTCTTTTGTGCGTAACGGTGTACTGCATCACGTGCGGCTGATAGTATGTATGTACACAACGTGACACTGTTGACATTCGCACATGATTCCAATCAATCATTAACAACACACCATCTTGGCATCACCCGTTCTGCACACTTGTGTTTCCATTTGCGGACAACTGGGCATCTGTTTTGCTCGAATATTACCTGTTCTCTGAGTGTGTCTAGCGTACGGGCGGTTGGCGCAGCTGTGATGTTTGAACAGCATACTGGAGGCATGGCGTCGATCTTGTGCGAGGCGGGGGTAGGATGTATTTCCACTCTTCCTCGTCCTGCGTAACTGCTTCTCCAGGTGAGCCTGACAGGTCAGCATGCTGGTTATCCTCTCCTGCCGCGTGCTGCACCTCAAAATCGAAAGATTGTAGAAACAGGGTCCAGCGGGTGGGTTTGTTGCAGCTTAGCCGGATGTTATGGATCCACAAACAAACAGCGATTGTCAATTCTGAGAGTGAAATGCTGGTACTCAAACAGCTGACTGTACTTTATGAGAGTCTTGACGACAGCGTGGCATTCGCGCTCATTCACATCATACCTGTGTTCCACTGCTCCGAATTTGGCACTTCCGAAATCAATCATCTGTCGTGTTCCATCGTCCGCCATTTGGAACAACAATGCCCCTAACCCACCCCTTTTCACTCGCGTCAGTCTGCACGTAAACTTGTCTTGCCGGGTTGTAGCGGGCATGTGCAGTGCACTCACGGAAGCAGTGTTTTAGTTATTCAAAACTGTTCTGCTGTTTCCTTGTCCACCTGAATCAGACATTTGGGGACATCAGAGGATGACTTCTTCCCTCAAGTCGCGTGACACAAAGATGGTGGTCGTAGTCTCAATGTCTTGGATTTCTACAGTGATTTTTATTTCTCTCACATTCTTGACTGTTTGCTGTCAAGTAACCAATTTAATTTCTTCACTGATTGCATACCCCTAGTGTCGGTGACATTGGCTCTAGCAAAATTGTGTGAGGCCGCCGAATCAATAAGTGCTCGACATGGACAGCTGTTGACAAGAACTGATATTCTGGTGAAACTGTTGTTGGGCCCGATGGTCTGTGTAAGCAATACTTGTTGGGAGACTATTTAGGGGCACTTGAATTTACCCTGGGGTAAGCGGCGTCAGGTCACTTCGCCCTGCTCTTTTAGTTTCCCAAGTGATGTCTATTCTGTTGCTCTGATGGGTAATTTGCCCATGTTGGACACCTGTTGTCCCATTGCACACCCACACACCATCTACACGTACTGCTAGAGCATCAGTTGTGCGGGATGCACCTTGACTTTGGTTCGCCAGAGCACCTGGCACATACGCCATGCATGTCACATCTTGCCTGTGGTTCGTTGTAGGTGCAGTTGTAGGGTTATCTTCCGTCTTCGGCTCTTCCTTTGCATTGCCCAGATCACGACGCGGCTGATCTGGAACTCGTTCGCGAGTCACTTTGGCAGCGATGCTAACATCCAACAGCAGTACAGTCTTTCTCAGTTGCGTGAATAACCAGAGCGGTGCTGGCAACTACCTCGAGGGTTTCCTTCAGAGACAAGCTTGGGTGGCAGGCGCAGACGAAACTCATTTTATGCATGGTGAAATTGTATAGTGACTCCTCGCCTTGTTCATCCAAAATTACACTGCTGCGGGCTCACAGTGACGTGAACGAGTTCGCGAACTTGCAGAGGAAGAACTTGCTGAACTCCTCCCGCGTGATGCCATATCTATTAATGCCACGCTACCATAACCTGATATCACCGGAGAGATGCTCACCTATGCTATTAGGCCAGTCTGCTTGGTCCACTCCGTACTTGCGCAAACGTCATTCAGTCTTGTAAGAATGCCATGGGATCATCTCCCGCAACACCGGCATACACAGGCAGTGATTGAAATCTGGCGGGTGTGGTGTTGGGTTGGTTGAATATTATGGGATTTCCAGTCATGTAGTGTCCCGGTGTTGCCATCTGAAAAGATGTTGGCGGGTACGCCAGTGTGGAATACATGGCTGTGCCAGTAGAGGTGACAGTCCCAGATACCAGGCTTACTGTTGTTGCAGTAGGGCTATGGTCGACATAAACAGTTGTTGTTCAGTGACAAGTAGACTTCTCGGTCGAAACGTCCACTCGCATGGTTGGCAAGCAGGACAGTTTTCCTGAGATTGCTCCATTTTCATGTCGATGGACCATACAGACCCAGTAGGCTGTGTGCCTCATGTCGCTGACCCATCATAATGGTTTGTTCTGTCGTCCCTGGTTTTTCCATGTTTCCAATGTGCAACGGTCGGGTCATCACAGATGCAAGTTTTCCCTAATAGGAACTGCAGGAAGAACGTAACGGGGCTCGGTGCTAGCCGAAGGCACTTGTCGCACAGAGTTGACATTGTTTCAGCTGTCATTCGCCAGTTAACACAACCTGGGTCACTGGTGTGGTCTCCTCAGCCATTGTTTACATTTTCGCCGGACCACATGGTCTTGCAGCCTGCGGCAGACACCCCAGTAATGCGGTGCAGGAGAATGTAGTTTACGTGGTTAGGAGTACGGGGTAGGTGGCATTTCCCCTCTGGCCGATGATGCTCCCAAGATAATGGAGGGTAGCTGATGTTACGACGTCGTATGCTAGTCCCAATATGGCGGACTTGTAGCTTCTTTCCGAACAATGGTGATTCTGGCACCAAAAATGTTGCACATGGTCAATTTCCCTTGTTCTGATGTGAATTCTTCTTAGTTTTCTAGCCACGGTGATGAGGGATATTGGGAAATGGTGAGATACATGGAACCGTTAGGTCCAACGGAGGTTGGATAGGTGAACATGTGGATCCATATGAGCACATTGACATACAACAGTAAATCTCAAAGTGGGAATGTGCCGGGATATGTTGAAAGGTATGGTGAAATATTGAATTGGTTGGCGGGATGTAAAAGCCACACGGAAGGGCAATCCATTTAGACATGGTGGAGTTTTCAGAAACACAGGGGCTTAGATGTTAGGTTATCTTGATGGAGGGTTGGATGAATAATTACCGGGTTTGGGCACCAGTGCAGAGCACGAGAAATTATTGAAGCTGTGAAGGCCGATGGCCCATTTGGCCTCCCTGGTGTGCCGATGTCAATCCTGCAACAGCCATTCCTTCCTTGAAAGGTGAAGTTCAATGAGTCATAATCCTGTAATCATAGGCTAGTAGGGTCTGTTGGCCTCTCCTATACACTGCCAAATTGTATTGGGTTATTCCGGCCACCCAATACCTTACAACACTCGCCATATATTTTTAAGAGAGAATAATTCATGGAGGTTAAGTGGTCAGAGTGACCAATGAATAAATTTGTACGCAGCACTTATTCTTACATCACAATTTATTTAGCAACCCTCGTTTGATGCACAAATGAACATATCTCCATTGTAGCTCATAGAGCTCTTAAACTGTACAAAAATGGCACGAAGCTAACATAGTGGTTAAGTTGTGAATTTAAAGATACGTCGTATACAAGATGGTGCAAACAGTGGGGTGGTGCATGTTCCAGGGTAACAAAAAAGCTTAAAAAGGTTCCAGTACAATAAATTAAATATGGCATCTACATGATCAGTAAGAAAAAGTTGAAGTCCCCAGAGTGGGCACTCATGCACGACAAACCTCACTGGATACTATGACGCTACTGAGAAAATGGTCGTGTGGGAGCTGGCGCCTTGGCGCAAGCTTACCACGCGACATCCCAATATCCCGTTATTATTCAGGTAAAATTTATAAAATTAAGTGTGAATGGAGAAATAGTACAAGTATGACAAAGCAATACATACAACACTATAATTTGCAGTATGAAAATATTCAGAGGAAAAATAAAAATAACTGTAAACAGCACTGGCTTGTTTACAATTCCCTGTCCTTTTGTCCAATCCTTAACATAGAATTTACCACATGTCTCACAAGGTGTGTGTCTCTTATATGATGGATTTCATTTCACCTTTATTTGTATGTTCATCTAATATTACTGTAATTACGTTGTGGAACGTGAAAATGGACAAAACACTGGAAAAGGGAATATGTAATGTCTGGCCACATTCTGGTTTGGTTTGCGACATAGTCAGTAGACATGTTGGCTCGTGGCCTGCGCCACTTGGCTCTACTGACCTGTCTTTTGGTTATGATACCCTTTCATCTTCAAAACAATAACAACACATGCAAAATATAAATAAATAATTTCAAAACCCCTTCTAAATATTCCTACGGGGATAGCACGCAATGTCCCCGAATAGGACGGTGTGCCCTAGGGCCGTTACTGGGAACACAAGTCACTTCAACAAAACATAACTGTCAAAACACGGCAATTTACACTCTTATTATTATATTCCATGTACGCAACTTGTGTACACGGCACATACCTTATAAACATACGTGGGCACTTTATTACACAATATTTCATAATCAAAACACAACATGGACACACTTCAGAAATGTAAACAAAACAACAGTCAAACATAACACATAGTAGTTACCTTATTATTATTATTATTATTATTATTATTATTATTATGCATTCAGTGTACACAACTTAGTGTACTCAACACTTTCCTTAACAGAACACATAAATATTTTACAACACAATTTTTACAACAGAACAAGACATAACACTTCACTTCAAAAGAGTTAAACATAGACACATGGCATGAGGGCGCTATGGCTCAAACGTGGCAAACGCACTGTAGAACTCTGAAAATATCAAATATTGAAAAGGCCATTTCATAAAGGTAAACACTAACATAACATTTCACTGCATTAATGCATGGCACACATCCACGGAACGCAGGCTGAAGCACTGACGTCGCACGTGGCTGGTGGATGCTCTGGCGGTTGTGCTGTCGGCGGGACAAACAGGCTGACGCTGACCAGTTCACATCAATACATCTTATATACTACATGACCATGAAAAACCTAATGAAATAAGCATGAATTCGGAGAACCGCTAACCCTGGCTCCCTCCACAAGGGAAAAAACATAAAAACAAAATAACCTACGAAGATGATACACAAAATGAATCCCAAAGTACTGTTTAAAAAAAAAAATCTTTTTACGATTTCAAATACCTTACGAGACAATATCCAGTTTTTCCTAAGTGGTATTTTTCTGTCTTGTATATCCCTAATAAGCCAGGCAAGTATGGTGTCAAAATCGCCATGATGTGTTGTAAGGAGTTCCCTTACAGTTGGTTCTCAGTTATCATTTCGCTCATTATTTATTTTATCATACAATAGTCCATAAATTTTACAGTTAATCTGTGACATTTATACTACGTGGAGAACAATATCGATTTTTGAAGAAGTGCAGATATCGTGAAGGAAGGTAACCAGGCAGAGGTTTTTGTTTCGCATGGAATGTTTTTGGGAACAATTTTTGTAAAGTCACGAAATGGAGACTGTTCTTCTGTAAAAAAAGACTTGATAAAAAAGTTATGCAGTTTCTATTAATGCCATGCCAAGTCAAATAAATTGAGTATGAAGAGGATGTCCTGCAGACCTGGAGGGTACTGTCTACTCCTGATGGCGACTAGTTGGACCGATGTTGCTGTCCAAATTTCATAAATTATGGTTTGGTAAGCCTTTGACTTCAATGGCAGCCAGATCTTCATGACTTTGTGTTCAACGTAACATCATGTAAGGCGTATATTATGATTAAAGTTAAACATGGGCCGAATTCACGTAATGAACTTGTTCTATTTTTTTAAACTTCTCCAGGCAGTGATGTATCAAAAAAAAAGCTAATACTCAAGAAGTCCTGATTATTGTTTGATATAAGATTCAAAATCTCACGCTTGAAGACGTTTCTTGATCAACAAGACTGTTAGCTGAAAGCAAATGTTAATATATGTACCTTCATAGATAATTTAATTGAGCTACATATTCATCTACATGTTTCGATGTTGTGATACCATATGTTATTCATGGAACATACTTAATTCATTTTCTAGACAGCCATCATATTCATATTATAATCTTTTCATATGTTGACAGCATACGGTATTTTGTTCTTTTGAATTTTAATTGTAAGATTGAAGGGTAGTTGTAACATTGTCATGTGTAGTGTTAAAATTGTCTATTTATTAAAAATATATATATGTGCTTTCTGTACATAGAACCTATCTTAAAGTTGCACTGTTAAATAATTACTAATACAAATTACTGCTGTTATGATCCTAGAAACCATGATGATTTAAGGTGATAATTCTGAAAATAAATCTTTTTTTTTTTTTTTTCATTCTTTTTCTTGAATATAACTACCAAGATGTTCTCAAATATACATGTGAAAAGGCGCCCGTATCTCTACATCCATTAATTATACTCTTATAAATAATTCTGTACGAAACACTACAGAAAAATTGGCTACCCAAACGTGGGCACTATGAAAATAGCTTATACTTTGATATAATTTTGTTGGAGAAAGAAGAAATTTTGTTTTACATTGAAAGTCCATAGCGGTATAGTTAAGGCTTCTATGGAAGTGTTATCAAAGAAATTGTTGAATTAATCTGTGCACCAAAGAGAAAGGGTTAAGTATTGTCGCTACAGACAATCATTGTTAATGGAACATGAACCCTATTTCTTTAGAAGTTCTATGAGCACGTTAAGGGATAGTGGGGCTGTAAGTCAGAATGATGCTAACTCTGATGTGTTAAGCATAGAGATTACACCATTGGTTACGCCTACAAATAGTACTAATGTAGACGAGCGAGTTAATCAGCCAACTGAAAATCTAGGCATGAATCCCGAAATATTGGCGATGTTCCAAATACTTAGCTCTCAAATTAAGGAACAAAATGCTGAATTGAGTACGAAAATTGATGCTTGTTTCGATGAGCAGAATAATAAATTTAATTCATTGGCACAGCATACAGCTAATGTAGAGAATCTCATTTCCACAGTAAGCGAACGCACAGATGACATGGCCGCAGCTTTGACTGCACTTGAGACGACCATGTCTGTACTGCAAGAAAATCAAATGGCACAGGCGAATATGACGGATAGATTTCAGGACGATTTAAATCAAACCCAGTCGCTAGTAGAAGATAAGCTATTAAAATTGAAAGCAGCCACCAAAGAAAGCTTTGTAGCTGTCCAAACTAGCATTAATGATGTGCAATCGCGAGTACAGTCCTTAGAAGTAAGACTATCCAGCGAGGCAGAACGCACTCGAATAGACATAGAAAATCAAATGTGTGTCTTAGATATACACAACTGTAGAAAACAAGCAAACCGAAGTTTCAACTAGTTTGAATACAAGTATTTTGGAAAATGTAGACCATCAATTAGTGAATTTTGAATGACATTTCGAGGCGAAATTTGCAACAGAGTGCTTAAATTTGCAAAAAATCTGTCAAGCAGAAATAACGCGTTACAGAATAAGCTTGTTGAGTTAGATGCCAATGTTCAAAAAATCATGCTATCAGGCTTAACAACATCTGAATCGGTTAGTGTGCATATTTTGCAAGCCAATGAGAGCAGAGGCGAGGGAAGAAAGCTGAAATCTCTGACCGGTGACAGTCATATCAATACTGGGAATTTACAAGGAGCTGATCCACAGTCAAGAACGTGAACAGTTAACAATGTGCATCTACCTGGAAATAACTGTAATAATGGATACAATAATACAAATGGCTCGCCATGGACGTACTTACCGTCACAAATGGGGCGAATATAACTCATGCAAAGTTTTAATTCCAACTTGCAACCTAATCTACTACCAAGACTGGGTTATTTTCAATGGAACGAAGGGTTAAATCCGCTTGCTCCGCTGTTTCCACAGCTGACGTTACCGATGAATGTGAGCGTTTGCGCAAACCCCTCACCCAACTACGACCTAGATGAATGTGAGCGTTTGCGCAAACCCCTCACCCAACTACGACCTAGATGCTCTGCCAAGGATGGAAGTGTGTAATGTGGAGAAGAATCCCCATGTACTAAGACAAGAGCTTCTAAACTTGGTGAGAAGACGTTTCCTCGCGGCTGAAAGCCGGAAGAAACATCGTAGAACAAACAAATTAATGATATTTCACCTAAACGATCTTGTTTTGCATCGTAGTAATCCTACAAACAATGCTTGAGAAAGAGTTACGAGAAAGTTATTTGTTAACTTTCGAAGGTCTGTTCAAAGTTATCGGCGTTGTACACAACAATTGTTACGAACTTGCTGATATGCAAGGCATTCCAGTAGGTAAATTTAATAACACAGTTGAGACCCTATCGTATTCCTAAGGCAGAACCAAGTGTTAATACCAGTGACAAAGATGGCATTGATATTGCACAATCTAGTTTATATATATATATATATATATATATAAAATTACAGTAGTAGATCTGACCCAAGAGCTGGTGTATAGTGTCCATTGTTAGTGTTTAATTTTATATCCAGTGCCCCTATGTTAGTTTTTGAATTTATTGAAGAGTCTTGTTAATTATACGTATTATTCACCTCTCCCATACGCTTGTTCCCACACCTTGTTTTCAATGATCCTACATTAAGATACAAGCAATAATCCTTAACTACCAGGCTTATGTTGAGGCCTAATATGAAATGTGCCTGTATACTGAGATATACTTTGATTGCCAGAGAGAAGAAAAGGTATAAGATATACAACCGTCGCATCTTATATTTACTACTGAAGAAAAAAAATGTAGCCTTGTATGTCAATTAAGTTCAGCAATGATCAAGATGAGTACATTGATCTACAATCGAAAGAAAAACTCCTTCATGATTCATATAATTTGGTTATGAATCAACTTACTAATCCCCTGCAGTTTCAGATCGTTAGAACGTATTTATGCTTGTTAATCTGCCTTCCACGTAAAATAATGTTTGAAATAAGGAAGTATTTTCTATATGCTGAGAGAAAAGTTACAACTAAATATCAAGTCTTACTGAACGCTCCTAAGTTTCACACGCATCTGTCTTGTACTGTCGTAATCCTGTCATTATTCTATCTCTTCTATCTTAATTATGTTGTTAGTGTGTTTTGTTAGGATAAATGTTTTATAGTTGTACCATATTCAGTGTATGGTATGTTAATTGGTTGCATTGTGTATCAATTTATAAGTTGTTAAAGGGTTATTAGTTTCATTGCATATCATCTTTATGACAATTTTCCCAACTAGGATAAACAACCTTGGTTAGAGATAGGAAACGCAATGTTTCCTGCAGAAGCATATCCTTTGCCATTGTCTTCTATATTTACTCTCATTAGATGTTGCATATGGGAAACTAATTATTTGACAGTCAATTCTTATTTCATCATCCCTAAATGCGCTATGATATCATAATAATGAAGCATGTTATTGAGCTCATAATCAAGCGAAATAGCTTCGTATACATCAAATGATTTATTAAAAAAACTGTGGGATGGTGCATGAACCAATTGTAATTGAGAATGTGTTCCCAACATCTATGAAAGTGGTAACTATTTTTTCCTTGAAGATGAATATAGTGAGTTATCTTTTTCTTCAAAACTTTGAAATTCAAAAAGAACGTGTTAGGTAAAGTGCTGATATAGTCACAAACTCTTTTATCACTTGATTTTGATTAATCATGCAAACAAAGACTGCATCGATCTGAGTGTGGCTATATTGATTCTTTTAACTAGTGTTTTTTCTTGTTTAAATAATTTGCAAGGTTAATGTTCATATGTTTAAATTTAAGAAATTTGCATTTTTGTTGCAAGATTTCACTAATAATGTTAACCGTTTATTGTAATGAACTCATATGTGTTGGTGTATCTGTTGTCAGTCTGCATCATTAATTTCAGTATCTCTCATTGCATTTTCATATATGTTTCTCATTAACTTTCCAATTAACTCTAAACTTAATTGGGGCTTTCTATAAGGAGTTACCTTACAGTTGGTTCTCAGTTATCATTTCGATCATTATTTATTTTATCATACAATAGTCCATAAATTTTAGTTAATCTGTGACATTTATACTACGTGGAGAATAATATCGATTTTTGAAGAAGTGCAGATATCGTGAAGGAAGGTAACCAGGCAGAGGTTTTTGTTTCGCATGGAATGTTTTTGGGAACAATTTTTGTAAAGTCACGAAATGGAGACTGTTCTTCTGTAAAAAAGACTTGATAAAAAAGTTATGCAGTTTCTATTAATGCCATGCTGAGTCAAATAAATTGAGTATGAAGAGGATGCCCTGCAGACCTGGAGGGTACTGTCTACTCCTGATGGCGACTAGTTGAACCGATGTGGCTGTCCAATTTCCATCAATTATGGTTTGGTGAGCCTTGGGCTTCGATGGCAACCAGATCTTCATGACGGTGTCTACGTTTGTCAAGTAAGGTCGACTTGCATTTTCAAACTTCTCAAGGCAGTGATTTATCAAAGTAGCTAAAACTCAGAAGTCCTGATCATTATTTAATATAAAATTCAAAATCTCACAATTAAGAGTTTTCGTTGTTTTACTGGACTCAATTACTAGCTGATGACACATAAAATTATACTTTCATGAAACATTTAAATGAGCTTGATATTATTCTATATATTTTGTTATTGTGTGATTATTTTGTATTTAGGGAACATCCTTCATTCGTTTTCTAGGCAGTCATCATATTCATATTATCATCTTTTCATATGTTGACAGCAGGCAGTATTTTGTTCTGCTATTGATTATTAATTTTAAGATGGAATGGTAGTTGTAAACTGTTGTCACATGTAGTGCTAGAATTGTATATTTATTAAAGTTATAAACTTGATTTTTACATGTGCTTTCTGTAGGTAGAGCCTATCTTAAGACTACACTATTTAATATTTACTAGTACAAGTTTCTGCCCTTATGATCCTAGAAAACATGATGATTTAAGGTTGTAATTCTGAAGATAGATCTGTTTTTCATTTTTTATCTTGAATAGAACTACCAAGCAGATGTTCTTAAATAAGCTTGTGAAAAGGCGCTCATATCTCTACATCCATGAACTACACTCTTATAAATAATTCTGTATGAAACTCTACAGTGTGATTGTATGGTTCGAATACAGGATACATGCTGACAGCAATATCATACACTGGGAAGAAAATGAAAACCGATGGTAAAGGCCTTGCTGATTTTTTTGTCGGGAAGGGAGATCAGAAAACTAGTATGTTTGTTTTTGATAATGAACTAAGTCTGCTCTCATACGTGCCCAAGAAGAGAAAGTATGTTCTGTTATTGTCCAATATGCATACAGAGATGCATGTGTAAAGATGCAGACTTGCCTGAAATTATTGATTACTATAACTCGACGAAATGTGGTGTTGATCTCTATGATCAAATGTGCGCAGCATACACTTGCAGCAGAAAAACACAGAGATGGCCACTGTGTGTACTCTAGGGCATGTTTAATTGAGCTTGTCTGAATGGCTTCATCATCCTTCGCCACAACCTGACATCAACAGGTCAAATGTCACTGAAACAAGACATATTTTTGTTGGAATTAAGAGAGCAACTAATGATTCCATGGATGAAAACATGGCTTCAAATCCCAACACTCCCAACCATAGCCTATAAAAGCAGCACTTTCAGATCAGATAGGGAAGGAATATACAGTCAACGCTCCAAATCAGCGACCTTCAGGCTCTCAAGGAAGATACTATGTCTATTCGAGGAGTAACGACCGAAAAACCAAAGTTTTCTGTAGTGTTTGCAGTAGAGCAATATGTCACGAGCACAAAGTGATTACCTGTAGTAGCTGCACGACCTAAAAACTGCAAGTAGAATCACAGTTATGAAAAGTTTGTTTAAAAAATATTTGTAACTGATATGCATTCTGTTGACTTCTAGAACAAACTTTTTGTGGAATTTACTTTTATTAGATACTGTTCTATTAGGTTGGTAAGTTAACTGAATTAAAGAATTTATAGTAGGCTGCTATGATGGATTGATAGGTCATAGGGAAAAAAATTAAACTATTATAGGTTTCATGTGCACCCTACCTTACTCATCCAGGGAAGAAATATTTATTTTTTCTACTAATGTATAATGTAAACAAAAGAAATAGAATAAGCGAGAAAATTTACAGAGTTAATACAGCTTTTAAATGTAGGATATCAACATATATAATAGAAAATAGCTTTAATTTAGTAAGGCCAAATAATTTTTTTAATTCATTAAAACCTAAAGTTTTTGAGATAACACATGATCATCATAGGAATGTGGGTTGAAAACTCACATTAAATTTGTTGCCGATTTTCGCAGCTGAAAAACAGGTGGAATACGGAGATTCTATGGCATTCAATCATATACCCATACAATATTGAAGGAAGGAGAAACTGAAAGTATTTACAAAATCATAAAAAAAAAAAAAAAAAAAAGATGTACTTACACAAATAGAAAATATTGAAAAAAAGTCCTTCAGGTTGGGCTTTATATAGAATAGTTGGAATACAATACAGTTATCTATAAATAAGTATAATACATTAAATGAAGCATCTTATATTGGTCTACCAAAAAAGATTAAGAACAAAAGTCATGCATTAATGTAAAAATTGAAGATCAAAAAATTTTTCTTTGGGTAATCAAGTCTGGATTATTTCCAGGAGTAAAAGATTCACATGGAGAAAATAAATATTTAAATGTGGGACTTAATATTGATGAAATGATAGATAAGTATGAATATCCAATTAAAATTTACGATATACCAAAAATAGAAAATCCAATTAATTCATCTATAAATATATACTCTATTGAAGGCGAGTCCACAGTTCATCCACGAAAACTTACAAAACAAAAATAGGAAAACACATCAATTTACTTTATTTCAAAAATAATACTGTTGGATAAAAAAATTTATCGAAGTTGCTTTCAGTACAAAAGATTAATCATAAAAGTAAAACATATATATGTGATATGTGCCTTCAATTCTTTTACACTCAAGAAAGTTTAAATAAACATGTAGTCGAGTGTTATAAACATGAACTAATAAAAATCACTTTACCTTCGAAAGGTGAAAAAATATTTCTCCAAAACTACCAACATACAATGAAAGTTCATTTTATAATAGTAGTAGATTTCGAATCAATACTAAAGAAAATATCAACTACTCAACCAAACCCCAATTAACCCAAAAATATCCAATTTTAAGAGATGATGCTATTGATGATGGCTTTTATAAGGAAATACTTATGCTATCAACATACATATTCATTTTACCTAACTCCATCTTATTTATTTGTGGCATGTTATATATATTATCATTTTCATAATCACTTGTGTCAAATTTATCTATCATTGTCTTTATATCTTCGTAAAAATTTTCTGTTTTTGTGTTATAAACTACTGTTCAATTTCTAATTATATTTTATCTAGTTGTGGTGATTGTAAACCTCCAGTTGTAAATGAAGGGTGGATATAAGACTGGTTTCAAATGAAAAAGTTTGCGAAAAATTAATCGCAAAAACAAATTTCAAAAACACTGCTATATTTAATGTGAATCTTGCTGCTTTACATATGAATAAAACAAGTGTATATTTTAATAAACCTATTTATGTGGGTATGCCAATTTTAGGTATATCAAAAGAATTGATGTATAATTTTCATCAGAAATTGATGAAACCAAAATATGGAGATAAAATTGAATTATGCCATCAAGATACTCATTCGTATGTTTATAACATAAAAACAGAAAATTTTTACGAAGCTACGAAGACAATGATAGATTAATTTGAAACAAGTGATTATCCAATTGATGATATCTATAACATGTCACAAAAAAATAAGGTGTTCTGTTAGATATGTAAGATTGGCAACACTCTATTGTGTACGTACTTGTATCATGGCGGTGGTGACCTAACGAAGGATAGAACATGGTGGCAGCGGTGATCGAAGTTGTAGCAGAACTTTTCAAGTTCATGAATCTAACACTGTAGCTCTAAGTTATAATCATCACTATGATGTCCACGACTGATAACTTATCTCGTGAAATTCATTTCAAAAGAATTTCCAACCTGAAGCCGGCCGCAGCGTTTGATTTCTCGTCGCCATTGCTATGGAAGCAATGGAAACAATGTTTTGTTAGTACGTGTCGGTATTGGGTTACACGGACAAGACTGACAGTGAGAAGATTGATATTCTTCTCTACGTTTTAGGCGAGAAGGCCGAAGAGCTGAGAACTCATTTTACACTGCATCCGGCTAGTTACGAGGAAACACTTCAAGCTTTTGAAAACCATTTTAACCCATGCCGAAACTTGATATTTGAGAGATTTAATTTTAATTCCAGAGTGCAGGGTGCAGAAATAGTGGACGAGTTCATAACCGCTCTCCACACTTGAGTGGATATATGTGATTATGGCCCACTAAAACACGAACTTATTAGAGACAGAATAGTGGTTGGTATGAAGGACAAGAAAATTAGTGAACAACTTCAGTTGCGGCCTTCATAGTCATTGAACGAGGCAAATTTTAGTCGTTAAACAAGCAGAAATGCAGTCAGTAATCCCAGGTTATGCAGAAAGGGGGTTCCGAAGTTTAAGAAATTAACAAGACTCAATTTGGAACACCCCGCAGCCGAGATAGAATGCCCAAAAGTTTGGTGGAAAAGACAGCAGCCATAGGCAAGATATGAAGTTTTGGCTTAAGCAAGAACTCACATTTTCCTAAACCTACACCGCAGGGAGCTACACACAGTGCTGTGCAGTGCCGATTCTGTGGTAAGGGGCAGCATGACCGTTCACAGTGCCCAGTCAGGGGCTCCAAATGCTTCAGCTACTCCAAGCAAGGGCATTGGGGAGTGGTTTGTATGAGAGCAAATACATACCATGTTTTTAATGTGCAAGATCAGCATGGTGAGTCACAAAGTGATCAAACTCTTTATTACTCCAGGGGAAGAAGAGTATTTCATTGGTTGCCATACTTTAAATTCAGCTGATTTGACAGAACAAAGACAAAGTCCATCGAAAGCTTTGATTAGTGTGGCAGAGTTTGGAAAAAAAGTTTCAGGTGTTATTGACATGGGTGCAGATGTTACCTGCATTCCAAGTAACATGGTGCCCAAAAACTCATTGGGAATTTGTTATCCCTTGCAAGGATAAACTTAAGGGACCAGATGCTAATGACATGAGTGTTTTTGGGTTTCTAGAATTTCAAATACAATAAAGGGCAACATCTCATAGGAGTAGAGTGCATGTGATTTCTAATCTTAAGACACCCATATTAGGCAGAGCAGGGCTACTGAATTTGAACATTGTGTGTGTTAATGGGGAAAAGGTAATGTTCCCAACATAAATTGTAAATATAAGTGTAGCAGAACATGTAAACAACTACAGTGTAAACATAACCTGCTTGCAAACATCTCAGATCAATGTGCGGAAGAAATTACCAGGACTCTTAAAAAATTTATGGGAAGTAAAAGGAGAAATTAAAATTGTTCTAAAAGATAATTGCATCCCCTATATTCAATCTGTCCCTCGTGTTGTTGCCATGCCACTCTTGGGTAAGATCAAAGCAGAATTAGAACATTTAAAGATGAGGCCCCGGGTAATCGCCCAGGACACCTCAAGGACACAAATTTCAAAACAACACTAACAACCAGTATATATTTTTTAGCATAATAAAGATAAGGAGAAAATGAACAGACAATGTGGGGTCAAAATCATATTTTCTTAATGCAATGGCCATTTTTTGGATGTGAATGTTGTGTTCGGCCATAGTCCGTAAATATCGTAGTCTACAGGGGTCACACAATTCATCCACCAATAGCGAACCAAGGTGTGATGACAACATTGATCTTTAGAGGGTTTACAACAAATCCCACATGTTATAGAACAATCTGGTAACATGAAAATACATTGGTATTTGTTTTCTCAACAAATACCCCCTTAGAGGGGTCAGATCAATACGCAAATTACGTCAGGTCCGATATTTTGAACCAACCAATCATAATGAGGTTTTCATTATGGTACAGTTGAAGAAGGAAAACGCCTACCCTCTATTGGGCATGCTCTAAAGCTCCACTCTGCACCGGCACAACCGTCCCTACACAGTGTTCTATAAGCTGGTCGAAACAACACATCGCTGCTCGTCGTTCGTGAATATTTTAATTTAATGTTCTTGTGCAACATCGGGCTGTTAATTCCACTTTAACGATGATCTTCAAGCACATCTAAGTTATTCAAAGGCATAAATTGTAAGTACCATCATAAATTTAAATATATTTCAATTGTTTTTGCGTGTTGTACAGTCCCAAATAAAATTTCTTCCATTGACATAAATGCTCGTTACAAGGTACGTGTTGCAGGTAGACCAGGTTGTAACACCAGTAGAAAGGGGCTTAGGAAAAAATATAAAGTCAATGTATGTGTCTTTAGGTGTGTGTCTCATCCCTCCTGAAACATCCCTGCAGGAGAAGAAGATGACAGTCCCTGAAGAATCGGATGAGATGGCCAGTCCCAATGACCATCAGGTTCCATCATAAGCATCAATGACATCAATCGGGTAATGGAAGACCTTCGGCAGACAGGTTGACTTTAACTCCAGCAGTCACCACCGAGAAAAAACAGTAATATCCTGGTGCCAGCTATATAAACTCCCGTGGGAATTTGTTACAATGAAAAACTTTTGTCACATCCTTTTTCATGGCATTCCTCAGCCAAAATAGAGCGCCCCACCACAGGCAACTCTACGGCATCTGTTTTGAAACTCGAAAAAGGGACAAACAGTGGCACCTATCTACTACAAAATAAAAAGGCGTAAACACACAAAATATTTTTTAAAAAATCCTATACTTAACCTAAATAGAGATGAAAATGAATATGAAGATGAGTGGTCAGCAGCTGCGCTCCGAGAGAGCCCTTCCCCAAGGCAGAACATCACACATGACAAATGATATGATCCCTTTAAAAACACAAATGCATATACTTAAATTATTTACACTTATCCTAGGTTCAGTGATCCAACCAGCCAGATAGTGGCCGTGAAAGTATCTTATTAATTTCCACACTGACACATTGTTGTGTGTAACCTACAACATAAAACACTCCACAGTAGAGGGGAATGTGAATATCAGGTAAATTGAAGGGTAAAAACATAAAAAGTAATCACACAAGAAGCCAGTGGTTCCACATTCATTACTAGAACATAACCTCACAATCCAGTCTGCACACTTCTGGAATAAAGAAAATCTGAACTACACACAAATATAATTAGCAAAAGCTATAAAATAGAGCCACTATCTACTTATTGAAAGTGTGGTGAATGTGCAGGTAATATTGTTGGGACAGCACTTTTTCGCAGTCGTACACAGCACAGAGATGTCATATAGAAAAAATCTTCAATGAAGTGACACAATCAATGAACACTTGCTTTGTTCCCTTTCTTGCGTTCCTGTTGGTACACCTATACACTACACAGGACGACATTTCTCTTCACTTTTACAGGCGAATATTGAACTGAAGTCCATTTCACTACAGCACGTTACACACGTGAAAAACTTATATTCTAGAAGTAATTAGGCATCGCATGATATTAGGAACGAAAACTGGTAACCTCTTATGTATCACATATATACTGCTCTCAAGTGACAAGAATGTTCTTAATAAAAATGAAACACTTTTGTATCAACCACTATACAACTCTTATAGGGAAAAACAACTTTATTCACGCCACAATATGGCGGATGTATACTTCCATCTTATGACCTCAGACCCCTTGTCAAAAGTACACATCATGTTCCATCTGTACCTTTTCTAATCTCTGGTTTAAACTGGCCAAAGCCACATTAATTTTCTTAACATTCCAACAAAAATGGTGGGCTTATAAAACCATTTTTGACCCTATTTAATCTACCACAATGGCCGAGTACGAGCACAAACACAATTTTTGTAAAGTTGGAAAGTAAAATTATGTTTCAATTAAAGAAGTTGATTCCAAGCATTTCACCAAACACTGACTTTGTCAAAGAAAAATAAAGCTTGATTCCAACAAGTTTCTGTAGGCAGTATTAAATTGGTCTATTTCAAAATTATCCTGACTGCAAAATAAATTACTAAAAACATCAAAGTGATGTTCCTGCATTCTGAAAGGTATTACATTACGAAATAACAAATAACCAAGCTACCTGACCTGTTTCTCCACAGGGAAGCCCTCTCTCGATTCCACGCATCTGACCAATTTCTTGTATTTGCAGGCCGTATAGATACAAAAAACGACTATTGACTGGCTACAGGGGTCACACAATTCATCCACCAATAGCGAACCAAGGCGTGATGACAATATTGATCCTTAGACAACAAATTCCACATGCTATCGAACAATCTGGTAACATGAAAATACATTGGGCTCTATGGAGAAAACAAATACCCCCTTATAGGGGGCCAGAACAATATATAAATTACGACAAGTCCAATATTTTGACCCAACCAATCATATTGAGGTTTTCTTTCTGGTACACTTGAAGAAGGAACATGCCTGCCCTATATCGGGCACACACTAAAGCTCCACTCCGCACCAGCACGACCGTCCCTACACAGTGTTCTATGAGCTGGTCGAAACAACACATCGCTGCTCGTCGTTCGTTCGTGGATATTTTTATTTAATGTTCTTGTGCTACATCGGGCTTTGAATTCCACTTCAACGATGATCTTCAACAACATGTAAGTTTTCCAAAGGCATAAATTGTAAGTACCATCATAAATTAAAATATATTCTAAGTTTTTTTGTGTGTTGTACAGCACTGAATAAAATTTCTTCCATGGACATAATTGCTTGTTATGAGGTACCTGTTACAGGTAGACCAGTTTGTATCACCGGTAGAATGGGGACCTAGGGGAAAATATAGAGACCACAGACGTATTTTTAGAAGTGCTGACTCCATGGCATGGAAACATGAAAAGGGGCTTTTTAGTGGAAGATATGGTAAATAGGTTTGGTATTGCCGGCGCCACGCACCACCGGAGGCGGTGCCGAGGTTGGATAGCTGACTCTTGTTGAAGCTCCGGGTCGTGTTGCCGATGACCGATGCCTTCCTTTTCTGCTCCTTGTAGATTGATTAATTAAATAATTACGAAAATCTTCGTGAACTCTAAGGGCGGACCACACACCACCTGTATTAAATATGTTGACTTGAAAACATTGCATACAGAACACTCTTGGAATTAACATGGAAAATAAACACTTCAGACATGGTGGGAAATGAGGGGTCTCGTGCTCTTATACATCCGAAGGTGTAGACGGAATTAAACAAGCACATTTCCGGTGACGTTATTTATTCATCATAACTCTACACACTTTCTATGAAAGTAACTTTACATATGGCACCAAATTTCACTGGTCGGTAGCGGTTATACAGACAAAAGCCACGTGGGCTACACAATGATTACGTGAAAAGTAAGCTCCTGGTGGCAATGCTAAACCAATCGGGAGAAAAGGGGTGATGTCCCGGGTAGTTAAACATATAAAGGTTCCGAGATGTTAGTCTATTGCACTAAGTATGATTGGTAATGAAGACTGAATTCCACCTGGGCATGCACGGCGCAAGACACAATGGCAGGACTCACCTCTCCAGTTGCCTAGCACTGACTGACTTGGTGCGAAGGTGCGAGAGCCGGTGTTGGCAGGCCTGCACGCCACACAGCACTACTTTATGATACACAATGCCATAAAACTTATTTTGGGTCAAACCCAGGGGTAGGTGGCACATAATAAATTCAAATAACTGCAAAAAACATAATGAACCATTAATACAGTTTAATGGATGAGGTGAAGGTGATACACGTGAAATGTAAACAAACAACAAACAGAAAGAAAATTATCGAAAACGGGTATGCATCAAGACTGACTTTGACCTGCATGTCCTTCTCAGTCTCGCAATAAGCTTGTGTATTGTGTGAACCCTTAAATAATTATTTTACATTTTCCAAACAATTTAGTACTACTTACATATTACTCCTCCACACAGAGTTGGTGGCTGGCTGAACACACATACAATGTTACATTGAACTGCCCTCCTGCTGCCCTGGCTTGCCCTACTCTACCCTGCACTACCCTACACTACTTGCCAGACAACACCAACACTGCATGCTGAGGTGCTTTGCATAGAGAGTGTTCTTTGTCAGCGCAGGTCGCTCGCTGCAGCGGGCAAATGGTCTAGGGAGGATCCGTGGACAGCATCAATGCATGTCTCAAAGAAACTGGAGGTAATTGAACGAATTACCGAAACCACAGAATGGGTGGCGCCCATTGTAGTTGTACCAAAGGGGACACCATTCACATTTGTGGTGATTAAACGGAGTTGAATAGAAGTGTTCGTAGAGCACACTTTCCCATCAATAGCACAGAGGTTGCATTGTCGCAGTTAACGGAGGCAAAAAACTTTTCAAAGATAGATGCAAATTCAGGCTTATACCAGGCTAAATTGGACAAGCAAAGCCAAATGTTAACATTCATTACTAAGTTTGAGAGATTTTTCTTTAAGGGATTGCCATTCGGTATATCATGTGCTCCAGAATACTTTTCCACTAAAATTACACAGGTTCTTGATGGTATACAGGATACTATATTCCATGTGGATGACATTCTAATATTTGCAACCCCCATGGCTGAATATGATACAATATTGAGGAAGGTTCTTCAAAGACTAGAAAATGCAGGTATCTCCATTAATGAGAAAAAAACTTTCTTTGGGGTCACCCAGGTGAAATATTTGGGGCATGTCCTTACAGCGGAAAGGATTTCAGTGGACCCAGACTGTATCAAGGCCATCCAGCACTTTCCAGTGCCCACAAAAAAAAACTTAAAATACAGAGGTTTCTCGGGCTTGTGAATTTTTCTTCCAGATTTCTTCCTGCAAAATCAGGACTCTTGGAACCTTGGTTTTCTGTGCTTAAGCCAGATGTAGAATTTTAATGCGGTCCACCACAGCAAGTGGTTTTTGGGCAAATTAAATATTTGCTAACTCAAGCTCCCTCCTTAGCATATTTTGATTCGAACATGCGAGTCATTGTCAGTGCAGATGCTATCTCAAATGGTTTAGGGGGTTGCCTTATGCAGGAAAAATATGGGCAGCATGACTTGTAGGTACACTATCGGACACAGAGAAATGATACTCGCAAATATAAAAGGAGGCATTAGCTCTCACGGGGTATGCTGACAGGTTTTTACCAATATATCTTTGGTCTAGAAGTAACACTTGAAACATATGTTCCTGGTAAGCAGCTAGAGGTAGCGGATAGTTTGTCGCAGAGTCCTCTCGAGGAGAGAAAACAGGAGGACAAAGAGTTTGAACAAGAGGTCGAAGCTTTTGTGGGCCAGATTGTTTCTAGTTCTCCTACAACAGCTAAATTTTTGTCACGTATTCAGGCAGAACAAGACAATGATCCAATTTGCAAAAAACTTCAGTTGTACTGTTTACTGGGCTGACCAAACAGAAAGGAGATTCCTGAGTATATTCTTCCATATTTGCAATACCAAAATGATGTTGCTTATCATAATTCATTTTTGCGTAAAGGTACCAGATTGATCATTCCAGCTTCACTTCTACTGCATTTTAAAATATGTATTCATGCTGGTCATCTGGGTATTGTGAAATTCAGAGAATGAGCCAAAGTGTCAGTTTGGTTGTTTGGGCTGTCTTTGCAGCTGGAAAACCTGATCCGCAACTGCCCTAATTGTATTCAAGATATGAAAAACCCCAAACAACCGTTTTTACAAGCAGAAAAACCCTCTAGGCCTTGGCAGGTAGTAGTGATAGATCTAAAAGGGGCGGTAGAGTGAGTTAGTGCGGATGTCGAGATAATGGAAATTAAATTTAGTGGTAGTAGTAATAGGAGTATTACTTTGCTGGCAGCGTATAGACCACCAGGACAGGGATGGCAGGCAATTGAGATGATCAAGGAGAGGGTCGATAGACTAAAGGACAGGCAGTGGGTTGTTGTAGCAGGGGATTTGAATATGCCAGGGGTGAAATGGGTAGAGGGTGCAGAAGGAATGGGTAGCATGATGCAGAGAATGGCAGCACAGTTAGTCAATAGAGGATTAGACCAGGTAGTAGAAACACCTACGAGATGGAATGAGGAGGGTGTTGGGTCAGTGCTGGATGTGGTGTTGGTCAGACCTAAGAATGCTGTAGTTGGTGCAATAGTATTGGATGGTATAAGCGACCACCATATTCCGGTTGTAGAAATTGGGATTGGCAGGATGAGAGAAGTGCAAGTGCAAATGGCAGAAAGGTTGGTGTGGCAGTATGGCAGAGGAGACAAGAAGGGGGCAGAAATCTTCCTGATAGACAGGTTTAAAATATGGTCTATGGAGGAGGGTGTAGAGGGGTTGTGGAGGGAGTTTAGAAGATTAATGGAGGTTAGGTTGGTGAAATTTGTGCCAATGAAAAGGTTACGGACTGGGGGAGATCCCCCATATTATGGACAGGAGATTTTGAAAATGAAGAAGAAGTGCAGAAAATTACATGCCAAGTGGAGAAATGAAGGGATGATAAGATTTTAAAAAATGATGAAACAAATGGGTAGGGAACTTGAAAGGAAGATCAAACAGGCAAAGAATGTATTTCTGGGGAACATTGTGGAAGAAGGAAAAGGCAAGGAATGGGAGAAATTGTTTAGGTATGTTAGGCGGTTAAGGGGAGGAGAGGAAGGGATCCCTCTGCTAACAGGAAGGGATGGTAGGCATGCGACAAATGACCAAGAAAAATCGGAGATGCTGCAAGGACAGTTCTTGTCAGTGTTTGAGGCAAAGGAGGGTTGGAATAGGGGGACAAACAGGGTTCGGAGGGTGTTTAGTGAGTTTAAGATGAGGGAGTGGGGGATAGAAAAGGTAATTAGGGGTTTGGAGAGCAGTAAGGCAGGGGGACCAGATGGGATAGGAAACCGCAGCACTAATGTTTGGTGGCAAGGAGTTGGCAAAATATTTATAAGTGCTGTTTAAAAAGTCCTTAGGAGAGGGTAAGTTACCGCAAGATTGGAAGGATGCTATGGTGGTACCTATACACAAGCAGGGAGAGAATAGGGGAAGGCCTGGCAGCTACAGACCAGTGAGTCTCACATCAAGTACAGGAAAAGTAATGGAGAGACTGGTGGTGCAGTATGTGGTGAGGGTAATGAACAATAGGAATTGGTTGGAGGAGTCCCAGCATGGTTTCAGGAGGGGTTACTCATGTGAGATTCAGCTGGCTGGGTTATTAGAGGATCTGGTGCAGGCAGTTGATGAGGGGAAGCAGGTGGATGCCTGCTTCATAGATTTTGAGAAGGCATTCGATAAGGTGCCCCATGGAACATTGATGAGGAAAGTGGAGGCGCTGATACCAGACAGGAGGGTAGTGGAATGGATAGGGGACTTTCTCAGGGGGCGAAGGCAGAGGGTGAAAGTGGGGGAGGCAATATCGGAGGAAGAGGAGGTTACGTCAGGGGTACCACAAGGATGCGTGCTGGGTCCTTTGTTATTTACCATAATGGTAAATAACATGGGTTTGGGGATTAGAGGAGAAATCAGAATGTTTGCAGATGATTGTGTTGTATATGCTGTGGTGGGAGAGGGGGGGCGGAAATTTGCAGGCGGACATTGATAAGATATGGTTGTGGACTAGAAAAAATAAAATGAAGATAAATGTAAGAAAAACTAAGGTAGTGAGGTGCACAAGGAAGAAGATGATAAGCAGGGACATGTACAGATGGGAGGGACAAGAGATAGAAGAAGCAGCAGAATATAAGTATCTAGGGATTGTACTGCAGGGAGACCTCAGGTGGAAAAAACAGGTAGAGAGGGTGGTAGCAAAGGGAAGAAGGGCTCTGGGTATGCTGGGAAGAGTGCTGAATGGAGTCAGTTGTGAGGTGAAGGAGAAGGTGTATGGCACAATGGTACTGCCAATTTTAGAATATGCTGCAGCAGTATGGGACCCGTATGTGGAGGTGGAGGTGCGAGAACTGGAAAAGGTGCAGAGAAAGGCAGCAAGATGGGTGAAGGGTAGGTGAAGATGGCAAGGGCAGGATGATGAGGAAGAAGGGAACTATAGGCCATAAGTGATGATGAAAGAAATGGGGTGGAGCTCATTGAAGGACAGGAGGAAAGTTGAACGGTTAGTCAGGATGTACAGGGTGGTGAAGGAGAATGGGGAGGGCTACACTGCAAGCTAAGTAAGGGGGTGTTTAGAGGAAGAGGAAACAACAGTGAGAAGCTTCAAAGGGTGTGGAGGAGAATGGAGCGGGGTAGGCAGTCCATGCTTGTGAGGTCTGTGAGGGAGGAATTGGTATCTGTGAGAGGGGTTGGTAAATTCAGGAAGGGAGTGGAAAAGGAGTTGGTTGGGTGAAGGAGAGTTGAGAGAGCTCGTCACTGGGCATTAGCCTAATTGCGAGTGTATGTATGTATATACTAAGGAAACAAAGACTTGCATCTAGACTCAATAACTGTGATATGCAATAATTTCTTATTTTTATTTATAAAATATTTAATTTATAAAACTAAAAACTTTATAGCACAATTAGACTTATATACACACACGTCTTTTAAAGTAGCAGCAATTTTCCTTTTAATTTGTTTACAATGATTTAAGCCAAGCTAAAAGAGTTAGGCAACGATTTCGGCTGTCTAAACAAATGCTGTTTAAAACATTTTAAGAAGAGCTTAAAGTTGGTGAAACAATACAAGGCTCTAGGCACAGCTTATTCAATATTTAAGTAGTGCTTGAATTTTAAGATGTGTTGGTGGAACCTGCCCTAGGAATATTACCTCCAAATGAATCAAAGAAGTAAACATCATTATTTTCTTTAAAATAGCAAACCTAGTGCGTGCCAGGATTTGACAACATGTCAAAATTTAACCACAGCACATTTCATAATTAATCAATAAAATAAACATTTCTGAAATGTTTAATATTTAGTATTTTTACATATTTTTCAATATCAATATTAGATAATGAATATAAACTAACCTCCACCCTTACCCCTTCCGTGTAATTTTATTTTTGTAATCATAGTTGAAGCAACAGCTGTAGTAGCAAATTTTTCACCAATACTTTATTTAATATAATTTTTTTCTTATTTTTGTAAAAATTTTGTCAGCTTCTTTTCTAGATCTCTATAAGATCTCTATAAGCAATATCATAATGGTTCATCTAATTGATTTATTCTATTGTCTCCTCTTTCCAATCTGTCATTTAATTTTGTAAATGGTCCAAAATAATTAGCTTGGCAAATGCATTTCAGGCAAATTTAAGTTATTTAAACCCAATTTATTATTACTTTTCAATGGTGTTGAGAATTCCAAAATGAATGGGGAATTACATTGAAAACCTTTAAAGATATGGAATTCCTTTGGGATTGTTAATAACAAATTCAGAAAACTTATTGTTCAACATATTGACGGTGTCCAAATGCTGTGAGGTGTGGTTCATGGATAGTGGTCCAGGAGCCAGAATAAAAATTTGGTAAATTAAATGTCGAGGAGTGGATCTGTCTGGATTTAGGTGGATTGAGTGAGGTAATTTATCTGGGGCGACAGGCACTACCAGACCTAGTGCCGTGAAGTGGTAGAGCAGACGCTTCTCACTGGGTCATGTCGACGGCCAAAGGTAGCTATCCTTCTATGCTGCTACATTCCTCTGATGAACGATGAACGGTACATGTGTTACACGGTGGATTATTAAGGGAATCCACACCACTATTCTACTTTACACACTGAAATACTTGCAACAAGAGAGAGAGTTTCACACACGTGCAGTTTGGCGGGAAATTATAAGGGCCATTCCCTGAAATGCTTGATCCCTCATTATCTATTTTTTTTCCTATTGCTATTTTTAGCAATACATGTTTTTGCTAATCCCGTTTTATTTTCTTCTTTCTTTATGATCGTTCCTTGTTTCCAGTCGAAACACCACATTTCTGTTAAGGTAAAAAAATACGTTATTTTATTATTTCATTGGGTAAACAAAAAAAAAATATTTGTTAAGGTTATTGGCATTTATAACCTTCATCTCTGACTATAAAAATGTTGTTTTCTTTCACTTTGACAATTGTAAAAACATAAATCTTCTGTATTATTTCTTTATTTAACTGGCGTTTCTCACTTCAGAGGGAAGCACTTGTATTTTATAACTCTTACTGTCCTTATGTTTATTGTAGCAATTTGTTACAATCACTCATTTTACCACTATATTAAGTGTATATATGATATTTTGTTGTATTTTCTTAATGTTACTTTTCACTTTGTGTTAATTCTGAACCATACTGAACAATAGTGATCATGTTCATTTGCTATAAACAACTTTTAAAAAAACATCATTAATATGACAACTTTATTTTTGTGTCTTTCCGCAACTAGGATAGGTGACAGCACTAGTAACGTAAAAATGTACAATATTTGTATCAAAGTTTTGATTTTCCTTGCTGTTATGTGTTAAGGCCCTTACACAATAGAAAATTTTAGAATTTGACTTTGTTTCCTTTCCTCATACAAAACCACCAATGCAAAATAACATTTTGTAAAGTCAGAATTAAGACGATTGAACATCGGTTCTGTGAGCTTCGTAAAAATGTGTATCTTGTTATGTGAATAGATATATTATCCAGGAATGAATTTTACATCCTTTTTTTCTAAAGGGCTTAAAATTTACCTTTAAAGTTTATTTCGAAACATAAAACTCATTTGTTTAAGTTATTAAAATATGTCAATTCGAATATTTTCTCTTGCCATAATATTTGGTTGCCATTTATTTAATTTAAGACGAGCTTTGTTTAATATGCCGAGTCCTACAGTAAAATAATGCACTTTCCACATAACCTCTGTTAGAGTCTCGGAAAAAATGGATGCATGTCTTTGAATATTATTTTCAACTTTTCGAAATCGTAAATTCAAAAGTGTTTGACTTTAGCTGTGACAGTTCCATTGTGTCAAGCTCCATAAGAATCAACATGTCGGAAAGAAAACGTAAAGTCAAATGTTTAAGTATTCATTTGTGTAAGGGCCTTTATGCCTGTTTGCTAACTTTATTGTAATTTGTTTAATGTAAAGACTTTTATTTGTTTTGTCGTTAAGTTAAATAAGTTTAGATGCAATATGTAATTCTCTATTGTTTTTAAGGCCGTGTCCGCTACCTACGCAATGCGAAATATGCACAGCGATGTTGTTCTGATCTATTTGCACAGGCATGTTGTTCTGTTATTCTGATATATTCACCCACTATGTCATCCTACTTCCAGCCAATGTCACTATTAAAATGTGCGGCGACCAAGGGCAAGTTTGTTGAATTTAGCAATTGTGCGCAGGATTGATTGTACTGAATGATTCTGCAAGTAAGTTATATAAAGATAATGACGAACAAAAGTGTTTTGATGAAGTAAACTTGTACGCATGGTAGCTGTCAAATATTTAATATTTGAATAGTTTTATTATGCCCTGTTTACATATATGACAATTGTTAACACTTTATCCTGTCAAGTCGTACGACAGGATCACAGGTTTACAATCGCTATATATGTAAATGTCTTGCCATTTGAAAACAAAACGCTCAAATTATAAGCTGAAAATAGAGCATGGAAATTGTTCCGTTCCCCTGCTCAAAATTAAACGCATGGAGTAACAGAACAACAACTGGCGGCTATGTATGCAGTTGGTCGCATCATTGCAGGGAATGGAATACAGCCTATCTCCGAGATATGGCTTTTCGTTAACTATCGACTGGTCATGTCGCGAGTTTGGAACATCGTACAGTCACTGTTGTATGTGAAGGAATGTGCTGACCCTGTCTTCTAAGATTGTTACTTCCACATGATGTAGTTGGTTTTGAAAATTTACTACCTGACTTTCAGCTCTTTTATGGCACAAGTGCCATACTTAACAGCCTCGGTGGGTGATTTGTATTTACCTTTTGGTGAATGGTTGCAGTAATTGTTTGTTTCATTATGCATTAGCTGTGCTCATTTATTGTGTTTCTTTTGTAATTTATTTCAGTGTAATTCCCCAGCTACATGACCTAGCCATTTAGGTGATGTGATCTCAGCCTCGTGCTTTTCAAGTGATGGGACCGTGGCCCACAATGATTTAAGCAACAGCGGCATGATAACACCTCAGCCCCTGCCATTTTCATCCTCTTGGTCAGAAATTATTCTATTTTCGCATGTAATTTTTTGATTACTGCATGACACAATGACAGCGACTACCTTCAACTTGCTGCACAATGTTTTATTCTGGACTCAAATATACTTGAAAACAACATGTTAAAAATAAAATACTTACCTTGTTAGAGGTCTTGCGATTAAAAGGTGTGGATAACCATGAGAAATTTCTATTTACAAGTTTTAAGTTTTGTTGGTCCTAAAATAAAAGAGACAGTAATTAAATTGTAGCTAAAATTTTAAATTTTTGGTGCACCCTAAGTTGTTAAAATCAGAATTAAAAACTGAGAATATTATATACATAAAAAAAGGGGTCTGGTAAGTAACTAGCTTGAAGCAACTGTAATACTCATAACGCCAATTATTGTTTTGTTTAAATATCATATAGTTTATCTCTTCTAATTGTGTGTGAGGTAAGACGGAAGAAAGGGTCAAATAAAAACCCTAAGCAGATAATATTTTTTATTTGTTAAAAACAGAAATTAGTTAATATCTACTTCCTTTTTGTAAGTGCACATTCATGTTTTAACTTATTTATTGATGAGAGCTCTAGTGTATTGTTTTTTGATGGGCATAAAAAGAAATCCATAACAGTAAACCTGTTTGGAGAACAAGGTAAGAGAGTGGAGTTAGGTGATTAATAATTATTTTGAGCTGGACTTTCGTTCTCCATGGTTATTTATTTATACACTGAAGGATTGCATGTAGGAGTGGAGATATTTCGTTTCGAGTCCTCCTCTGGGGTACCTTAGTGCTTATGTTGGGGGCCAGCAGCTGGGGTTTTTTCTTTTGTTGGAAAATACTGAACTGTTTTTATTGACACTGATGTGAAGTGCCAAGGGATGGCTCACTTTGACTATTTTGCTCTCGTGTCGTGTAGTGCGCCAGAGTGCTACTGTGCATTTTAGAGTACACCTCCTCATTGCTGCTGTTGGTGATGAAGGGTAAACAATCTAGGGGCTGAGAGCTCGGCTCAGGTCAAATCCCCCCTTTTTTAGGCCATATGCAGCTTTAATGCTGCTACTGGTAGCAGGTGCACTGCCTACTGGTCTACCATCTTGGGCACAACTGATAGTGACACCTGGGTGTCTCTCTGCCATGTGCTGCTGCCGGCTGCCATAGCCACTCTCTGTTTGCTATCTTCCTTCACTTTGATAGCCTGCCAGGTTATGGAACATCCCTGTAAGTTGTGCACATTGCTGGTGGTCGTCTCCGAATTCGTGACCGACATTGAAAGTACAAGCTGGCCGACTCTTCTCCATCGTCATCTCTACTCTCTTGCACTTGCTTGCTATTCCATTGGATCTTTTCCTTCCCATTGCTCTATTGCAGCCTCCCATATTCTGTGCTCTCGCAGGTGCGGCCTGCTTCTGTGTTCTCTTGCTCGCCTCCTTCATCGTGCTCTGTGTCATCCGCTCCTAGGTACATCTCAATGTCCAGTGTCGCACTCCCGCCTTGTGCAGGTGTTTGTTTAACTGCAGGCACCAGTTACAGTGTCGTGGTCCAAGTGGTGCCGCTTGTAGGGGCTGCACCATTGAACATTTTGGGGCGGTCATTCTGACGAGTCCCCTCGGCCACCAATTGGCCAGGCATCGTCGGGTTTCCAGCACATCCTCCTGCTGTTCCAGCTGAAGGTGCTGCCCCACATTCCACGTCTTCCTGCCTTGCCACTTGCTCGGCATCAGCGACGTCGTCTAGCATCGTCGAGGTCGAACTCCCCCTCTCCTGCACTACAGTTTCTTGTTGGCTGGTCTCAAATGCTCTCAGTTCTTCACTTTTGCTTACCGCTGTTCCTGCACTGTTATCCATGCTGTGTGGTGTCGAGTTCACAAGCCTGGTGGACCATGTGACGCCCGGCATCAACGATCCTCTTACCATCTGTGACCCACCCTTTGTAGGAGGTGCTGGACCATCTTCCTTCTCACTAGCCCTCCCCTGGAGATCGTCGAGCTGAGCGCCGTCATGGGGCTGTGCGGGACCTCTCCCACCATCTCCTGTGATGAGGCGGATGTCGTCCCTATGTGTTCTTACTAGCTTTCTACCCATCTGGACAATTTTTGCCTGCATGTTAGACCTCTATCCAAAACAAGACCAAGGTATTTTACCTCATCTTTAAATGGGATATTCTCCCTGAAGAGAGTGAGTTGTTGAAAATTAGGGGGATGCTGCGGTATGTGAAGACTTACGTATTGCATTTACCCACATTTATTTTAATGTGCCACAGGCGAAAATAGTTTTCTAGCTCCGTGAGCTGTGCCTGGAAGTGCTTAATGGCAAGTTCAGCCCTGTGTGACCGGGTATAAATGACAGTCTCATCAGCATAGACACTGACGTGTGCCAACTTTGATCCCTTCCCCTTAGTCCATTTGCCTGCCGCACCAGGTTCCGTAACACAGTGTGTGGTCATGCTCTATGAGCGCAGGTGCAGTGGAGTGTGGCAAAGAACGACACAGGCGCAGAGCAGAGTGAGCGCGACCACAATAGACCCTATGAAATTTCTGTTATTTAATTTGTTCAATAAAAGGGCAAGGTAAGTTCACGCAAGGGGGCACAGCTAATAAAGAAGCCTTCCTTCGCAGTCCTAAAGCCATCAGTGTTTTAAAAGTGATTTTTTGTAATTTTCTGTAATGTTCATGCAGGGTTAATTTTAGGAGCAATATATAACAACTGGCATGCAGGGTATACGTTTCCGATTTGCAAAATTTGTGTGCAAGGAAGTAGTGTAGAGCGGGGTGCCAGCCTGGAACACCGTGCGGAGAAAGTCAGTAATCGTTCATCTTTGCGAGGGGTGTGCCGCATCACTTCAGGGCTCGTGTTTTGCATGCTCAGGCAGTCATCACCATGTTGGACTAATCACTTCACAGCAATAGTTATTTCAGAATACTGGAACCTTTTTGTACTTCAGCTGCCCGAGAATCCACCTTCCCTCGCACCTACCCAGTGTTTGCATCAGCTGGGTAGGCTTAAATTATACTTAAGTTAATTCATGTGACGTGTCTTTTGCACAGTGATACACGAGGTGATGGGTTCGTAAGCAGCACCCAATGTAAGCTTTTCCCGATGGGAATGTAATAATGCAACTGAATAAATAGCAGCAGTGACGAGTTACCTCGTGCGGTTTATTTCTAGTTCACCACATGGTATTTAAGGCTTTCTCCTGGCAATTTTCTCAAAGTGTAACTTACTGTGCAAGTATGTCGGAAATGGTCACGAGTCGGCATAATAAGTAACAGTGCTTCGTATGAGCATATGGAGAGCCCAGATATCCCACATTGCAACAAGTAAGGGAGTTATTCAGTCAGTATTAATTTTATTCTACTAGGAGACAACTGACCTTGGATGATTTGCAGTGGTCATTGGCCGAACGATCCTGAGGAACGAGTCCACAGCTGCTCTCCGACTTCATGATATTGTCAACCCGACAATATTTGACAATCTGGGTAATTATCTCCACCGAGATTCCAAAACTATATTCACTGCTCCTCACCTAACCAATATCCTTATTGGCCAACACCTTGGCACTAGTTGCCAGCTTCCTGCACATTAGACCAACTTCACCACCTCAATTGATATGCCAGTTAGGAGGGCATGGAATGTCGTGGGTATAAATGTTGTATAGAATAGGACCTAGGCTACTGGCCTGGGGGAATCCTGCCCTAATAGCATTATTTAAGGAAGTTTCCCCTTCCAAAGAGACTGAGAAGTGGCGATTGTTTAGATATGATTCTAGTAGCTTAACATAGCAGTCTGGAAAATTGGTTCGAGATAACTTATAAAGAATCCCTGCTTGGAAACTCTGTCAAAAGCCTTCTCTGCGTCTAGAAATACAACAACTGCATAATGTTGCCAGTTAAATGTGATTTTTATATGTTTCTATAAGCGGACTAGTTGATGCATGGTTGAATGCTTTTTCCTGAAAACAAATTGCTCATTAGGAAATAAAACTTGCATTAATATACTCTGCTGTAGCTTCAAACATGCTGTAGCCTGCAGGGAATCGAACCCAGGTGCTTTCCGGGGCTTAATATATATCTAATAATACACTTTATCTCCTCTGTGTGCATGGGATCTGGTTCAGCTATTGTATGCTGTTGCAGACACACCTGGAGGTCCCTATAAATTTGGGCCACAAATGCTGCATCTGCAGGGAAGTTATTGGGGTGAAAAGCTAACTTTAATTTATTGGCCATAACCTCAGCTTTCTGCTGTGATGTATAGGCAATGCCTGCTTTGCCTTGAAGAGGTGGGATTGAGGAGCACATTTTTAAACATTTTTGTCATGCATCACAAGCTATTATCTTGTGTACATAAATGGGATAGTTTATAATTCCAAATATCAGTCTGCCAAGCAGTGATTTCAGTATCGATTCGCTCTTTAAGCTCATTTGCCTACGCTTTAAGTAGCCTGGTTCTTGTGTGCAAATAGCAGCTGTGCAGCCTTATTTGCGCGAGATCAGCTCTCTGGTACTTTTAAGAAGCGTATCTGCACTGGTCCTTGGTGTTTTTTTTTTCGGGATAAACTTACTAATTCCTGTCTCTGCGACGTGCTCGACAGCAGAGTCTAATTCAGCAGGCGTACTAATCATAGCTGGGAGTTTAATTTCGACGTCCAGATAATCCCTGAAGCCAGACCAGTTCGTATGCTTGTAGTCATTAATTTTACGAACTGGCGTATTGTCTGTATCATCCTCGTTGAAAAACAAGTGGACAGGATTATGGTCCGAAGCCAGTTCATAGAGCACTTCAAAATCTAAGGCCATATGAAAACCGTTATTTAGTATGATATCAAGTATATTGGGCCTATGATTGGCTTGACTAGGATCATAAGTAGGTTCGCTGAGCGCATAAATAATATTATTTTGCTCCTGGTGTCTAAATAGGGCATTTTAATTGGCTGTGTGTGCGAGACAGTCCCAAGCAGGATATTTGACATTTAAATCGCCAACAGCAAGTGAAATAGGATATGCATTAATTCATCAAGATCAGCGCTCAAAAGTGTGCGACTTGGTGGGCAATATACTGAGTAAATAGCAACATGTTGGTTGCCCAGTTTAATAGTGGCGCCTACTGCTTCAAGTGTTTGGAGGTTAAATATTTTTGCGGGATTACTAATAATTGAATTATGAATTAATATTAGTACACTTTCACCTAAATTATCGCGATCATTTCGGTAACATTTAAAACCAGGAATTAAAAATCTAAGTTGCAGGTGCAGGTGAGTTTTGTTTATAGCAATTATACGTATCTGGTGGCGAGAAATAAAATCTATGAACACTTGTTTTTTTGTTTTTTTTACTGCGAATGCCATTAGGTTTCCAGTAAACTACAATATTGACAACATTAAACCTAGAGGTAGGCGGTATATTTATCGCCTACCTATTGGAAGCTATTAGGCTGCTGATGAACAATTTGAATGGCCACACCCATCAGGACTTTGCGTTTCGCCTCAGTTCCCTCAGATGTGCCCAACCATACAATTAATAGAGTGCAGAGTGCCTCCAGCACGCCGCTCAAAGCAGGATTTTTTTGTGAGGGGGTTGGCTTCCATGGTATCGAGCATCTTCATTCTACATATCGTCGAGTTTGATTGGCTGAGCAGTGTTTGTGGGAGGTGAGACACTGTTTGTCTCCATGGGCGGACTGAGCGAGGGTTTTTTTTTGTATGTTCACCCTCCATCATGACATACGGTAGTCTCCAGCCTGCTTGCTATGATTCCCGGGATAATTTTTGTGGTTATTTTAATGGGAGGGCTGAAGTGCGTATCATACAAAAAGCCTATACACTTTTTGTTATAAGTGTTAAACTGCCAGGGCTTTCTCCCACTCCTAGAATGTATGGAGAGGCGCTAGATTGGCTAAGTGCGCGAATATGCTAGGGTGATGGACTACAGAGGCAGACTTGCTCCCCGATGGCCCCATTTTGCAATTAATGGGTGAGGCATCATCTGCTTTGGGAAGGGGGAGAGGGCATTGAAGGTAATAAATGTGCTTAAGAAAGCATGTGTACATAGCATGTAATTTAGAAAATTTCAAGTCAGGTCTGGAAGTCATTGATGACCGTGCTAGCTGTGAACCTCAGGTAGTGTCATCATTAAGCACGAAAAATATGATTTGCAGGTCTTAATATATACCATTAGGGATTGTGTTATTCTGTGCATGCTAGGTTTTTCTGGGTGTTATATTTGACTTAGGACCCTGGGGGCAGCATGAAGTGTGGGAACCAAATAATACGTTGTGCTCAGACTGCAGTAGTTTTGCTAAAACTCGTCGCGTAATTGCAAGAGATTTTTGCAGGTGCGGGAGGGCTGCAGACTCTACAGCCTGTGGGTTGTTTATTGTAGTCTGTATGTACTGTTGGCGTTTTCTAGCACCACAGACCTAGAATCACTTCCCCCTTCCTCTACCGGAAGCGGGTGCTAGGCCTGCGGAGAAACCTGTGATCTTCGGCCTGAGTGTGTCTGTGTACTTAGGTAGGAGAGGCAGTGCTGCAGCTAGCAACGAGGCCAGCTACAGCACTGTCCCACCCCATGTATTATGTTGCTAGAGGGACGTCTTCTGGCCCCGTTGCTCTCCGGAGTCCCTCCTGACGTGGTTTTTATCAGCCACCAGGCACACACCCTAGACCTTCAGGCCCTGTTCCAGCAGTAGGGCTGTCTTTTCTTGCTGGGCAAAGGCGACCCTGAACAGGTTGGCCCAGTACCCCGTGGCCTGACTGTGGATCCGCCAGCAGCTCTCAAGTGTGTTGCCAGCAGCGATCACTGAGGCAGTGATGGATGTTTCCAAGCCCTGAATGTGCTTTATTCTCCCCACAACACCACAATGCTGTGCAGCGGTGGAGCAAGCCCTTAGCACTCCTCCCTGTTCCAAAAATCTGTTTAATATTCTGGTCCTGAAATGCAGGACATATCAGAATTAAGTGCAGACTACACTTTGATCTTAGCCGATAGACCGAGATGCGATAACTGAGCGAGGTTTCCTTTTCGACCCCACTATTTGCTGCAGTGGCCGATCTTGTGTGCCCAATGATCACTGCACTAGCCCCTGAATGGCCGCGCAGGTGGGTGTGCTGTGGTTAGGCTCTGTGGTACTTGTTTCTCTTGCCAGCTCTATTGTACTCGTTGCTGGTATCACTCCTTCTGCATGTGTTGCCATGTAGGGCATGGTGGATGGTACTGGGGGTATGGTGTGGTTAGTAGTGGTAGTATGTTTGGGTACAAGGATGGCTGGTACATTGCAGGCATTTGTGGAAAATATGTGCTGACTAGTAAGTATGGTAAGGGAGTTGCATTAGGATGGGGCGGGGTTATCATTGCTGACACTAGCGGTTGATGTATCCCTCCGCTCACCTCGTGCACGCTGTTTGTGGGTGTTGCTCTCTCTCGCTCCTGCATATCTGCCTTATATGTTAGGCTTTCCTCCCCTCCTGTGGCATGTGCAGTAGCTCCCTGTTTCTCTTCTATGCTGCTTGCTACATTTCCTGCTTGCCAATTAAAATTTTGAAAATTTCTCTCACTGTTATCTGCCTGAATAGTACATGGTGAAAACAAGCCCTGAACTTTTTATTGCACATTATGTTGTATGCCACTGTGATGACAGGTACCACATATAAACATTAGCACACTTGCTGTTGCCTGCTCTTTTTCACTAAGGCATAATGCATAATAATTGCCCCTTGCCTTTCACAAATGAGGTTGTCACTATAATGTAGCACATGTTAATTGGGAATGTTTGATTCTGCCTTCATTGTTTGCGATTGCATTACTTCGGATTGCAAAGTCCCACCTAACACTAATGTCACGGTTACACGTGGTTGCTCGCAGCTGGTCGCAGCGTGGTTGTCTGCTGTCAAGTCGATATGGTGGTTGCAATGGCAACATTGCATGTCCTGTTCAAACTTGACCACAAAGTCACTGGGCAGTGGTTTTAGACATAGTAGACACAGCGGCATAGGTGTTCCTGCAGATGTAGTGTGGCTTGCCATGTTTGTTTACACAGCCACGTGCATGGCGCAGATGACAGTCCAGGTACACATGCACGGTGCGGAAAGTCACATTACTGCTGCCCCCGCCCGAATGAACGAGCGCAAGGGTTCAATGATTCAGCGATTCTCAGTTGTCCACCAGCAGGCAGTCTGAGTGATGAGCGCGGCGAAGGAGGGCAACTTTTCCTCTCTTTGTTTCTCCCTCCTGTCCTGCTTCACGTGCTGCTGCTGGCATAGGTGGTCAGATTGATGTGAGAAAAATATATAAATTTTGGTCAAAGTGGATTTTAAATCACTAATGTGAGTCTTGATCGGGACCTATATCTAGAATCATACCATATTGTTGATACTCAGATTTGCACATGACTCTTTGGATGGACATATTATTTATGTAATATGGTGAAATATTATAAATTAAATATTTACAGACACCTAAATGTAAAAAAGGATAAAAGGAAAATTAACAACGCGTATTCAATTGTATGTATAGTTATAACTGCAGAACTGGTTTAATCAGCCCAATGTCCTTATCCACCAATTAGCAGGGATACCAGTATTTCACAAAAAAATTTCATGAATTTCTGTATTTCTAAAATACTTGAGGTTAGATTCTCTTTCATAGCTGGATGATTTTAACTGCCGCTCGTTTTATGCGTCTGCCCGCCAATTATAGATGTTTACTCCTAGAGTAACTAAAAAGCGGGGGTCTTCACCAAATATAGAGCCCCTTCTACCAACTTTAGTACCTTCATAAAATTTCTTGAACAGAACACATTAAAAGACACTTTATTAAAACTGCATGGATGCTGGGCTGTTTCCTCACATGCACTTACACACATGTGCTGCTAATTCACATACAAAACCCTTTTAATTATGTTTACCTTTAAAGTTGGGTCTATTTGCAAATTCCTTAGCCTACTGCAGCATGTGATGCTATAACATCACACGTCGTGTTTTGCACTATTGCAACATTTATTATTGCGCCACACGACCACTGAACTGCACCTTAGGTTGAGCGTGCATGCAGACTGCCCCATTGTGTCTCGATGCGGCTGTCAAATAGGCTACTGGGACATGTGGCACGCATCAGTTGACCATTGCTCCCTGCTGAGCTCGCTTTTGAATACCAAGACTTTTTCCAGCAAAAAATTTCGTATTTTCGTGAAAGAAATGCTTTTGGAGGGTATTTTTTTTATTGAAGACATAACTAATATTTGTGCATCATAATCTGATAATCCATTTATTATTGGAAGACAGTGGCACTCTGCAACTGTGCCACTTTCAATGATTATTTCATAAATTGCTGCCTGACTGGTTCCTTCTATTCTGGTAGCAAAGTTTATTATGCATTTAAGGTTGAAGGTACTGAGTAGATTTTCGAGTTTATTTCCTTGGTTGCTTTCTCTTAAATAATCAGTATTAATGTCTCCATGGAAAATAATTTCTAGATTGGCTCTAGATTTGCTTCGAGAAATTTTAACAAGTTACTAAAGTTGTCTGAAGCCGCTCTATATATAGTGAGGACCCCTACTTTTTTTTTTTCAGTTATTGCTTCCACACAACTGCACTCAAATACTTGAACTTCGCATAACAAGTGTGTGTCATTTTTAAACATTAAATTATTTTTAGTGAAAATACAGGTACCACCCTGAGTGATGTTATTTCTACAATAAGTAGAACAGAAGGAATAACCAGGGATTTTTATTTGCTTAGCAGAGGACTCAGTTAAATGTGTTTCTGTTAGACATAATATCTGTACATTCAAATTTTGTTCTGCAGATAACTTGTCCAAGCACACAGAAAGCTCATCAATTTTCTTGTTAAACGGCTAATATTCTGTTGGAATAAATACAGATTATTTAAATTAATTATCGCAGGTTTTTTAATTTTTGCACAATTATTGATTGTTTCTGGTATTGAGGTGAAAGTAAAACTATTTTGCTACATGAATTTGGCCATATGGGCATGGTTTTCTTTAGCCTAAACATATCCATGGTTCCCAACTATTACCTGGATTTTTTTTAGTAGAACCATGGTCTGTAAGAATCCTACTAGCAATGAGGTCAGCAAATTTCCTCTTGCCAGCACGATTGAGATGCAGACCATGTCTCGTGTAGTCAGCCCTGGTTATTTCCTTTAGTCCAATCACACCTACATGGCTGAGTCTTCCAATTTTTCATATTGCTGTTTAAGAAAGGGTTGTCATGCTGTTGCAATGCCCCACAGACCAACACATTGATATGACAACGTAGCCCTGACAATGTTGTGGATGTCTCCTACAACTGAATAGTTTTTATCCCGATCAATGCTGTAGTCTAAACTCCGAACAAAAAAATGTGATCTGACTTGCAAAGATCTTTACTTAAGTTACTTACCTCTTCTGCCACACTGCGAAGATCTGCATTAGGTTTACAAAATGTGATAATGTCATAACTCTCACCCAGTTTGTCTTTGATGTGCTCTCCTAGGCCTCTCACGTGACTGCTTCTGAGGATCAGCACTTTCCTTTTGGGCTTTGTTTGGTTGTTGGGTACTGGGAGGTGGATGACATCAACTTCTTCTTCCTGCAGGTCAGCGAGGACAGCAAAGCTGTTGCTACAAGGTGTTGTTGTCCTGTGGACCTGTGAACTGACAAGTGATGGGAATGGATAACTGTTTTTTTTTCCTACACTTACTTGTAAAAACTCTGTAATCATTCCTGGCCTCTTGGGAGACTGGCAATTCAGAGGACGACCATATGTCTCAGAGTAACTCTCTATTCTCCCGTGTTACTGCTGTCAGCTTGTCAGCTGTCAGTCTTTGAGTTTTCTAATCTCCAGTGTTCAATTTCATCTTCCATTCTTTCTAGTTTGCTATATTTCTGTTCAACTTGTTCTGGAAGCACAACAGGAAACTGTTTTACTTCGTCCAGCTTTCCCTGAACATGACAATGAAAACATTTCCTGTCACCCTCAGGAACAACACTGGCATCAACTATAGCACCAGGGTAGTGAAACCATGTGTTATGGGGATTACAATCGATACTTCTGCTGCAGTATCATATGTTTTGTTTCAATACCTGCTCGTATGTTTATATAATGTCTGTTCCTGATTATTTGGAAAATATTTCCAGAAACCACGGTAAATTATGTACTAGTTAAAAGTCATTACATAAACCAGTTATAGGAACAAATGTAGACAAAATGTAAAACAAATCAAACACAAATACTTATTCTCCACTAAATATTAGAACGGTTGATACACACATGAAATGTTTGCTTATTTTTGACTTCTTTCGATTTTAAAGCTAACTGTATATGTATACTTGCACATACCAAGTGAAAAGTAACTGCAAATGGCCTGTGGCTTTATGAGTACAAACAAGCAACAAAGTGACTTTTTTTATTCGTTTCAAACTAATAATTAAAGCACAAGTAAAAATATCTAAATTTCAAAGAGTAATGAAAAAATCTTATCATGTGAAAGAAATTAAGTTAAATAAGTTTTATAAGAATAAATTATAATTTGACTCAGGAGCTTTCCGACATTCGTCTTCAGGCTGTGGGCATTTGTGCTGTTTTTTATTTTGGCGAGTTTAATTGACTTTCGACGTTTGTATATTTTGCAATATGAAATTTTTAATCATTTGAGATTTATTCGATATTTGTTGTATTTACTTGCTGTACAGGATGCTACCTAAGGCTGGTGCAAAGTAATAAAAAAAGTGAAAATAGTTTTTAAAATATTGTGGGGAGCAAAGTGGATTAAAGTTTTTAAGATTCGGACTTTGGAATTGGATTGTGTATTTTCATATCAGATTTATTATTTGTATCTCTTTTCTAATAGCCGTAAGAATTTTTTTTTTTTTAAAGCAGTCGATATTCTACATTTGTCGGGTGGTGATTTCTTAGAGGTTGAGAGGCCACGGTCGATGTTGATTGATGTTGACTTTAAAAAATGTTGTATTTTGTGGCACAAACACTGATAAACCTTGACCTTAAGTAATTAGATTATATATGTTCATCTGGAAAAGTGACGAATTAGTCAAGCGGGCTGCGCATGAAACTACGCGGTTGTGTACTTTTATCCATACAGGATGAGTAAGTACACTGTTAAGGTTAGTATTGTTTATTTCATTATTTTTATAACGATGGTTTTTGTTTATTGAAACAGGCGTAAATATTCATATGCTGAGCTTTTCTGATATAATGAGTAAAGGTCCTGCTACAACGAGCTGGTGGATTGCTGGTGCGGTGGTGGTCGATGCCATTCTGAATTCTGATTGGTTTACCTGCTCTGACGTCAGTGCTAGACTGGTGTTGGTGCTGTAGAGTTGGCTTAACTTTTAACTTTCATGAGCAACTGACAAGCACTTGCACATGATTGGCTGATATTAGCCCCTCACCGATCGTGCACCAATCAATGCAGGCGCAATGAAATTCGGAACTTTGCAAAAATGATAGACAAGATAAAATAAAGTTTATAAAATGTACTTGTAACAGAAGATACCTACTGTCGCTAAATTCCAAGACAGTTCATTATGAAATATTTTTAGCTTTATTTCATATGCGATACTCGCCAAAAAAAATTGCAGATGTTGGGTTGAAAAAAAGTAAACGAACATTCAGAAATTTGGCCTCGGGTTGTTGTTAACTGGTACACATACGCAGTCATGTACATAACAGAACATAGCAAAAAGTCTTTTGCTACACTATCCATGATTTCAAATCTACCGACACGATCATACAATTATTATAGCTCCATTGTCATGTCACTTTGTAATGATGTGCGTTATACAAAAATTTAAACATAAAAAAAAAACATGTCAAACATTGCACTATATGTTGCGGGTCGAAATAATTATGCTTCACTGGCAAAATACCGACATTTCATGGTAACATTGGGATTGTCACTCCACCAGCAATCCATCAGCTCATTGTAGTAGGGTCTTTAAAGTTATGAAAAATATGTTTTCTAATTAAAGGGTAATTCTTAAGACTAGGGGCTTTTCTGGAAAAAAAAATCTCTGAATGTAGTGTAATTTTACTGTACTAATTACACAGAATACGAATTTACTTGGGGCGTCATCATATGACCAATAGAAACCCTGAAAATGATAGTGGGGAGGGCTATGAAGATCAGGGAAATTGTGGGTTAAAAAAAAATACAAAATATGTAAGGTGAATCGGGGCAAGTGCATTCCAGCCCCAAATCTTTTGTGTAAAAAAAAATATATAGAGGCCTGCTACCTAGTGGCCTATGAAGCATACTACTGTGGGTTTCACACTACTGTCACTAGGGTGCACTGGTATCAGATGTAAATATGAGAGAATGTTTCGAAACAGACAGTTAGTTTTGACTCTCCGAGTTAAGTTTGTCTTCCAGTTTTCTTCAAGGGGCAAAAATCCCCTGGGATGTGATGAAAAACATTTTCTATGGTAAGTGTATAATTTAAATGTTGTTTTTTCTCGGTCATTTAGTTTTTGTGTTTAAATAGAAGTTTACAAATAATAAGACCCTGGTCTGCACTAACCCGTAGAAAATTTATGTTCGGGGTAAGTGCAGACCAGTTTGGTGGAGCAAGTGCAGACCAGTGTGCACTTGCCTCACGGGACAAGTTCAGACCATTACACACTTACCCCTCATCACGAGTCGTGACCTGTATTTGTCCCTTTTGTTAGCACTATTATTTAACCTACATTTTCTCATATGTATTGTCATTTATTTGTTGTTAATATCAAACACATTTTATATCAGGTAGTTCATCACAACTGGCTGTAGACCTAACCATAATCTCGTTTATTTAGGCCTACAAAAAAAAATATTTTAACAAATATGCAATAAGTAATTTATCAATAAGTATATTTTTTTGTTTGTGATTGAGGTTTTCTGCTCCGATTACGAAAATGGTTTGTAATTATGTCAGGAAGACGAACAGGGGAAAGCAATATTCTCTAGAAATCTTGGCAGAGGCAGTGTTTGAAGTACAATCTGGGCGAATGTCAGCGTACAGGGCTGCTAAGGATTTCAACATTCCTCTAAACACAGTGATTGACTCTGTGAAAGGAAGGATAGGGCGTAAGTCAACTTCATGTGGTCTACAGTTCTTCTACTGGACGTGGAGAAGAAAATTGTAGCCTGTCTCATCACCATGAAGCAACACGGATTTGGACTTTCAAGAAAGGACATCCTGTCACTGGTGGGAGAGTACGTTGTAAGTAATAACCTGAACAGTCCTTTTATTGATTCAAAACCCTCAGAGTGACTGGCTAATCTCATTTATGAGGCATCATAATCTGACTGTGAAGAACACCCAGAGTGTGGAAATTGCAAGGAGGAATTGTATTATTAGTCCTTTCATAATATACAATTATGTCGAAGAGCTGGAGAAAACTATTTCACAGCTTGAATTGGAAGAAAGACCACACCTGATATTTAACTTAGATGAAACTAGTTTTGCCAGGGAACCAATGTAGTGGGCGGGAGGGGCCTTCCTTCTACTAGAACCACTAGCGCCCCTGGAAGAGACAACATTTCAGTTCTTCTTACTGTGGGTGCCAGTGGGGAGAAATTACCTCCTCTAGTAATTTTCAAAGGTAAAAGTGTGTGGGATGATTGGCAGCCAACCAAAGAGGAAGTTTTCCTAGGCACTTCGTATGTTACTACTGAGAATGGTTGGATGGAGACCGAGGTCTTCATTAACTTCTCTAAGATTACATTTTTGGCACAGAGAGGCCAGTTCTGTTGATATGTGATGGCCACAAGACCCAAGTCTCCTTAAGACTGATAGAAATTGCTGGAGAAGAGAATGTAATCATCCTTATTTTGCCCTCCTCACTCCTCGTACATCCTCCAGCCACTTGATCTCTCTGTGATGAAATCATTAAAAACACGTTATGATGATGCACTAGTTAAGTGGCAGAAACATTGCATAGGGCAGAAATTGCCAAAAAAGGAATTTCAGATTGTTAAGCACATTGTGGCGAGAACTTGATCCCAACTTAATAAAATCTGGTTTTTCGCAAAGGAGGCATTTATCCCTTCAACCAGGATATAATTCCAGAGGAAAGGTTTGACAAGCAAAGTCTGCAATTGTGGAACCAGGTCAATTGGCCACATTTGCAAGCTGGATCAAGTAATGAGTGGTCAATGGTTTGTGAATCAGCGGTTGTGCAAGTTGGGTCAAGTATTGAGGGGTCAGTGGTTCATGAATCAGAAGTTGTGCAAGCTGGATCAAGTTATGAGGGGTCAGTGATTTGTTCAGAAGTTGTGTCGCAATGCGATCCAAATCCACCTGTCGAAATAAGTGAGAGCACTTCAACTCCTGTGCAAACTCCAGAGTCTTCAGTAGTTGGACCTCATCTATCTGTTTCACGAGCAAGAGCAGGGACGTTTGAAGAGTTAGTTTTGGAAACCATTGAGAATCACCAATCTGCAGAAAAGAAAAAGAAAACAAGGCTTGCAAAAGAAGCAGAAGTCATAACTTCAGACTATGTTTATGCAAGAATTCGAGACCAAGATAAGAAAAAAGCAGAAGCGCAGAAGAGAAAACTAGAAAATAAGACGAATTCAAAAAAGACAATGAAAAGGAAGAGAGAGGAAATTAAAACGAACACACTTCCGGCCCAAAAAGCAAGGAAACGTAGGCCAGGGATGGAGTAAAGCTCCTCAGAAACGTCCTCAGACAATTTTAGTTTGAGGAAGACAGATAATGAAGATGAAAACTGGGAGTACTACGTTGAAAGAATGAAGGACCAACAGGAAGAAGATCTCCAAGAGGAAGATGAAAAACCTAGTGTGGTCAATACAGATACAACCAATATAAGGGCAGGAGACTGGGCTTTAGTGAAATTTTTATAAAAAAAAAAAAAACACATTAAGCATTACGTTGGGCATGTAATCAGCTTTGAGTATGGTGATCCAGTTGTGAAGTATGCTCGAAAAGCTTTGACAAAAGAAAATACCGCAGCATTCAAGTTTCCGGATAGAGACAAGATCAGCTCTATTGACATCATCGACATCAGAAGAGTCCTTTCCTTTCCCAAAATTGGAAGTAGAGGAGAAGCAGTTTTTTCTATTCACTTAACTACATTCAATGCGGAATAATATTCTGACTTTGAATCCAGTTAATAACTGATCAACAGTAGTTCTTAGATTTTTATTAGTTAGCTCTTAGCTTGCAAAACAATGTTTTTTTTTTTTTTCCGGGGTTCAAAATTTCGTTCAACGTACTGTTCAAAAAGAGGAGTGTGTCAAATGTTCTTTTTACTGAAAGAGAGATTCCTTTTTATTGTTAAGTTTGAATAAATAAGTAAGTTACTGGTATTTTCTTTCTGCAATATTATTATAATTATGTGCAAAATATTTTGTTAATCAGGAAATGAGCCCTTTCTTAAATGATCTCTGACACGAGTTTTTAAATTTAAATTAAGTAACTTAATTTATGTTAAATTATATTAATCGGTTATGTAGTGACGCCGGATAAGAGCCAGCAGCGTTAAGCCCATGATGGTGCTCACCACTCACGTGACACATGGGCATGCACGTGCGCAAAGAGGCTCCAGTTTGAGCTTTTCCATAATGGTATATTAATTTGCAGTGTAAAATATGTCTTTTGTTTTTCTTTCAGGGTTAAAATGTTTAATGTGTTTTGAAAATGTATGTTAAAAATGATTGCACAATGTTTGGTTATGAATTCAAAATGTGCGCTGCGCAAAGATTAAGAACATTACTATTCCGGCGTGAATGCCATCATAAAAAGACATTCAAATAATACAAAAAGTTAATAAGAAAAATCTAAAATTTTAAGTAATATTTAAATTACTTTTGTTCCATTTATTTTCAAGTATAAAAAGTTTTACTCGGCGTGCATAGCACTTCCGCTTATGTGAACTCCGTAGGCAGCCATGGTAGGTCCATGAAATACTAGCCTCGGCGCAGTCGTTGTAGGAGGTCTGGCGAGGTAAGACGCTGTCACGTATGCACTTAAAACTTTTTGCACTGATGTAGATTACTATAGTTCATTCTTAGTATACTGGTTAACCTTTGCTTGCGTACGTTTTGCCAGATATTTTCCCCAGCATTATGCTTCCGCTTAACTTAATAATTTGTGCTCTTGCGGCTTTTTGAAATGTAAATGAGGAGAAGGGAGGAAAAATGTCAGAGAGGCCACGCGGCCCATGCAACTTGAATCAAGCACCATCCGCCTATGCTAAAGGCGTTTCATTGTGATTTCTGTATTATTGCTGCATGCAATTTTAAGGGTTTTAATTCTATGGATGTATTTGAGGGTATTTTCATGTTTAATTGTTTTAGGGCCACATCACTTGCGACCACGTGGTTCATAGCCTCCAAGTCAATGTCCGCACCATCCATGCGCTTTGAGAGTTTGTGTAATATCATGTGGGCCATAATTTGTTTCAGGGTTTTATGTAAGTTTTATTCAGGGTTCCATGTAATTTTCATATAATTGATGCTTTGTATGTTTGACCACGCGGTCATTTCAGTGTCTGATTTTCTTGCCATCCGGAATGTTACAAGTACAAAACCAATTCATTCTGCAACAGAATAATTTTCTCAACAGGAATAACATTTTGTTTGACCAGAATTTGCCGTTTTTGTGCAGAAATACTGAAATTGCACCTGTACTGTGTGCTCCGCTGCAACCCGTATCCGTTTCAGGCGCTTGCGTGTTTATTGTGACCACTCATGTCATGTCCCATCATCTTTCAAGTTTATTTGTATCATTCTGTGTAATTTGTATGGTGATATTATTTCCGTCCTAGCCAGCTATGTGTATATGCCATCACCTCACTAACCACGTGTGGCAAGACGAGCCCCGACAAGTCCGCGTTAGTGATGCCAAATAATCACACGTGTTTGTTCAGCTTGTTCATTTTGTGTTCTCTGCGCCCTATCTTCAGAGAAAATCGTCAATCCACCCTAGCGGCTGTCGACCACTTCCCTTGTAAGTGTTTTCTAACACCACAGAGAAGTCATCCGTCTAGGAGTGCGCTAGATTAATTGCGGGCAGGGAGCACCCAAACAGAGTTAGCTAGACACGTCCAAGTGTAATTCATAAATTAAACTCCTGGCACATTTTCTTTTCTATGAGTGGTATAATAAAAGCAAGTAGTGCAGTGCATCAAGTGTTTCTTTGTAGTGACAGCTACCTCTTGCCATTGTTTTATAAAAGTTTAGTAATGCAAAGTGTTTCGTAAGTACGCACGGGTGAGACAGACACACAGAACCCACAGCATCCCTGAGAACCCTGAGAGTCAACAGTGCGGTGACTGGGAAACACCGCTGGTGCCCACTTACAGTAAGTTATTGTCTCACTGTTTGTCTTGTGTCTCACTCGACAGCGTCAGTAGTTATAGACTGTGTTTGTATTTTTCATTGAAAACGTTCATAAAACATATTTTACTGTTGTCATTTCTGCTTTTTATGCCACTCTTACATTTCTCACAACTTCATATTGTTTATAACAAAGTTTATACCTTAGCAAATTTTCATTCAATTTTAGAATTTCAACCACCACAATAAAGTTTAAAAACTGGTCTTTTCTGCTCTAGCCCCAAGATGACACAAAGCAAAACTGTTAGAAAATGGACCCCGGTTATACACGTGCCCCACTTTGTTGGAGCAAGAGCATACCAGGGACATCTTTTAATACTTTAAATTTTTTTTTCCTGCAAAATAAATTCCACTGGAGCTCTTGAGTGTATGTATTTCAACGGAAATACCCAAAGAATATTTTGCAACCACTCTGAAATTTTTATCCCTAATGATAAGTTCCTTATGAACATCCCAAGTTAACCTTTTCGAAAACTACTGTGCACTGGCCCCAATTCACCATACATTTTCATTATAAACTTTTACCCCTCAATTTTCCTCCAGTTCATAGCCCTCCCCACTATTGTATTTCTAAATTGTATTGGTAACATTGTCAATTTAGGTAATATTCAGTTCAATCTTTTTGCAATTAAACATGTTTTCATAAGCCAATATTACAGTAATATTACAAATAGTACAAAAATATGTTAAATTGTAAAACACAATATTTCTCGGTGCAAATAGACTACACATGAAAATAATTTATGGTGAAACTTCAAGCTTCGCTGATGTGTGACGCTTCACGTCAACACCTAAAAAAATTGCAGGCATGCCTTGAATCACTGTTTTGGGGATTTACTCTCCTTCTTGCATGGGAACTCTGGTTCGGTGCATAATGTATGTCTACGCTTGTACAGTATTTTTGCAATTTAACATATTTTCGTCAATAAATATTAAATTATGTACATATGTTTTACTCGTTTTACCCCCTCAATTTCCCTGATCTTCATAATCCTCCCCACTATCACATTTGGGGTTTCTATTGGTCAGATGTTGATGTACGTAGTAAATTCATGTTCTGTGTAATTAGTAGAGTAGAATTATACTACTTTCCGAAAAAAAAAAAAAATTCCAAAAAATTTATTTAATTTAGTTAACACTCACCAAATCACTCGCCATTCATACGGCGTATACGATTACGCACTCCACAACGTTGGTCCATTTGACCACACTACACAGACACACTAATCACCGCACATATAATTTACCTTTTCCCTTGCTATAATAACATAGAAACAATCGTAATTTCAAACAATTATTAGATTTGATACTTCATACAACATGAATTGCAATAAAACACACATTTAATCACTTGTAAATCTGAAACCCCTGACAGGACCGGTGCAAACCAATATCCGACTATTTCCCACAATCCATCTTACGTCAACCAACATGGACGTGTAGTGTCTTGCGCAGTGTATTGAAAATAACATGGCGGTATACATTGCCTCCAAAGATAAACGCCTTCTTTGAACAGGGCTCAGTATCATCTACAATATCTATATTTATTCTACTAGTAATACATTTTATCCTCTCGTCAATATAAACCAGGTAAGCCTGGAGTAATTCACCAGAATGCTCCGTCCTGTTGGAAAATGAAATATTATCGGAATGTTCTTGCACTTATGGAAACAGTGAGAACTTCAACATATCCAGATATGAAATTTTCGTAATGGTTCCCGCAGAAAAAAAATGGACTGTACACCTGATTTTGGGAAAGGGTGCAAAACACATTCAGCTTTGGAGAGTCTTTCTTATGTGGAGTATGTTATCTGGGTGCTATGTTCCCCATATTCATGCGTTGTGGCGGTGCACATTTCCACTTTAATGGAATGTGGCCAAATGGCTGAACACCAAACATGAACAAAAGTTTTCATTGTCCATCATGTTCAGAATGAATTCATTTATCACCATCACAAAGGGCTTGTAGCACTCGAATCCTGTATGGTGTGAAAAACAATTGTCGCCGCAAAACACGGCAGACAGTCATATGGGAGACGGCGAGCTCTTGGTTGCCATGACAAGGGAACTTATGTTGACTCCTTACAAAACTCTGCCGCATGCGCTCTACATCTTGTTAAAGCACGCAGGGACATGTGAACTCCCTGTTACATAAACAATCAGTCTCTGTAAACTGCTTGTGCCACCATCTGATGCCCTACGCAGTAGGGGGTGCAGTGCCATACTGTCAACAAAAATCACGCTGCACAGTTATCACTGACTCACACTTGTTGAAACGGAGAATGTACAATAATTTTTGTTGTGTTATCGCCATCGCAATGCATACTGAATGAGCATGCTAGCGATACCAGCTATAGTGTCAGTAGCGTAACACCTACTGGCAAACAAGTGAACAGGCGACATGCAACATGCACTAAGGGAAACTTTATGTTTCAATATGTATTTTACAATTTGCCGCTAGGCCCTATCCTCATTCATGTTAAAGTTATAGCCTTGTGAAATTGGATTGTTACACGCTGTACTGTGGGAGATGTCCATTGACAGCATGACAGGGAAATTGTGTGAAGGCATAGCGTGATGTTCAGTGTGCTGACCAAACCTAACTTATTGTGAAGTAAATTTGGGAAATTTTCGTAAATCAGGTGAATGTAGTTTAAAATTGTACAGGTTGATTACAGAATGTCATTGAAATCTGTACACCTGCTACACAAAATAGCACAGAAATTATCATCCAGACTTTTGAGTTATTCAACCTACCATTAAAAAAGTTAAATTGCTAAGAGTTTGATATTCACGCCTAAGGGTTTAGATCTTTTGGAACTATCAAGACTGGTACATCATCTTTGATACATCAGGACATGTACTTCTGCTGAAAATAATTTCATGTTTTTGGACATATTTGCGCAAAAACTTGATTTGAGGTGCAGCTTACTTAAAGGTATGCGGTCATGCATTTAAAGGGTGCCTGTGAAACATTTCTTCTATTTAACTCTACAAAATGTAAGCTGTATAATGATAAGGGACACTTTTGGGAACATGTCTATATAAGAGTTGTATCGCTAACATTATTTATTGATTTGAAAAAAAAAATTGGAATATGCTTTCATATTGCGAAATGTGCAAAGCTACGTGCGTGGCTTTTGTTCTGTGATGTTTGCCGTATGAGTCATGCAGGAGGAGATATAAAGCTAATTGATTCACTCTTACAATAGATTGCTAGGTTTAAAAGCTCTGTTGCTTGCTTGCCACTTGGCGGTTGGATACTGGTGGTAGATAGTCTATATAACAAGGAACTCTTGGATACGTTTAAGATTAAGTATTTACTAAGCAATAAATACTTAGGTGACTCGTACGTGCTACCAATAGGTCTGTGTGGCGGAAGTAATTAACATACACATATAACGGGTGAAGGCTACTTAGATGCAAGGGAAATATTACCACTAACTGGGTTTGCCTAGAAGAGGCCTTAACCTTAAACAGGGGAGCCACTATCTGCAAGTAGTGGCGACTGAAGATCCAGGAGGTGTCAACAACTGATGTGTTAAGTCATATTCTATGTCTTCAGGTAGACGAAGTTTCTGGTGACAGCAATTACCAGGAGGTGTAGAAGCCTCTAGTAGGTGGTGGCAGCAGCCACTGGAAAACTGGAAGTTCTTGAAGAGGACCGTGAGTGCCTATAGTCAGTAGAGAGCCCCATCACAAGAAATGTTGAGGCGAGCTACTGGAGGTGATAACTCCTGACCTTTGCTGCGCTTGGCCTTATATACAGCTTCTCTGGAGTGCGCGGCAAGCCCGAAGTGGGAGGTGTGACGTGCCCCTGTGACATCTGCCTGGAGTGCGTCTGGAGTGATATGGCCTCAGGCACTCAGCGCCACTCGGTCATCTTTGGTGGTGTGGCGACGCTGTCTGCCGGGTGCGTTAGAGGGGCTGGTGCGTTGTGCGGCCACTTCAGATATCTTTCATTTACCTTGAGTCCAAAGTGTGTTTGAGTTAAACCCCCACTCTGCGCATTCGTAACACGTCGTGCTTGGTTTACTCCTTCACAGGTTTAATACTCTTAGTAGAGAGAGGAGGACAGTTCAGGAACAGCCCGGGAAACTAAGTATCTTCTATGTGTCTGATGAGAGCACTTCCTGCTAGATATCTAGTATTGTTTCCTGTAGTTGATATAAGCACGTGAGATGAGCTGTAGTCATTTATAGTATACTGTCTGGTCCCGGCGAACGATATTCCGCCTCTTTCATGTTCTATTTTGCCTTCTCAATGCGTCCTCTCTATTACGTCTGGTACATTGACTGATGTTTGACCGTGGTATCGCTGGCATCTTTCTCTTTTAGATAAACAAACATTTCCTCCAAGTATGAGCAAAATTGGCCCATAAATATTATATAAGCAAACATTTCCTGCAAGTATGAACAAAATCAGGCCATAAATATTGAAGTTAGACTCCAGCGCCACCTATCGGAATGAAACATACCTAACTAAAAACCTTACTCACCATCTCATAACATATGGTGTGAGTATTGTCTCAATTGGTCCAATGGTTTGTCAGTGAAGATGCGGTTTAGCCACGCACAAAGGATTTTATATATAAAGGTGGATATAAGCAGTACGTGTCAACGTAATGTGAACAGCTAATATGCTGTAATACAAATAGAAAAAAATTACTGTAAGAATAAATTCTAAATTTTACTTGGAATGTAACATTTTCGGATCACTAATTTCCAAATTTTCTTGAGTTATAATGAAGTATACATTCTGTTAATTTTCAACACATGATTCACATTCAGAAAATATAGCAATTAAGCACTGCAAAATTTAGAAGGTGTACCTACATTGTACATGGTGGACATTGTATTCTGTGCGAAATGTGTATTCTGTAAGTTAGCTAATAATGTTTCATGTCTCAAACTACATGCACAAAATTATACATAAGGAAGCCAAATTTTAAGACTGCATCATGTATGTTATTTCGCACATTGTCAAATGCTGTTTTGCAAAAGTATTAAGCTAATTATGTGCAAGTAAACAAATATATTATTGAAAAAACTAATAATGATTATAATTTGTCACTCGTTTTGTGTAGGTAGGTATTATTGGTGGGTCGGGATTGGACGATCCAAACATTTTGGAAGGCAAAAAAGAAGAAGTGTACGAGACCCCGTACGGTTCACCATCTGACGTGCTGATTACAGGGAAAATCAGAGGTGTTGACTGTGTTCTTTTGGCCAGGTATGCAGTAATAGTTACAGAATTTCTTCATTGTTTCAACTGAAACTCATTTTGCTATTTTCTAGTTAGCTGGGGAAATATCACATTTTCAAGATTGAGGATAAGAGGGGAGAGGAGAGATTTGGTCATCTCTTAACATTGAGGTCTTGAGAACTGATGAGTGTGAAGTGAAATGAGTATGGAGTAGCATCGGAACGTAAGGGCAGGGGAAATGGGAGAACCTATCCGGCACTATTCTCATATGCAAAAAACCCGAGAGCGACCCCGCTGGGAATCGAACCCAGTTCGCCTAGGTGGGATGCAAGTAGTCTGACCACTACACCACCACAACCCCATGAAGGATAGAAACTTTTTTTATAGTGTTTACTTCTATTTTGTGTGTGTGTAGTATATGCATACTTGTGCATGTGATTAGCAGTTCTTGTCAAGGTAGTGTTGAAGTGATGAATGCTGTTGGCAGACATGGGCGTAGGCACACTATCACTCCTAGCAATGTCAACTACCGTGCCAACATCTGGGCCTTGCGTGCTGCCGGCTGCACCCATGTCATTGCCTCGACTGCCACTGGTTCTTTGCAGGATGACATTCCGCCTGGCTGTCTGGTGGTTCTGGATTCCTTCATAGACAGGTACGGAGCATTGCAGTTTGTGCCACTTAATGAGTAGTCCAGTCTTTATCTGTTGCAGCTTGCTGTTATTCTCATCCTTTGTAATCATTTTAGATAATTTTTCATATCTTATATGAAACTAAATTCTTTCATTTAATTTTTACCTAAATTTTATTAAATTCCTGTAATTATATTTTTGAATATCTACCTCTATAGTTTAGCATTGTTCTGTTTTGAACTTATTTATAAATGTAAAGTTACATCACACTTCCATTTACAAGGATTATCTATGTATTACTTATGTGATTATCTTTTGTATTGCTCTTGGCAATGGGTAATTTTGTGTATGCTAGCAGGGCCATAGTACAGTAGTTTGAATTTGTTTTTTCTCTTTGGTGACATGTGACGCTTACTCGACATACATATGCAAACACAACTTCGTCTCATCTTTCCGTATCATCCTGTTACCCCACGCAGGGTTTGAACCCTGAAACGACTTGCTATGGGAGTCTACAAGTACACCTCTAGTTACGAGGTCACCCATTGGTAGGTTTGACAAAATTGTCTGCCCTTATGTCAGTCGTCATGCCAACGCCTCACGTGTGATTGAGGCTAGCCAAGCAGCCAATTTAAGCACCTAAGCTCGCGCAACCAGGGCAAGAGACGTGCAGTACAGCCACAGGCCGAAGGATCGCGCTAGATAGCGAAGTTCCACCCAGGAAGAGTTCGCTGCCTGCCCACGGGCAGGTAGAATATATGGCCTTACACTGCTAGGGAACGTCAGTTGTTCTTCCGAATTCATCTCCAGCAGCCTGCTCCACCACTTTGTGCCAGGGCTCTCGGCTGACATCAATGTCTTTGTGACCTACCAGAAGCTCTTCAAGACCTGTACCAGCAATCCCCAAAGTAGTCTTCAAACACCTTGAACAGCTACTGCCCTCTTGATAACGGCAACCACACTACCCTTCTAGACAAATGGCTGTGATATAGTTAGGGACAGTTATTATCATAGCTACCTAGCTGCATCTGCTCTTGTTTAGGTTAATTCCTGGTCCCCTTCACCTGGTTTATGTAGTTTACTTCCATTGAGTTCCTAGTTAGTTAGAAGGTATTACAGCCACCGTGTCTATGTCTCACTGAATAAACACGTTCTTTCTCAAACCTTTGAGTGGTAATTGTAGGGTGACTGTGATTTTATCCTCTATAGACGTCAGCCCACCAGGGTAAAGCAGGAGACCGCGTCTTTGACAAACCAAGTACCAAACCAAGAGTAGGCCTGCGGGTTCCCTCTGGTGCACATACATCGTAAACACACCCAGTCTACGGGCACCCGTAGTGTGCACCTGGTGAACAGTAAGGCAGAGCCACAACCACTAGCAACACAATCTACAAGGTAGCTAATCAACCAGCCCAGCCTTCACTCCATCCACATCGCTGAACTTTCGCTAGAGGGAGTGCTAGACTGGTCCTGGGGGTCTGCCCACCTTTGAACCCACACCCAATGTTGTTGGTGGATGCTCAGAGTAAATCCACAGTGGTGAACTCTTGCCGGTTAGAGTAAATGGGTACAGCTCTGGGTTAGCTCGGCGTTGGCTTTGGCTATATGCTTAGCTAGTGACCATCGTCGCCTGCTTCCCTCTGATGAGGCAGACTGTTGTACCTACCCGTAAATTCAGTACACCCATAGAAGTGTGGCAAGATAGGAAGGCAGTTGCTGCCTCTGATGCCAATGGGAGCAGTAACCCAGTCCCAACTGCACTTTGCAGCATAACGCCCTGGGAATGAGCTCAAGCCGTCCTCCAGCTGGAGAGGCCTCATCTCCCAGCTCCCTCCCACTCCTTATTTTAGCCCCAGATCAAGACCGCTGGCCAACCGTTCCCAATCGTCGCTGACGGCACGTTCCACTAGGGATCATGAATCCCTGGTTCCAGTGCTGCCGGACCAGCAGCCCTCCCCGGGCTCACCTCATTACCGCCAACCGCAGCACCACCGCCGCCCCAGGTCGGGGCACTTATTCCGGTTAACTCCAGCAGCAACAACAGCTGGGTCAGGAGCCATTCTGGACCACTTCCAGTACAGGGAAACCCATGGCTGTGTGCCGCCCAGTACGCAGGACAGCTATGCCTGCATCTATCTTGTGCCGTGTCGTGAAGCATACAGGCATGATGGAGGGGTCCTTCACAAAACAACTTGTAATCGTCGTAAAAGTAGTGTGGATTAGTTTGCAGGACCAAGTCATGATATTCCAGGTTGTTAGGGAGCGTGGATCGCCGGGAAGAGATCCTAAAAGTGCTCAGATAAGTTTTTTTTAGTACTTTGTAGTCGCCTAGCGGTCCTTCGGATGTGGCACCTCCCTAGCTCCATAATGCCATCAGTGGCACCAGCTTTCACAGTTGGAATGTCAGTACTCTTACATGAGCTAAGAGTTTCCTGTTTCTTCTCATGTAGGTAATGAAACATTTTGGGGAACTACCAAGAATTTCCAGAACTTTTTTAACAATTCTGGAAATTTTTATTTTGGGTTTTTATCCCAAAGTCCGTGTGCCAGATTTGATCGATCTACCAAAAATGAAGTTACTGTAAAAATTAACTAGGTGAATAAACTTTGAAATTAATAATTTTTGACTGATTTAATAGAATTGTAAAATTAATTTTGATGTTCAGTATTTAGCCTAATAAATGTAACTGATGAGCATTGCATTTCTACAACTTTGTGGCAACTTAAACTGATATGTTAGTTTTAACCCTTATGCCATTACATAAAATGACAAGATTTTATAGATCTAACTAATGAGCCTATTTTGTTCTACACTGATGCAAAAAATTTTGATGAAATTTTTTAAAAAGTTAGATAGGGGGCCTAGAAGTCACGTTGATAGAATCATTACAGATGCAATCAGAAAAAAATACAATGCTAATAGACAACTACAAATGTGCACATGCCTTACCTACGACTACGACTCGAACATGTAACACCTTGCTCTTACCGTGAGCTGGCATGCAGGCGACTAAATTACAGAGCTCAACTCCTGTAGTAATCAATCAGTCTAAAGTTTTGGTAGACTGGGTTTAGCAATTCCAAATATTTACAAGGCATCATTTTGAAAACAAGGGCGTGAATCACTTAACACATGTAAGTTAACATGGCCTACAAATTGTACAGAATTGGGTGGAAATTGGTTGACTGATTGAGTTATTGCATAACAGCTTTAGTTGCTTATTTGGCACTACCTTATAAAAAGGCCTAAAAGAGGACTTTGTAGGCATAACTGATGTGTCTAATAGATAATCTCAACATAAATAGTTTGGGTGAAATTTGTCAAATTATTTAATAGATAAGATTAAATTAACTAAGTAATTTATATTGCAGCATTTTGAAAAAATATATATCTGACCCACCTAAAGTACGTAGGTTTACATGGTCCACTGTAGTATTACTTGAGTGCAAAATGTATTGGGAATTTGATAATTGGTTTCCGAAATATGGCATAAATGTTGCATTTTATCACCTGTCACTATATTATAAAAAGTTGACAAATATAATCTCTATTAGCATCTCTGATGGTTACTGTCAGGATACTAAGTTTAATTGAAAGTGGTTACATTGTTTAATAGATATAACAAAATTATGTAAATAATTTATATGACTGCTATACAGTAAATAAAGCCAAATACACTTAGAATATGGTCTACTGTAGCAGCCGGGGTTTGAACCAGTACTGTCAGCTACCTGAGTATCTACAGGATACACCCCTAGATGCGGGGGCTATTACAGACACGTCAGCTTGTACTTTTCACCCGCTGTCAGAAATTACACCATCCTCCCACCCCCAACAAAGTTTTAATGAGCCACCGGCCAAGCGGCAGAGACCGCGTTACAAGGTCCGAGGAGTAGCATCCTCACCCAGCTTTGCCCGGAGGTGGAGCTAGAGCTCATTATACTGCCCACGCCCGGAGACGAGGGCGGGCCGGCAATATAAATGCCTTTGCACAATCCGAAAACGTCAGTTCTCCATCTCTTCTCAGAGCAAGTACATCTCCAGCAGCTCACTCCACCACTCTCTGCTGTCCTCAGCACCTTCCAGACCTTCCAGAAGCTCTTCAACAACAACCCCTCTTGCCTTGCCTATTCTTCTGGTTATGGGAACCCCTTTAACCTTCTGTTAATGACAACACACTCCACTGCCCTTCTGGTAGTGGTAACACACCCCACTACCCTTCTGGTTGTGTCCCCCGCAAGTCCCTTCTGGACAACGGTATAGAGTTTGTTGGGATCAGTTGTTCTCATAGCCTGTCTTGTCCGGGTTAGAACCAAGTTCCGTTCACCTGACTTACGTTGAGTACTTCCGGTCAGCTTTGTGGTAGTTAGGAGGTAGTACAGGCCACCGTGTTAATTTCTCGCAGAATAAATATATGTTCTCTCTAAACCTCTGAGCTATAATTTCAAAATAGTGACTGTCAACTTCCTCGTAGACACCAGTACGTCGGAGAGAAGCAAGAAATGGCATATTTTACCACCAGTTTTCCTAATCTAGTGTAGGACTGTGGGCTCTCCTCACTGGGATGCACTTACATCATAAACACACATGCTCAACGGTCACCCGTACTTGTGCACCCTGTGTACAGTAGGGTAGAGCCACAACCATTATAAAGACAATCCACAAGGAGGCTTGTCAACAAGCCCAGCTTGTACTCTGTCCATTGCGCTGAACTGTTGCCGGAGGGAATATTAGTCAGGTTCTGGGAGCTTGACCACCTTTGGACCCACACCCACAGTTGATTATCGGATGCCTCAGAGAAAACCCATCACGCCTCTGTGTCACCGGTTGTGGTACTCTGGTACAGCTCTGAGTCAGCTCAGGCTTCGGCTGTGGCAGAACACGTAGCTAGGGACTTTTGTCGCCTGCTTCCGTCTTGCCAAGGCTGGTTGTATTGCCTAACCTATGCCTTACACTCAGAGGAGTGGGATCAAGTGGCAGGAGAGAAAAGCCGCTGTTGCCTCTAAAGCTGAGAGCTGCACCCCAGCCCCTTCTGCAGTCTGCAGTGTTGAACCCCGGGGACAAGCTCTTGCAACTCGTCAGCTGGCTCCCAGCTCCCTCCCTGTCCTTATTTTCCGCCCCGACGAAGACACCAGGGTTGCCACATCCGATTGTTACTGCCTTCTGCAGAGGGGAACACGTGCTCATCGGCATCGTAAACCCGTGGTTTAAGGGGTTAACGCAGCACCAGCTGCACTGGGACCTACCAGAGCTACAGCACCTCCACCGTTCCCGGCTCCAGCAGCAGCAGCAGCCGTCATCACGGGGACAGCAGTCCGCCCGTACATGCACCTACCCAGGTAAACCTGTGGTAGTGAGCCACCCTGTTCGTCGGACAGCGAAACCTGTGACCATGTCGTCAAGTAATGCGCCCTGTGCTATACACTGGCCGGGTCTCCAGTCAGCCAATAGTAAAGACAGACTTTGCCTATCTCGTTACTGACAGATACGACAAAACTTCACTTGACTATGAAGTCGCCCTCTTGCCACCTGAGCATCACGTGTCAATAAGTAAAATTGATTAAAAATGAAGGAACTTAAATCTTGTATCTAGTAAACACCTTTTGTTAACTAAAATACATTAAGCAAACACAAAACTTTACCAATATAATATGTCAGCAAGCTATTTGATCACTGGCTGACAACATGTATTTTGCATATAATTCTACAATTAAAAAAATTGTGAAAATTTTTACATTGTTCTCCCACAAGGACGAGAGTGCGTTGCCAAACATTCTATGATGGAGCTGCAACGTCTCCTGAGGGAGTCTGCCACTTGCCAATGGAACCAGCTTTCTGCCCCGAGACGAGGCAGGTGATATTGGACTGTGCCAAAGAGCTTGGACTGGAGTTCCGGCCAAGTGGCACGTGTGTGGTAATAGAGGGCCCTCGCTTCTCATCCCTCGCAGAGAGCCGCATGTTCCGGGCCTGGGGCGGCCATGTCATCAACATGACCACTGTCCCTGAGGTGAGGCATGTATATTGTGTGAAACTCAACTGTTAAGGTCTACGCATGGCTGGCGCATGAAGTGTGTTGCAGACGTCTGATAGAAAGTACGTGATTAATAAATGGTGTGATATTTTACACTAGTGCTTAAACATATGAAGCATTTAAGAAATGTTTTGTGTCTCCAAGTATTATTTTTATGGGTGTGAAAATGGCTGAAACGGGTGTTTTCAGAATCAGTTTCAGCCACTAAATTTTCCATGCTTAAACCTCAGGGTTGTTTTTAAACATACATGATACTTTTATCTTTATTAGCAATCCAAAAAAATATAGGTTCAACGCTTTGTTACATTCAGGCGAGTTCCCGATGGAAAGACTGCATACTAGTTAAGCACCTTGTGTGTAGAGGCGACGAGGTAAGTGGTGAGCAACATTCTTCTTTGGAGTTTGCATGTTTTAGGCCTCAAATGTGCAAAATAGCTGCAGGCAGGTGGAACCCTTGACAGTTAACCATCTTCTGGTTTTTAATCCACACATGTAGTTTGTATGCTGTTGCTTAAAGGTAAAATGAGCACTTCTGAAAGTTCATCTTATTTTCAATTTTCAGCCTATTGTGTATTCTTCTGCCTTATGTCAATGTAAACACTACCATGTAGCATATGTTTAATCAACTGTTCAGAAGTTTTTAGTGAACTCTATTTATTTACATAACAATGCAACATGTGATTATCTATTGTACTGTACATTGTAAAAATATGTACATATTAATTTCATAAATAGTATCTCTTTGTGAACATTAATGTGAATAACTTTTACTATTTAGAAAGTTATTATTTCTTTTTGTGCTGTCTTGAGAGTTGCAGAAGAGTCTGATGCTAACTGTTTGTCTACTAACTGCTGACTTCTAGCTACCCCTTGAGATCTAGGAAGCATGGTTCTGTATACAGAATGTTCACTCATTCACCCTACTTGGTAGATGGTGCAGGGTGGGCTGGTATCTACAGTAAAACTCTGTTAAGAAGTTTTTGAAGGAACTGAAAAAATAATACTTATTAACCAGGAAAACTTCTTAAAAGGGTCAAATTATACATGTGCGTATAGACAAGGTGCAAAATTATTCTACTTATTAAGCAGGAAAAACTTCTCAATTGGGAACTTCTTAACAGGGCTTCACTGTATATGATATGGCAGACTCTCTGTGGTGGGGCAGGTTTTAACATGAACCGCATAGGGGTTCGTATAGGCATGAAGTTCCCTATGGAAGTGCCAGCAGGGTGCAGGCTTGCAGGGAGAGAAGGATCTACTGAGTCTCCGTACAGCTGGTGAAACTAGAGGCCGTAAGGTGGCGATGGGTTGTCATTATGGTGGCAGTGGTGACAACAGTCTCCGGGGAACTGCGAGTAACACACATACTGGAGAGGCAGGTGCTGCTGTTGGTTGGCTTCATGTAGGGGCAGGCATGCATGATGCTCGTCTAAATGCGTGGCTTCTTCCCTCTACGTACAGTACACCCTCAGGACGTTACGCCTTATGGCAGTTGGCAACGTGTTGTTGGTGCACTGACTCAGTATCCCTCTAGAGACTAAGGAAACGGAGTCTCCATAATGAGGTATTTAAAGGCCATATAGGCTTACACATTCTGAACCCTGAGGTCATCTGGTCCTGGCTCACCAGAGTGCATAGCTGGGGCACTGTGGATGATGTTAGCCCTTTCCTGGTGTGCCCAGTGATGGGGCAGTGGAATAGCTGTGGGTACACAGCTATACAGAGTCAGAGTTGTTGTTACTTTTTAGGAGAGTAAAGGAATTACTATTTTAGTGGATTCAGTGGGTGTCTGTAGGCACAGGCACAATTATAGATATAAGTTAAGTAAATTAGCAGCATGGGGGAGGACAGGTTATGGTGTGGTTCTACCAGTGCTTTGGGGTTGACCCCTGCCGGAAACCTGTAAATTTAGATGGGTTACGTGTTCTGACATATTTATTAAATATGACTTTGTCTTGTCTTCACGTGCCATCATGTCAACCCAGGCAGAGTTTGAAGCCTGGGCGACTTGTTACCAGAGTCAACCGGCTTGCTCCTAGGCAAGGAGTACCCACGGATACGGCAGTCAAGACTGTCTTCACCTTTATGTTGCTACATCATGCCACCCCCTCCGCATGTAATAGAAGCCAGCCAATCGCTACCCCTAAGCTCGCGGGAATGATGCAACCAGCATATGAGGAAATCTGCACTTCCAGTCTCCTCCAAGAGATAGCTGCCTTTGCCGCTAAGGGAGGAGCTCCAAACCAAAGATACCCAACTGGCCGAAGGAAGCCAAAGGACCACGGCCGGCTGTCCATATAGGTAAGCGCACAGCCCCCGAAACATCAGCTGATACTCAGCAGCTCGCTCCACCGCCTCGTGTGCTGGTGCCCTGTACTTACACCACCTTCCTCACGAAGAACCAACGCTACCTTTAAGACATCCTCCAGACCTTCACCCAGCGACCCGTGAAGTCTTCAGGCTCCGTCTAAACTCACTACCACTTTGGACAACAGCACCGAGTTAGTTAGGGTCAGTTAGTGTCATAGCCGCGTCTTCTCTTGTCTAGTTTATACCCAGGTACCCTTCACCTGGTATTACCATAGTTTACGTCTGTTACAGTTCATTGATAATTAGGAGTTAGTATGGGCCACAGTGTCTATTCCTCTGGGAATAAACATATGATATCACCTAACCTCCGAGTGAGTACTTATTTCTAGGATGACTGTGACTTCAATCCCAAGTAGATGTCCTCCTATTAAGGAAAAGCAGGAGACCCCATCACTGAAACCCTCTTTGCTGAATCTAGAGTAGGACTGCAACCTCCCTTAATCGAGTGCATGTACTTTGCAAAACACACACATTAGACGGTCACCTATACTGAGTCAAGGTTTGAGCATGGCTGTGTTACTGTTTGCTGATAACGATAGAGACCAAGGTCTATTCGTTTAATGTTTTCTAACATTTGAGGCAGTGTCCGTAGCGAGGTCTATTAATTTGTCGGCAACTGATAGTAATAGTAATTTCCAGATGACCGTGATAAAGTCCTGGTCGGACATGGTAGGGTTGTTCTTACTCCTGTAATATTGTAGGGCATTGATATGTCTGAGCGCATCTTCACCGATAGCCTGGTGTTTGTTGTGGACAAGGTCTTTGAAGCGTTCGGCATCGGCCGTACTAGTGAAGGTGTCCCTTATGGCTGCTTTCAATTGTGGCCACATGATTGGCTGTTGTCGGTTGTGGGTAATGTTTTCAAGTGAGTACTTAGCATTCCCGAGCAAACAAAATGTGATTCTTTTACATCTGTCCACCCATTTATGTCAGCTATTTCATTAAAGGCTGCTAGGAGGTCATTTATGTGTTCATCCTTATTACTGGAAAACGACGGAGGTTTGTCTGGCTGTGCTACTACAATTTGGATAGGAGGTTGATCAGCCATGTTGTGGGTCGTGTGGTTTACAGTAGTGTTGGTGTAGTGGTGGGTGGGGGTGGAAATGAGTGTGATTGATTTGAATCTAACAGAACTTCATCGTAGACTGGGAAGCCTAGAAATTCGGAACTCGGTGAGGATGATTGTGAGCTAGATTGTGTGGTGTTTTGTGTGGATGGTGGTGTGTCATGTGGGAATTGTGGTGGACTTGTGTGAAATGAGGTATCTAACTGTTCGTTTTGTAATTCACTATTAGTAGCATGTTCTGTATCTACTAGTAATGCACGTTGCCTATCGCACTCGGCTAGCCAGTTCTCTATATCGGAGGTGTCGAGGAATGGACTCCTTATAACGTTACTGACTGAGGACTGTTTGCTTCTACTCCTAGTTTCCGTATACTGTGACTGTTGGTGAGTGTAAGTGTATGCTAGGTGTAATGGTAATATGTAAAAATGCGCACTGTGTAATAAACATGCACTTATAACTAGAAGGAAAGAAGGTAGAAAATACTCCAAGTACACACAATCATAACACAAGGGGGGGGGGGGGTATTTCTTGCTAAGATTAGAACAGAGTGTTCCGCATACATTAAAAGCAATAGACATGCATTATACTAGTCTACAGAAATACAAGCAGCTGTAATGGGTGGAGGTGGGGAGCATGACATGACGTAAATGCTAGCCTGGCAAGCCTGCCTACACGTAATGCTGACGTGCACGTGGTAGACTGACCTGCCACACACTGCTTCTTACTGCGCGTGCCCTGAGTGCCTGAAACTAACAGCTGTTCAATAGAATTCCCTAACAGTATGACATGAAAGTGCAACGCTAGGATAAGGGGGATATAATACAAACTAATGACAATGATTTTAATCAACAACTTTATTATATATAAACCTTTATGGTTAAGAGTACAATGAACAACCAGTTCTATTTCGCGGGGAAAACTATTTGTGAGCACGGTGTAGCGTGCAATATGCACAGCCACATTTGTAAGAATACCTAATTTCTTGTGCGCTGCATACAATTTCCTAAGCAAGGCGCAACTAAGAAGTTGAGATGAAATAATGAGCTAACACGCCTAAGCATGGGGTGGATCGTGAGGCTGTAACAAAGTTCTCTCCTTCTGCTATCTCAGAACTCTCTGACTCTCCTATTCTTACTCTCTCTCTCTACTCTGACACTATGTGGACTCTGTAGAAGGAAGATTTCTACTGGGGACGTAGCCGCTGATGGCTAAACAATAATTAAGATTCCTTCTATAAAATATATATTTATTACAACAATCTCTAAGCTTGAACAATTCAGTACATTTATTCATACAAGGACTAGATAACAATTACTTTACGATAAGATGACAATACAATTAGTTTACTAATGAACGTAGTTAAGCCCTAACCTTGCCAGAATTATTACTTTAAGAAAGGGGTGACGGGGACTCGTTAAATAATGTTACGCCCTACCGTTACGCGATTTATGCTTACCAGATGTTCTTTACAGCTAAGATCTAGAGCTCCTCTAGGCCAAGTATGGATGTAGCCTTCTGCTTTGTGTTGCCTCCGACACACACACACACATATACTGACTACAGGACTCATAACAGGTCACTTTTTTAAAGTAAGTCACTAAAAGTACCTTGTTTTCAAACAATCAACTAAAACTCACTTTTTTCTTGGTTTTGATTTTCATTTGTTTAAATAATTAAAAAAAAAATGGAATTCAAGACTACATATCATTAGCTTTGGTCTTATAGGTCTCAATAATTTGATTTATTTTAAATTTTACATTACTGTTGAGTCCCTATGAAGCATATCTGAGGGTCCAGTATATGCTCCAGCCGGTTTATAACCCAGGTGGTTGCAGTATTTTATTTTGCATGTCTATGGTGTATAAAATGCAGTCACCAGTATTGAAAGTCCTGTATGTCTGTCTATGTGGATAAAATTTCATGCTATTCTAAAAGAGTTCTTGTTTTAGGTGCAGGTGCTATTTTCTTTGGTATGCAGTATTTGTTTGTGTGTTTGGATTGCGTTGTTATTTTTATTTTGTCCATATGTTTAGTGTGCCAACCAAGTGCATGCCTCTAACAGACTGGCATGTAAATATATATTAACAATATCACAATTTATCTCACAATAGTATTTTCTTTCAGAATTGCGGTTGGCTTTCAAGACCTAAGTTTCAGTACAGCACCTTGATTTTTATGCTTTTACTTTAACAATGGGGAAGTGCAATTTCAAGAGGGAGTGGCTTCTCAAAACTAATGTTAATGGTCATGTTTATTTATGTTGGGTGAAGAAATTTAGTGACACTGAAGGATTTTGCATAGTTTGTGAAACAAAGATTAGTGTAATCAAAGGAATCCTAGGTGTGTCTCAACATGCTGTAACAAGTAGGCACAAGGAAAATGCTCGAATTAAGCTAGAACCTCATCAACTTCACCTTACTGCTCTCAGCCCTAGTACTTGTAATACATTCAGTACAGAATTAGGGAGAAATTCTTGTGACATATCATCTCTTTCTTGTGTGAAACCAGTTTCATCTTGCCCTGGTGCTGGTACAGTAGCAGTGTACAGTGTTCATCCTGATTATATTGCATCAAGTGACAGCAGCATGTACATCACCAAATTGGGAAACCTCTTACCAATTAATGTTGATACCAAAGTACTTCTTGATGAATGGAAATTGTTGCATGTTGAAGAAGAAATCTCACAACTGAAAGAAGATCAACTTATCGACCACTACTGGAGATAGTTTATCTCACAATGCCCATGTGTAGCTACATTAGTAAAGGCATGCTTGTCTTTAAGTAATGGCAGTGCAGATGTTGAGCGAGGTTTTTTCTTCATCTGGCTATTTACTTAAAGATTGTGCTACAAATGAGTTCAAGAACATGCTAGATGCTAAATTGACCATCTTGTCATGTAAGAAGAAATACTGCAATAAACCAGAGTTGGTACCCATAACTTTTGAGCTCCTTAAACAAGCAAGATATGCTGGTCATAATTATGACATATTTAGAAAAGGAAAGAAAAAGAGAAAAAGAAACGGCTAGAAGAGGATGAGAAACTGACTAATGAACAAGCAAAGAAGAAACTTGATGTAGAAAAAACTGGAATAAAAAACATGGAAAAGAATCTTCAAAAGAAAAGAAAGAGGAAGTAATGAAAAGGACAGCTGAAGAAGAACTTTGTCAGAAGCAGCTAAACAGATAAAACTGCCATCGAACATAACAATATGGCCAAAGTACATGTAGCGCAAGGGATGCTTGAAGGACTGAAAAAGGTGCGGGAAGACTTGGAAGAAGAGAAGGAAGAGACTGAGAAGATTCAAACTCTAATTGATAAAATGAAAACAAGTCTTATAACCCAATTCCTTGTGAAGAAGGACAAGTAGAAAGTCATAACATTTAGCTTGAATAATTTTTGTATTTGTAAGTAGTAATCTATTAGGTACTATTTTATCACACATCATTCATAATCAGTGATTATAATAGCCTACAAAAAATCCCAACCCCATCTGGATTGGAGCTTAAGCATACAAGAAGTGAGACAGATCTTTCAGGTGTTATAACCCAGCCTGCTGCCTATGACACCATTTGTATGATCAAAAGCCTGTTTATGGCTTAAGTGTTTGTACATTGCATTTTTTTATTTGCTGGTGTTAACAGTAGAGAATGTAATCTAAATTTCCTCATAATTAAGTGTACAATTTTGTCAATCAGTTACAGGCAATTTCTCTGCTTTTTTTAAAACTGTCACTGATTATATTCAAGATTATTTGCTTTAAAATTATTGTTATAAATAATATTGTTACCAAAGGAAAAAGTAGATGTATACATTTCTCATGCATTGCAAATATTGCTTCAGGCTAATTTTATTTGTTCTTTGTCACTTTGACGTGTGTATGTAATATAACCTATTATGTATTTAGGTTGTGCGTAAATGGAAAAAACAATTTTTAATGTTACAAATTTTAGGATGTGTGGAGGAAAAGGTCACTATGGGCCACTGTTGGAAGTCACTATTGGTCACTTTTTTTTTAGATTTTGGTCACTATATCAACTATATCAGACGTCATAGCCCATTATGAGCCCTGTGACTCTGACTTGCCTCTCGATGCCGTCTGGGCTAACTGTTGGGGGGGGGAGGAGGGGTTGTGCTGCTACGGCAGGCTGTTAAATAGTCGGGCGAACTAGAGCATGTTTTCCAAACATTTCACTCAGCCACAAACTATATCCCATAGCACCTTTGGCGGTAGGTGTGTGGCGCCTGGTTGTCGCTACAAAATGTACCTGGTGCGCACATACGGTAGAACCACCACCACTATAAACTCAATCCGCAAGGAGGCTAGTCATCCAGCCCAGCCGATTCACTCCATCCACCGCATTGGTATTTTGCAGGTTGGAGCAATACCACTGAGTCTTGGTGGCATAGTCACAACGGGCTGCACACTTAGCTAGGGATTTTAGTCGCTTGCTCTTTCTTAGCATGGTAGACCCTAGTACCTTCGTATATGCCTTTCACCTGATAGGAGTGAGGCAAAGTGGAGAGCTAAGAGGGCAACTACTGCCTCCGAACCTAGCCAAGCTAACTGCAACCCAGTGCCAACTGCCCTCTGCAGTCTATCCCCATGGGAACAAGTTCAAGCTGCCCGACAACTGGAGAGGCCTCACCTCGCAGTCCCTCCATGCTCCCTCTTTCAGCCACCCCACAAGATCGCCAGCGAGCCGCATCCCATCGTTGTCATCATCCACCAAGGACTTCCAGTACCATTGGGTATAGCCAACCCATGGTTCACACACCAGGATGAACAGTTCACCATGGGCTTCTACCAGCTCAGCCAGTCGCAGCAGCACCACCACCACCGCCTAAGGACCAGGCCCAAGATCCAGTCAACAGCAGCAGTGGCCGAGCCGGAGCTACCCCTAGCCCTGGACCGCACAGGTAAACCAGTGTCTGTGTGTCTACCAACAGTGCAGAGAACCGTGCAATCCACACCTGATTTTGTACTATGCCGAAAGGCCACACACTCCAGTTTGTATCGCAGCCAGGAAACAATCAGCTGCCAGAAAGTCAATCCAGTTATATAGTCCGTGCCTCTGACTGGCACAATAGATACTTATCTGACAGTGACGTTGCTGTCAACTCAACCATCACACCTTAAGTGTTTGTGGGGCACCCAATGCGATACATCTGTTGGGTTAATAAAGCAGAACTAGTCCACCGGGCTTAGTATACAGGGGTTTTGGTTTGCAAGCATGTGACAATACAGATTGAACAATCCCGGCACTCATCACAGTATAATGTCCACCCGGGGTATCAACGGGCCCCAACTACCAGAATTCATGGAAAGGCCCCATGAGGACCCGGTAGCATTTATCCAGAAATGCGAAAGGGAGTTTAAGGAAAACAAAATCCCAACTGAACAATGGGATATTAAAACCGAAAAGCAGTTGAAAAGAAAGGTGCTAGACTGGTGGAACAAGTATGGTGATGTACCGAAACTAGGGACAAAGGCTTAAAAACGACAAAATGTAAAGTACAAAAAATCCTAAATAGTCTCATTGATTGACAACCATATTACAACCCTGATATTGTGATTATTAACAACAGGGAATTCAATCACAGCATATGCATTTAATTAGGGGTGGGCGAAGGTAGATATTTCATTTTGAAGTGAATTTGTTAAAATATTTACGAATTCGAATAGAATATTGAATCGAATATCAATTCAAAGTGTTTTGTTGACAACTATACATTGCACCAATTGTATTTTTTTTTTTTTATAAATTTAATAACTACATAAATTTTTACAAGATAGGTAAAAGGCAGATAAAAAAGAAATGTTTTCCACCGATTTGCAAAAAAAAAAAATAGTTTTTTTACAGTTTACCCGAAAGGAAGGCCAGGTTTTTTTTTGACAGAAAAGGAATAGAAAATTAAGGGGTCGTCTTCAATTCAAAACCTAGGACCACAAATACCATAAATGTGTGACACTGCTAGTTCAGTATTTAAGTTTGTGTTACATGCACAACATTATTACGGGCTTCTATTCATAATTTCTTACTCATGAAGCAGTTAATCCTCTAAAATTGGCATGCCATGAGACAGGATTTTGACAAAGGCTTTTCATGCTTAAATACAGCGTGTCCTATGGTTGAAGTTATTTTTGTAGTGCTGAGACTGTACTTGTCAACTTTGATAAGGGTCCCCATATCTGATGTCCCCCAGAGAAATAAAACGCTTTAGTAGTAGTAGTGGGGCATGTGGGTTGATGGGAAGGTCTAAAAATAGTTTACGGAATAATGGCTAATCCTAATCTGATTAATTTGCAAATGGCTGCAAAGCGGAAGCCTTTTGCTGGGAAGCAAAATAGCTTAAGGTACATAATATATGACATACAATTATTTTTTTGCGTATATGTCAAACTTTCAAATCTGTGTGTGAATACATGAAAAAATCAATTTTCTCGATTAAATTTGATTCATCAAATCATAATCGTGTACGTAAAGAGTCAATACAATACTACATTATTGAAAAGTGAGATTTGAATTGCAGTGGATTCAATTTCACACTTTTCACAGCAGTCAAGTCTGTAAAACTTGCAGTTTAATATAATATTTATCACACTACAAAACTTTGTTGTACATGAGGAAATAAATATATAATACAGATTAAATTGTGAAATCCCGAATTAAGTTTGGAAATATAATGAGGTGTTTAGTAACATAATAAGATTTTTCCCAGATAATTCCATTTTGCTATATTATGAGTAAAATTAGATACTGACAATTATTTTACACCGAATGTAGTTTGTGGATTAATTTCTGGGCATTCTTTTGAGTTGAGGTTATGTTTTCATGTTTTACTAGCCATGTGTATGGCAAAAATGGGATAAAAATGTTGATATTATTAAGTGCACGTTGTCTTCTTTTGCTTTTTGGGTGAATAATAATAAATAATTTAAGTTGCCCCAAAAGTATTTTTTTGTTTCAAAGTTCGAAGCAAAAATTTGATTTCAAATACAAAGCCGAATATTGAAAATATTTGATTCAAATTCGAATTTTTGAAGCTTCGCCAACCCCTACATTTAATATAGGTCATCACATAAACTTAATTAAAAGGCCTTTAAAATACTTCTCGTAACATTGGTTTCCAAGTTCTCGGTATGACAAGTGTTAAATTTTTATCTGAATTTACATATAACTATGCCGGACACCACCGGCCATAAACAATTACACCAAATTTTTAAAAGTATGAATATTTTCACCTCCAGCATACCATTTGGGAGCACTTATAAATGTTTCCTCCTCGTAATCAAGGTACTATTAAACCATATAAGAGGTGCTACTTACACTACACGGTATCACGCCAACATAATGTCTTGGGAATTGGATAACCAATTCATATTAAATTTAATAAAATACCAACAGGAATACACAGAATATATCACACACTGAAACTTTAAATATAAATAGCTATAAAAACCACCAACATCTGATATTTCTCATTGTATCACACAATCTGCAACTGTTAACTATTGGTAACCGCACGCAGCTGCCTCTTTCAACCGTGTGTTACCACTGCCATTTAAGGTTGAATTCAGATTGCAAATTGCAAGTACTTGGTAGATTCATAACAAGAATTTAAACACCTTCAAATCCTTACCCTCATTTTAATTCAAAACAACCAATATATTTTTCCTGCGGCTTGACCATTCGCTACCGAAGGCTAACCCTGGCAACCCAATTGTTAAAATGTGAACCAAATTTACGTACAAAAATACTATATAAAACACTTATCTAGGAATGATTTAAGAGTCCAGCCCTTCATGTAAACACTGTAATAAAACCCAATATTAGAACAGGTTCATGAAACATCGCAAATAAAATTATCATATTTTTTTAATGCAGAAAGGGCACTCTTAGAGCCCAGGAAGCTTTCCATACGTCAGTTAGTTTTCCTGCTGAGTACAATAATTCCCTGTATGCATGAATATTTTGCAGTTCCCAATTTCTATTAAGCTGGTCAATAAAATGAAGCATTTAAAGTGACCCAAAATACGTTACTATTAACCAACATATTGCAAGAAGGCTGCGTCTTGGTGTCACCGTAGCCATGCTCAGCACATATAAAAAGGTTCAAGCTGCGCTCAATCATATTAACATTACAACTGGAACATCCAAAAAACCAGAAATACTGAAAACTAACACAGCTTGACCACACATTAAGGAAACCACTATTTCGCTTACAATCTCTCTAGCCCACCATGACTCTCCTTGTGGAGAATTTGCATAACGTAGTTGGAAGTTCATGGCGTCAGTGTCATGGCGCCCAGCCAAGTAAACCAAACCAGTTACGAGATGAATTCAAATGAAACAAGAAGGAGCAGAGCTCGTGCATAAGTTTATATAATCTCTGCCAACCCCGTGACGTCAGAGGGGTAGGAAAAGGAAAGAGGGAGGGAACAGGTAGGACAAAGGAAGGGGATATTGGACCGCCTCAGAAAATGTCTATAGCCAGAGATGCCGGCAGAGTTTGTGAACGGTGACAGTGGCACCGCCGGTGGCTCAAATCTCCGCCCCTTAAGCTTTTCTGTAGGTACACAACACAGTTCACATTGACGAGGAAAAAATAAAAACATTTTCCAGAAACTTCATAGAAAGGAAGACAAAGTCAAAAAGTAGAAAGAAATTGAAGGGTATACACAGTTCACAAGTTTCTTCTCATTCCTCGTAGAAAATAGAATAGTTCGAAGTCGAAAAGAATACAAAGTTACACAAAAACGTCACATCTTCACACAACGTTATTGAAGGGCAATAATAAATCTTTTTAGTCAATATTGTTCCCGGGAACAACGGACCACCAGATGAACATTGCATTGGGTCCTCACAGTAGAGCACAATCACAGGGAATTACAGGGGGCCTCTTCCAGGAGAGAGCCAGCCAACATCGTCACTTGAACCACAGACATCCAATTCTGTACAGTACTGCAGTAGCCTCGGAGATCCGGAACTCTACGCAGTCCGAATGGAGAGATGTTTGGAGGGGTGTGGGGGGTTGAACAAAGAATACATGAAATAAATAAAATAAATAATTACAACAAATAAAAAATACACAAGAGCACTCATAACTGAACCTAAAACACAGCATAATATTCTCCACACCCTCACGTATGTACAGTATATTTTTTTCAAATGGCTCACATGAGCTTTCTTATAGAACCTGTTATTCCTCATAGACACTAAATTTACCGTATTTACACCGAAAAATGTTTATATTCTAGAGGGCCCTAAGTATTTCTGTAAAAGTTTTCCTGACACAGCTCTGCTTTGATCAGGGAGAGTGAAACTCTTACACTATACAGCATCACTGACTTAATAAGGCACGGGGTGTCTGGTTACATCCAACCGAGCAGCTAATTTTTGTTTGCCTGTCACTAAACGGCGGAACACATCTCCCAACAGGCGGTCTTGGTCAGCGTCACTCGTGGGAGAAGAAACACTAGGAATATTTCACAAGTTTAACAAGAAATGGGAGAGATTGTGGCCGCGAAATGGAAGAGATGGAGGTACACCTACTGACTTGTGATACGCGCTGTTGAAGCCTAAGCTAATAAAGTCCAACTCTGTATCCCATATGGTATGATCCTGGTTGTAATAAATAGTTAAACTAACTTTCAAGTTTTTGTTGAAGCGTTCCACTTGATTTCTTTTGGGATAATATGAGCTTGATGTAAAATGTTTCAACGCCCAACAAAAACACATATCTTTAAATGCAATTGAGGTGAAGGATTTTGCATTGTCGGTAACCACTTCAACGGGTGCTCTAAAAATCTTCCATACTTGCTCCGTCAGAACCCTTACTATTGTCGGTGCCTTCTAATTTCGAAGTTGGAGCAGTATGACAAATTCTGAAAAGGTATCCGATAATATCAATATACAAATATTTCCTTTTCTAGACTATGTCAATGGTCCAAAAACATTCAAATGAACAGTATTCCATGGTACAGGAAGTATCTGCGGAACAACCCGGCCTACGTTCATGTTTTGCCCCTGTTTGCATCTCTGACAAAGATCACAGGACCTCGCAAACTCTGATACGTCCTTTTTCACGCTAGGCCAGGCAAAATCTACAGTGATTTTATGTAACATCTTACTGAACCCAAATGCCCTCCGAACACAGACTCATGGTAATATCGTAAAACAATGGCTCTCAATTGCACCGGCACAACTATCTTTCGTGCTCTACTACTTTTTCTGGTGTAATACAATAAATCCTTATTATCGATGTAAGGAACAGACAACCCACCCTTTAAATCAGAAATTATTTGTTGACAAAAAACATCCTTCTTTTGCGCTTCGCGCAAATGGACAAAAAATTTGGGGAAACTCTGCATAGTGTTCAAAGAGGCAACCAGCCCTTCCTCCATCCCCGTCTCAAACTCCTGAGGGTCATACATACGTGAGAGGACATCTGCCACCTGGTTATCAACACTTCTCACGTGATGCACCTTGAAACGGAAACAGGACAAGCGTAGAACCCAGCGTCCTAATTTCCCAAGTTGTTGAGGATGATTTAATACTCAGCTTAGCGCCTGGTTATCCATATAGAGGTCACATACCTCATACTCGATGTAAGCAGCAATCTTCAGTAGACCAAATATACAGGCTAACGTTTCCTTTTCATACACACCAAGGCGTCACGATCCAACAAAAGGCCACATGCACTAAACCCATTTCACAACGTTGACTTAAAACTGCACCCGTTCTTGGAGCAAGAAAGGCACAAAGGGCATTTGGGGAGTTGATGTTGATAGTTCGGAGTCCAGAACATGACTGAGCTCTGTTGGAGGGGGAGCGGGGAGCAGCAACAGCAGCATAGATGTTGACTCTTTGAACTTCAGAACACTACTGAGCTCTGATGGAGGGTGTGGGAGGGAGGGAATGCACTTGCGTAGGTTTTGATTTGATTTGCATATGTAATAAATGATTGAATTAATTAATTAATATATATAAATGTAATAATTTAATTGTGCACTTGCATATGCAGTAAATTAATTATTACATATTGCAATTACTAAGTACAAAAGCTAATTACACATCCAATTGGACCACGAATCACCATGTGAGATCTGGTAAATGCAAAACAGGAGGGGTGGTTAATCTGTTCTTTAATTCCGTAAAAGCCTTTTGCTCTGGGCCCCTCCGGAATTCAATCCATTTCCTTTTTAGATGATTTAAGGGTGCAGCAATCTATGAATAATGGTCAATGAAACGAGCAAAATTTTGTACCCTTTAACATTCTTAGGCTGCGGGAAAGCCAAAATGGGAGCTACTTGTTCTGGGTCAATTAACAAGCGACCCTCAGTTAGTACATATCCTAAAAATGTCACACTGTCCGAGCCCAGTGTCACCATATCAGGGTTAACAGTCAACCCAACTTCACGCAATTTTGAAATACCTGACGCAGATGTTGTAGGTGCGACTCTTCATCATTACTGTACACAATAATGTCATCTACATAATTGAAAACTAACCGGAATTTGAAGTATGATAACTCGTGATCTAGCACCTGCGACAAAGCCTGACGTCCGAAATTCACCCCCATGGGTATTCGGGTGAATTCGAACTGGCTACACTGGGTGCTAAACACCGTAAACTTTCTGCAAGAAGGGTCAAAATGACATTGGTGGAAGCTGCTGTTCAAATCTAGTATAGAAAAAATGTGTGCTTTCCCTAGGTGCTGCAAAGCGCAATCTATCGTAGGTAGCGGGAATGGGTCCTTGTGTATCTCTTTGTTAACCAACGTGAACCGGGTGTATCTCTGGAAAAAGGAAGAAGCTGATGGATCCGAACTTTCCAGGACTTCAACCAGGCAACCAGGTCTAGCCCCCTTCGCCAGCCTTACGATGAGGCATAAGGGTGGGAGGGAGGTAACAGTTCAGAGAGGTGGACACTGGGTGTTCAAAGGGGTAGGCACGGCCTGATGGAAATGAGGAGAGGCTGTTGATTGGGGTAGTCAGCCTGGGCTACTGGCCTTCAGTATAGTGACTTGGCAAGCAGGACGTTGCTGGTGGACCCAAGTACCAGACAGATGGTATCAGTAGCAGGGGCATCTGTTCTTGTGTCTACTTGGCGAGCGAGACGTCAGTGGCGGACCCAAGCATCACTGAGAAACGAGGCTCCTTATCAGGTGTCGGCCTATCGCTCTCCAGCAAGAAACCTGGTGAGCAGTATGTCGCTGGCAGACCCAGGTATGTACAGGACGGGGCGATAGTCCAAGGAAGCAACTGCTCTTGTGTTATTCAGGAAGGCGGGATTCCTAAGCTCCACATGGAGACAATTTTTCAGTGGGCTGAGATAGGAATGAAGGTTCCGGCTCTTGACTACTCCTGCAAGAATGTAAAAGGGGTATGGTGATGAAGCAGGAGATAGCGGGAGCAAGGTAGAGAAATATAGAGCACTGGGAGTGGCAACACACAAAGTTTAGATTATGTCTGTTTATTGAATGGTCAGTAAAAATGCATAAAGCAGCCTTTACCTGGACTAGGCCCTGAAGAACTGATCCTGGATGCCAGCCGATCCGTTCCCTAAACTTGGGAGGCATAGCAGCGCAGGGTGAGGACAACCCCAAGTCAGTTATATTCAGACTCACATCAACTATGGCAAACTACAAGGTAGCTAATAGGGCGGCTGCTTCGATGTGCTGGCGAGCAGCGTGGCGGTGTCATGTAGTAAGACTGTCAACAAATGTTGCGTATAGGAGTGACGACTTGAAGTCTGTTGACTCTTGGGCAGAGTGGCTTTCTGCGAAGGATGACATGAAGTCAGTAGACATTCAGGCAGAGTAACCTTGAGTAACTGGACTGACTCCTGACAGCCCGCTCTGTATGTGCTTGGGCAAAGTGATATTCTGCAAAAGACTGGTACAATAATACAGCTAGTTCGGTATGTGCTTTGGCAGCATGACACTGTTCAACTGAATTGATGTGAGACAGTCTTGAACTGTGAGTTACGAGCTCTATTTGTGTGGGGATAGCAGGGAGGTCGCAGAGAGAGAGGGTGGTGGAGAGTCAGCGGATATGGCAGAAGGCTGCAGAAGCTTGCAGCTACTTCCCCTCTTGCAGCGGAAGCCCAACAAGGTAGAGAGTGGCGTCGTGGTGTGAAGCAGGTTTCGGCACAGCAGGATGCATCAACTGGGCACGGCTATGGCGAGGCTAGATCAGATGAATGACGACCCCCATGATGCGTGAAGGGGGCGGACCAAGTTTCTCTTTCACCTCTGTTCCTGACAGGAGATATCCCAGGAATTTCCAGTGTTCAAATAGGAGAACTATCTAGTAAGTAACATTCACCAAGTAGCCAGAGCACAGGGTTTTATTATGTTTAGTTTGGTACCCCTGGCCACACTGACTCCTTTCTGCTCTACATTCCGTATGTCCCTTACCCTGGGGTGACCTGTAATGGTACCACAACAATACTTTTCAGTAATTACTTTCTCTTGACTGTTGACAAGCCATCAGCATTGAGCCCATCATCAGTGATGTGAATTCGGCAAGAGAACAAGTAGATACCTTGGTGGTAGAATTGCTTGTGGACTGGCACAAGAGTCGCCCAGAGGGACGGGTGGCCGCTTCTTAAATACCCAATAGTTGGGATGGCACACTGGGTTTGATGTGCTGCGACTGGCTGGCCAAGTTATGAGGTCATGTCAGTGTTTATTCCTTCCCTTCAGTCCTTCAGCTCGTACTGTACATTGAGCACTACTGCGTGCCTCTTGACATCTTTAACTTGGCTGGGTGGCCAGGAAGTACACCCAGCCAGCCACAAATCGATGTGCTGGTATGCAATACCTAGTGAGCACGGGAGTTGACCAAATCACACCATGCACACATGAATGAGCAAGCCCATTGACAACAAATGTAATAATTATATGTGCAAAATTTTTAAGACAGGTTATTAAAAGATACAGTAAACACTCATTCCTACAACCTTTCATGGTTGTTATTTTGAAGGGTTGTTATTGGAAAACCTTTTTAATTATATTTTTTTATGGTTCCCTAAAAAAAAAAAAAGTTATGTAGAGAGAGTCGCTATTCCCAAGGTCGTAGAAACAAAAGATGACTGTAGTTCTCATGTACTCAGTTGAAAAACTGCACTTTATTAAATTGAACTGTCATCTTTATGTTTGCTACTCTTCCATGTATTGCATTGGTTTAAACAAGTTTAAATAAAATATCATGCAATATTTTTTTTAAAAGCAGTAAAACTGAAAAATTGTAAATATTTTCTAAGGACACATGATTTAAAATATTGGCTATATATAAAAAATAATATAATATTTAACTAACATAGAGATAAGATATAAAACACAGGAAAAAACTTTTTGGTAGGCAATATCTGCCAATAAAAATATGAGGCACAAAGATTTTAATTGTTTTGTCTAATGTTGAAAAAAATTTTAAAAATGCTTTTCTTCTACTGTTACTAATGTAGAATAAAATCAGAGCAATATGTCCCTTGGACCAGTTTTCGTGGACAAAATTTAAAAAAATCACCATTTCACTCAATGTCATTATCACTAACATACAAAAATTGTAAGGAATAACATTTCTTAAACAATATTGTGCAATATTACTGATGCTACTATCTTTATAATCTCTACAGTGATGGAAAGTTCTTTGTTTTGCTTTTCCTGCATGTATTGAACAACTGTTCTTTCCAGTTCAGTGAAGCAACTCTTTTTTTAGTCTGCTGAAAGCCTTTAGGGTAGAATTTGCATTTTTTTTTTTTTTTTTTTTTTTTCCATCCGCCATCTTCAGATGTTGGCGTCAGAAATCCAGTAATGCTGAGCAGCTGCACTGTTGTTGCTTCATTCTGCATGTCTGATAACAATCAAATTAAAATTTGCATTGCTGTAGACCCGAAGGTTAGGAAAAAACTGAGACCTAAATGTCCCACATCTTTCCAGATTATCCATTTCATCTGCTACCATACTTTATCAATAAGCAATGTATGGTGTTCGTGTTCAGCGTAAACAATGTCATAGATGTGATACTAATCTGAACACATCCAGAGTTCTGTATTAAGCTAGTGAAATATTGAGATGAATGAGCTTGCCAACCTTCGTACAGAAAATAATGGTGACTGACTAGGCTAAACACTAGAATGTGCTGTGCCTAGCTTGAGCTAGTAATGTTTTCGGAATGTACACCTCTTGTGATGTATATATCTAAAAATTTTACCCTTGCCACAAGGGCGAGACCTTCGTCTTGTATTCAGGTAAATATTGTATTTTCTCTAAAGCACTTTCGTAATCTGGGGAAATTTCTAATGTGTTTCTCACACTTAAGCAGCTAGCTACAATGGTAACAGCACAAATGCTAGGTCAAGGTGCTGAGTTGCTACCTAACACAAAACAGAGCAGTTGCATTAAGTGTCCAGCTTAGAACCTGTCTAAAATTTCAAGTCATAACATCTCTAAAGTTGTAGCAAATATACTTTGAAAAAATATTTTCACTATTTACAGATGCTCTGAGCATCTGCTACAGCATAAATGGTGAAGTCTAGCAGGATATTATCTGAAATTTTACGAGTTTTTTGTTATATTAACATTTTCATTTCACCATTTTGGCCACTTGAAATTGAATAATTTTGAAAGATTCTGTAAGTATTACATCAGCACTAAAATCTGTATTTAAAAAAAAATTAGTCTGTCTGTATGGTTTGTATATTTTGTATTCTTTTTTTCAAAATGTGTTCGTATAACACACTCCTCTTTACTGCTCTTGTATCTTTTTTTATATTGTTTTTGTAAGTAGAGTGCATTTTGTTAATATAATTTATTATGTAAAAGATGATCTACTTTAATTATTGGATGGGTTATATGTACAGTATAAAATCAATTTTTCATGTTCATTATTTTTGACAACATTTTCAAGTTAGACTGTAACATTAAGTTTAAGAGAAAAATTGTTTTTTCCAAGTGTTTATATGTATACAAATGAAAATAGTGAAAACTCTAAATGCACAATGAAGTAGTATGGCAATTGAAACAGAATGAACCTTGTTTTCCAATTCACCCATTTAAGTCAGGAACTACACAAACATTTGGCAGTAAATAGTGTGTGTTAATATTACATGATAGGCTTAAAGTGTGTTTTTATCAGGTGGTACTGGCAAAAGAAGCTGGATTGTGCTATGCTGCTGTTGCCATGGCAACAGACTATGACTGTTGGAAGGAGAGAGATGTGGTTACGGTGAGTGACGTACTCGCCACTTTCCATAAGAATGTGGACAAAGTGATCAGCTTGTTCACTCAAGTCATCCCCAGAATAGCAGCCAGGAACTGGGACTCTACCATTGACTCTTTGAAGGTATATAAATGTAAAATTAGGATTTTTTACTTTGAGTTTAAGAGGATGGTAGTATTTCCTCACAGTATTATGTTTTGCTGGTCTGATCGAGATCTTAAATGTAGCTAAAACCTTTGCAAATATTAAGTATACAATTAATAGGGTCAAAAGTATTCTGCACAAGTGTGAAGGTAACATAGCAGTTAATGTGACACAGTAATTAATAATTCATAAAAGTGCTTATTGTTGATAATAATTAGGGATGAGAAAATCAATTCCCAAATTGATCGACACTCACCAATTTTGTGTGAATAATCGATAATCGGGAATAGTACAAACTGCTTGATTCTCACATGCAATAGGTAAACGAAAATCTTAATTATAACCCTGAATAAATAAATACAACAGTGTGTTATGAAGCACAGTGTGTTGAGCAGAATGGTAAAATTTGGCAATATTTTGTTACCTGATTATATTTTAGTGAAACCTTGGCTATATAATACCACTTAGTACAAAACTCCTGTTTGCAAGACATATCTCAATCTCGTAAAATGAAGTTACTTTATGGAACAATTCATTTGATACAAAATACTTTTAATGTATAATATAAAGTGACTGCGAATCCACAAGACTTTGATTACAGGTATTTTTGCCTTGTTGACACAAAATTTACCGGCAAAACAACATACTCGTTAGTAGTATTTATGAATGTGTCTGAAACGCAGTAAAAGAAATTTTGCCACAGATGAATGCAATTCATTGTGCGACATGATGAAAAAAAAATTGGACACGAGAGCACTCTAGTTGTGAGGCTCTTGACTACCATCGATTTGGATGCAGTTTCGTTACGCTGAAATGTGACGCGTGACTCTTGGGGTTGACAAGGTCTTCGTGACGTAAAAAGGGTTGGTTTTGTTGGGTGCTAGGTTAGGCGCACCTTCTGGCGCAGGGGATTCTGTGTTCTCTATCTCTACAGGGCACTGGTGCACATTCAGTGTAGAGGACTGGCCTAGTAACTTTTTGGCATGGCACGAAATCAGGTTCGGCGAGAGTGAGCTTTCGCTTCAATTGATTGGCTTTCAGCGGTACACATGGACGACACATAAGCTCTAGCGGCGGTTTGACTTGGGACAACTCTAACTGATGTAAATGTGAACTAGGCTGGTTTACTGGCAGTGGCTCAAAGGTATGCTGGTTCTGCTCCTCTGTAGTAAGAGTTGGCGAGTCCCAAGGACTGGTCCTGTTCGCTTAAGAAGACTGCTAGCAACGGGTGTGTTTCTTCGCCTAGACAGATATGGTCCTTGAAGAGGTCCTTAGGTATCTCTGGTGTGACGGGAATCTGGAGATGGCGCAATGCCTGGGCTTGATTTTTGGGAATGAGCTGCGCAATCATAGCAATGTGGAGCGGGATAAGCTCCTGCAAGCGGCCAGAGGCAGTTAGCACCTGTCTGACCTCTCGGATACCACTCTTGACGGGAGTAGGGAATATCACACTCACATGTTTAACCACATGTAGCATCTACTTACCTAAGTCATCACTATATCTCAGCGCTCAGTCTCCCCACTCTCAGTGAACACTAACTCCGGCATCGAAACTCTGTGGGGAGAGTATGCAGCTGAGTAGACAAGCTGGCCTCAAGAGACTGAGTACCTAGTGTTGGGGCTCTACCGTTCTGAACTCCGTGGAGCACAGAATGCTGGTCGTCCAAGGTATGTGTGGTTACTCAGTTCGTATGGCTCGGGTGAATAATTGCCCCAGTCACCTGCAATCCTTTGAGCAGTGTGAGGTCTACAGGGAAAGGATACTCTCCGAGTTGGTAAAAGTGCTGTTTATTACGTTTAACGGGAAGTTAACAGGGTGGCATCGCATTACGTCCTAATGTTGGCGAGAGCTTAGGGAAGTTTAACCTACGTTGAACCAGGTGGAGGCGACCTGCACCTAGTCTAACAATGGTGGGATAGACGAGCGTTGTGAGAATAACTAGAACTGGTACTACTCCCTATGCATATGTTGCTCAGAAGGGGTGGTAGTATCTCAGAGTGTAAATGCTGTTGGCCGAGGTGTATCTTCGGCACAAATGTAGTAAAGATAAGCTAGAAAGGATGGCTCTGGCAAACTGGTTACTGGGAAGGAGGGAAGGTTTAGGAATGAAGCGGATTAAGCAGACTAATCAGTTCCTTAGGCACGAATGTGGTGAAGGAATGAAGACATCACGAGCGGGTGAGCGTCCCGCTATTTATGCTCGGGCTAGTCCTTCCCCTTCAGTCAGCAGGATAGGGGCAGCGATGGAGAGGGGGTAGCTGTAGCATCGTTTCCTCAAGGCGTGACATCACCGGCCGGCTTGGAGAATCGAGATGCGGCGAATCATACTTGTAGAGCAGTCTAGTGGCATGCTGTGGTACTCGGTGCCTTGGATGCATAGACTCGGTGGCTGGTGAATAATACAATCTGCGGGCAGAAACGTCCATTCTTGCCGTAGCAAACAGTAAAATCTAGCATCTCATCGAGATGCCAATAATAACTCCATTGAAATCAGGCTGCAAAACTTGCTTTCTGATCAGGTGAAGTCGTAATATTATTGTGACGCATGACATACCGAGAACTTGTACTCACATGGGTCAGTCGACTCAGAGTGATGACTGTTAATTTTTGGCAAAGAGATGGCTGGTCTCTCTTCTTTAAGTGGGTTCAGTTCTGCCGGTATACAAAACTGGCCTTGTGGCTACTCGGCAGGGCACAAAATCTTGACTTATTAGATCAAGTTTACGACATGTATGGCAGATGGAAGGCTACCTGGATGATGTTTCAACAGAGTGGAAGTGTTCTGGGGTGCAGCTGTAAGTAAAGCTGGCGGTGCAGGTTGAATTTCCTGAGGTCTGTAGGTAGATGGCGAAAGAAGCACGATTGGTGTTAGGTGAGCGATCACAGGAATAGGTGGCAAGTCTGGCTTTCTCAAATACTTGACGATGCACTCTGGGTATGCTGCAGGTCCGAAGCGTGTAGGAAGTGCAAACAGATGCTGTGGCGAAGGAACTTCTGTTGGCTCTTGCAAGTGTCTTGAGAGCTTGCGCCTGTTCTCTGGGTGGAAGAATAACTATCTATTTAACTAGAGAGGGTTGAAATTCATAAGCTCGATGTGATGCAATAAATGTTTCTTTGACCCTTTCCTTCAATCCCCTCCTTTTGGCAAAAGGCATCAGGATGTTGGAAATTACCCCACCAAGCTGTACTGCACCCGCAGGTATTCATTCACCTGTATGAGAATTACGTTTGTCACCGCTAGGGCGCATGGCCTGGTTGCCGTCTGACCACTTTGGGGGTTAAAGGTCCCCAGCGGATTCCTCTCTGGGAAGAAGTATCGCCAAACTAGTACTGCGGTTTCACAGACAGTATATACCTGTGAAGGCTCTTCCATTCCCACAATCGAAGATTGGTGGAAGGGAAGGCTAGTTCTAGTGTGTGAACTGTGCTCAAAATAAGTGTGAAATTAGTTTGAGTAATTCCCCTTTGAATACCTGCAATTACGTGACAAAAGTAACTACAAGGTACTACAACTACACGGATGGTACTCAAGTTAAAGGTCATGCACGTTTTATTTTTGAGAAAATAAACACGTGGTGATAGCACTCTAGTTTCGGACCAGCTGCGCGGGCTTCAAACCCTGAAAGATATTGTTAGGGTGGCCGGCAGAGGTGTCCGACTCAAAAGGGTGCGTCGAGAATTACTGAAACAGATTTCTCTTGCTTGACATATAGATGTTGTAAGAAACAACGTAATGATATCGCTGGCACTCACTTGGGAAACTAAGCATGGAGTGACAGGATTGTAGCCTTGCCAAAGACTACGATAGGAACCACTGCGATCACAAGTGATGACAGAGGGGATGTAGGGTTGCGGGGTATGTAGCGGAATATCTCCAAACTGATGTAGACCTACCCTACCGCAAGCTTTGCTGATGTATACAGTCGGCAAGGGGGTTGTTCCGAGCAGCGTGTACTGGAACGACTGCAACAGTACAATTCTTGATGTGGTAGTTCTGGTGTGGGCCTGAGCAACATGTGCTAGGTGCAATGGCGATTAAGCTAATGTTAAGAATGGGGAAGATCAGTTCCGAGCAATGAGTGCTGGAAAAGACTGGTTAGTAGGTCAGTGTCTGAGCAATGCATGCTAGACAACTGAAGACTGGGCTTAGAGATGCGGGCCGGCTCAGCTTACATGTTCATTGGCTGGTGCCACTAGGGCGAGACAGAAACTCCTTCACTTTGTCCTCCATGGTGACTGACAAAGTGGCCTGTTTGCTATATGTTATCACCAGAGTCAGGATGGTGTGCTGGAGAACAATAGGGTAGAGGGGATAAGTCCGTGCATTTCCCTCAGAAGAGTAATTTTGGTATCAGGTTGAGAAAGGAAGAAAGCTGGTTGTAAGTTTGGAAACACAGTGAGCTGAGTGAAGTAACAGCATATTGCAGGTTGAATTGATGGTTAATTGGCAAACCAAAAGTACAAGAGAGACTCTAACGTATACCCAAGTGACTGTCTGAAGGACAAGCCTAAGTTATCAAGGGAAAAACGCCCTAGGTGCTGGTTGACAATTGAGGATGACCCCATTAGTAAGGTGGTTGATTTTTGCAGGCAAGCCAATGCATATGCTGTGGAAACCCCCCCCCCCCCCCCCTACATTTTTCAAGGGACTGGGGAAAAAATATTGCAAAATGCAGGAATGTGTAATAAGAGGAAAACTTATGCTCTAAAAACAGATATTGTGACCAAAAAAAGTGTTTGTGTGAATGCAGGAAAGTGTAAAATCAGGGGTTGTGATACTGGGGTTCCACTATAATACTGTAGCAAGATGTAACAGAATGGCATAACATACTGGAAGAGAGCTAGGTAACTATTGCAGCAGGATGATTGAGTTGTGGCTGCAAGGGGCAGAGAACCCAAGGAAAAGCAAGGGGGAAAAGGAGCATGGAGGGAGAGAGAGTAAGTCACCACTCTGCATGGCTGGGCTGCGTGGTTGTGACCTCTGGTGGTGATGTTAGTAAGGAGGGGTGGCTGCCAGACTTGGGCACACGGCTGCTATGCTAGTCACCTGGATATAGTGCCGGCTCGACCTTCTTAGTACTTCGATATCATTATGTGCAGCAGCGTAGTAAAAAAACTACCTGAAAGTGTTTAAACAAGGAAAAGATAGTGTACTTGTTGTTCTGACAGTGAAATTACAGACTATAGCAAAAAATTATTGTACTGGAAAGGGGGAAAATTTTGAATAATTTGCAAGACAGGTATGCAAATCTTTGTTTGTGTGATGAACATTGCTGGTTATAACTGCAACTTAAATCTTTTGTCTTATTATGAAAGTAAATAACTATACATTAATAATTATGTTTAATTTTTTATTTGCTACTTCTTTTTAGTTTGTGATTTGACTGTAATTACTACTTTAAAACCCATTTAAATTAGTGATTTCAGACTGTGTTTACTACTTTAAAACCCATTAAAAATGATTTTGTGCTTAATAAGTTAACTTATTTGTGCATCTGGTCTACAAACACAAAGCAAATTGGTCCCTCTTTATAAGTTTTTGTGTTTAATAAGCCTAAATTTTTTTAATCCCTTCAAAAACTTTTTGAGAGAATTTTACTGTCATTGAAAGGCTTCTATGATTATGGTGGTATGCCAATGTTTAAGTAATTACAAGTACACACATGCACATCTTCCTCAGTTGGACTGCTTCTGTAAAAACTTCTGCACTTGCATGTACAAATTTGTTCTCTCTCTCTTTTTGCTTTTAATGCAAGAAAGTTTTTAATAGTGCTTTTAATAAACCACTTTTAAAAAAATACTAAACCCTAATTTTTAGAAAAATGCCCAAAAAAATATTTATTTTAAGTGTTAATGGAAATAACCTAAGCATCAAAATAAAATTTTTTTTTTCAGTGTAATGATTAATTGAAACATTTTCTATTTAGCCATTATGAAATTTTCTTGCATGAATTATTATACGTACCATTGCCCAGTGTCTACAGTGGACCATTTCAGGAGTTGTGATAAATCCTCTTGAAGTATTTAGGGTATTTTCTTTCACATCACTTTTCTGGAGTAATTAAAAGTAGACTTTTAATTTATTTTCATGATTTGTGTACATGTATTTTATTTATTTCTTTATTCACAGGACTTTTGAACTGTACATTTTTAAAATACTTATTTTTGAACAAATTTAAAAATTAATTATTTTCAATGCATTTAAGTAAAATATTCATATATAAAACAGAACGGACAGTATGTGTTTCTACATACTGTATTTCAGGTAACTATAATATGAATAAGAACTAATTTTATACTTCTGTTAAGATAATCACTAAAGAATATAATTTACATCTAAACTAGACTATCACAACTATACCAAACTTGCTTCTTGCATCATAATATTGTAAATGTATTATAAATAAAATGTATTTCATACCATTGAGTCACACAAAATCAATACAGTGAGTCTTTATGATATCATAGAATTTGAAAACCAAGTTTTCAAAGTGTATCTGTTTTTGTAAAGTTTCATACAGTATATTCTCCTATTGTTTATTGAATATTGCATCAATAGAAAAATTGTTTGGTCCTATCCATTAAGATTTCACGAAATGATCATTTTTAAGTTGGTTGTTTATGCAAACATTTAATAACTGGGTGTAAAATGTGTTAAGCATGGTGCTTTCCAGCTCAGCTACTGTTCAGGAGTAAGGCAGTCAGTTGCTTCCTCCCCTTACACACCTGACTAGAGCAGGAAGTGGTTACCTTGCGACGAGCATGGCATATTTTTTCCTCTCTTTACATACCTTCCTCCCCCTAAACACCTGGCAATAGGGGAATCGTTAGTGTATATGTAGCATTAAATAAAACTTATCATGTTATCTCAGTTCAAAGGAGACAATTTTAATCCTGTCAAAAGATCACTGCACCACAGGATGGTCAAGTGTTCCGTCAAGTCTGACATCTTAAGATTCAAATGGACACCAGCGACCATCCAGTCATTTTGGTGTCTCACACTCTCTCCCTTTCGAAAGTGTGTATTTCCCCTTGTCCGGCTGAACTCCCCTCCACATTTCGCAACGTATTCCTCCCCTACCAAGGCTTGCTCCCACCCCTACACAGCTGCCTACTGCTGGCATCCTCCATGGTGATGGATGTCCCCTACCTGCTTGCGGTCTACCTGCCACATGTCTGCTCCTCGCGGTCGCTCTTCAGAGAAATGGTGTCAACGGACCTGTTAGGCTTTCCAATCCTTCCAACATTCTTTGTAATTCACGTACTTGTTCATTATTATTACATTTGAGTAAGGTATGTTACATGAACATTTTTGAACATCTCACTTGCTATATTGCCATTGATCACTGGTATGTAATATAAAACTACAAATGTTTTGTCCTATCTGATGGCATAGTCGCGAATGCCACTTGACATACAAAGGAGTCACCATGGCTGTATCACGTGGCGTGGCAGAGGAGCTTCTGCCCCCAATCAAACAATAAATAAAAAGCATTGAATATGAAACACTGTAAACATTTTCGGTCGAAAGAAAGTAATGTAAAACAACTATGGTTTAGATATTAGAATATGAACACAGAAATCCTGTATTCCATTTTCTTATTAAAAATATTGTTTTGTTAGAAATCTTTTAAATCTGTATGTTAGCCATTACAGTATTTTTAGGGAAGTGGTAAGGAAAGAAATAAACACGGTAGTATTTTGTTTTTTTATAATATATTGGTACATGGACATTTGAAACAAACGAAAAAAAAATGCAAACTTCTATTCATATGCCACTTGTAAATCCTGTATTTTCTTACTTTCCTTTGGCTGTGTATTGTATTTCGGAAGTAATTAATGTGAGTAGGCCAGCAGCATCTTCAAACTTCAGCATACTCAATGTTAGTAGCATTCCTTTTTTGTTCCTGCATTTCTAAAATCTTATAGTATAATAAATCATTTTTTTGCTTATCAGTTGCCTAATATTAACTATGAGGAATTGTAAACTTAAACGTTTGGATTGTTATTTACAACTATACAAAATATATGTTGTATAATTTTTTAAATTTAAAGTAGGCCTTTTTCCACAAAGTAAAATAATAAGTAATTTTAATACCTTAAATAGATTATTTAACTTGTGATTTTCATACTGCTTTATTTTACACCAAATATCAGCCATTTTATTTTGTTACATTAAGTACTCGTAGTATAACATGGAAACTTTGTCAATCCTTCAGTTATTTTGTTTGGTGGTGATTAGAAAATATAAATAATTTATTATAAAGAAGTAAAACATTATTTAAAATACTGAGTACGTGAGTGGCAAAATCGCAGTGGTTACGACATAAAAATTATGTAACTACAATAAGTTAAACTTGATTTTCGTGTGATGCCTAATTCAAGTAAAATGAACTTCATTCATCCAAATTTGCATAGTCCATTCATGGTTTGGTAACATTTTTTGGATCGACCCTTAGAAAAAATATCCCACGAATAACATGTTGACTGGTTTATTAAATAATAATGATGAAAGTTTTTTGCTGCTGTTTACTTCAGAGTGCCGGAATATAAATAAATAAAGTATAAACATATTTTCAGTAATTCCGATATTTTCCTAAAGATAAATGGAGTCAATTCAAATCCCACGCCAACCCGTACATGGAAGTCACGGCCTGCCACAATCCTGGAGGGCAACCGGACACTTGGATAGGAGGGGTTGTGCAAGATAGTGGCGCGTCACCCCCCTCCTCCATGCTGAGAGCCAACAAGCCATTAGCCGCCTCGGGGCATGCCCGAGCGCCACCAAGAATACGCGAAGGCTGAGAGATGACCAGAGGGGGTACCTCCACTCTGGCCTCAGCAGAGGGATGTCACACGCCCTCCTCCGCAGCCGCCGCGACACGCGCTACCCTGACTATATAAATCCATGCGTGGTGGACCTCACGAGTTGGTTTTCTTCAGTCTTCGAGCTCGCTCTGCCACTTCTAGTGCTGAAGCCCTCTGACCACTGATAGATCATTAGCAACCCTCTCAGAGGCTGCCACCAATTGCTCAAACCTCTTCAGCAGCCACCAGAGACTGCCTACATTGACATCACCGTCAGAGCTCTGCAGCACCTGTTACCAAACGCTCCAGCGATGCCAATCGCCAATAGCTACCAGAAGCTTTCTGTAGCTATCAGACATACCACACTTAACTTCTTTGTCTCCTACAGACACCCCTATTAGAGTTAGATTTGTAGTAAGCAATTTTTGACAGTTTAATTTCACTTTCCCCATTAGTCTAGGACCAGGTCACCTGCACCTGGCTACTGTAGGTTTACTTCCAGCCACCGGTCTTCTTGGTAGGAGAGCACACGTCACCGTGTTTACTAAGCTTTTAATAAACACTACTTTGTTTCTTTCATCTTCGTGTCTCATTCATAGAGTACTTTGTAACCAACTGCTGGGAGAACCTCGAGTTGAGTACCGCCAACCGAGAATGGGAAATTAATACTACGAACTAGCTCCATTTGCAGAATCCCCCTCAGGTGGCTCCAATTGCAACACTTAGACGGCTATCTATTTTATTCCTGCCAAGTATACAGGTACTGGGGGAGCAACGCTTGCCACCCTGGGAAAGACAGTACACCAGAGTGTTACATCCCTACTGGAGCACCTGGGTGGTGGTGGGGTATCTGCTTAGGTGCTACGGTCTGGTCTTGGTTGGGATCGCACACCAGTAATATTCTTGGTAGCCCACACGGGTATAACACCTGTGGTTCGCCCGCTAAGGTGGGGGGTCTTCTGAAGCACCGGGCTCGTGCTACCAAACCACTACTGGGCAACACTATTCTAGGGCTAATCGTGTCCGTAGTGCTTGATTCAAGGTTCTCAGCAGCTAACCCACTCTATGCTATTTAAGGTGAGACACAGTGCAAGGAGGGAGGAGCAAAGAGTTGCGTGCCTTGCTGCCAAGCAGCCGGTTGGTTCCGTCCCCCTTGCAGCTAATCGACAAACCGAACGAGATTGTGCCGCTTTGCTCAGATCATTAGAATGACCTACGTTTGTAGCAGGGGATCCAGCTACTTTCTCTTCATCACCTCTTCGCACGCATCTTGCCTGCCACTCAGTTGTGTGTGGGTTAATTAAACGGACTGACGAAAGCTTTGGCATCTCGAACGCCAACTTGTGGAGCTCAACGGCTACCAGGTGGAACGGTAGTTTTTGCGTCGCTACAACTCGGGCCCTCGCTGCAGCCCAGGCAGAGAACGATCGGCTCAACCAACTATACCCAGCTAGTCCTCGCACTCACGACATTAGTAAGCCTGCTACCGCTAGCACCTCCCACCAGTTGTCTATGGTAATTAGTCACGCCACCAGTTATAGGGCAGACCAATCCAAGGGACTTGTCAATTGCAACATCGAGAACTTTGTTCCTTCACGTATGGCCACATGCCCAGCTACCATATCCAACCGTAAACGCCAGTAAGCACAACCAGTCAATATGTAACCAAAACCACACAACCGTGATCCAGCCTTAGCTAACCAGACATGCGTCAATCTATATAAATTCCCAGTATCTTTATCACACCTTACAAGTGTTTCCTTTTTTTTTTTGTCAGAATTTTCTCTTAACAGTTGGATTCAAATTAAATGTGCAGCTATTCAAGTCCTTTGGTCTGTATTTCGCATTAAGCAATTTATAAACTGAGGAAGCAACTGTGTGTGAATATCGTGTATCTAAAGCAAGTTGATTTTTGTACGCGTTTCCATGACAGCTTTTGTAGACTGTCATGCCAGAAATTGCCAAACAAGCCGTGACAAACTATGTAAGTTACTTCGATATTCAGTATAAATGGTAAGGAAAACAGTAGCTGGACATTATGTTACGGAACTTTGTCGAATAACAAAAAGGTTTAACTTTGGTTCCACAATTATTATTTTACAAAAAGTAAGAAGTTATTTTAAAACGTGCAGTTTAATGACAGTACTTTGGACGTAATTAATTGACATTGGCCTATTCTTTTTCTTGTATTTTGATGTGTTTATGCTTGTACGCATGAAAGTGAAGTAATTACGAACTTTTTTACCTGGAAAGAGTTCCATGTTCGGAAAAGTACTCTATAAAGTATTTGAAAAACTTAGGTTTTATTTGTGTCTTTACAGTATGCGACTACGTCGTGTACGCAGAAAAAATTTTCGGAGGGAGCGATAGAAAGTAAAGAAAACATCATGTGGGGAAGGAACAGGCAGAAGTTATCGATACAATTCTGGAGAGCGCCATTTGTGGCACTGCTTCTGTAATGAGCCTATAACTAAATTTAACGACATTATTCTAGTCTATGGTTTCTTATTGGCTTCCATTACAAATGAGAGAGCATTGTTCCAAATGTGTCTTTCATGGACTCCCTCGTCTATCTAGCTCTCTCTCTATATATATATATATATATATATATATATATATATATATATATATATATATATATATATATATATATATATATATATATATATATATATATATATATATGACATGACAGATGCTCATTTTACTGTTCCGCAAAACTGTAACTTAAGTACATATATATATATATATATATATATATATATATATATATATATATATATATATATATATATATATATATATATAAACACACACATAAGCCTATATACATATACATTCAAAGGTTCAAGCATAAGTCATGGCAACTATGTTTGTAGTGTGAGAATACTGGCATGTGTGGATAATGTGAAATAATAGTTGCCATGACTTATGCCCCATATATACAAAAATCTATATTCACACTTAATTGATAAAAGTTCTATTTATTGTTTCAAGTGAAATAACCTTATAAACTTTAAAATGTATTTCAATTTTTGGGCGTACAAACATGTGAAATATGCGGCTGACAGATTTCAGAGCTATTCTACATTTTCATGTGAGGGATGACCGGAACAGCACATTTTGGGGACAGGTGGCTGTGTGAAAATTGCATTGTGTCTTTTAGTACACAGCACAGCCCGAGTGTTAGTAGGACTATGATATTATCAAATTTTCTCTGCCGTTGAGAAATATCATTGTTTCAGTTATGTCGTTTACGAGACATTTACTACATAAAATAAAATCGGTATTCTTTTGACTGACAGCCCACCAATAAAGGGTGAGTTCATCTGTTCTATCACGCTATAAAACAGTCTTGTAAATAGGGGGTTTTATTGGAAAATGTTACCTAGGTGGAGGAGTTAATAATGTTTAGTTGAAGTTAAATTGATAAATACAGTAGTAGATCATTACTTACAGAATTATCTGGCCCACTACGTTAAAACTTACCGCTGTTAATATTATTTTATTGTTGTTTAGCTGCAAAACATGACAAGGAGAGCAGATGTAGTTACAACTATTCACTTTTCATGTAAGTTCACAAAAATTTGATAGTGGTTCACAAAAATTTGATAGTTGTTGTGACAAACGTAACTGTGTGTAAAAAGCAGCTGCTCCCTTTTGAAATGTATTGCAGCAAGTTATAGGTTGTTACTACACTGGTGTTGTGTTGCTTATGGAACAGAAAAACTGAATCCCAAATTTAATGTTTATAATGGAATTTTTATGTGGCAATTACAGCACTTCCTTATTAAATCATGCATCAAAACATATATGCTATTTTCTGTGAAAGTTTTGATTTGGAAATTTCGTAACAATAAATTGTTGCCGAGCACACGTACATCATATTGATTTGAAACATACTTCTTGGCTGTGTGGTGGTAGGCCACCATAGACTCAAGTTCACAGATTGTTTACATTTCTGCCCTCTGTTTGCATTTACTTAACATGTATATATTTTGATTGAAATGTTTTATTAATATTACAGTTTGACTTAATTGTGCCAAGAGCTACATAACAAGTTAAGTAAATATTAATTTTACCTCCTCTCAAATTATTATTGCACAAACTTTATTATTTGTAGTCGAGAATTTCTGGCTAAGTTAAGCCTACGGGGTAAACTGTTACCTGAAGTTACGGTTACCATAGCAACCCCGAGTGACGTCATTAAAATTTCAGTTTCTGGTGGTTAGCGTGGGTGTAGACCCCGGGAAGAAAACTCTCCTGGCATCTTTGAACTTAGTCGGACCTACGTTAAGTTTAGGGCTCCGAGATGGAGTTTTTGATATGTCCGCCTACCTAAATGAGGGTTTTTCTGGCATAGGGAGACACACCAATAACAGTTAATCGTAATTAGGACAGGTGAGAAGATGCCGGTTTAAGATTTTCTAATTTTTGAGTGATCGACAAGAAACTCACGCCTACGCCATGGACGGACGTAAGACCTAAGCTTTTTAACTTACTCGTCAGTAAAGCCATCTTCTCATCTGTATTTTAATTGATGTGATTGCTATGTACCCTCTTCGCTATGTTTGCCTGCACCCTCTTCTCAATAGTGGCGCAGTTTCCTATCAAACTGCTTCTGGGTCTACTCTAAAATTATTTAGTTATGCTGGCGTTGGTGACTGAGCAGATTCAATCCCAGCAGAATTAAATTGCTGCCGCCTTACTCAAAAAGTCTCACCAGAAGCTCAATTTCAGGAAACTGCGTATCGCGATAACACAAAAACTTGAACTAACTTCCGGGGAAAAAAACTGAAAAATCACATAACGAATAACACAAGAAAAATAAAATACAATTAAAATAAAACTGAGAAAAAGTTAATCACACCAGAAGAAAATTAAAACAAATTACTACATAAAAATGTCCTTGAAAAACAAAATTTAAATTTTAAGTAAAAAATTACTAAAAATCCTATACCTAGAAAATGGATGGGTGGTTTACGATTACTATGGAGTATTGGGTTAACACAAATGAATATAATTACTTGGGTATATCAAAGAAATTATGTCAAAAATATAAAGATTACAAGAAAATTGAAAACAAAACAAAACTTTCAATCAATATTTACAGTAAACATAGTCTTTACTGGAAAAACTATACAATGCATGTGTTATAAATGGTTTTGTTAAAGTAATTTAAGCAAGTGAAATGCATAACGAATTATAAAATAAAGTAATTTTTATGTTATAATAATGAATTGAATAGTAACAGACCAAAAACACTATTACAGACAAAATATTCAAAGAAAACTATGTAAACTTAACAAACATATTTGGTGTAAGAGCATTTACATAAATACTATTTACTCATGGCTTAAAAATTTTTTTTTACTAATTAAAAATTTAGCTCTTAGAAAGTAAATAATACTTCAACTTACGGAGTTAAATATGAAAAGAAGTTTCCCTAATGGCTATTCACTACAAAGTAAGCACTTTTAAAGTGAACCCTAGGAAAATGTCACTGCTCTTACCTGCATATATTTCTCGGGCGCACGGATTGACATGCGCCCAGTAAAGTTGGTAACGATGGAGGGAAAGTTGTTCTATATCTTAACGTCAAATAAAAAGTGTTAGGTAACCATTTCTGATATCTTAAATAATTCCTTTCGCTTCCTGTTAGTTTCAATACATTAACGTCTATAAATGAGCATATTTGTAAAATATTTAGTGGTCTATTAATTCCACAGTTTCACTTGACCGACGCACGAATAGAGTGATTAGGCCCATGGTAATGTTAATTTTACATAAGGCGGAAGAATACACAACATGGATACAAGTAGATCTTAATCAGAACTTTCAAAAGTGCTCAGTTTACCGTGAACAGCCTATAGCTAGAAATCAAATTAAAAATTACTCTACACATAATAATAATATAACTGTTGAATTTATTTGCTGGTTCTTTGTAACAATATAAAGCAACTAGTATTAATGACATAGTTCTGAAAATGTGTCAATGATTTTTTGCATCAGCTTCATCTTCTCCAACATAACATAGAAATGGTAGCAACTCATCACTTTCAAAATTTAAGAATTTGCCATTCACTTGCTCTTAGATTGCTCACAATTTTCTTCAGAATTTAGTGTATATACATGAAATGGACTACCTCCAATAACTTTCACACATTCATGTATGAAATTACACATGCTGTGGGTTTACGAACACTAGGAGCCACATGGTATTTGTTTACAAAATTGGTGTCGTCACTGACAGAATAGCTGTGGTGGAAGAATATAAAGTGTTTTAGCCCTTTTTTTTCCGTAGAAATGTCAAAATTTAGTAAAATTATATGAAATGGACTATACCAGTGGTATGAAAGGATTAACAAAGGGAAAACTCAGATGTTACTTATAAGCCGCCAGTATGTCTGATGAAAACAGAATTTCGTAAGGCACATTTCTGTTATGGTTCTACGGCACATAAGCACAACAGCATCACGGACACGTAAACGTACTGTCTAAATGTATTGCGGGCTGGGAAAAACAAAACGTTTCAAGTTTATTTATAATGAACAGGATGTGTGCACGAAAACTTATGTACAAAAGTAACATGATAAACACGTCAACTCCAAACCATTATGTGTACATAAATCCTTGCAGCAAACTGAAATCAAGTATTTGGTTTGCTACATGTTCGTTACCGTTGTATCTTATAGTAAAACCGGGTACTTGAAAATACGATAGAGCCATAACTAATTCTACGATTAACTCTGTGTTGGATAATAACGGCATTGATATAATGTGGCAAAACTAGGTGCATGAATTTTCTACCATAGACATACTGTAGTGTCATTCGGCGGCACTACTCTGCCTAAGGTCGGGCAGGATATAGTTGGTAGCCAGGCACGTTTGTTTTATAAACAGATTTTTATAATCTCTCTCACTTATTCCGCTACCAGTGAGTCAAAACCCTTAGCACCCCCCTTGCCTCCTCTTAAAGTGAACTTGAGTAACTGTGACAGTAATAATAAGTGCAGTCTATAGAACAGGAAGAAGGGCACATGCTGCATTGGCGGAAGCGCCAGACTTTCCCTCTCTACAGGCCAAACGAGTTGATAAAAATTAATATTTTATCTGACATTATTGTAGTTGCAAACGAGAGTGCTTGTATGAGAAAGCCACCTTCTCCTGTCTCTTACAGACATCCCCACCCACCCACGTTAGCAGCTGCTTAGTTCCACGCAGTAAGCAAATCTTTTCCTAGGTCAGTTACCATGTATCCGATGCAGCACTCGTGCATGCTGAACTGACTGTCCAACTATCTACTTCAACCACTCCTATTTTGTTGTGTGATATCAGTGTGTGTTCTCTTCCTTTTTTTTTTGTAGTTTGTTTTACCCGTAGGCATGCCCGAAATGGTAATAGATAGGCTTACCATACGTTCGGGATTAGCCCGGACAGTCCGGGATTTAAGCATGTGTCCGGGATTTTTGGATATCTGAGTGAAAGACCAGGTGGCCAGGAAATTTCAATCTGTTTTGATTTAGTGTTTGGCAAAATTTCATGCAGCGATGCTCAGCTAGACCGTCAAAACAAAGCAAAAGACAGTCAAACAGTCAATATTGGCAAGCGTTCATTGACAAGCCGTTGCTTACTTCGTTCGTTTTAAAATTAAAACTTTAGTTGTATCTTTTACGTGGTGAATTGTCAGTTAGTTACTGGAAATGGGCCCGAAAATAAAGTGTTCGTTTAATGAAAATCTTCAAAGTGAGTGTAAATTTCTCAAATCGTGTGAAAACAGCAGTGCTAGAATATGGTGTCTGACATGTAGCTCAGAATTTTCTGTAGAATACAGAGGACAACTTGACATTGAAGATCATGTGAAAAGTGATACACACAAAAAAGCGGTATGTGCAGCTTCATCTGCTAAGTTTACTTCTTTTTTAAAAAATAAAGTTGCAGGAGACATTGAGTGGCAATGCGCTGCAAAAGAGGCAGCATTTGCGTACCACACTGCAAAACATTTAAACCAATGTATTTTAGCTAAACAAAAAAAAAAAATACTTTTTGTTATTTACTAAAAAACAACCCCTTCCAAAAAAAATTTAGGGATATTGGAGTCTATAAATCATGGTAAGCCTAGTAATAGAACGTGTTCTAAATTTCTGCCATACCCATGGAGTTGCGACAGACAAGATGGCGGACTCTCCAGTAACAACCTCGATGCGTATATATCCGTTTATGAAAAATTTACAGTTTTTGTTAATCGTGTTTATGTACAAAATGAAACTTAATGTACGTATAAGTAATGGGAAACGTTAAAATTAACTCCCACGGTCATAATGAAAAAAATTAACACAGCTGTAACTATGGACTTCCTGTTAGCACACCATATTGAAAGTTGTGTGGTTAGCACAGTGGATTGGTGCGCGGGTTCATGCTGCATAATTTTATGTTTTAAGAGTTAAAATCTCAGCAGTGTGACTAACGTTTTAATTATTTTATGTGATACATTATTGCATTTTATAATCTAAGTTATTGCCAGAAGATGCTGATTTCAAGAATTTATTTGTATAAAAGTAATATTATAAACCAAAGCTAAATAAAGAGATCTACAGGCAGCCGATTGCACTGTGCAGTTAATTGCGTATTATTGCTTTTACACAAAAAAAAATTCTAGGAATGAAAGTTTACTAACAAAAAAATTATAAACAACAGTAATGTATCACATAAAATAACAAAAAAAATACGCATGCGCACACACACACACAGCGGACATTTGAACTCTGAAACCAAAAACTACACACCACAAACTTGCACACCAACCAACCGAGCTACACACACAACTTACAAATTACTAGTGTAAAAGCACAGTTTGATTTATATAGCTGGAGTGATGTCGCCCACACACACAAAATATTTATTATTAGTATTGATATTTTTGACTTCTTTTTGTCTCCTAACTGTATAAGCTTGTTTAATTATGGAAAGCACAAGATTGATTATTACACCTGTTGAAGATAAATATTTAAATAATGTTTTAATTAGTCACGTAAACTTCCATTGTGGATAACTATGAATACAGTACCTTGTTTTTATACACAAGCAGTGTCGTTTACTATCATCATTTTCTATATATTAATAGTCTAGTGTTTTACTCAGACATTTAAATAACATACAATCTTCAGGAAGAAAAAATCTTTGTACCTTTTGGATGTACCACAAAGCAAGTACATATAATATTTGATTGCATTTCTAGCCCTGCCAACTGCGGAATGTCTGCCATTTACAATTTTCTGTAAGCACTTTAGATAACGTGTGGGTATGAACTGATGGATTCTTTCTTCTCTTCTGCTACAGAAACGTTTATGCCTTCTGTTGTGCCCACGGGTATGACATAAGGTAGCAGAAATTGGGTATCGTGTAGGGACGGCTTATTATCTGTCACAACACAGTTCCAGACACAACGGTTTGGAAGGATAGCTAGCAGAAGGTTGACAAGCCTGTTTATGTGTGCCGCAGAGCTGCCGGGGTGGCGGAGAAGGGGTGTTTGAAGGAAGGGATGGCACACCGGGTGGTAGCAGGCTCCTCCTCGAGTTGGGGGGGGTGGGGGAAGCCATGCCTCGGTGCTGCCGCCTGGAGGAAGACTGCTGAATAACACTGCCGCAGATGTAGGAATTGAACAAAGGAGACTAAAGAATTTTTCTCTTTCAGTTTTCTCAGAAACAGTGACATCATGAAACCGAAACTGTATTAAATTTTCTTGGCTATTAGTGACTGGACTTTAAAACCATGTTAACCATTTATGACAGAGGATGTGGACATGTACGAACAGTAAATGTTTCCAGCCAATGGTTAGTCATGTTTGTGTTTCCAACCCAATGAAGGGCGTTTGGCGTGTACTTTTTTTTTCTCTTCATGTTTATTATAGAAATATCTTGAGTTGGATGTAGGTACCTTGTAGTGCGTTTTCTTTAGTGAAATGTAATATTATTCAGCACATGTTTACCGCTTCGTTAAAACTGCTCGTTCCGCCATTTTCTTTACCGCCTTTTACAGTGAAGTGACATGAATATCCTTTACCTATATAAGTTTAAGTTTGTTTGTATCAGGAAATGTACGTAGTGTTGAGTTTACTGAATGATTTTGCAAATAAAATATATAATGCTAGTGACGGACAAACGTGGTTTTAGTGGTAAACTCGCAAGGATTGCCATAGAAAAATACATGTTCAAGAGGTTGCAAACTTTACAAACAGTAAGTTTGCATGTTTTGTATACGTATTTGTAAACCAGTAACAGAAATATTGAAATGCATGTGGCCTGAAAAAGCAACACTTTCCACACTTTTCTAGTGCGTGAATAATATTTGTTTTTTTTTATCTATATTGTAAATTCAACGAGTGTAAGGTTAACTGTGGTCAAAGTGTGTGCATTGTTTATATATTGCTGCATCTGTACGAATATAAACAGTGATGTATGTATCACATTTTGTTTTTTCATTAAAGTTAAAATTTTCCACTGCTCCATCGGAAAAATATGCAACTCAAAATGCTACACTCTCGTAAGAACATCAAAATAATGTCATCTCACAAAAGACGTGTTAAAATAAAGCGCGCATCCCCCCCCATGCGTAAACACACACTGTTTCCTTTTTCTCTCAAAATAAAATAGAGTCCCAACAAATTTATCTTTGTAATTAAAAAATAAAGTAGGTTGGAATGCCATCCTAGCTATAACATCCTACATTAATTAATGGATGGAAATTATCTATCAGTGCCTGCCATGACAGAGAACATGAGGGAGGAAAATGCAAGAGTGCTTTGGACTCGAAAACATTTGTTTACAAACTTCTTTTTCTTCAGTGACAAAACAGCTGCGGTGGAAGGATACATTGTGGTCGTGCTACTTTTCTAGAACTGTCAAAATTTATCCCACTTACATGGAATGGACAATAATGAGTATTACAGGTCTTATACATTTCAATTTTTATTGAACTCAACATGATGATTAATAACGTTAAAAGTTATCGATGTACATATCATTTCCTCATCTACCAAAATCCTGGATGTTTGGAGATTTTTGAAAGACCCCTGAAAAACTATAGATAGAGAATCCACTGCATATCTAAATTGAAACATTTGCCTAAGCCTAACTAGTGTAATGTAAGGTGAATGTTTTAGATATATTATTAAAAAACTGGCATTGTTCAATTTATCATTTCGTACTCATAAGTATAGTAAAAAAAAAAAAAAAGAAGAAAAACAGTATTGATAGACAGAATAAGTTATAATGGCTTATGTGAAAAGAGAATGTGTGCATGCAGAAGGGAGAGAATGAGATGTATTGTACTCTGTTGGACATTATTTACGTCAAATAATATTGGCTTTTCTTTCTGTGTAGGAAACTGTTGAGTCCAGTGTGATGCTTCCCCACAAGTAGCAGATTCTGCTCTGCCCCCAACGGCATACAGAGGATGAAAATTAAGTTTTTACACTTTTCCAGTAGGCATGAATATTCCTAGTGGGCTGATTTGTCAGTGAAAACATGTGCAGAGTACAAATAGTAATAAACTTATTGCAGACTATGCTCAAACTATTTACAAAACCATTGCTGTTGCATCAGTTATGCAAGAAGAGAAGTATGTGAGTTATTGAAAGCTTAAATGCAGTGCTTCCTGTATAAAAATTTACTGTGACCAGCTTGAGAATTTCTATTTTAAATGTGTACAATTTTGTCTAAGATAAGTTCTAGTAAACATATTTTAAAATGGGATTAACTGTTTCTATTGCACCTTTTTTTTTTTTTTTTTTTTTGTCATATTGTCGAGAACTTTGTGGGAAGGGAAAATACACCTTATATCAGCCCAAGGTAACCTCTGTTGTATACAGTCGTGACGCATACTGACATTATTAATTAAAACTCCGCCTCACCTTCATGTGACATCACATCACCCTGAGTGGGGTTTGAACACAGGACGACTTTTTTCCAGAGCCAATCTGCACATCCCCAGGCAAGGGGCACTCGAGGAAATGGTAGCTCAGGCTATCTTAATTCTTCAGACCTTCACCCAGTGACCCCAGAAGAAGTTTTCGAACTACACACACACACACACACACACACACACACACACACACACACACACACACACTCTCTCTCTCTCTCTCTCTCTCACTCTCTCTCTCCAGCATAGATTAGTTAGGGTCAGTTGTCATGTGTACCTATCTTGTTTTCTACTCTTGTAAGATTAGCCCCTGGTCCCCTTCACCTGGTTTAATGTAGGCTACTTCTGCCGGTTACAGTTCATTGATAGCTATGGCCACCGTGTCTATTACTCTAGGGAATAAGCACGTTATCTTACCTAACACCAAGTAGTTATTCTAGGATGTATTGCATTTCCGCACTTGTAGGAAGCATACTCTATGCTAAGACTGCGCCCCATCTTTGAGAGCATTAATCCTTGTGGGCGAGTCACGTAATTTTAAAACAGTAATTGAGATGGGACACGTGCCTACAGAGTACATTGGAGAGCCCCCAACTGATACTAGACACGTGATCATAGATTGTACTGTTTTCATGACGCATCCAGAAGCAGTCACGTTGCCACCTCACTTTCACTACAAATTATTGCTCTTTCTACGAGATCACTGGCTCCTTTGAGGATGGTTGCGGTATATCACCACCAAACTGCTGGAGGGTAGCATGGCCCGCTGGAGCATCACAGCCTCCATGAGCGTGCAGGAAGGCAACAATATGTTAATTCCTCTACGCCAAGCAGGTAAGGGGTCCAGGCACCTATGCATGACATCAGAAAGTTCAACCCCCAAGAGGTGGGGCCAGCATCCCCTTCACCCTTCTGAGGACCTACAAGATCAAATGTTAAGTATGAATAGAGCTTGCAGACAGAGCCTCGGGGCAGTTTGATGCACCTCCCTGCTGTAATTGGCTGGAGTTGACAGCTAGGGGTAAGCGCTAGTCTGCCTTGTTACCCACCGTAATGGCCAGCGATATCTAAACAAGGTAAAGCTAATACTAGAACTCCTCTTCTGCATCGGCAGCCAGGGTCCTCCAGAGGGTCCTCGACGGTCAACAGCAACCAACAGATCCGGAGATCCCACCAGCAACCAGAGGGTCGCCACCTGTTCTGTGACCTCCAGTTTGAAACCTTCGGATGCCGATGCCACCAGAGGGTCCTGCCAACGCCGTTCTCTTTCTTGGCAACATTTCCTCAAGGTATCCATCTGGTCACCACGACGATGTCCCCTTTGGGTGCTAGTCACACCACTTCAGCATCCTTCAGGCGCTGAATTCTCAGAAATTAGGTTCCTTCAGAACTTGTCCTTAATATGGAAATGTAATTTTAATTGTGGCTTTTAATATTAATTAAATTTGCTAGTCTAGCCTTAACACACATTTGAGTAACTATTTGATACCAGGGAACTTTCCCTGATCATAACGCCACCTGTTTAATAAATAATTTTAATAATTATTAAATTCATTATATATATGGGGGGGGGGGTTCCCTCTTGTCTATTTACGTTTTAATAAACAAACGTATTTTGAAACTAACTTTCTTTGATTTCACTTGGTATTGCTTCTTTACATGTGGAAATGCACGACAGAATATCTCCCTACGCCGCCTCCGCTGTAAAAGGCTGAGAGAAAAATGTGCTCTGACTACTTGACCCATGGTGAGCCACACTTGTGTGCCACTGAATAAAACCACTGCAACACATACACCCTGTTTATTTCACCCACCGCTGTGAGGCTGGGCCTGGAATAGCAGAGTGTGCGAACCCGTTGGCAAGCCAGGGTGTTCAGCCACACACATTAGGGTCACGGGATACACCGGCTAATTCCAAGTGTGTCATATGGCACACTTTTGCCATATAATCACAAGGGAGGAAGTTTAATGTACAAAATATATTGAACATGCTAGTTGCCTATAACTTAGTCAAGCCTAAACCACTATTTCAGCTTCCTTCTCAGTTACCCAAAGGACCGCACCAAAAATACTCAACTATTATTAAATACAGGGAAGCCTTTTTAGTATTGGATCTTATTTGATCAAAATACCCTTTCAATCAACTGCTCTCCTATGGCTATGAGGACTCTTCGACACCACTCCACTGCAGCCAACATTGGCCGCTGTTCAGCCGCCACTTTCTACACGGTCAACCAGACTAGCAGCGAGGAGCAACGTGACCAGGAGTTAATAAGGTACAGCGTTAAATGCTTACCACCCCAGACTTCGTGCTTGTCAGGAAGCCTACCAGACCATTGTTATATAAAGGCAAAGACCCAACCATTAATTAAATTCTCTTTGTTTGACATTTCTCTAATTTTCTTGACGATAGTGGCTTCACATTGGTGGTCGTCGTCCTCTTCCATGGTCAAAACACACACTACTCACACAACTTCAAATTCCGATTGACATTGAAAGTCCCGGGTTCAAATCTCAGAGAGGATTCTAGCAAGTCCATGATATGAAGCCCCTTGCCCCAACATGGCAGATATCACGCCTACCCGGTGCATTTGCTAACTCGCGTAAAGTAACCTTGGTCTTGTGTCTCGACTCTGACCTACGTCAGTCTCTTAGTTTATGTGTGAAATGTCTTGTGTATTGTTTAACTTAATATTTTCCCAAACGAAATGTGTACACTACGCCAATGTGGGGTGTTAACAGAGATAGTTCTTACTAGTTCGTTAGGACAGGCCAGCCGCACCCCTACATACACGTTGGTCACCATACTTAACTTAATGGTGACAATAATTGGCGCCCAATGTGGGGCATGAGCTTCAAAAAGTTCAGGCGTGGTAGTTTTGAACAAGCCAGCCACCCCCACAGTAGCTTTAGCAATGCTACATTAAAAGCGCCCAACTTAACCTTTTTGCATATATTCATGCCCGACGTCACGACTCTACGGTTTTAATAGGCTTAAAACACCACAACCCCTAGCATATGTAATCTTGACTAGACGGCTGTACGTATAACTTACACACCAATTGTTACGTATCAGACGATACTTATGATTTACCATAGGTACCCCTTAGAGCCTAGGGAAATATTGATATACAGTGTATTAACTTTGATGCGTGCCCTACCTTGTGAGGTAGTGGTTAGGCCACTGACTACCATCTCAGGACTTCAAGTAAGCCTACAGCAGCATAAATGGCTAACGGTCTGGACCCGACGGGTTGTGGAAGGGTCAGTTATCACAGTGGGCCGCTTGGTTGTAGGGTACCATCGGGATTGAGGGGAGTAAATCTCAGAGTGAGGCGAATGGATGTAGATTCCTGTCTATGGAGTTCTACCCTTCTAATTATTAGGGTTGCCAATAAAAGGGATGCCAGCTGTCCCGGGGGTATGATGTGATGATGCAATTATGCAGGCGTGGGGGTAGAGGCGAATTATCTGGATGGGGAAATTTTTACAGGTCGATTGGGTTGACGTGAACGAAATCTGACAAGGGTCGTGCCGCATGTGACTTGGGGACTGCCTTTGACGGGAGTCGAACCTGTACTTTTTACCCAGATGCCAGCTTGATGAAGCAAAAGTTGGGTAGCTTTGTTTCTGTTGGATGGTGAGTTCGGATGTGCTTACCCAAGGTGAGTTTGATGATGCTGGATATCTTAGGGACTTGGCATAGTGTCCTCAGGGGTAGCGCAGACTATAGTTGGTAACTGCTCTACTAGATAAATGTAATTTTGTGTAGGATACCCGGGCTAATAGGTGCCTAAATTGTGATCCAGCGGGGACGCATGCTCAAGGTGAACGAATAGCGAGGTAGGACGAGGGATGGTTTAGTTACTCTGTGGCAGAGTTTCGACCTCTAGCGTGGTACTTAGAAGGGCGTCGGCTATCTCGGTTCTCGCTAGGGCGCAGCGTTCCTTGCCCCATTGCCTGCTCTGTGTTCCACCTCTCCTATTATATATCAGGTCCCTGGTCAATTAGGTGACTAACTAAGAATGATGGTAAACTGACAAAATTAGACTGACGTGAAGTTTATTTTGTGAGATAATGAAATTGGAAAGTCCCGGTTAATATCAAAATTACAAATGATTATAATTAGCTGACTGTCTGAACAAATATAAATTACGTGAACTGAAAGAAATAAGTGAAGGCGAGCCTGGAGAAGTTAATTATTAAAATTTCCAAAATCTTACTCAGACAAGAATCTACTGTAATTTACATGCACTTTCACTGCATAACAAAATTTACCCGGAGTTTATCAGCAGATAAACTAAGACGCATAGGCTTATTGCCACGGAGTCATAGAAGTTGACTTGGGTAAAGGGTACTGGGGTCGTGGAGTAGGTTTGCCTTTGAGAAGGAGTCTTCTCTAATGACACAGAGCAAAGTGACGCACACGAACAACTGAGAACTTTATAAACCAATAAACATTGTACAAAAATAAAGGATAAGTGAAATGAAAAAACATAGATAGTACCTTTCGCACCATCTTATCTCACTGACCACTCAAATCCATCCTAAGCAAATCTACTGTGTATTAATTTTAAACGTGGCAACAGGTGCAGAGTTAGTCTTATTGCAGTTGTAAGTTATCAGCCACAAGCTGAACGGTGAGTTTGTCACACTCAAATGAGAATGAGTGAATCAAATTTGGCCAAACTGTGATATCAAAATAATTCACCCAACATAACCTTGCAACAAGTAAATGCAAATTTGCACAACAACCAATAATAACAACCTAATACAGTATCGAACATCCTGCATATTGGATCTGAAAACAAATATGTATAACTCGTAATAAGTTCCCTTCACGAACTGTAATATCACTGTCAACTGTCGCAGATCTGTGGATGTATCACTATTCTTTATGCATTTGGTGCAAGGCGATTAGCAGGGTAGTATTAAAAATGATACACTTGCGGTGAACTTACCACATCACCATCTTCAATCACACTGGTACCATGAACTACTTGCAGCGAAGCCATGTAGTTGAAGAAATTAGTCCATGGGGAGATATACAACACATGATGTTAGGGCCTCGTGTAAGTATATACAAGTCTTACACAATACCACGAACACAAGAGAAATTACTAAAAATCAGCAAAAGTACACTGATTTGAAATCACAGTAAACTATACCATGGGTCTATTCATTGGAAGATAAAACACCATGTGTACTACAAACATTCCTCAAGTTTTCGACTTCTAGTAACACTTTAAAACTGGAATTGTTTTTAACAATTCTGTGTTTACAACATAAATATTATCACACACACATACATATGCAGGAACAAATTTGTAACAGAGAAAAACAAATGTTGGCACCCCACAAAAGTAATTTATTACTTTTATTTAGTTTTGGAACAAGGTAACATCATTTTGGAATGTAAAGTTTACACGCTCACAACACAAGCTGCCAATGACAATTCATTACACACTCAATGCCTTGTTACTTGGATGAGATATAAAAAATAACTGACCAACTATTAATCTCTGTGATGGTTTAAAAAATACAACACAAATGTTACATTTCTACTCTGGGCCAACAATATTACAGAAATGCAAAAAATGATCTAATACTGTTAGGCATTTAAGTCCCAGGTAATTTATATGGGATATTTTGTGGGAATGGCAAGGGGGAGGGGTGTGGAAACACTTTATATGTACATGAGTTACAGACACTTTGTACACATATTCTACATCTGCAGCAAAATTGGGACAGGGTGGGAACTGAAGTACTGTATTACGAGGAATCACACATGAAAATTAACACTGTAGGATAATAAATATGACTTGCTAAAATACTGAATGAAGAACTTTTTGAGTATGGACTTTTAAAACTTTCCACAATTATTACCTTGAACATCACAAAACAATGCAAGCTAATCCACAGAAATGACAAAACATGAGTTTTTACAGAGTATAACACACTGTAAATATCCAACAGGATTACAATAAAAATGCACACTCAAATTTTCCCAAAGGTAACATGTAAATCATCTAAAAACAACAAACATTACAAACTTCCTCTTAAAATACAGCATAAAATTCATTCACTTTCCCAATTTGCCACATTAAAAACTTATGCAAAAACAAATAACTGAAAACACGTATCTACATCTTTATATACAAGTGTCACTTTTTAATGTACTTTCACCAAGTCTGCTAATAAACGTACTACGATGATGTGAAATGAAACACTCATGTTGGACGAGGATGGAGCAGTAGGGTTGGCTTTAAGTATCAGAGTATTTTTTCATCAATTACATATTTTAGAAAAATTTTAATTGCCAAAGTATTTCTCTCCCAGCTTGCATTTTAAAAACATTTCAAATTCAGATGTGTATAATGAATCTAGGAGCAGCAGGGCCTATAACCACTAACACTATCACACTGAAGGAATCTCGTATGTTACACCAACCACTTTTACACACTTCCCCATCATTCCATTTGCACATGGAATAACTGAAGCATGGCCAGGATCTGTTTAAGTACCAGCCAAGTTCCTACTGCTGAATTATTGTCAACAAGTGAGATGATCATGCTTGGCTCAGTAATAACAGTGATACATAATGACCAACAAAAATACTATGAGGCAGGGAGAAGGCCAACGTCCTGCTACACCTTTGTGTCGACCATGTCTACGTTGATCTTGTAGTACACATATGGGTAGTACTCCGATTGGCCGAACCCCAGGCCAGGGATGTCCACGCTCTACAAGCATAATAATACAAGCTGCTTTTAGCACTTCTTTTATGGCTTATCTTTTGTGCTAAATATTGTACAAATGTCACATTCATAAAAGTTTGTATGAAAAAAACTGCTTTTAATGTCATACATAATAAACAACCAAAGCTGGAAAGATGTAATTTATTAAAATTCAATATTTGTAATTCAATACTTTTAATTTTCTATTCCTACTTGTTCTGATGTACTGTTTGTCACAGTTACAGTGGACGTCTCGGTCATATATTTTGTATTTTTACGCAGCACTCTTAGCCTTACGACCTTACCGCGCTTCGGCCTTCCAATAGAAGGGGAAGAGGAATCGCGTCCTCTCAAGACAGGAAGGCCAAGATTAATGTGACCGGTGGCCAGACCCAAAGCCCAAGCCTGGCACGTCCGCACATCCTCGCCCCCTCTGCCACAGAGGTTCCGAGATCCTCGTCCTCAGAAACCAAGCATGTGGTCTGGCCGGAGTTCTATCCATACCACTAGTGCCTTTCCAAGGCACAACCGGAGCAGGTTGCCGCTCACCGCCCGGTCTGTCATCGAGAGTGGGAATCTCTCCAGACCTCCTCCAGCATAAGGAGTCAACCACTACCAGCACGAGTCCATCCCTATGATCGGACACCAGAGAGAACCTCATGGTGGGGCCAAGCGATCGTCCCGTGCTACCACTTACTTTCCAAGGCTATGCCCAGTGAAGTCTTCTCAACCACTTGTGGAAGGTAATTCCTCTTTCCACTCCATTCGGGGGATAATATCAGCATTGAATAACCTACTGTTTGTCACAGCAAGAATGGATGTTCCGGCCTGCAAATTTTATTATTCATCGGCCCACCGAGACTATGCAACAAAGACACAGAGGTCTTATGCATGCCGCTAGATAGCTACACCAGTATGTCAGTATGCTTTGCGGCCTCCTCCATTTTCCGAGCCGGCCAGTGATGTCACAACTCCATGAAACTATGTTATCACCACCCCCTCTCTCTGATGTGCAACCCCTCGCCCATGAACTCATCAATGACAGCAGAGAATACCTCCAGCAGAGTATAAATAGCAGGTCACAGTCTGCAGATGCCAGTTGTTCATTGACTCATCTAAGAGCCACAACGGAAGACTAGTATTCATTTTTTTCACCATGCTAGCAGCTGAAGGAACTGATCAGTCTGCAACCTCCAGCTACACTCCTAGCTCTACCTTCCTTCTTTCACCGCACTATTAGTGCCGAAGCAAATATCTACTCCTTGGTCTCCACCCATCCTGTCTTAACCTTGCTTAGTCTTCACTGCATTTGTGCAGAATAAATCAAACCGTTACGTCATCTACACACTCAGGCACTGTGGCCATCTTCTGGGCAACAATTGCGTAGGGAGTTAGCACAATTTTAAATAGTTTTTACAGCGCTCGTCTACCCCACCTTTGTTAGTTCAAGACCAGGTCATCTCTATCTGGACAGCGTAGGTTAAAGCTTCCCTAAAACTCTTACCTACATAGGAGGTAGTGTGATACCACTTGTTTATTTCCTGTAAGTTAGAATAAACACAGTGTATTATCTGACTCAAGGGTACCCCTTTCCTGTAGATTTTTCACTATCCCAGTTGACCTCACACCGCTGAGAGAAACACAGGTGACCCGGGAAACTTACCTCATTCGAGCCAGAACACTGTTTGAATCCCTACATGCACACTTAGCAACGATCAGTCTTTCTGCATACCTCTGTAGGCAGAATGGTAGAACTCGCACACAGGTACTCTGCTTCTCGATTTCAGCTTGTCCGCTCTGTGCTCGCCCTCTCCACCCCATTTAGGGGCCAGAGGGGTCCTTCCCCAAGTAGGGAAGACTTGGGCTGAGAACCTATACCCACATGCAAGGACTGTTGACGGTGAGGCCTAACTCCCAGTGCTCACCGCGTTTAGGTGCCGAGCACTGTGATAGGGTGTCCGTTCGCTTGGGAGACACTTCACGTGGCTCGAAATGTTTTAGAGTAACAAATTCCTTGCATTTCATCTCGCAGATGCCAGGAGAGTTCTGATCTCCTGATGCCTTACTCCCGTCGTAGTGGTATATGTGAGAAGGTGAAGCAAGTGCTGACTGTCTCTAGGCATTTACAAGAACTTACCCTTACCCGTGTCGCCTACATCAACCAGCTCGTGCATAAGGAACACGCACAGGCTCTATGCAGTCATCTAGTACCAGTTACACCGGAGATCCCCAAGGACTTTTTCGAGGCTCCGATACAGGAACTCCGACGAGGAGATTCACCCTTGGATCGCTGAATACCTCAGCCAGCTGGATCAGCCACCAACAACTCAGACTGCTTACTTCCGACTTGGAATCAGTTACTCTGCCCCCACCAGCACCTTCAAACGTCAGAAGTCACAATACTAATTTACCTGCAGCACACGTACACCCACTAGAAACCCCCAACGTCAAGTCAGACACAGAGAGTACGCATCATCCAGGTATCTTACCAAGAACACTTAACTTGAAGTGAAAAATCACTTTGCCCAAACCCAATTTTGTGCCCTGCCGCAAAGCTACCAAGCCAATTCTCTACACTGGATGTGCACCAGTGCTACGTAGGGATTAAGTTAAACAAGTGACTCCGCCAGAAGGGGTGTGACTGACCTAGCTGTAAAACCAAACTCCCCTTGACGTAGTGAACATCTAGTCCGTTGAGGTGCCACGCGTCAGTATAGTGGAAATAGCAATCACATGGCAGGTATTTGTTACTGAATTTTAGTCTCCCGATCAACCATTACTAAATTCTAATTTTGTAAAGAGTGAAACACTTTTTTTGGTTTCAAATCCTATTGCAGGAAATACGAAAATTTGCCCACAAAATGCACGAGAGATATCATTTGTAGCAATTTAGTCAAAATTTATTTAAAATGTTAACAGGCATGTATTAAACGAGCCCAATGAAAACTCTCACAAGATTTCATATGTGGTAACTAGCAATAGAACAGAACCACCACACAAATACACTTTCAATAAATAATCCATACTATCCTTGTAAGATAGTGACAACAAATCAACACTGTCTGGATACTTTAAACAAATTGTGATACTTTTTATTTGTATTATCTTAGTTCAGATAAGTAGCCTACACATACGTAAATACATAACCATTATTTAATTTTTTAATGTGGGTATGCATGTAATAATGCAGTATTGTTAACTTTATTGCATACACAGTACGGAAAAAAAAAAAAAGCAACTGTATTAATGCAAACATAATAAATTTTTTACAGCAATAGAAATGAAACCTACTATTCTAAAAAAAAATATTTATGTTAAAATAACATTTAATGCAGTGTTTTAGTAAAGGTTTCAGTTTACTATATAAAGCCCATAACACTGAATCTAGTACTTTTAAAAATTAAATTTACCGTAAAATAACAACACAAAATTGCGACAACAATAAATACTCTCTGTGTATGTGTGTGTTTGCGTGTGCATGCACGCACTTTTTTTTGAGAAAAATTGTCCATCTTAAGCTAACTTTACATCCAGGGCTGCCACTGATTCCGAACAAAAATCCTGGAACCTGGAAACCTTTAACCATAAATATCCTGAAAAATACAGGTATCATTAAATACTGAAAGTCATCAGAAAATTATTTGCTGCTGAATTATCACACTAATTTTGGTGTGGCCGCAACAAAAGTTTGAGGCTATGTCACTATAAGGAAAAATGTTTGACACTAACTTTGTGAATTATAGATTCAATTTATAGGCAAGTTGTTTTCACAAACAAAATTGGCCACACAATAATTTGGCATAAATTACAACATTATTTTCTTTCACAACAAAGGTTGAAAGAGACAAATTTACTTTTAAAGATCTTGGGCTTTTTTGAGTTGAGTTGAGAGATTTGGACAACTCTTAACAAGGAGTTGAGAGCCGTTGAGGATTGAAATGAGGTGAGAATGGAGCAGCACCACAATGCAAGGGCAGGAGAAATGGGAAATACCCGAGAAAACCAGCTGACAACAGCATAGTCTGGCATGATTCCCATGAGCGAAAATCCGGAGTAACCCGACTGGGGATCGAACCCGGTTTACCATGGTGGGCGGCAATTGGCCCCGGAATTTTTTGAATGTTTCGGTGTTGCCATGACATCGAAAATAATTCCCCCCCACTGTAAATACTAAGGATAGAATTACATGTGTTCCTATTGACACTTTTTGTTAACAAAATGTTCATGTAACCTGTTTTGTCTACAAAATAATGTATGAAGTATTTTTTTATTTGAATGTTTTTTTTTGACCTTAAGATAAAAATTACTAAATCCTTGCCATATTAGTTTTGCCTGTTGGAAATGTTTAAATACGCATATGGGAAAGGTTAATTCAATAAACAAATGTGCATTATACTCACAAAGCAAGTTCCTGAAATATTCTTGAAATAGGTTATTTTCTCATGACAATTTTTGTTAAGTAACAATTTCACATGATATATGTTTTATTTTGTTAGTTTTTAAATTCTAAATGGCCCTCTAACAATTTTCCAGAATAATTACTGTTTATTTTAAGACTTTGTGAACTTTTAACTTTGGAATCATGATACACCAAAATAATAGCAGCATGGCATGTTAAAACAGATTAATGCCACGATTTTCTGACTAAACCTTACAAAATTCTAATACAAATTACGAAAAACTAAACTTCAAATATATTGGAACACAGCCATGATTAATTTGCCCACTCTATATTGCTGCCTAAATTGAGCAGAATTGGCAATTATTAAGTTTTATGTTCATTATCACGTAATTATGGCTGTTAACCACACCAAACTTATTCTTCTATGGAATATATGCTTCAAAATGCTATTGCTGGGATAGAAAATTTTTCAATAAACCATTTACATTTCAAAACACACATACGAGGTTAACTGTTAATGTAAAAAAATTACGCAAAACAGGAAATACTGAGTAAAAGTTTTATGATGAAAGGTAAGTGAATAGTTGAAACGTAAAGCATGTGCCAGAGACGACAAAATTATTTCTATTATCAATTACTTCTAGATATGTGTAGCCAGAACAGCAAAGCTTACATGTAGTTCAAAATCTCGCCACAGCGAGTGGTAAAGTTATATATATATAGTTCTCCAAGATGCATTCTTGTAATGCATGTGTACATCTATGGTGCATGGCCATTTGTAAATATATAACACATAAATCATATAAGTGAATGGCCAATAGAAAATATTCCTAATATTTGGATGAAATCCATCAATCCGTTTGAAGTATCAAAATATATATCCTAACCTATCTCCAGCAAATTGTTTTACCATACTACATTTCTGTTATACACTGAACACAAGTTTATAGAGCACTTTCGAAAACAATCTTAGAAAAATGTCATCCTACCTGCCTATATTCTAAAGGTTAGACTGACTGGTATGCACCCCGTAAAATTGCTGACGGCAGGGAGAAAGTACAGTAAAACCCCATTTTTGCATTACAGTACTATTAATAAGATATTCATTTCCCGCTGTTTGAACCATTTTCACATGTCTGCAACATGTAAACAAAATTAATCTCATAGCACCACCAAAAACATATAGAGAATGATGCAGTTATGACACACCATGGAGGTCAAAACATGGGCATGGGATTCTGATCACAGCACCATGTAGATTGGTCGTCGTTTAGATCTAGAGTGTGCGACAGTGCTTCATATCTCAAGATGTTAGCATTGCACAATAAAACAACCAATCTGACTTCCTTGAGATAGAAGTGTTTTTCATAGAACACATGCACACCTACGGTATTTGTTTACGAATAATGTGTAACATTCAAATATACTGTTATATTGTGGAAGAAGGTGCAAGTAAACGCCAACAAACTGGGCATTAATGATAATGGTGTATCAAATGGTTGCATAAACCATTTTAAAGAAAGACACAAACTTGTTTGGGTGGTTTGTGGTGAAAGCTCCAGTGCAGATACTTACTGTATACATACGGAAAAAATAATATCTGCCTGCTGACATTGAAGGATATGAGCCTAGACATTTATAATAGTGACAAAATTGGACTGTTTTATTCGGTGCGTCCAAGGAAAACAACATATTTCAAAGGCAAACAGTGCCATGGTGGAAAGCTAAGTAAAGAGAGACTGACAGTTGGGCTAGTAACAAATTCCAATGGCAGCAAAATGCTACAACCACTTGTTATTGGTAGTTACTAGGGATGGGCTGATACAGATTAACCGACCGATACTACCACCATTGACAGAGGAACATTATCTGCCGATTATTATTCACAGATTAGTAGCATCGACTCATTTATTTAATACAATGTTAAATAACCCGGCATGCTACATCTCGTAAAGCATTACAGCATCCACCAATCAGATATTCTGTCCAAAACCCAAAATATATTTGGGACAATTGTTTTTCGACAATTTGTTCCTGTTGTTTACATTTTACCATATTTCGTGTTTGTACATTCACCAAAGATTGTGTGCATCATTAGTTTTTGGACACTACGTGAATGCGAAACAACACAGTTAATCAACAACTGATGCTATCGAGAGAATTGTTTACTTCCTGCAAAAGTTTTTTGTTTTATTTTCTTCTTGTGTTTTTACTGCATTCATAGGCAGGCGACAATGAGAAAGCAACCTGTATTGTTATTCTTAAGTGTTTACTGCACTTGTAGGTTGGCAACAATAGAAACGAATCACACATTCTATGACACTGTTGCTATTGTAAATGGGAAGTGAAAGCAAATACACTAGATTTTGACGGGCCTAGTTCTTATTGCAAACTGCCAGTTGCGACTTTGGTTAGAATGTTAAAGGTCTGAATAAGACTCTGCAAGTAATAATTGTCAAAAATTGTCGCAAATAAATCAGTTGTCATTGTAACCAAGGGACTGACTATGGCTAGGCCGACTAAGGAATACTAAGTGAAAATATTAATATAAATAAAAAAAATTCGCTCAATTTCGAGTGAATATTTAATATTAAATTGATTTCAGTAAGTTCTTTTTAATGACATCTTTACGCTGTTGGTTTAAACAAAAATGCATGTTGAAGTTATGTATGGTATTTCTCAGCTGTATTGTCTGGTAACAGTTTTTCCTTGACTGTTAAGTTACTTACTTGCCGAGCTAAATTATCTATCTTATCGGTTATTATTAAAATTAGTGTTGTATTTAATTTATATGCTGTAGACACTTAATACAGTGTTTCAGGGGTTCACAAAACTGAATACTCAAATTTAAGTAATAAAAGAATATTTCAAAATATTGGGAATTATGATTGTGCTCATCAAAACTGGTATCGACATTGCTGTAATCAGCAGATTGGCAGTTGAGAATCTGTATCATAGGTATCAGAAAAATGTGGTATCGGCCCATCTCTTAGTAATTACCACAACCCAAGGTGTTTTAAATATATCAAAACTTTGCCAACAAAATACCAGGCTAATAAAAAAGCATGGAATACATCCAAAATATTTGAGCATCATGTACATGTGTTGGAAGCTTCTATGGGTGCATAGAACGAGAATATTTTGCTCTTTGTACACCAGTCCAGTTCATCCACAGAACATTACATTGCAAAACCTTAAATTTGGTTTTCTTTTCTGTGAATTGCAATTGCAAGGACTTCGGGATCATACATGCTTTCAAGTCTCATTACCAAAAAAGGTTAGTGCAGAAAATTCTTTGTCTTTTGGATAGTGGGAAAAATCAGCATGAGAAGACAATAAGTACTTTGGGTGCAGTCCACTATATCTCCTATGTGTGGAAGGAAATGACACAAACCATAATTGTGAACTGCTTCAGGAACATGGAGTTTCCATGTTCATCAGTTGCCAGTGTTCATGTGGATGATAGAAATTTAAAAAAGAATCTTTGGTGCAGATGACAAGGAAAAATTTAGTTAGATACACCATTCACAGACACCGTCGTAACTGACATCCATGTGATAACAGTGCAGTCAGTTGAGGACACTATCAGTTCCCATGTGGACAGACCATGAAAATTATGAAAACATTTGTAAAAAGAGGAAGAAATCATGCGGCCCCCAAAAAAAAGCATTACAAGCTATTTATGTTTTGTTCTCTGGATTCATCTGTGAGGATTGTGTTTATGATCATTCCAATTTCATAAACCAAAAAAGAGGCACATTAAAAGTAGGCAGTTAGAGGAAATTAAACTTTCTGGAATTTTCAAAGCTCAAATAAATTGAAAGTGTAATAAGATTTTTTTGCTGTAAATAATTAGCCTACAAATTTTATGTTTATCATCAATTTTGTGGGCTTTATTGTGAATATTTGAAGTTGGAAAATGCAACAGACTTTTTCAAAACTAATAATTTAAGCAAACTCTGTTAAGTATGCTATACTTTCATGCCAGCGTAGTTTACCTTTAATACACTCATTTGCAAAAAAAATTGAAAAAACTGAAAATGCCATCGCAGAGGCACGTAAGTGGGTACAGGTACACGACATGATAGTATAAATTAAACATATCAAAATAGTGTATCACACCAAGCATATATTTCAGGGGAGCCAACAGTTACAGGATTCACTAAGTATGGTGTTGAACCACCTGTGCCATGGAGACAGGCAAGCAATATGGTCAGGCATGGAGGCATACAGATGTCTGATGTTCTCCAGAGGAAGATTCTGCTACAGCTGGTGCAACTGCCACTCCAAATCCACCATAGTTGCAGCTGGCTGAAGTTGCTATCCAACCTGGTATCAAATGTTCTTGATGGGCAAGAAGTTGGGGGACCTCGTTGGCCAAGGAAGCATGTTGACATCATCACAAAGGCAGGCCAGAGATACCCATGCTGTGTGAGGCCAGGCATAATACTGCTGGAAAATGGGGAAAGGAAGCGCACATAGTCACAGAATTTCCAGGATGTATTGCCATATCTTCAGGGTTCCTTTAATCACTAGCAGTGGAGTGTGGGTATTGTAGGAAATGGCATTCCACACCCATTAACACTTCTCGTTGGGGTGGTGTGCTGCTCTACAATGAAGTGCATGGATCACTGTACTGGTCAGGACACTTCTGGACTTGAATTCGGCAGTCAACTGTATCCAGACAGAATCAAGTGTTTGTCGCTGAACACCACTCATTGCCAATCTGCTATAGTGCCCCTTTCTGGCAGAATGTCACTAGTGCTCAGCAATGCTCAGGTCATAATGGTATGCATTGTAAAGGACATCGCAATGACAAATTCTGCTCTGCTAACCACTTGGATGGTGTGCGATGACACATCTGAAGCGCTTACAGCCTGTCGCACGATGAAACACTCCTCCTTGCTAGTGAGTGGTCCACTGGGGTCGACCCAGAGATTTCTCAATGGGTGTATATACCCACCTGTTCCCACTGTGTCCTAACATTGACTCTCATTTTAGGCAGAACGGGTCAAGTGGTGAGCAATGTGCCTAAACATCCAACCTGCCTCTCTCAAACTCATCCAGCTGGGCAAAGGTTTGTCGAATGCACCGTCGAGGTATGCTGCATGTTCATTGAACTTGGCCCTGTGGCTCACTATGCTATTACAGCCTTATTCTGTCTCTTGCAGCTATGAATGGTGAAGGGAAATGTATGCCCTCTAGTGGTACATACTCACAAGCAAACTTTATGAAAATCAAATGGTTCACATGTTGAGCTATGACAATATTGTGCGGCAACGTTTACGTTACTCATGCAATTTGTTCATGGTGATCAATTTTTTTTTGTACGAGTGTATTTACCAACTTTAAACAATTTTTGTTCTATGAATTTTTTTTATTAATTTGTAAGTTTACCACATTAAATTTGTGTGTGGGAATTGTTTGCTAACATAGTTGTGTGTAGAATTAATCATGCTTTAAAATTATAATATGTTACAACTATCCATTTTTAAATGGTTTTACAGTAGAACCCTCATGGTTCTCGGTAATAGGGTCGTAATAGAGTGGTGGTCGTAACAAAAAATTTGGAATATTTTGGGCCGATTTTAACCCACTCCTAACCCCTATGCCCCCAAACTTGCCATTTTTTGCATGAAGTTCAAGTTCAATTGTGTCTAGCGCATAAAAAAATAGTTATTAAATTAAATATAAACATGTATATTTTAATAGCGGGACATCTAATGAAATCAATACCCAAGAAAGGCATATTGGACCACCCCTTGTTGGGGTGGCAGCGAATACATTGCCGGCTGCCTCGTGTACATAGCTGGGCGAGCACCTAGATCCTCTGCAGGTGGCCGGGCGTGGGCGTGGCAGTTTGCTGCTGAAGCTCGGCCCTAGATCTTCAGGCTGGGCAGCTTTCGGTCGGTCACTATAAGATGGTGAGCGGCAGCGGCTGCCCGCCTGCCGCCACTTCCGTCGTTACAAAGCTGGTTCACTTTGTAACAGTGGTCCGGCATTGGGAAAACATGCTGATAGATGTGATTCACATCAATGTGTTGAATTCATATGAAATGTAGGCAGCACGTTGGCCTCTGCACTGGCATGACGAGGCCGGCAATGTCTACGGGAACATAAATATTTAGTGCGGTTTACTTGAAATATTAACTATCCCAAATTTTTTAACAAAAACTTTTGACATTGCCTATATATGCACATGGCGCCACTCACCATAATATGGTACCGGCCTGCAACTCCCCCCCCCCCCCCATTCCAAGGACAATACACCAGTTTCCTCTTCTGGAATTAAGTAATTTATTGCTTCACGCTGCTTGGGACAACAAATGTCAAAGTCTATGATGGTAGCTTGAGAAATGTGCAACCACTAACATCTGTAAGGACTAGTTTTCTATAGGCTGAAAACCATGGATAATAGAGACTAATATCGCGGTTAGAGAAAAGATCTACAAAAACCAATCCGCGCATAACTGAAACCATGGTCCAAGATAGCGTGGTTGACGAGGGATTACTGTATCTATTTTGAGATGTGCCTCAAATTTTTTACTTTTTCGATCCAAACTTTTTACGGTTCTTCACATTGGGTTGTAATAAATGGGGTCGTAATGGAGGGGTTTTACTGTATTGCATTTTTCACTTTCTCGCTTTATACACCATTTATACTTTGTTTTTCAGTGGACCAACCAAAAAAAATAAGACTGTGGGAAAACAATGGATGTATACTTGGTTGTTCAGTGTTCCTTCATCAGCCGAGCCATGCTCAATCCCCCTGTTAAAATTACAACTTATTTATTTGCACAATTTTCGTCAATCTTTGCTTGCCAAGTTTTTTCAAACTTTTACAATTCTAACCAAAAATGCAGCCAATATTTTCTGATAATAATTACCCCCATCAAAATACAGCCACTGCTCTAACCTCATTCCAAATTCCGTTTACAATAATGAGGCCATAGATTGTCGAATACAGTGTCGGAGATTCTGTGCTTCCCTCTCGTTGTCGCCAACTTATGGGTCCAGTAAACATGTACGAAGAACAAGAATACGAGTCTATAGAACACAAAAAACTGTTGCGGAATGTAAACAATACTACTGATAGCATCAGTTGTCGATCATCCATGTTGTTTTACATTCAAATAGCGTTCAAAAATGAATACTGCATTCAAACTTTGGAAAATGTACTGATGAGAAACATGGTAAAATGTAAATAACAGGAACGAATCATCGAAAATCCAATGTATTTCATAGCTAAACTATTATTCTGACTATATTTTGGCTTTTGGGCAGAATATCTGATTGATGGAAGTGGTAAATTTATGTTTTAAGAGTCGTAGCATGCTGATTTTTTTTAACATAGTTTATATAGGATAGTTGTTGGGACCATAAAAAAAACTACTGCTACGGGAAAACTAAATAAACGGGATCACAGCAATCAGGATTCACTGTACTTTTAATGAGCATACTCAGGCATTGGAGATATTTAACTACAACATAACCAAAGCAAATCTAATATTAATACTAATCAAAGCAAATCCAGTATTAATACTTACCAAAGCAAATCAGTATTAAACTGTTTTGATACATAAATTGGATGTAGAACTGCAGACCAAGTCAGAAAATGTGTGTAAAACAAGTGCTGACACATTACCAAAAGTTTCGCAAATAATTTTACTTTGTACAGTTTCCGAAAAAAAAATTTTAGTTTGGGGGTGTTATTTTATTTCAAATAGAGTTTATTGATTTTAAGAGAAATAGTTATCTTGGTGGATTTCATTTTTTTATAATTCAATTTAGGGTCTTCTTCCATTCATATTTTCCAGGCAAACAAGCTGCCCACTTAGTCTCTCTCACCGAATGCAAATTAAAACATGGTGCATATTTTTTTTACAGCTGCATCCAGTGACGTTACTTGCTCTGTTCTTCAAGCACAGTTAAATTTCCACATGTTAACAATTTTGTAACTATTACTAGATGACTTACACTCAAAATCTGCAGTTTGTGAATGCTGGAGCCATCTAGCAGTGGTTCCGAAGCTTAGGAACAGTTCCACCGAGCGTCCACTGCGAACTTTGTTAGCACATTCATCTTCTAGCTGGCCAACTGCATACACACTTCACTATGTCAAGCATTACTTAAAATTTGTGTTATGTAGTTTAGCTCAAAAGTAAATGTTTTATTTTAGTGTAATTATGCTATGTCAGTGTTTTCCTTTACCTCAGTTATGGGTAAGTGTATATACGAGTGATTTCCTGACCGCATTTTGTGCTAACCGTTTAGTAACTTTTGTTTGGGACCTTTACAGAGGTTGACATTCCTGGTACTACAATATTGAATTAAGTATTGGAATACCGAAGTAATATCAAAGGTTCCAACTTCGCAGTTTGGGAGAACCTGCTGCTTCTTGGTATGCTGTTTGCTACAGCGTAGTTTTTTGTGATGCTGTTTCGCCTCCCAAAAGGCAATCATGGCAGTTTCTGGTCTCCGTCTATCTTCTCTTCTTGCCATAAATCCCCACATTTGGTTCAACCAGCTTTTATTATCAACAATCTTTCATTATTTATTTCTGAACTTCTATGCAATATTTAATTTGTGAAAATTAAGAATAAAAATTTTTTTTAAATACTGAAAGACATTAAAAAAAAAAAAAGTCATGCCATCCAATTTTCTATTTGTTAACCCAGTTTCAAAAAGTCATTTTCCTGCTGTTCAAATACTGTATGTCTAAATATCTATTGTAAGGGAACCCCATTTTCAGTTGGCAATCTTGATATAATTTGTAATCATGTTATAATAATTAGTATTCACTTTCATCAAAGTTAAAATTGTGCCAGTAAAATTTTATTTTCAAATACAAACTTGAAACAACCTTGACTCGGTTGTTTACTAAACATTTCCCGTTGATGAAGTTATGTGTTGATATCTTAGTTCCTTCAGCAGTAATGTAATATTGTTTGCCACTTTCAACCAACATGCATAAGCATATTATATTTCTTGGTAGCAGTATGAATTAAACAGTGGCCACAATTTCTTACACGTAAGTGGAACCAACATGGATTGCATCATGGACATTGGAGCAAAGATTAGTGGTTTAGTAGCAGATTAGTATTTAAGTTCCTCACAAAGGTAAACTCAGACACAAGTCCAATAATGTGACTCAGCAATCCTAATACGTGTGTTTCCAACTCAACCTAAGTTGACCAGAACCTGTATAATTTGTCAACAGACCACTCAATCTATTTATAAGTGCTCTGAGTTTGCTAAAATTTAACCAACTCTTAGAAAAAAATTGTTCGCAATAAGAAATTATGTTTCAATTGCTTGGACAGCCTATGCTTAGCATCCTGTACACCATCTCACACTTATTTTAATGCAAAGTGAAGCATCATACTCTGCCCCACATTAATGCCAAACCTAATTATGTGCCAGACTTTCAAGAAGTGTGTTCTATCAATTCTGTTGTCTACAGCAGTAGTGTGAGCGAGGGGCTCCCATGCATACTGCCATTTGATTAACCTGGGAAGGGATCATAGACAGGAGGATACTAATCGGTAATACCCCTTTTGTAGGTGAGGATACACAGTTGTGCTACCCCGACCACTCCCCTATTCCCTACCGCACCTGTGTGTACCACCTCACCCCTGAGCAGTGATTGGTCGGTCACCCCTTCCCCCTTCTCCTTCACCTATGAGGTATGCTATGATTGGTTCTAGACTTGACTGACAGGAGTGCTGGTGTCACTTGATGTCATCGGCTGCCAGGAGTGCTAATGTAGCTTGATATCGACATCGGCTGCCAGGAGCGCTGGAGGCCAAGGTCAATGTTCACTACGTATATGATATGGTTTAATACAGTATAAAAAGCTGTGGAGGCGATGAATGGCAAACTGCCAGACCTTGAGTTGGAAGACAGACGTTCTAGTCGACTGAGCCACCAAGACAGCTAACAGTGCAGGTCTAAATGATGTATACATAAAAAGAACCACCTGTGTATGGACTCATATTTTCAAAAACAACTTGATTATGATGTAACATCCATCAATTTAAAAAAAGGGGAATGTTATACACAAAAGTTATGTATTTAATGTAATATAATTTACTTCACTTTTGAAACTTGAAGAGAAGTTAATATTGAGTAATGTGTCTGGATTCATATTTTCAAGGCGAATTTATAGTATATGATAACACAAGCATCAGTTATGAACAATAATAATTTTATAAATATAGTTATATGTTTAAATTAAAATACTTTTATTTAAATTTTACAAACAAGTGTATACAGTGACGTGTACAGATTCGTATTTTTTTTTAGACAGGTGCAGTACAGGTTTAACTATCCGCCACCTCCCCCCCCCCCCACCCCCCCGTGAATACCACTGTGTGTTTATATACAGAATAGTCCGTCAGGCAGCCTTGCAGTGCTTCCACAGAGCGAGATCCGTCATCCACTCATAGGTTGCTCTAATTGTGCTCATGTAGGCCATGTGACGGCTAATTGTGATTTAGAAAGAATGAGTATCGCAAACAGACGTTGTTTCTGCTACGGTGGACAGGGGCATGTGCGGTGCTTTTGTCAGCGCCAGGGAAACTGAAATTGACTGGCCAAGAGCGTGGGCTGTCCAGTGAGGCAAAGAACAAAGACCTTTGCACTCCTTCCAGTTATGTCACGGTCACCTGTGGTGCACACAATATCTTGCGCTTATCGATACGGGAGCAACCCATTGCGTCATTAGTGAGGGTTTTCTCAATCAACTTTTGGATTTGAAAATATTGTCAAAGGGATGCACTATAAAACAGAGCTGCTGGTGTAATCGTGCCCTCCACATCAGACTACTGTTCCATGGTTTTTTTGGTCAGGAGAAGGATTCGGATAAATACCAGCTAGTAGTTGATCATTCTCTTGTGAACAAAAAGATACACAAAAACCCATTTCTGCTTCCAACCATTGATTGTGCTCTCCAACATCTGGGCAAAACCCGGTGTTTTTTCTGTACTTGATCTCAACATCAGATTCCACCAGTGTTTGTTGGAACCTTCATGTAAATATATTGCCTTCAGCACAACCTGGAGCCAGTATGAGTTCACGAGAATACCCATGGGTTCCAATTCCGGAAGTCGGGATCTACCCTGTGTTCTCGACCATGTGTTATCGGAATTTAAATTTAAATTTGTTTTTAGTTATATTGATGATATTGTACATATTGACGATTGGGATTCTCACCTTACCCATTTGAGATATGTGTTCCAAGAGAATGCGTGAAGTTGGATTAACTGTGAACCCTATGAAGGTAAAACTAGGTTCAAATAAAGTCAAATTCTTGGGCTACTTGCTGTGGGAGGGACACCTTTAGATGGATCCGGACTACATGGAGTCTATTTTAGAATTCCCACCTCCACGAAATTCCTAGATATAATGGAATATTACGCTAGGTTCATCTATCACTACTCTGAGAGTTCAGCGCCTTTAAACCGGCTGAAGAAGGAATGAGTCGAGTTTGTTTGGGCTCCCGAACAAGAAACCATTTGTCACCGTGAAAGAGAAATTGTCATCGTCTCTGGCATTACATGTGCCGAACTTCTCAGAATGATTTATCATGCAAGTGGACGCTTCTTCCCTGGCTTTGGGAGCTTTCTTGAGCCAGAGGACAGAGCAGAGTTTAGCACCAGTCGCATTCACTAGACGAAGTCTTTCAGAATCGGAACGAGGCCTTGGCATTTATGAAAAGGACACTCTTGCCTGCATCTTTGGCCTTGAGAAATTCGCATCATACATTGAACACAATGATTGTGACCTTTTCACCGATAATCAGGCTCTCAGCTGGGTGCTCAACCATCCGCAACAGCTAGGAAAACTCTAACGTTGGGCTTTGCGTTTATCTCGTTTCCAGTTTAAGTACACCACGTACTAGGGCACCAAAAATCAGGTGGCCGACAGCAGTATCGTATGTATAACCCAGACGATTTTGAGGTTAGGGAAGCAGAAACTTTAGTGGCCTCCTTGAACCTCATTCACGGTTTTCCAGAGTTCTACATAAAAATTACGACACGTGCAAGTGGAGGACTCCTTTTTCGCAGTTTGTAAAAGAATTAAAGTCTGGTGTCGTGTTGCCATACATCTTGGAAAAACATATACTGTATTACACTGGCAAAAATGGACGTGTCCAGAAGATTGTCATTCCATCTTCTTTGTGCCCCATGGTGATCTCATAGTTTCACGACTCTGAGTTTTGGGGTCATTACGAGATTAGTTGGACTTTTCAAAAGATAGCTCAAATCAACACATATTGTTCTGCAAAATACACATCAAGCTCCACAAGAGTTGCCTGTCTTCCAACAAATTTCACCATAGCCAAAACTTGTTCATATCACAGCATATATAACACTCTTAAACAAGCACTTTCGAAAGTACATCTAACCTAAATGGAACTAGAGCAAGCTTTTGCTCTTGTATGCAAATGCATTCAGTATGTACTTTTTGAGAGGACTTGGCATAACTCAAGGAAAGGAAATCTCGTTCTACTTGCTTGCAGCTCTTAACCCCTCTTCTGGATCCTCATGGTGTGCTCAGGGTGGGCAGTCAATTATCAAATCCCACCACTGGAATAGAGTGGAGTAGAACGAAGAGATTTTGGCAGCTCTTAACACTGAGATATTGAGAACAAAAAACGCCAATATTGGATTTCCTCTAAACATGCCATCATACAACCAAAAGACCATGAAGTTGTTCGAGCTTTGGTAGACCACAATCACATGATGTACCTCTGCACACTGCACCTCAATTCCTGTCGCATATATTAGGAATTTTTTTCATTTTGTTTCTTGGTCTGATCCAGAGTGTTTAGGTGTGTGCGTTGTTTCTGTTGTCGACCAGTGAACACACTGCTGCTTATGGGAAATCTGCCTTTAGAGAATGTCACTCCTGCTGGAGTGACACAAACAAACACACACATGCGCACACACACACACAAAAATTAGGATGAAAATCTTTTCACACGAATGCGCTGTTGTGAATGTTTTGCTGATTAGGCCATGGCAAAATTTGGTATGGATTAAGAACAAATAAAATATTCGAATCAACTCATCACTATAAATATTTTGTTATTTCAATACATACATCGCCTGACTTGACTGATATCCTGGAAGGGTATATCACATTGTAAGCAAACTTCTTTTTTATCAATTTTAATCTTCCGAAATCGTACAGCGGCTTAGAATTGGGACAAACAAAATTACATATGGTTTCGACCAAGTATTTATAAATTAAATAAAAAAGTTCAGTCAACTCGCACATAAAAATTAAGCCAGATTTTGTCAAAACAAATAAAGCGTGCTTCACTACTAATATAAACAAAATAAAAAAACTCACTCAAGATAAGCTAAACATGTGTATCCATATGCTTGTTTTCAATTATATTTTTAGTTTATCTGCAAACAAAATTGTTTTCCCCACTTTTACGTTCTCCATTACTTAAAAAAAAAGAGAGAGAGAGAGAGTAGGTGAGATGTTAAATGTAAACTAAAATAACAAACTGTAGACATATTTATTTATCGGACATTGGCTAGATACACGTAAACCTTTTAGGATATTTCCATAGAATAAGATAGACAGGTTAAGAACACACACTTTTGTTGTGGATAAATCAGCCGCAATGTTACCATTCACACTTTTGAAAGGATAAATATTCACAGGCCATTCTTGCTTTGAGGTGCATTCCAGGAAAACAATGTAGGGTTTGCACGTGCACTAAGTTACCAGATGATACTCCATTGAACATCTCATACGTAATTAAATTAATTTCAGCATGAAGGTTTATGAACTTGTGGCTGTTATCTGTGATGGAGAAACAAAGATGTAAATAAATTGTGGAAGCATAGTCACACTCTCAATCGTCGGTGTGGTAGCGACGTAGAGTCGCAACATAAAGGCCAATAACTTTAAAGGGTCCACATATGGCAATCTGTAGAAAGCAGTCCTTTATTGGTTTATGCAGCACAGAGCCCAAGGTATGCCAGTCAGCAGGTCCATGATTCAACATAAGGCCAATTTGTTTTGCACTTAAGATGGACATTGACTTCAAAGCTTCATGAGGGTGGCCAGACTGACAAAAAAGAGCAGCCACTGCAACATCCACAAAATCTGTGACTGCACTTATTTTTTAGAACTGTCAAAATGTAATGAAGTTATATGAAATGGAGAATACTTGGTCGAAATTGCGTGTAATACTGTCTGTCCTGATTCTAGGCCGGGACATGATTTTTGAGGGTTCAAACTGATAAAATAAGGTCCAATTACAATGCAGTAAATACGTTATTCATTAAAAAATGTTGTTTGAAAAGTTGCAGCTTTCTTGCCCAGCAAACAGAAATAGTACATCATAATGATCATGGAAAATTAGCTATACAAAGGTCTTTGTTTGATTTGTGAGCATAGTATGTTAGAAAAATTACTGACACGTGCCCAGTTAGACTGACTGACTGACTAACTGACACGTGCGTAGAGGATTTTTCCGCTAGACCAAAAGCAGGGTGGTTAAATCTGGTTAGAAGGCGTGAGGCGAAGGGTGTTGGTATCGCTTATTTACACTGTCATCTTGGGTGTTGTTGTTGTGGGTTTCACCCAATAGTGGTGAGCTCGGAGCAATCCAAAGTGGTATTTCCAGTTGTAGGCTTCACGGCTCCAGAAGTTCGGGTTTGTCCAGCCATATCTTGCCTCAGTATGGTTTAACAACCCTCTTACTACAGGGTGGCACGGTGGATGGATGCGAAAGCAGGGCGACAAGTAGATTACTGTAACTGGAGCAGGTGCTACTACTTGGTGCCTAAGTTGGGCAGTGCGATCCCTTTCCTGCGTAGGAGGTGGTAATGCACTTAGACAGGAAGGGTTTGTTACAGTGTAACCCAATAGTGACTTGCTGGCATGAGCTCGATAAGTCCCCCCACTGATCCCCCATGCATGTGGACTAACTTAGTGCTCAAAGTGAGAGATAAACTGAGCTTGTAGACCCTCCCTGTGCGAAGGTGTTTCTAGTGGTTGGGGCATCTCTGTTTCTCCCCACCAGCACTAACTTAGTGCTCAGGGACTGGGAAGAAACAGGTAGCCGTCTAATGTGAATGTCAATCTCCTGGTTCCTGTTGGCAGTGCACGTCATACTCTGTCCCTAACCGTTAACACAGACAAGTACCCTGTAAATGAAAAGCAGAAGGGTAGTGAACAATGGGAGTTTATTGGAGACTCAATAAACAAGTGACACATGCCTCCTCCTACCAAACCGTGAAGTACTGAAGGTAACTGCGGTTCCAGGTGTAGGCAACCTGGTTTTAAGTTAAAAGGGGAGTAGCTGGTTCTAAAAAAATACAAAGTTAGTTAAAGTTAAACTGAGCTAAGTAAAAGGTGTCTAGAAGAGACAAAGTGAAGTTAAATATGTGTGTGCGTGTTCGCTGGTCGTTGAAACATGGTAAGTAGCCGCTGGGGGCGTGTACTTGAAGTTTACAAGATCTCCGGAGGTCCCAGCACTAAATTAGTGCTCTGGGATGTTGCAAGAGTGTTTGAGAAAGAATGACTGCCTAAGCCCGGCAGCATCCAGACTTATATAGGTGAAACTGGTAGGCTGCTGGCGCGGGCTGTGAGGAGGGTGAGCATCTTGCCCTCATTGGCGTCGGAGTAGGAAAACTAGAGTCAGCAGTAGTCAGTGTTTCGGTTTCGTGCCTCCTGGACATAACACAGGCCGTGTTGGTTGGTGGCTGGGTACAAAGTCTACAACGGCCTTAGCTACTAGCCAGGGTGTTGGCTTGGGGGCCTACGGTTTACGTTCAATGACACTTGGTTGGCTGATAGACAGGGCAAGTCGACTGGTTGAGTTCTGATTACTGGAGTTACTGCTGCTGCTGTGGATGCTCTGGCTGCTGGATTTTCTCTGCAAGCTGGGATAGGGACGTACAGAGAACCAAGAACACGCACGACCAACTGGTACCCTTTCTCTATGACGAATGGTCGCTGTCACTGCATGCTGGTTCCAGCTCTCAGCAACTATCCAGGGAGGCTGAAAAAGGAAAGGGAAGGGAGTTGGGAGGATAATACACCCCACCGACTTGCGGGCAGCTTGAGCTCATTCCTGAGGAGATTCTTGGCAAAGTGCCTTACTAGGCTGGGTGCAGCCCCAGATAGACTGGTAGGCAGTAGGCTGCCTTTATCTCCTTAACGTCCTTCCCACCTCTCTTAGTGAAGAGCATCAGGTGCTAGAACTTTACCCCGAGAGATAGGAGCAGGCGACATGTATTCCCTATATCTAAAATGTTCTGCCGTCTAAGCATACTGGACCAGTGCAGAGTACAACATTATTCCTTAACCGGCAACACCAACGGTGCACTGATTGAAGAGCAGGTTCCTTCAGAGGCCCTCAAACAGTTTCGACGGACGAGTCCCTTGAGCGGACAGGTCCGACCCAGAGCCAACCAAGCACTCCCTCCGGCAACACAAACGGTGTGGTGGATGGATGCAAGCTGGTCTAGTAACTTATCCTCTCAAACAGGGGTATGACTAGTGGTGGTGACTACCGTTCGACACACGTGGTGCCCTGAACAGGTGGCCACCTAATTGTGTGTGTGCTTACAACGTAAGAGTCCCTCAGGGGGAGCTCGCAATCCTACACTAGGCGGTAAGCTGGTGTACTCAAAACCCTCCATCCTGCTCCACTCTTTCGGAACGTAGGTGTTTACTATGGAGTTCTGGAAGTACTCGAGGGGAAAATGAGAGATCAGTTAGGATCAGCATGTGTTTATTCCTTGAGGAATAAGACACGGTGGCTCGTACTATCTCCTGTCTACCCAGAGTTGATTGGAAGTAGTAAACTACGCTGTCCAGGTAACGGGGACATGATTCTAAAGTAGCTGAGGGCAGTTTCGACTATGTAGCTAATGACAACTTTCCCTCTCTAACTGTGTCACGTGTCCTTACGGGACTTAGGGTCCCCATGTCCTGAATGGCGTGTGGGGTAGCCGTCACCAGAGGCAAGCAGCTACGGTGGCAGGTTTCCCAGGGGGAGGGCTTCTGAAGTTCTGCAGTAGGCGGCTGTGAGCTGAAGATCTCTAGGCAGTGTTGGCAGTGGTGGTCAGAAAGCTTCGGAAAATTAGTGCGGTGGAGCAGACTGTCCATCTGGTGTAGACCTGAAGAAGGCCGATGAACAACTGACAATTTCAGCCTCTGCACTGGAATAGATTCTGCTCAGCTGCATGCTCGCCAGCCCTAGTGGTGGAGGGAGGTGCAATGCTAATGCATCTTCAGTGAAGCTAAGGGTGGCCATTGTTGGCATGTGACATCTCTTCAATGTGCCCTTGTACTTACTCTGGGTGTAGCGAAGAGTCAATCACTGACGATTGTTGACATCTTCTCGAGGGGAGGCTGGGCTATGCATTGCTTACTGGCCGGCTGTATTGTTGAACTGTATAATTCTGACACATCTGAAATTATCCCCGGGCCAGGGGAAATCCTGTAGGGGCTCAGGTAGAAATTATATGCTTCCAAACCCCATTCATTGTTACTTGTAGATGAAGCGTGTTGATTATGTGAAGTTGTTTATTCTTAATAGCGAGTAAGCATCATGCATCAGTTTAAACAAACATGCATTTTGAGGTTATATATGATATTTCTCAGGTTGGCTTTAATGAACTCAGTTTGCAATGACTGGGCAAATAGCCCAGTTAAAATGTCTATCGTATCATTTATCATTAAAATTAGTGTTGTATTTCACTTCTATGCTATAAACACAAGTAATAGTATATAAGTATTACCAGAAATTGGAAATTGGGGAATTATGAATGTGTTCATCAAAACTGGTATTGGCATTGCTGTAATCGGTGGCATCTGCAGCTGAAAATCAGTATTGTTGGTACAATCTGCAAAATATGGTAATGGCTCATACCTAAAAAAATAGTTACTCTTTTAGATTGTGCACAGGAGTTTGAAAGTGTAGGGTTTGTTTATAAACTGCCTAAAGTGCAAAACTGTGTTGTAAACATTGAGTTGGAGGGAAAAGACACGTGCTTAAAACTGCTGTGTCGTATGCAGAGTGATTTGGTGATAGTGGAGGACATGAAAGAAAAAAAAGTGCAGTGGAAGCAAATGTGTGCAATTTTCATATTGCCAAGCAAACAAAAACAAACAGGTCTCTATCACTTCATTATAAAAACATTTTTACTATGTAAGGAGTATTTTTATTTTATCAATAATAAAATATCTACTAGTATTTTGCAGTTAGGTTGTGAATTTGTGTGGGAGCAATATTGAACTGAATGGGATTTAATTAAAATATTTTTTATATACAAATGAACAAAAGTTGTTTGTGGGTGATGTAAAAATATTTTAAAACTCAAACGTTAGTGAATGTTCTTGAGCAGTTTTAAATGTCTCTACAAAGTACAAGATTGAGCGCACAAAAATTACTGTGATGTGACAATGCGTGTTACATGACACGTGTGCTCTCGTAAAATTGTCCTTTTATCCATATTGTTAACTTTTTTAATGTTTTCTACTTAAATATGTTGACACGTAATGCTATCTGTGTCAGGGCGATTATACTCAATGTCAGAAGCAGAGACTTTATTAGTGCTGGCCACAAGCACTTACTACGGGCGGTTCAGCATGACTTTATTTGTGTAAAGTCCTGTGTATAATGTGGGCCGTGTCGGTTGGCGAACTGGGCACAAAATTCTACAATAATTTCGGCTACTGGTCGGATGCCGGCTTAGGGACAGATAACTTACGTTCTGCGTCACTGGGTCGGCTGGTAGGCATGGCTATTATACTGATGGTGTTATGGCTGCTGGTGTAGAGGAGTATGGAAAACCACAGAGATGCTAGACCCACTGACACCTTCTCTCCACATTGGAAGGCTGCAACTACTGGATGCTGTGTCCCAGGAACCTTCCAGGGAGGATGAAACAGAGAAGGGGAGGGAGTCTGGGTTATGCCCCACCGACTTGAGCTCGATCCTGGGCTGACTCTAGGCAAAGTGCCTTACTGGGCTGGGTGCAGCTCCAGGTAGACTGGTAGGTAGTGGTTGCCTTCCTCTCCTTAATGTCCTTCCCACATTTCTTGGTGAAGGGCATTATGGGCTAAAACCGTATCCTGGGTGATAGGAGCAGGCAACGTGCATTCACTATTTAAGTGTGTTCTGCCATCTAGGCACACTAGAACGACACTGAGCATAACTTAATTCCTCAACTGCAGTGGTTGAAGAGCGGGTTTCGTAGGAGATGTCCCAATAGCTTTGATAGGTGAGCCTCTTTAGCAGACAAGTCCAACCCAAATCCAACCAAACACTCCCTCCGGCAACAAGTGGTGCAGTGAACAGGTGAAATCTGGTCTAACGACTTATCCTCTAAGGCAGGGGTATGATTAGTGGTTGGGGTTATATCCTTTGATAAATGCGGTGCACTAGAGTGGCCGTCGAATGGTGTGTGTGTGTGTTCACAACGTACGAGTCCCTAAAGGGGAGTTCGCAGACCTAACTAGGCAGTAAACTGATATATTCAAACCCGGTCTCCTGCTCCATACTACGGGACGTGGTGTTTACTGTGGAAGTCTGGAACAGTCTGATAGAACAGGTAGTATTAGAATGTGTGTTTTTCGAGAGGAATACGACATGATGGCCTGTACTATCTCCTGTCTTCCAAAGTTGACCGAAAGTAGTAAACTACGATGTCCAGGTGAAGGGGACCTGGTTCTATACTAGCTGGGGGCAGTTTGGACTAGGTAGCTAGATACAACTTTCCCTGTCTACGCTGTGTCACGTGTCCTGAAGGGGCTTATGGGCCCACGTCCTGAAGGGCGCATTGAGTAGCCGTTGCCAGGGGCAAGTAGCTAGGTGTGGCAGATGACTTCTGGTAGACTTCGCTGGGGGAGGGCTTCTTAAGTTCTGCAGCTGGCGGCGATGAGCCTAAGATCTCCAGGCATCTAGACTGTGTAGGCAGTGATAGGTCGGAGAGCTCCGGCGAACAAGTGTGGTGGTGCAAGCTGCCTAGGCTCGTGTGGCTCTCAGAAGAGCCGACAAACAACTAATGATTCCAGTCTGTGCACTGCAATATAGTCTGTTCGGCTGATGGCGTGGCGGCCCTGGTGGTGGGGGGTGCTATGCGCACGTGTCTAGGGCAGAGATAAAGGTAGCCATTGTTGGCAGGCAATGTCATTTCTTGGCGCGCCCTTGTACTTGCTCGGGGTGTAGCGAAGATTGAATTACTGGCAATCAATTGTTGGTTTCTTCTTGAGGGGAGGATGAGCTTGGTGCGCTTACTTGCTGGCTATGCTGATGAAACGTATAATTCTGACACGTCTGTAATTATCCCCGGTCCGGGAACAATTCTGTAGGCGCTTTGGTAGAAATTATATGCTTCCAAGCCCCATTCATTGTTGCTCTAGGAGAAGCGTGTAGATGAAGCGAAGTTGATTATCTTATTAGTCAGCAATCGTCATGTGTCAATGCACTGATAAAAAAATTAATAAATTCCATTTAGTTTGATGGAAATTGTTACAGAAACAACAGATTCATATGCTAATAATAATGCATGCATTTTTTAAATATAAAATTTGGCGAAATGAAAATATTTTTGACAAAATCATGCAATTTTAGTAACAAAATCAGCTAATTTTATTTACCGTAAAAAAAGAGCCCTACACATCATACATTGCTCTTCAATTCAGATGACTATGATGGTGAGACAGCGAGTCTAGCATCCACCTCCTCTTACATGCATCATGAGAGGGGAAATAGTTACCTAGTAAGGAGCATGGCCCCTCTCCCCCCTCAGCCATGCACTTTTTTTTCCTCTCCTTACATGCCTTTGAGAGCAAAAGCTGTTATCTAGCAAAAAAAAAGCTGCATCCTCTCTTTCTTTCTCTACTATGCACACTTGCTTGCTCTCCTTACATGCCTGGTGAGAGGGAAATTGGTAGAGTAGATGAATCATGAAATAAAACTAATGATGTGATCTCAGTTTAACAACACATGGTTTTCCTGTCAAATGTACTATACCCACAGAGTTGTCAAGCACTCCGCTGGGTCTGATTTATAAAATGGTCATCACAGCCAGGCATGTGTGATGGTAATTTGATCAGAGAAATTTTATCAAGATTATCCATCTTTCAAAATAATTGCACCTATAAACACTAGTATTTCAAAGCAATGGTTTCACCTAAAAATGTTATGCAATATATTTTATGAGGAATTATATTTTTTGCAAAAATGTTTTCTTTGTGACTATAGGGCATTTTTTCCTGTAAAGTTAGTCAAATTGTATCTGGCGTAAAATCAACATGATTTTAAAACAAAATAATATTTTCACTCAATGAATAAAATATGCCCAAAAGTATATACTTGACCTCCCTTTGTAGCCAAAAATTGTTTGAACAATGAGTGACTTATACTACCAAGCAAAATAGACAGGCGTGTCTTTTGAATAAACTGATATCCTGTAAGGGCCTATTCGGCACCCTTTGTCAGCTAATAATACTTAACTTGAGACAGGCGTTAAGTGTAAGAGAAAATCAGAGGTAGTGGTTTTGAATGATTAATTATTGAAGACAAAGAAAAAATAAATTTCAATTGCAATTATTTATTCATCTCTGTCACAAAATCACTCATTTTTAAAAATGAAATATCATTAATTACTTTAATGGAACCAGCATAGTGTCTTTGCACCCTCCCTCTGGGAACCAACCTGTTTGGAAGGTGAGGGGTAGATAGTTTCACTCCTACCGCCCCCAAGGCCTCCCCTTCTCTGTCTCATCCGCAGTGAACACATTGTCCGATCGATAAACTCTCAGTACGCTCTCAGCCGAACAAGTGCACGCAAAACATTTAAAACTTGACTTGCCTTCTGTGTCATATTTTCATTTTCAGGGGTTATTTATACTTCTGGGGCATCAATTCATTCTTAAAAAGTCTACATATGGAGTTAAATTGACAAATAATTAAATATAATTTAGGTTTTATGCCAGAGGCTATTAAATATTGACGTTAATTCACTCAGTAAAATTTGATGCCGCTCAATGTGTTTGCAGAGGGAAAATAAATATACTCTTTATCAGGTATAATTTTATTTGGAAGACGTCTGCCTATCAAATGAAATCAGTATGTTTGTTTTATGCCAGTGAAAAACATGAACTTTAAGGAAAAAATGCACTTAAAAAATAATTTAAAAATTTTTTTAGGAGTTAAAATTGGTTATTTTTTTAATATTGTGACACCAGTCTTATGACAGTATTCTTGGCAACCATGGACACTCGTAAAATGTGGGTACTACTGTATGTTCAACATATTAAAATAATGTAAGTTTTTGTTTTTGGTTCATCTAAATGCCAAGATCACATTTACAGAATGCCCTCACATGTAGAATTTTATTATCCATCTCCTGAAAATGACTAAGAGGTTCAACTGTAAAGTACAATCTCTAAAACACAAACTATATAATAGCCCCAGATTCTGAGATTGGGAACTTACATCCTGTGCCCCGGAGTTCTGCAGCGCACTGCTATCCAGATGTCCGTACAGCTGGTTGAGGACGTCCCGTAGCCGCTTGGTGATTTTCTTGTGCGGGTGTAACAGCATCGCTTGGAAGTTGACTGGCAGTCCGTACCTGTGCAGCAAGTAAATACAGTGGCTACTGCAATATATCCACATTCTCATCTGTAGGCTGTTCATGGTAAAGTGAGCACTTTTGAGACCTTAGTTACTGTTTTCTCTCAGACATCTTTTTATCCTTTAACTACTTTTTAAAATAAATATATTACAGTGTAAGTAATAAATACAGTTTGTGTATTCCACAACTTTCGGAAGTTAACGTCTACGGCTAAAATTAAATATATTTATTGACTATTATTCCAAATGAGAGGGTTTTCAGAAGTGCTCACTTTACCGTGAATAGCCTATAGCAAATTTCCTGTACTTATAGTAGAGTTGTGCCAATTTGAATCGGCTTCTGCCAATGTTAAACAGCAAATTAATTTTCTGCACATTTAACAAACATAAAACATTGCCTTATTTCTCAGTATAAATAATTGATAAGTCTTGCATTCGTGAACATCAAAAGTTTTCCGGTGTAAACAAACTGTAATGAGGCGCACATGAAAAAGAAAGGCCTCAGCAAAAAGATGCTCAACTTCCACAGTTTTTCAAACAAAGTTTGTAGTTTTTAACACAAACTCCACTCTGCTCAGATAATATACCAGCCTCACATTGCTAAGAGGGTCATCTGATTCTCAAAGGGGAAGGAAAGCATCAAGGGGAGGGAGGGACTGTTTTCATAGCTGCACCTATCAAGGAGAGGGTGTAAAGTGGCCTTTCCTTTCTCTCACTTTCTCCACAAACACACCCCAGTGGAAAAACAGCTTAAAAGGGTGGTGACCAACCATAAGATAACACAAATAAAATGTACCTTACTAATCTTAACATGATGGCTATTTTGTCTCTATGCTATTATTTTCTGTGACATATTGCACCCACCCACACCAGCAAACCAGATGTTAAAATATGGATGTAGATCGGGTCTGCATGCATTGCTTCTCAACATGCATCAATTTTTTATTTTGGTCCCTTGAAAAACTATACATACAGGTTACAATGTATTTTAAGTCTGACTTAGGTTTATATTAAGTTTTTTAATTTCTGTTATAAAATGCTTCCCCACAGGTTTAGATTATAAAGTACTCTACCTGCATACATAAATATTGTACATAAGTTTGGTATATTATTTGAAGACAAGTGTACACGTGAAGTTTACCCTATTTCCTGAACACAGAAAGTGTTCCATTCAGATTCATAAGAAAAAAGGTTCTATTGTATTTATGAGTTCTTTTGTAACATTTTCATTTTAAAAATTAATTATGTGATGAGCGTTAATTTTGAATCTTCTTGTCCATACATAAATATATTTTTATACCAACCTAAATGTGTAGGAAAGCACCCAAATAAATAATAAGTTAGCCTACACCTTGTTTTTTGAAATAACTAGGTTTAAAAGTATATATTTTGCAACAAATTATCTTTTTTATAGCAGAACCAATGCACATATACGAAACAATCAACCATATTCGTTTCCAGCCTATCACTTGACTGTTAACAGAAACAAAACATCTACACAACCTTATGCATGCTTACTGTTTTCCAAGTAAAAAATTAAGTATTTATATGAATATAGACAAGCATATTTTTTATCTTGGTCTTTACTTGAACTTACATAGTTTGACGTATTAAAGTTTTTCCACATCAGTTCAACCAGGCCACAACACTCACCCAACTTCTCATATTTTCATAGAACTTTGCACAGCTAAACTCTCCACGAAGATGAGTGAATTCCTAATTTTTTTTATCTCGCTCATAATGTTTTAGTTGTACAGATTTTCAAATTTTCAGTGAATTACAATGTCTCATTGTTTCCAAGGTCATCTCTGCAAGCTGCATTCTATTACAAAAGTTGTCACATCTTGCTTACAGAGCATGCAATCTCTCTGAAATTTTACAGTCTTATTGTTTAAAGTATGAGGATTTCAGGGGGGGGAAAAAAATGAAACTTTCATACAAGGCAGTGTCAAGTCACATCATAAAAAATTCAGTAAAATGCATTTTTATAAATTTTTGTGCAAAAATGCAAAAAACAAGGCAATGAGGTAAAGTGATGAGTTTATATGTGTGTGTGTGTGTGTGTGTGTGTGTGTGTGTGTGTGTGTGTGTGTGTATATATATATATAGAGACACACACATTATTATTCATGAACACACATTTTGTACTTATACATCACGAAATTAGAAGTAAGTGCGTGCACACACATGCACGTGTTGGCAAGAAGAGAGAGAAAGCAAGAGCACACATGTGAGAGATATATAGATAAAGAAAGGCTGAATCAAGGCTTCTGCTAACTCCTCTGGGCTTGTGCTGACTCGGACAAGAGTCTGTTTTTTGTCAGCTCACATATAAGATTATAGCATGTTTGAAAGTCTGTGAATCGTAAGGAATCTCACCACACCACCAGGCAGGCTTTCTAGTCAGCAGTTGGTTAACAAGCCAGAAGATGACTGTGTTGAAACTGAAGCCATGCCATTTTCCTGTTAGTAATGTAGTAATTTTAAGTTAATATTATAAATGTTTACAGGTGAAATATAAATATGCCACAGTGTTAGTGTACTTGTTGGTTGGTTTAAATTAGAGCAAGACAAAATGGATTATACAAGATGTAGTATTGGACAGTTAACTTCGACAGAATGCCACAAATCCACAAACTTAGCTATGTCTCACAGACAGACATTATAAATGTAGCAGATTTGACCGACGCAGAGACAACTTTCTTTTGGGTTGTAAAACAGAATCAACTGAAGGCCTAAAAACTCTATGTCCACACTATAAAAAAGTTTCCTTGAAAAAATTTGAATTTTTGCAAAAGGTATGCTGTGATCCCCTACAAAAACAAAAGAAAAGTGTGAAGAAATCACTATGCATAGTGACTGTACTGCAATCTACAGTACAGAGCTACTGTTGAAAAGTTTTAAAGTGAAACCAGGTCAAAAACTGATCTCAGTGTAAAGTTATTGTGTTTAAAAAAAGTGATGTGACTTCTGATGATGAAAGTGCACACAGCCCCAAAGAACCTGAAGATACTGGTTTGTCTCTAGATGTGGTTGATTTGGAGATCAGAGAAACAATGGAAAAGCCTGATTCATTTCTAGCAGAGGAAGTTTTTTCTCCAATGAAATTAGATTCCCTCAGTCAATATACTAATGTGTCATATGGGGGGGGGTTTGGAAAATTTTTAGGCAAATGTACAGTGAAAGTCCGTTGTAACAATAGTTTATATCGGCACAAAAAATTGTCTCTATAATGGACTTTCGTTATTAAAAAAAAAAAATTTTAATCCCACATTTACAAATTTTATATTTGAACTGTATATTAACTCTAATGGCACAACCCGAAAAAGTAAAAAAAAAACTGATAATATAACTCATTAAAATAAAATTTATAGGCATAAAATTCAATCACTAGCAGAGAACAGATGTCGCATGTAAGGTTTAGGTGCGGGGAGGGTGGCAAGGCAATGCACGCACCTGTCTCTACGTGTAAGGTTGGCCAAGGTCATGGCGCTTCCTGTCGCCAAGGCGGCGGCTGTGGGCGGGAACACTGAGACAGGCGGGCAATGTATGCAAGTAAAGTTAACTTGGCACATTTTTTTACTAAAATTGAGTGAAGAAATTTTATTACACTATTAACAGTTAACAAAAAATCAGTCTTGTTAGTGACTATAAAAATGCAGATTGATTCACGAGATAAACATTAATTAGCAAAATGTGCGATAGTTTAGCACCAAAATACACTTTACAAACATTCACACAATCACTCTTTCATGAAATAAGAATCAATTTTTGTTTGTTTCGCTTTAACAGACAGGACCTCTTGGAAAGCTAGCAACTCTCCAAATTTATACGCAGTATTTGCAGGTGTGCAAGGCAGTTACGTAATTTAAGCCCTTAAAATTTCTATACATACTCTTCTCACACTATACGATAGCACAAAAATATTTGGCAATCTTAAAATCGCCCGACAGGTTGCTATTCTAAGTTACGTGACAATATTAGTATAAAAACAATAACATATTTCCTGAATATCACTAAACAAAAATGTCCAAAATGCATATTCTGTACTATGAAATGTTAACGTTCATAAATAATGTCACCCAAACAATATTTCTATGTGTAGTACCACATACAATATATACCATATTTTAGCATGTACAGGCTGCATGAAATTTTTTTTAAAGCCTCAGGTTTGTGAGGTGTGTTCACATACGGGAACAACTGACATATGTCAACTACACACTCCCGTGAAGCGATTGCAGGTGTCCATCAACAGCACAATTGTGATGCACGTGACTAACGTGACTCTACGTCTGACTATGCTTGTTTAATCTACATTAGAGATTATAGTGCATTTCTGTTGTTCTACGATGCTTTACAACTTGAAAACTGGGATTCGGTCCTCAAATCTACAACTGTTGATGAAATGTTCAGAACGTTCATGAATATCTTTACTTTAAAATTTGAACAGCATTTTACTAAAAAACTGGGATCTGTTAAATAGTCATCTCAATCTGATAAGAGCTGGATTCCAAAAGATATCAAAATTTCTAGTATAAATATGAAACATCTTTATTGTAGAAGCAAATATGATAGATCAGCAGACTTTGTTACTTAATACAGTTACTATAAGAGAATATTAAAAAAAAATAGTAAAAGCCTCAAAAAAGAAACATGTTGAACATATGATATATTCAGATAATAAATCCAAGACTGTCTGGAATATAGTAAACAGGACCAATGGTAAGTCAAAAACTACCATTGAAACCAATTGGTTGATTTAACTGAAGCCCCACTAAAATCAGCTTATTCCACTGCAAATTACATAAACTTTTTTTGCAACGTTCCTAAAGAAGTTAGAGCTAAACTACCTATTCAGAGTACATTACACTGCAAAATAAAAGAATCACACCCACAATGTATTTGTATCCTGTAGCAAATTCTGAAATTATTACATGTATAAAAAACATTAAGAATACACAATCATCTGGACTTGATGGAATATCTATCAAAGTAATAAAATGCTGTTCAGAACTCTTGTCCATATAATAAATTAATCTTTTACTAATGGTATCTTCCCAAATGACTTAAAAACTGCCAAAGTTATCCCATTGTTTAAAAAAGGAAATTTCTCGTTAATTGAAAATTATAGGCCTATCTCACTTCTAAGTTCCTTTTCTAAAATATTTGAATCCATAATAAATAATAGAATAGTCAGTTATCTAAGTATAATCTCCTCTGCATCTCAACATGGTTTCATGAAGGGTAGGAATACTGAGTCAGCCATTGGTGAATGTGTTAAACTGGTTACAGAATGGAAAGACAGATCTGAGGATGCTCTTGGAGTATTCCTGGATTTATCTAAAGTGCTCGACACTGTTGATCACAAGCTACTCACTGATAAATTGTATAACTTAGGGATTAGAGGAATTGCAAATCAATTATTGAATTCTTATTTATTAAACAGGAGGCAGGTAGTTCAAGTTAATAAAAAAAACAAACAATGTTATTGAGTCCTCTTATTCCAAGTCTAAAATTGTAAATGTGGGCATCCCACAAGGTGGTGTTCTAGGACCACTTCTTTTTTTAATATATGTAAATGATTTAAGTCTCCAATTTACAAATGTGCCTGCCATTTCCTTTGCTGATGATACAAATGTTCTGATTCAGACCAACGCTGACACTAAATTAGAAGAATTGACTATTAGTACCTTGTGTACAATAAATTCTTGGTTCACTTCTAACAAGCTGTTACTTAACTTTGATAAAACTAATTACATATTATTTTCTTCTAAATTAAAAGCAATAAAGCCAGATATCCTGCTAGGCAATACTAAACTTAAGTCTGTTGAACATACTCGTTTCCTTGGAATTTTCCGAAGTAGAACTACAAATTATTCTATTTGCTGCTTTAAGTTTACACATCACCCATGACTTAGCAGTACGTTTCCGTCCATCTGTAAGGCCGGGATTACGACGACTTCATGTAACAAGCAATACGTTCATGTAACTGGTTACAGCTAGACTAACGAGTTCCAAGGAGACCTAACACCTTCATTTCACAGTGTTCACACGATGAAAAGGCTTGTCAATGTTTAGCTTTTGCATGATACGTGACTCTGCACCTCCTGAACTTGTTGGCCAATCACAATAGGGACGTGGTTGTGTTATCTTTGTTTTTCATGGGGTTTTTTTTCCGTGATGTTGCTTGCTCACATTTAAAATTCATATACCGCATATATAACTTACTCCTGGGAATGAGGAAGAAAATGTAATACAAGTTAGGCTAAAATTACATGTGTTTTTTAAATCCGTAATAATTTAGGAGGCTTAACATTGCCACAGTTTATTAATTACGTGTCTCAGAGGTGTATAAATGTATGCATGAGATATACTATGTTTACTGTTATGTTTGAAATTTTTAGTAGGCTTATTTCAATAAACAAAATTTTAGTTTTCTCTACAGATGAATGTTTATTACATAAAATGTATTCCATGTACACAAAAAGTGTCTACATCTTACAGACATTTCATTCTTGATGTTATGATGTCCTAGTTGTTATCCAAGTTTTTATAAATCACATTTTCACAACTTGTTCTTCTTGCCACATCAATATTAAAACACAAATACGCCTGTATAACATGAATTTTGTGAGTTTTCAATTAGAAAAGCAACAAACTTACCCCCAAAATTTTCATTCAGTGCACGGAAGTGCTTGAATAAAATACAGAATTTTTAAAGATACATTTGATATTTTCATAAACCAATTTCATAAAAAAAAATATTTCAATTTCTTCAGCAGATTAAGTTTATAACTGATGCATGATGCTTACTGGCTATCTGAACTAACAACTTTACTTCATCTACATACTTCTCTACAAGCAACAATGAATGGGTTTAAGAAGCTAGAATTTTTACCAGAGTACTTATACGATTTTTACCTGGACTAAGGAATTATTACAAGACATGTCAGAATTGTACATTTCAACAATACCGCCAGCCAGTAAGCCATGCAATACACTGCCTCTCCTCGAGAAGATGACACCAATTGATTATCAGTAATCGACACCCCCTGCAACCCCGAAAAAGTCCTAGGGCGAACTGAGAGATTTTGTATGCTACAATGGCCACCCTTATCTCTGCTCAAGATGCGTGTGCATACACCTCCCACCACAGGGCCGGCGTGCCCTCAGCCAAAGCAGAATATATGTCCGTGTAGAGGCTGGTCATGTCAATTGTTCATAGGGTTGTCTACGAACTATACCAGCTGGACAGATCGCTCCACAGCGCTTCTTTGCCGGAGTCCTGATCAGCCATCAATATACCACCTTGGTATCACCACCGCCTACTGCAGTACTTCTGAAGCTCTCTCCCCTGCTAAGTGTTCCAGAAGATATCTGCCACCCTTAGTCCCTTGCCCCCGGCAACGGCTACCCCACGCACCATTCAGGACGTGGACACCCTTAAGACCCATTAGAGCACGTGTACACAGACAGGGAAAGTTGTCATTAGCTACCTAGTCGAAACTGCCCCCAGTCAGATTAGAACCAGGTTCCCTTACCCTGGACTGCATAGTTTACTACTTCCGGTCAATTCTGGATAGACAGGAAATAGTACGGGCCACCATGTTTATTCCTAGAGCAGATAAAGTTAACGGAGTCACCACAGGAGAGCAGCACCCCTGCGACCAGTGACGTCATCGCCACCGAGCCTTGAGAGGGGGAGGTAAATAAGTCATCAGCATCCATCTAGGACGATAAGAAATGTGTGGCACAGACCATAGCCCTGAAATAATCTACCCCTGTGATGGAAGGCTAGCAACCCCCACACCCATGTGGCAGCCTCAAAGCTGAAATTTTGGATATGTAAGGATCTGCCCAGACCATCCAACCTGCGTAAGGTCGGAGGGCTCTCCTGGATCTGAAGAAGGCCAGCCTTCCTCTAAAAGCTTGCAAAGACTCTCATCTTCCAGCTTCAACTCCAGCAACCGGCAGATAGCGCCTCCAGCAGCACTAGCACCTACCCCACAGTCCACAGACAACTCCCTTGGTGAAGATAGGAAGGTAACCCGACGTCCTCACCCCTGAACCCCTTTATCCAAGTAACTCCTTGATTTCTCCGGTAGCTGGCTGTAACGACATCCTTTCCGAACATAAACCACCCCTCGTTAATTTTCTGTAAATTGTGACTTAGCTGCTTGGAATTTTATTTGGAGTTTGAAATTAAATAATCAGGTTCGCCTTCACCTGACTTAACATAAAATAATTCTAATGGATTATTTTAGCTTTGACTATACAGAACTGTACATCTCCGTTGTCTTCCAAAGCGATAACAAATACGTTGTGTAAAATTTAATCGTTGGTGAGGTAGATATTTCTTACACCACCTACTAATTTAAATTTGATTTTTTTTTTAATTGAGGGTAATCATTGGTAACGGGCAGCTCAAAACAATAACTAAGAGACCAATGCAGAATACGTGCGAGTGGACGAACCCCTTAGGTTTCCTGGAGCTTACATAATGCTAGTCTGCATAAAACCCGGATTCCTAAGGCATGTCCGATGCGCCCGGACATTTCTGCGGAAACGTTCCGACACTAGCTAAAGAGGAACCCGGATTTTACATTCCCGCCAATAACATTTTCCCATCAAATACACCACTTTAGTTAGATCCCGCCATTTCTACTATGTTTACAATACATTACATTCCCGCAACTTACACTGCAAATGCAAGTGCCTTTCCCATGTTATACACAATTTGTTTGAGTTGTCTTGCGAGTTGAGAGCAAAGTAGAGGATAATAGGGTAGTGATGTTGGAGAAAGACAGGCTCAACTGGTGCTGTTTTGAATCAGACGTTGCCGTTTTTATTCCAAGAACTTACTGACAGCCTGTCAATCACGGAAGTGGAAGAAGTGGGGGCGGGAGATGCTACCCTGCTGTGAGAAAATCATCTACTGGATAAGGAAAGAGTGAGGGAGAGAGTGAGATGCCGCTCTCACCCTACTGACGCCTGCCGTGTCGGGCACTGATAATCATCAGTAGCCTGAGCAGTGGGTCGCCGAATTAGTAGCTTTGCAGAGGCATACTGCAACTTCACAATACCTTGGAGTATTTAAAATCTTTTAAAAGCAATATTAAATCTAACATTCATTACCTGGCAACTAGCAGAGTTCAATTTTACTCTCAGTAAAATAAGGGATTGCAAAATAAAAAAAATTAAAATACTTATTAATAATTTCTGAATACGAACAAAGATGAATTTTTTTAATGTTTTGACGCAGATACGCTACTAGGCACGATGGTTGAGGATTTTGTCCGCTAGACCAAAAGCGGGTGTGTTTAGATTAAATAGACGATTTTGTTAGTGCGTATTTACTACTGCTTCTTGGGCGCCGTGGTCATGGTGGGTTTTACCCAGCGTAGCAAACTTGGCCCATGCCGAACTGGCGATTCCACAGGTGAGCTTCGTTGGTCCAGAAGTGGATGTTATCCCCGCCGAATCCTGTAGCAGTGCCAGTTAACAATCCTTTGACCATTGGATGGCACGAGGGATGAATTCATAAACATGGAGATACGAAGATAGTTACCGGAGCAGTCGATACTGACTCGTGCCTGAGTTGGGTGGTGCAGTCACATTCAACCTGTTGCTCTGATAATGGTAGAGGAAGTGCACTCAACTGTCTGGCGGCAAGGAACGCTGCGCTTCGTTCCCTATGTTTATGACCGTGCCTATGGTCTAAGGAATCCAGTCTCTGCTAACAGTATGCTAGGTACACAATAACGCAAACAAACTAAACACACTTTACAGCGTCAGTCTGGTTTTGGCTTGCTGACCAGGTTCTTAAGTCTCCACTGATCCCCACGCTATGCGGGCTGATCAGAGACGGGGAGCTGTTTGGGTCACCAATGCAACCACTGGTTGTGCGTCCACACAGGAATGAGCGGCAGGTTTCAAGCTACAAGATATTCCAGCACTAACAATGCTGTGGGATAAGGCAATGACTCGAGACTGTTGCTTCTCCCTGGGTGGTGTTGCTAGTGGGTGTGGCTCCTCTGTTCCTCCCTGTTGGCACTGGTACAGTGCTGTGGCAGTTGGAAAGCAACAGATGGCCGTCTAATGGGTGTGTAGAAAATATGACGGACCCCTGAAGGGCGCTCGTAGTTGAAGTTAATTGGGTTATTATAAATTGCCAGGTTCTCGTCAAGAATGTACATAGCAACCAGTATCTAACAGACAAACAGGCAGATATTCTAATAAATAAAAGCTGAAAGGTAGGAAACACAAGTATGTTTATTGAAGTCTCAATAAACATGCAACATGTGCTACCTACTACCAGGCAATTGAGTGTTGAAGGTTACTACTCTGGCCAGGTGTAGGCGACCTGGTTCTAATGGAAAAGCGGGAAAGAAATATCTAAACGATAAGAGATATAAAACTTCTAAACTGTTCTAAGAAAGACGTCTGAGGAGCCAAAGTGAATTTAAAACATGTTGGTAAGGGTGTTCGCTGGTTGTCTGGTTGACTGTGAAGGAGCCGCAGGGGGTGTACTCAAAGCTTCGAAGTTCTCTGGAGGTCCCGGCACTGGTAGAGTGCTGTGGGATATTGCGAGAGATGAAAAAGAATGACTCCCGAGCCTGGCAGCATCCCAACTTATAAAGTGGAAGCTTGTAGGCTGCCGGGGCAGGGTACGGGGAGGGCGTGATGTCCTTCTGCCCTGGTTGGCATGGGAAAACTCTGGTCAGATTTTCTGATTCATGCCTCGTTGGTGGCGCTCGGCCTTGCCCGAGGTCTGGGCAGCTTGTTGGCTCTCAGGATTGGGGGGGGGGGGGGGGGGTGCCTGCCGGGTAGCTTATCCTCTAGGTGAAGAGAATTCGCTCATACAATCCTGCAGCCTGTAAGGTAGGCAATGTGTCCCTCACATCTGTAGTGGTGGAAGAGGTACTCTTGGCGATGAGTAAGTTCACTTAAAGCATCAAATAGTACGTTGTGATAGTGTCTAAACATTCTATAATACATTTGCTGTTATTTTAGCAACAGTTAGCTTGAAGTAGTTTGTCATGATGTTTTTCACTTTTATTTACACTTTCCCCTGAATTACACCATTTTCAGTTTTCCGCTTGAAAAGTGTAATACAAGGGTTCCACTGTAGTCATTGCACGCACATCGCCTAGGAGTAACTGTACAAGACACTCCCCAGGAAGGTTGAGCCCCGACTCCTAGGATACAAGCAAGCTAGTCTGGGAAGTTGAGAGGAAGGTAATAAGTTCTCTATTTTATTTTATTTATTTTTGGTGATATTTCATTAGTAAAGAGTTCAGATGCATAAGAAAGGAGATGGTCACAACAGCCGCATTCCAAGCCTAGCCTGACGGGTCATACAGCAAGAAGTATCGAAGTCAGGTGGTATACCTTCCATCGAATCCGCTAATGAGCCCGCTCCACTTCCACCCCAGTCCGAGGTAAGGTCCGTTGAACTATATACGGAAGTTCCCTTAATCAACGAGAATCATGACACTTACCTGGACTCATTATTAGGGATTTGTTGGCAGTGGCCAAATTACGACTACGAAAGCTATCTAATCCTCCCCCCCCCCCCCAAACTGAACCTGTAGTAAAACTGCCCCCACAACCTCAGCCAAGGGGCACTACACCTCCTACCACGTGTAGAATACATACCGCCGCCGGGAAAGTGCTCAACATAGTCATTCACCCCAAACCAATGCATAAACCCAAGGCAGTATCCACTACAATCAATTTCGTACCCGTTCGTAAGCCCATGAGGCCAGCCCCATACAGATGCCCCGGAAGCAAGCAACAGGCCAAGTAGGATATTATCCGGGGCAGTACGCCATACACCCCCATTTAATTATCATTTTCATCTCCATTTAACATAATTTCATATAATATCATTCTTTCTTTGGTGACAGCTGGTGTCCTGTATTTTGACAGCCTTTACGGTGAGTAAGGGGTTAAACTACCTGGGAGGGAGACATTGACGATCAAACACAACCTGGGGTTTGATTTCCCCCAACTGGTCATAGCCCTTCTACCAGGCATATCCCATTAGGTTCCCCAACGTGGGCAAATCCTTGAACCGCCAGGCGAAAACCCCCAACAAAAATTCTACCACCACTAAAGGGCCAAATAGTTATACTCTGCAGGGAAATCAGCACTCATAGCGAGGCCTCCCCCCTATAACAGGAAGTAGGTGAAAAGAAGAGGAGAGTGCGTCAATAGAATCCAGCTTTTCTTGTTATAAAGAATTAAAACATTCAAATTCATAATGTGCTAATTTTCTTAACAATTTCTTGAAATGTGTTAAATAATTTTTGAGAGCTATTCAATGATTGTTACAAATAATCAAACTTTTATTTCATTGTATTGAGCCAAGGCCTCAATAAACACAAAACTAAAAAGGCAGTTTAACAAGACAAAGAAAAGGTTGCGAAAGAAACTGTAATGTAAATATTCCTTAAAAGTATTGTGTTTTTTGAAGGATCATTCATTCTTTGCAATGCTCTTATCTATTGTTGTAGTGGTGTTTCGAATGAAAATCTGCCAACGCACTCGCTTGAAAAAGATTAGCAGTCAGCTGAATTTGGAAGCACTCAGTTGGCTATCCCCTTTGGCTTTTGCGAATACACAAGTTATCTGGCTGCTGTGCAACACTGCATCACGTAGGAGGCTAGGGTAGAAGCCAATCATATTTCCGTGCAGGCGGCCACAGCAGAGCACAGATTACTTAATCTAGTGGGTAGGACCTTTGGCAATAATAAATATTTAATAATTATTTACTTTTAACAATCATAATTTTATTCCCCAAGTGTCGTCGTTATTCCGCGTGCAGCCCAATATGTACTTGCTGATCCCCCTTTTCACAGCTTGCTGTGCTAAATATATTTTGTCAGTACCCAAGCCCTAAAGCTCGATCTGTAGGACTGCACGCATTAAATAAAGAGGTTCGCAGAATATTGTTCCGGGGCCCTTGCGCGACATAACCTACACAATACAAATAAAAGTAAAAAACACGAAGAGATCACAAAAATAAAAGATGACAGAAGGACCTTCCTCGCAGCCAGCATCGCAGTAATTTGAGACCAAGGAGCTAGGAAAGAGATAAAATACAGTTTGCTACACAACACAGAGAGACAGAATCATCTCAGAGCCAGCCAACTACGAAACAAAATAAAAGAAGATACTGCACGTGTGCTGCCCAGTCATTCCTCCAGCCAGCTGATTCTTCGCTTCGCAAGGTCAATCTCAAGGCAGGAAGCAGCAAGCACAGAGCAAAAACTTTAAGAGTGACAGGAGCTACAGAAGCAAATCCAATAGAAAAAAATTCTGTTCAGAGGACAGAGCTACATTCTCTCAAAGGGATTTCTTTCTTGACCCATGCCATCCCTTTGGAAATGCAACATTTCCGAGAGGAAAACAAATTGTTTATACGGGGTCAGTCCTACAGTCCTTCAAAAGGATTTGTTTTTCAACTCGCTTCCAGGATTAGCTTTCGTCACAGCGGAGAGGGACGAATTGACGCATGACATTCATTGGTATTTTACAGACTTCAGCTCATCAGTAAGCATAGCCATGCGTCTGATTATGACGAAGCTTATATTGCTGACAGCCATGAGATGTCAAGAAATAGTATTGTTCGCTGCAGAAGAATGGATGTTCCAACCTGCAAATTTTATTTTTCACCGGCCAACTGAGACTATAACACAAAGGCACTGAGTTCCACCGTATACCCCTAGACGGCTACATCAGTATGCTTCACCACCTCTCTCATCTCCAAGCTGGCCGGTGATGTCACAAGCCCATGAAACTATGCTATCATCGCCTACCTCTCCACTTTGCAACCCCTTGCCCTCAAGCTCAATGACAGCAGAGGAAGCCTCCAGCAGAGTATAAATAGCGAGCCATGACGCTCGCTCAGGACCAGTCTTCAGTCCTTCACCGTGTTAGCTGCTGAAGGAACCTGTCAGTTTGCAACTGACCAGTCTTCAGTCTTCCACCACACTCGTTACTGGAACTGACCAGCCTGCTCAGATACGCTCTAAGCTCTACCTTCCAACCTTCACTGCACTTTCAGTGCCGAAAGGAAACCTACTCCTTGGTCTCCACCACACTCTTAGTGCCGGAACTGTCCTAGACCTCCATAGTCTTCCTCGAAGATTACAAACCATCACGTCGTCTACACACCTATACACTGCTACCCGTTCTGGCCAACAATTGTGTAGAGTGTCAGCACAAGTTAAAGGTGTTCTCACAGCACTAGTCTATCCTCGCCCATTGATACCTCAGGCTCAAGTCACCTCTACCTGTTTTTCATAGGATCAGCTTCCTTAAGCTCTTGATAAACGTAGGAGGTAGTGCGACACCACATGTTTATTTCCGTGAAACAAAATAAACATTGTGTTTGACTTACTCAAGGGTAGCCCTTTCCTATAACCTTTGCACCTTGTCTAGTTGACCTTACCCTGTTGAGACACACCCAGGTGACCAGGGAAAGATAATCATTTTAGTAAAATTACAGTCTTGCAAACCCATATGAACATTAGCTACGGCCAACATTTCTGCATATCTTGGTAGATAGAAAGGTAGAGCCCACACACAGGTACACTGTTCTCGAGTGCATCTTGTCAGCTTGGTGCACACCCTTTCTACCACCACTCCAGCAGCCAGATATATACAGACATTCCGCACCTGCTCCTACTACCCCGAGTTAAATCTGTTAAACTCCGTGGTGGCAGGTCATACCATCGTCCCTTCTGGACTACCACCCCTCAACGAACAAATCAATTTTCAATTTGAAATTAATTTTACTCTCATTCTCACCCACAGGTTCGCCTTCACCTACAGTAAAACTTTATGAAATTTAAATTATTTTCTTTTTATGTACCGAGCTATACATTCCCATGAATTTCTAACACATTAAAATAAACACTCTTCTGTTTAAATTTGAACCTTAATGCTATTCAGTTATTTAGTCCTCAGTTCATAACTCTTTCAGAGTAAATGTAAAAGTATTGTCAGTTATTACTGTAGCTCCTTTACTAAAGCGACCATGCCTGGTTAGATGTGAGTGGGCGGAATGTGCTTGGGACTCCTGGTGCCTGGGTATTGTCCGAAACACCTGTGCCTTCCAAGGGATCCACTCTCTACTATCCAGACTACTATATACTAAAGGTAGGACAAACCCAGATTTTGGAACCAAACTGAACTAGAACTAAACCTAAAATATTTTTAGCGAACCGAAACTGAACCGAACCTTCAAATTTTTACATGAACCGAATTATGCTATAGTTCGTCACACTCGAACTAAACTCGAACCGAACTTTTAAAAATGTCTTATCCTCGCATATATGCATTCATAGTTCAGCCTTAAATTTGTATATACTTACATAAAAAAAACCAATATGTAGAACCACCTTAAAATTACAGTGTATTATGGATGCTAAACAGTAATCAGTGTGTGCACATACACATATCTGCATATCTGATGGTCCCATGGATCATTTTAGCAGTTTTGCCTACTCAAGTAATGAGTGTTTCGTTACTGGACCTCTGTAGGTGGTTACAAGGTGCAAAGTGAAAACAACATATATACATACAGCCTGCATAGTTCAGTCCCTATTTGTTCAAGTATGAAACACAAACCACAAACAAACTAATTCAACCACATTCACAAATTCATTTCAAATTGTTTAAACATGTAAGCCTAAAATAAAACATAAAAAAAAAAAAGAGAAAAAAAACACACATGCACGCACACACAACTACACACACGAAGATACATAATATACATACACACACATACACAATATAAACATACACACACAACCTGCACAGTTTCACCACTAATACTTCAAAAATATAATTGCCAAATTTTTTTCTAAAGTGGAAAAAAAGGTACAAAATTAACATATTAACTTTCGTTTTTTTATAGATTTGATTGATATGATTTGATGCGTGCAGCTTATACAACTAATCTACTACAATTAACAACTCATCGCCAAGGCACCTACTGCCACCAGTACAGACATGAGTAACACGTTGCCTACCCTACAGACAACAGGAACTTATGAGCTAATTCTCTTCACCTGGAGGATACACCACCTGGCAGGCCACCTTTCCAAGGCTTAGAGCCCACAAGCTGCCCAGACCTCGCGCAAGGCCGAGCACTACTGATGAGGCACAAAGCAGAAATGCTGACCAGAGTTTTCCCACGTCAACCAGGGCAGGACGTCATGCCCTCCCCACAGCCTGCGGCGGCAGCCTACAAGCTTCCACTATATAAGTCCGGACGCTAACGGGCTCGGGCAGTCATTATTGTTCCATCTCTCACGACATCCCACAGCACTGCCTAGTGCTGGGACCTCCAGAGAACTTCGAAGCTTTGAGTACACCCCTGTGGTTACTTTACCTTCGACAATCAGTTAAAATCAACCTGACAACCAGCGAACACCCTTACCAACATGTTATAAATTCACTTAGTCTCCTCAAGACATCTTTATTAGAACAGTTTAGAAGTAATGTATATTTTCTCGTTTAGCTAATTCTTTTCCGTTCTCCATTAGAACCAGGTCACTTACATCTGGCCAGCGTACTAACCTTCAGCACTTAATTGCCTTGTAGTAGGTAGCACGTATTGCATGTTTATTGAGACTTCAATAAACATACTTGTGTTTCCTACCTTTCAGCTTTTATTTCTTAGAGTATCTGTCTGTTTGCTTGTTAGATACTGGTTGCTACGTATATTCTTGACGAGAACCCTGCAATTTATAATAACCGAATTAACTTCAACTACGAGCGCCCTTCAGGAGTCCGCCATATTTTACTACACACCCATTAGATGTCCATCTGTTGCTTTTCCACTGTCACAGCCCTGTCCCTAGTGCCGGAGGAGAGGAACAGAAGAACCACAACCACTAATAACACCACCCAGGGAGGAGAGTGTATCGAGTTATTGACTTATCCCACCCACAGCATTGCTACTAGTGCCAGGATACATCGTAGCTTGAGACCTGCCACCCATTCCTGTATATACGCACATTCAGTTGCGGCATTGGTGACCCAAACAGCTCCCCATCTCTGATCAGCCCACATAGCGTGGGGGATCAGTGGAGACTTTATAGAGCCTGGTCAGCAAGCCAAAACCGAACTTACACCGTAAATTGTGTTTAGTTTTTTCGCATCAGGGTGTACCCAGTAAGCTGTAAGCAGTGACTATGCCTTACCAGGTAAGAAATGGCAAAAAGTGTAGGGAGCAAGCAGTTGAGTGCACTCGCACCTCCCACGAAGGAAAGGCCGGCGGAACGGGACTGTGGCGCTGAACTCAGTCCCCAAGCAGTCACTCCTGCTTCAGTTGTAATCCCGAACAGCATCTCCAGCAGTAACCAAGACAACGGTGTACGTCAATCGCCAACACTCCTTGCTTAATACAACACTCCTCGCCTAATACCATCTATCTAAACTAAACCACCCGGTTTTTGGTCTAGCGGGCAAAATCCTTGACCATCGTGCCTGTTAGTCTAACTGGGCACGCATCAGATAATTTATCATAACACTGAGAAATACATCTTTCTAGTTGTTTTATACATATGTGAAAACCACAAATTAGCAACCCAAAGAAATGTTAATTGAAAATGTCACTTTTCAAAAACTCAAGCAAATCACTTATTTTGTATACAATTATTTATTATCTGGTTTTACACACTATAGAGTTCAAGATGTAATGCTGTCATCACTACCACAAAAACAATTGTCAAATATGACTTGTTCGGTAATTTTTGTTGTGTTGCGTTGTTATTTATCAACTTCTTTTAAGGAAAGTACTGTATTTGCTCGTGTATAGTGCTCACCATGATGTTTTATACAAGTACTTGAAAAACATTTTTTTACTAAAATTGCACCACCAATTTGTGCTGCCTTGTTAGTAAGTATGTAACAAATTATTCTTTTATTTTAAATTAATTTGTAATGATTGCGACATATTTGGAAAACATTTTAATTAAATAACTCACGGAGCTAAAAAACAAAATATTGTGGCTTTCTGTAAGGTCACAGTAACCCTAAAAAAGAATGTCAACAACTGAGGAGGGTGGCTGGCTTCCTCTTTTTGTGCTTCTGTTATGCAGTGCCAGTCATTAAAAGAGAAACTGAGTGTGGCCTGCTTTCTTTTCTGCTTTTTTTAGGCAGTTACATGCTGGTCTTTTTTTGTTGTGCTGGTACTTTTTTTTACCAGGGTGGAATGTGACACTACCCTTCTGTAAAAAAAATGTGTTGTCTCCTCCCTTCTCCTCCTGGGTAGCAATCCTCTAGACTCTTCTACTACACTTCCCTTTAAACATCACTAGGCAGTTTACGACTACCACTCAACTGCTATGCACCCTGGAAATGTTTTCTTTTATTTTGTGGGAAAAAGTTGTGCTATACACAAGTAACTACTTAAGTTCGTTAATTATGTTCCTTTCTAGCATATTTTTGAACGGAACGCAAACTCGTGTAAATTTCTCGGACCGAACTAGAACCGATCTTTTACTTGGCAATAAATTTCTAACCGAACCTGAACATAACCTTAAAGTTTGGATTCGGTTCGAAATTCGAACGTTCGACCCATCTCTACTAAATACTTATTACTTCGGATCGTCTGAAGAAGACTGAACATAGGAAAGCTTGAGCGACTGGGTGTGAATGGCGTGGTCTAATCCCCCAAGTCTTTGTTATTCGAGGCTTATGCCCCACATTGGGCACCAAAGAAATTATTGAGGCATGTCGATTTTAAATGAAACCAAACTTTTAAGCCACCTGGTACAAGGGGAGACCACCTCACCTTGCACCTGGAGTATTGGCAACGTGCCGGACCAATGAGGTCAGTGGACAAGGGGTCGAACCTCTTTTGCTAACTTTTGTGAATGTCATGCGGGAGATGTACTCTTAATCACAACTAGTTCATTTACGGAGCCACCAGAGGGGTCGCACACAAGTCCCAGGCTAGCAATAAGTGGGTTCTATCCACGTTGTCTTGAGAGTGACCGAGATGAGGTATCTTGTGGCAAAACTAATGTCTGTGGCTTAGGAATCGCAACTCCACTGAACAACTTGATCTTAAGGGCACACTCGAACACTGAGTATGAACGAGAGAAGTGGGTGGGCATCAAATACCTGGATGCAAGCGTCACCAAAAGCATGCTCAGAAGAGACTATTCCTTCTTGGGCAAGGTGCCAGTAAATTTCATGGGATGTGTGGGCTTATGTGCAGGGACAAAGTCAGGAACACTGGGCAACACTATGCTCCAACACTGTACCTGTTGTCTCGCAGGCTGCGGAGCTCTCCTCTATTCCGCTGGCATGGTTGAGGCGGCTGACTGAGCACCAGCAGCTGACATTGGTTGTGGCCGTGTGCTCATGGTGCTTGTTGAGGAGAAGGGAAGGTGTGGAGGTATAGCAGTATACTCTGGTGTCAGTACAGTTGGTTCAATACCAAATATGGCAGTGTCACAATGGAGAAATATCAAGTACTCAAATCGATAGGGTGTCCTCGTGGGCGAAGAGTAAAGTGATTGGCTATTTTGAGATTCAATACTTGAATTACTGTTGATCTCCTCCTCAAGGAGTTGCAAGTTACGTTTGAGCCGGTTTTGTAGTTATTTGGCATGAGGCCTGTTTACTGTAAGAACTCTGAGAAAGAATCAATATGAAATGCCAACTCTGTGTACGTACCACGAAGCCGGGTATGATTAGCAGTCTTAACGGTGTACGTCCTGATATCCAAATACACCCAATGAGGCTTGTCTCTTAACCTCTCCAGGCCTTTCTTCAGCCTGGAGGGATAACAGCAGATCATGTGAGCAGAAGTACCAGGGTGTATTGGGTTCCTAGTAAAGGACTCACCCGAAGACTGACCAGTGCAACAACCAGGGTGATGCATTGGCTAAATTCGAAATACCGCTCAATGTTACTTGTGCATGCTGTTTGGCTGTTTCCACGGAAACCAGCATTACTTCATGTACACAAAAGGAAGTAATTAAGAATTCAAAATAATTCTGGCTTAACAGGAAACTCACTAGGGACTCAAAGTTCCTACAAACTAGAAGTAATAAGTCCTGTTCAATGGTTTGATTGTGACTTTTAATATATTCAAAAACTTTGGCATAAACGATAATACAACATACCAAGTTTAACAAAGCCACGTTTATAAATGCTAACATCAAATACAAGTATAACCACTGAAATATAATACTGCGAAAATAAACTATGTGAAAATAAGATACAACTCAGGTGAAGACTACCTGTTACGTTATTGACTTAGGTGTAGTATAGTAAATTTAAATACCTAACTCTTATTAAAATTTACCTATAGCCCATGAATCCTAACTTGACCTAATGGGGAATGTCCTTAAGCGGCTTCGTAGTTTTATAAAGTCGGAAGCTCTACTTGAGCAGTAGAGGTGTCAGGGCTAGGACCTTAAGGGGATGTCACAGTGACCTTGGGTTACCTGAACAATGCAGGGTTTAGGTAGGGATAAGGATGACGAGACGAATGGAGACTACTGGAGGTGCTGCAGAAGAGGCGTCTTCTAGAGTTGCGGGCCTCGGAGGAGAAGGCATCGTCGTAGATGCTGTCGACTAGCAACGCGGGTGGACAAAGGCCAGTCCTCAGTCAGGGTACCTCCGGCTTCCACAGCCTAGGAAGGGGTGTAGCAATGACTACCGCCGCAGTTGTTGACTCTGACTTTCACAGCCTTCGAGAGGAAGCAACTCCAATGAGCCACTCTGAGCAACTCTGGAGGCTTGGGCTGTTCTGCCTTTTATAGTGATCTCCATCGATCTTAGGTCCCCCGAGGGGTGCGGTGGGTTAATGCCCTGCCGCTTAGGAGTAGAGCTTGTGACGTCACATGCATGAACCATGAATGTTTATCAGGTCTCTCACTCGGCACCTGGTGTGAAGTAACTCTGAACTACTGGCGCTCTAGAACGCTGTGACCCTTCGGTGATTCGCACGCTTCCTCCTGCTGCACCAAATTCAAATGGTGCGCTCTTCAAATAGCAGGCATGGTGGAGCGGAATATCATTGCTTCAGGGAGGTTGATGACGTGACCTTTTTCTACCGTTTCTGGCGGGCAGTACAAGCTAGGAGCATGGGATTGAAGGAGTGTTGAGGTTCTGTAAACGTCTAGGAGTTTCCCTGTATCATGACTCCAGTACTGGTCGGAGACTTGCCCATGTGGCTTGCCATAATCAGATGGGGCGAAGTTGTACATTTGGAGTGAAGAATACGTAATGATTCAATGTTGACGCATGCTCCGCTTGGTTAACAAGTGGTTATGGCGCTGACTGCCCTCTCGGACCTTACGAGGTGGAGGGTAGTCAAACCCCAGGGTAAATCGGAGCGTTAAGTTATCCCTTCTGGGCAGCCTTATTCTCCGTACCACAAGGGACATCAATAAACAGGACGCCAGCTGTCCCGATAAGGATGAAAAAACTCAATCGAATACGAAAGGTGAATGGATGTGGGGGTGAGTGATCTGGCTTACACTGACAGGATTTATCCACTGCTGCCTCGTTGGCTTTCGAGCGGGGGTGAAGTAGGCTATGGATTGTTCTGGGTGTACTCAAGTAACTACCTTGGCTGGAATTTGAACCCTGATTGTCCTTCCGGAAGCCAACATTATGGTACAGAAGTTGGGGAGTATTTCTGTTCTCGGGTGTCGAACCCAAAGAATCATGTCAGATTTTAATCTTACAATGCTTGATTGGTTAGAGGGTTCCTGTGCATCAGTATTAGAGTTTGGTGCCTGTGTAGGGGTTTGTTGGATGGGGGTTTACTCGTAGTCAGATTCTTTGTTCAGTTCACACCAATCTAGCAAGTGCTTCACGGGGGTTTTGTGGTCAGGAGGTAATATTATATTGTAGTCAATAGGGTCACTCTTGGATTCAGTAGTGACCAGTGTATTTGGGTTTGAGTCATTAATTATCTGATTTGTTTCAAAGTGGCACGCCTCTAGCGTTGCCTCTAACTGCTTCCAGTAACACCATACTGTTTGCACATTTAGAAGTGAAATACAACAAATAAATATAAGGCTGTCAACAGGGGTAGCAGATGAGCAATCCTGGGCAGGGTGAAATCTGCAGTCACTCCTGCGGACCTGCTGTTCGCAAGGGCAACTCAAGTAACTACACCTTGAGTCTTGTATTGGCGGCGGGAGCACTGGACTCTCAAGTATTAGGACCTTTATCAAGCCCTGCCTCCTGAGGGATATAGCACACTTAGTAGCCACGTAGAGACGTGAAGTTAATTAGAATTACTGTGCAACTGAATGAATACACAACACTGAAATTAAATACTGAATTAATAAAGCATTAAAAAAATGACACAGAATCTAAAATAAAAATTGCAGTAGTTGACACACAAGGGGGTTAAGTTTGTAATGTAATATTTAATTACGTTTAAAATCACACTTTAGCAAGACCCAGCTAATGTAATACACACTAATAGCTAGGTAAAGAAATATTAAAGCTCTGTAGAAATCTAAATCTCAATCAACAGGCGAAGGCGAGCCTGGGAAAAAATTAATTTATTAAGAAATTAATTCCTACAAAAATTCCTAATGATTTAATAAAACCACTACAGTATACGCTATTAACAGCGTGAAACTGAGGGGCCCTATCCAGGGGGACGTAATCACGCAACGACCTGTTACCATGGGAGTCAAGGTAAGTTGACTGAGGTAAGGCTCAGTGGGTACAGGTGTGGGATTTACCAAACGTGGAGAGCTGGCAGCCTTCTGGAAGCTGCTGGCTGGAGGTAGAGGTTCAAGCCCTGCCTCAGGCTGCTGCAGTGAAGGAGATTGAGCCCTGGGCAGGCTGCAGAGGAGAGAGTCTTCCGCAGACTGTAGGAGAGCTCGTGAATCTATGCGGCTGGCGAGCCTGGCATTTCTTGCAGGACCAGGATGCTGCTCTTCTATTTAAACTAAAATCACCCTGTGTCAGCAATTATCCGGGGGTAGCGTAGCCTTCCAACAGAGGCTGGTTTATCTGCTGCGGGAGCGCCGCTCAATTTCTTATCTCCCCTGGTGGAGGCGATGACATTTTCATGCACCCCAGACTGAGGCAGGCGGGCCACGACGTCAAAGATCATGGGGGTGCTGCTATCTTGACGGTTGTTTGGAACTTCTTGGCCAGGCAGGGTAGCATAGTATATTTTAAATAATTTACATTATTTCTTCGTCAGGGTTGTTCTGGCTCGTTCCTTCTTGGTTGGATGTGGAAGAACATAATTTCAGACGTGAAGTTCAACTACATGGATGACTAGCCAATGCATGGAGTCATTTTAATATTATCATTTCCACGTCTCAGCGGCAAACAAATTTGAATTCACCCCACGCTTGGCATGCTCAGATGGGGCGAAGTCGGCCGTATAGTGCGCATCTCAGTAGGGCAGCAGGCCGGCAGGCATCAACGTATTAATAAATTTAATTTTTCTGAATATGCACAAAGTTGAATTATGCTGAAAAATGTGGTACACAACCTTAAAGATATAATATTTTTTATTTCGTAAGTTTAAGACAAAAATTGTTTAAGTTGTCCTGACCTAAGATTAAAAATATATTACTAAAGTATTTTTTGAGTGCTACTTTTATTCTTCTATTTTGAAGAATTTATGTGAAATTAATTTTCCTATTGTTTTGTATGTTTACTAAAAGCATCAAATAGTACATCGAGTGCTTAACCCTTGATTAATACATTTGCTGTTATTTTAGTAACTGTGAGCTTGAAGTTGGGTTTGTCATGATGATTATCAGTTTTATTTACACTTCCCCTGAATTACACCATTTTCAGTTTTCTCCTTGAAAAGTGTAATACAAGGGTTCCACTTTATATAAGCATGGCTTTGCTGACTGATGATGCTCCCAAATGGTGGGGAAAAGATAGGAATGTTTTGCTAAACCTCTGCAAGCTAGCAGCTCATTATCTGGGTATACCAGCAAGCAAAAGACTTTTCTCGTCAGCTGGTAATATTACTTCGACAAAAAGAGAATCCTTGACCACACATGTGGAAGCGTTAGTGTTCCTAAATGAAAATCACATCATGTTTTAGAATTTCTGTACCACCAAAATAAAGCTTAGGTTACAATTCTTTTACAAATTTGACACTGTTAGTTTTTCGTTTTTTTATCATAATATTATTAAATTGACATACACTTTAATGTCTATGGAACATTATAAATGTTCTTGTTTACGATTTGTATTTCAATTGAGCCTACAAACATTTTAAAGAATACAATATGTTTAAATTTGTGTTAGCTGGAAGATGCAACAAAACTGGTGAGAAAATTTTTTTTTCTAAAGTATAATACTTTTCACGATCTTGTCCAGTTTCCGGTGGGAAACAGTTATTTCCTGCCCAAAAATTCTATTCCTGCACATCACTAATTTTTTTATCTTCTCTTTTATCCCTTGTCATATCAAGACCCCAGGGGAGGGGAGAAGAGGAGCCACCACCAGCGATCATTCACACTGACCGCCTGCCCAGCTGACTACTGCGAAAGAGAGAAGGTGCTAGTTACCCGCCAGCCAGCGAGAGATCAGGAACTCCAGCGCATAGAGCAAAGAACAGAGAAGAAGCACAACCGCTACCATCGCCATCTTCAAAGGATGACTGTTCTACATCATCACCGAAAGGATGGCACTCCAATGAACCCCGAAGATGAATCTCCATCGCACCAGAAGGGGGGCGAATTGACGCATGACCCTTACTGGCTATTTGAATTAATGACTACGCTTCATCTACATGCTTCTATACAGGCAACATTGAATGGAGTTCGGAAGCTAGAATTTCTACCAGAGTGCCTACAGGATTTTTTCCTGGACCAGGCAATTATTACAGATGCATCAGAATTCTACATTTCAACAATACCGCCAGCCAGTAAGCCATGCAATACGCTGCCTGTCCTTGAGAAGATGACATTAACTGATTATCAGTAATTGATACCTGCCACAAACAAAGAAGTTCAAGGGCGAACAGACAGAATTTGCATGCCAACAATGGCCGCCCTTGGCTCCACCCAAGATGCGAGCGCATAGCACCCCCCTACCCCCTGGGCCGGCATGCCACCAGTTGAAGCAGAATATATTCATGTGCAGAGGCTGGAAACGTCAGTTGTTCATCGGCACGTCTACGAGCCGCACCAGCTGGACAGATAGCTCCACCGCACTTGTTCGCCGGAGTCCTGATCAGCCATCAATATACTCCCTTGCAAGCACAGCCACCTACAGCAGTAATTCTGAAGCCCTCCGACCTGTGAAGCCTTCCGGAAGATATCTACCCGCTTTAGTCGCTTGCCCCTGGCAATGGTTACCCCACGCACTCTTCAGGATGATGGCAGGCAGACAGAGAAAGTTGTCATTCGCTACCTACTCGAAACTGCCCCCAGTCAGATCATAATAACAAGGTCCCCTTCACCTGGACAGCATAGTTTACTACTTCCAGTCAATCCTGGGTAGACAGGAGATAGTACAAGCCACCATGTCTTATTCCTCAAGGAATAAACACAACCTGAACCTAACTACTGTCTCATTTTCCAGATTACCATAGTAAACATCTACGTCCTGCAAAGTGGAGCTGGAGGCACGGTTTGCCAATACCAGTTACCGCCTAGTGTAGGACTACAGTTCTTCCAGAGGGGGGAATTCATACGTCAGAACGCACACCATTCGACGGCCACCCATTCAGTACATGCGCGGTATCAAATGGTAGAGCCAGGACCACTAGTCATACCCCCACTTGAGAGGGTAAGTTACTAGACCAACTTACACCTGTCTCCTGCACAGTTTCTGTTGCAGGAGGGAGTGCTTAGTTGGCTCTGGGTTGGACCTGTCCGCTCAAAGGGCTCACCCATCGAAGCTATTGGAGCACCTCCGAGGGAACCTGCTCTTCAACCACCGCACTGGTTGTGTTGCTGGTTGAGGAATAATGTTGTACTCTACGTTGTTCTAGTGCTCCTAGACGGCAGAGCACGCTTAGGTAGGGAAAGCACGTCACATGTTCTTATCTACCGGACCCAGTGTTTTGATCCTAATGCCCTTCACCAAGAGAGGTGGGAAGGACGTTAGGGAACGACAGGCAACTACTGCTGATCAGTCTACCTGGAGTTGTACTCAATCCAGTAAGGCACTCTGTCAGTTAATCCCACTGGAACAATCTCAAGCTGCCCGTCAGTTGGTGGGGACGAGCTCAAGCCGCCTGTCAGTCGGTGGGGATGAGCTCAAGCCACCCGTCAGTCGGTGGGGACGAGCTCAAGCCACCCGTCAGTCGTTGGGGACGAGCTCAAGCCACCCGTCAGTCGGTGGGGATGAGCTCAAACCGCCCGTCAGTCCGTGGCGATGAGCTCAAGCCGCCCGTCAGTCCGTGGCGATGAGCTCATGCCACCCGTCAGTCGGTGGGGATGAGCTCATGCCACCCGTCAGTCGGTGGGGACTGGCTCCCAGGCTCCCTCTCCATCTTTGTTTCCACCTACCAGGGAGCTTCCAGACCCTATTCACCCCATCGTCACCACCAACGGGGAGAGAAGGTTGCAGTAGGAGTAGCCTGTCCTTAGTTCAAGACCAAACACTACCCCAACATGCTGAGGACCTTCAATAGCATCAGTTGGAGTTAAAAGCCACAGCAGCCCCTGGGGTCTGTCCGGATCCACCACCAGCCGCACCTCCACCAGCAAGCTAGCAGTATCGGTCAGCCGCCCTAGCACAGGACTGAGTAAGCCACAGGCTCCTAAGCCCATCGGCAGTCCCACAGCCAAACCAGCTAAGAACTTTGTACCCAGTCTGCAGCCGACTTAGCCTACTCTGTATGCAGGTCTGTATACAGGTTGAGCTCCTGCCCGGCAGTGAATGAGACACGGGTCACACCCGAAAGTGTCATCAGACGGACACCAATAAAGCAGCCACTTTGAGATGTAGCAACATATCATTCTGAACACAAACCAGTCACGAGTCAGAAAACATGATTTATTCAATACACACGAAAATGGCTCTACATCTCCCAGAGACATTTCGTTCTTCAGAGGAGGATGTACTGAAACATTTTCTGTGAAAATTGTTTGTGCGAATACAAGTATTTTGGTAAATAAATTTTCTGCAAGTATGACTTTTTGTCAGAAAAGTTAAAAAACAATTATGTCCCTTTTTTTTTTTTTTACTTTGGTCATATTAAGTGTATTCTTGGAGAAAAAATTCGCGAAAATAATAAAATATCACATTTTTAAAGCTTGCCTATGGAGTTTCCTTAAGCGGCAAGAGAAAAGTATAAACATACGGGCATAGTTTAATCAGAGGGTTTTCAAGGCGAGTAAAAAGTCCCACTGTAACAGATCTAATTTACACAGTACAGCATCACGAAGGAAACACTGCACTCCTTGTGTGTTCGAGCAATGAAGCACTAGGCATACGTGTTATTGTCGCCCGTATCGTCTATCGCTTCTTGACCTTGGATGCGTAGCTCCATACCAATCACAAGTTTACGACGGCCTGACTTTCTCGAAGTTTGTATAAATCACAACCGTCAGAATTTTGCAACCTGTTTATGCTACATGAATATTAAAGTACATACGTCTGTAAATTAGAGGTTTCAATATGAAAAGCAACAAACTTATCCCCTTACATTTTTATTCAGTGTACAAAGGTTCAGTGTTAATGTGAAGCATCATAATATACTAGCCAAAAAGACAATGTTTAACGTGCACTCATAAGTGTAACGTGATGTGTGTTACGTTAAGTCATCGTAATCCCGGCCTAACATCTCTTTGCCACATCCTAATTGTTTGAATATACAATAATAGTTTTAAATTATTCCTAGGCCCCACGACACAAAAACATTTCTTCAATATTAATACTGCTCAAGAATGATGTTAAGCCTCTCAACCATTCTAGCTGACAAGAGTGTAAGACTGTTGTCCTAGTCTTTTTCATCCCAAGAATCTTTGTTACCTCCTGGAACACTGCAGCCTCAAAGTTTCTTCCTTAATCTGAATGGAGTTCTAGCGGCACCCCAAAACTCAACAGGATATGCTCTACAAGTGCCTCAGCCACAGTACATTCTTCCTGGTTCAGGAGGGAATGACCTCAAGCCATGTAGTAAAATAATCTTGGGCCACCAGTAGATACTGATTACCTCTCTCTGTGATAGGCAAGGGACCCACAATGTCTACTGCCATCCTTTCGAATGGGGCTCCAACTTTGTATTTCTGAAGGAGATCTTGTCCCCTGATCCTAGGGCAGTGCAGATGTCGCACATTCGGCACCACTTCTCAACATCCTCCCGACAATGAAAACAATAGAATCTCAGTCCAATTCTGTCAAGGGTCTTCAACACCAAAGTGCCAACTGGCTTCTTCCACATTATGCAGTTCTTTTAAGACATTGGGAATCCTTCATTCTGGAAGAAACAAACTGTATGCGAGTAGTATAAAATAGTTGTTTCTGATGCAAGAAATGAAAATATGGCAACGTTGCAATAAAGAAACAATTTTCAGGGAAGCTTTCTGTCTCTATCTAACATTTCTCTCTCATTCTAAGGATAGTCGTTTTCGGTGGAAAGCTTATGCCACTGTATGTACATGACCCTGATGCAGCACTTTGGTATAATGGTGAACTATTTGCAGTGATTCAGAGAATTACTTATACTAACACGTGTTAGATGGCACCTAACGCCAAAGTCGGCCAAGTATGGCGTCCATCTCTTCACCTTAACCAGAACGTCCCCCACAAGTTCAAGTGGTCCTGTTTGTAGTCAGTTGATGAAGCATTTTACAGAAAAATTTTTAGTTTACACCACTACCACCACTTCTTTAAAACTACCAACATATTGAAATGTGCAATAATTATTAATAACCAAATCAATTATGAATTTGGGGTTGGAAAGGAAGAAAATAGAGAAGAGATAAGTGAAACTGTGACATTTTTAATGCATCACTACGGATGATGAAGCATTTTTGTGAAAACCAAGCTGAAACTAGGTTGCTTTGTGCGTGTTTCATCAATGAGAAGCATAAAGCAACAAAAGGAATTTACAGGATCATATTCGATTCTTGCAAAAGTGATACACAATGGCTTACCTGAGAACAGACTCAACGAACACGCGTAGAGCCTTGACGTGGATCCAGGCACAGAAAGACTCGCTGAAGTTGACCTTGAGCCACCGCACCAGTGGGCCCTGCACAGATCAGACACCACTGATAAGAGGTGCTGCAGGTGAGGGAAAGTGATGTCACGTGATAAGTGACACAAACTGATGGACAGACGAGGAAGCACCGAGCTCTACCATGCCTTGTTAGCAACGTCGGCAAGCCTGCTGCGTGAAGCTGCGCTTAATGACTACTGGCACACTCGCGATTGCTGCTGGCTGCTGCTGCTACCTACCCTACCGTAGTACCAACATTACTGCGTTACTGTTTCGTCACCGTGTTCCAAACTGGTGTTCGACATGTCTCGCCAACTCCTCCATCCACAGACAAATTTTCCTCTAACACAACTTTACAAATACACGCATATATAGTAAAACCAGAGCACATAGTTTCCTTATAAATTTTAAGTACAAAATTTAACTACTTCACGCTGCTTACACAAACTCCAATCGCACTGCACAATCCAGCAATACAGGCTGTAATGTACAGTTGAAGAAAGGAAGGATGAATTGAAAATGTACATAAAATAAGGCCTGTTCATAGAAGCAATCATTTAAGTGCAATTAGATAATTTTTTAAATTTTTAACCATCATTTGTTTAAAGCATGACTCCATTTGAAATTGTTCCTTCAACTCTAAAGCAGGAACTTTACCATTACTTTATAACTGTTTGAAAAGTGACATACCCTAACTTCCAACAACACGTACTTGCCACCAAAGTTTTACTTCAATAAAAGATTATTCCTAAAAATAACGTAACAAGATAGAACCTTAAGGGAATCCTTCCCCCACTATACCGGATTCTTGGTTTTTCTAGCTTGTTTAAGTGTGAAAACTGTTTACAATTTTAACATATTTTGGTTCTCTCCTGTCTTACAGGAAACATGGACACAGATACTGGCAGACACCAATTTCATCGATACTGCAAACCAGCATGAATGACAAATTATTAACAGGTGAAACGTAATTGTGATATACGAAAATTCTGAGTAACAGACTGTCAATAAATCAGCAGAGCTCAAAAGTGGTTTTAGTACGACACATGCTGCTACACTGTTCCCGTCTATCACAGACACCCATTCAGTGTTCACACCCAGTGCAAATGCCATGGAACAATCTGTCTAGTGAGGCCCTGCTTACAATGGATGAGGAATAGAAGGTCGACCGATACCATTGTCACCACATCAGCCTAGTTACATAGCAGCAGTAACCAAAGGATGCAGCATACAAACCAATAATTGCCACCTTATCTCTCCTCCCTCCTCTCCTACCTCTTCTCACTGGGCCATAGGGATTCCACAAGCCACATTAACTTATCTGAGCACCTCTAACCTTCAAACACTTGCCAGAGCCCAGTGATTCTGCTGACTACCACCTCCTCCATTATATAGCACAATCTCAAGTTCACATTCTTTTTACAAGAGGAGAAAACGGTACGACCTGTCATAAAGTGAGTCATCTTTACGCTACCACCACCAATTGTGGCCTCTGGACTACCACCTCCAATATCATGGTCACTATCATAACCATTATCATCTTAGCATTCTTACCAAATGTACAAGACCTGGCAAACTACTGGAGGGACTATGCCACCACCCTTATATCCAATGAGGTAAGGTGCCGCCACGGTCATCAAAAGCCAGCTCGAGCCCCGTTGGCATTGGAAACTTGGGCCCACTACCCATCACAACGTTTTTCACCTTTCAACTGTTGGAATATAGGGACTTTCAAAATTTTCGAAGATATAAATCACTCAAAATATTCTAAGGAGTGCCAAGGCCCCATTTCTGCAGAAACATCCGCCAAACCCTCTCATCAGGGCTGGATACAGCCCCACCATGAATACAGATAGTTCATGTCCTGTTTTCCCATATACTGAGGCAATCCTACCATAAGTACTCGATAAGGTTCCTGAGGAATATCAGAACTCCTACCCTACTGCCTGCTGACCAACCCCACACACAAAAAACTACTCATTCTTATTATCACTCTTATTGGTTATACCTGACAGACAGGCAGGTCAGCAATCACTGGAGTTTCTCATATCATTGGCATGGCATCCAGGGAACCTGCTCGTTCACTGCCATAAACTAGATCTACTTGACACATTTCTGTGACTAAGCTCAAATGTACGAGTTACCTCTTATGCAAGTAAACATATTGACAGGCAAAATGTCCAGTTGCTGCCCAGTTTTGATGAACACATACTGTAGAAAATGAACACTGTGGGGTAAATTCTTATAGCTGGTTTATATTGGTTTATCGTGGTTTGCAGAGCACGCAGGTTATCTCCATCTTCAATTGATATGGGAGTGATTTGTAGAGGGAAGACATAAGAGAGCTCTAATTCTGTGTGTTTTTTTGTTTCTTGCAATGAATATGCTTTTATAAATAACCGAGTCATGCATAAAAAGTAATGTGCACTATTATGTGAAATGAATTAAATAAATAGGCACATTCCAACAAAATTCATTATAAGAAAGGTATTATGTGAGAAAAAAGGTTGACAATTTTAATAATGAGTAAGCAAAATTTTACCAATTTTGATCACAAGAAGTAATGGGAGCAAGGAGAGGATTAAAAAAAAAAGCAGTTTAAATTGCTGGATATCTCTTGCAGAAAACTACAAAAATACCTTAAATTTTTAATATATAATGTTACAATTTAAAAAAACAAATGCTCATGCACAGTTACAGTTATGGCTGGATTGTATTTTTTGTTTATAGTTACTGATTTTCTGCCCTGTTTTGGTGGGCCAATTTCAGATTTCTGTATGATGAATAATGCAATTATTGCTGTAAAATGGCCATTAAAACACTTAACTAATCACTACAAGTCTTTTTTTTCCTACTCCAATCACTGTGATGGAATGAAATATTGCACTAAGTATAAAGTATGCATTCATTTTACCAGATGCTGGGCATTCAGTTCTATCTACACAAGTTAAAAAAATTAATGACACTGAAAAAAATGAGTAAAATGTAAAATTTACTGTGAAAAGTGCTTTAATATACTGCAGCTGAATTAAACACCAGGAAGCTATATATATATACACAAATACAGATACATTTCACTAACTTTATTACTTTTTTTAATTATGTAGCGATTATCAAAACTGACTCTGAAATAAATGTTTATCTACGGCTATTTTCAGGATTCAAAGATGAAGTTATAAGTACTGAAGTTAATAAATCAAATTTTTACGAGGAAAATATTGATATACAAGCATTCAATGGAAAACTGGTGCAAAATAAAATCAAAATTGGAGATTATAAAAAAATGTTCTATTCACGATGTTTAATTTTATTGCCTCAGTTACAGCAAAAGATAAAAAAAAATCTTACCAATGAAATGGTAACTACTACATTATTTTATCTTTTAAATTCAACTAAACACTCAATACTGCAGGAATACAACACTTTATAAAAATTATAAAAATACAATTTTTCTTTACTTTGCTGAAAATGTGACATTACATAACCAAAGATTAGTCTGTATATTTGCTATTGCAATATGACACGAGCTGGCAGCACCAAATAAAGCCATTTGTTTAGGAAAAGTTACAGTGCAGTTTATCAAAACAGAACATAGAATAACAATGATCTGAAGACCCTTGAAACCCTGCAGAGCTGACAGCATTACACCGCACATTGTCCTAGAATGGAAACTGTTTTACATGTCCTACCTGAAATGCCACACCAGGACGTAGAAGACAATCATAAAATTGCTGTTTGTATCATTTGGATACTAGAAACGTGTGCTCTAGCTAATGCACACAGAAAGATCACTGAACGACATGTTTCCATGAATAGCTTCTCAAATGTTACATGTGTGTTGTTAGTTGTATTCTCCCCCACCCCCGCCACTTTCCAAAGTTATCCAGAAGAAAATACTGAGAAAAAAATCCAGAGCTGAGCAAAGCAGCTTGTGCTAAGCAAGATATAATACAAATTTTATGAGAATACCACTAATTAAGAAACACCAAATCAGTACAAAAATATATAGGAAACAACTATAGCATGCAATCTTCAACAACAAAAGAGTTCTACAAGCATGTACCAAGCAACACATGCCTTTCAAATGGAATTAAATACTTTAAAAAAAAAAAACACCACAAAATAACTAATAGAATTAACTTCTGCTACATTACTTCTACAAACATCAAAAACTAAAAGTTCAAAAAAGCAAAAAAGTAAATGTCCCTTACGAATGTTATTTGTAATGCAAAAATGTAAATATACATAATTTGATGCATACACACGTAAATGACCTAGCCTAAATGATGAATTTTCTTCACTGAAATAAAACTACCAGAACATGAAAGTTTTAAATATTTTAAGCAATGGATATCAGCCAACACCCAAAATAAATGTTAAGCTCTGTTTAATAAAATTAGTACACAACAATAAATGTTTTGTATGTCTTAAACTAAATTTCGTGAATTGAAAATCTATGTATAAATAAACACCAAATTTTGTACAGTATGTTTTGTGAGCTGCAAATCTATGAACATAAATTGTGTTGTCATACTTCCCTCTTTCCCACCTAAGCGCGAATCTAACATGCATGCTCATATGTCAACAAAGGATGCAGCCGACTAGTGAGGAGCACAGAGCACAATGTGCACATGAGGGCAGAGTAGCGGTGAGTGACCAGAACACATCACATGGGCCTGGCAACTATAGTTGGAGTAACAGCCACGCTACTAGGAACATGACAGGTACCACTAACACCAACATAGCTTTCCTACCAACCTCGTGGGGAGTGTTATATTAAATATAATTCCCAGCAAAAGTATACTGAGGAATCCAACACGGCATTGTGTAAAGTGTTACGTGTAATAGTGCGGGAAATGTTCGCTATGCAGTTTCACATGAGCCACATAAAGTTCTACTTTTAAACAAAGTGTTTCAAACAAGTCTGCCATAAGCAGGATACTTATTAAATTGAGGAAGGAGTTTATAACATTGCGCAAAAATTAGAGAGCAGTTCATTGTGCAACTAGAATTAATTTAACGGACAAGCTGATGCTGGAGTACCGGTTGTTCCTCTGAATAAATGACTGTTCTCATGTGAGACACACCCCTTTTAGTAAAGCATTCAGAGAAGCCTTAATGTCACAAGGGCAGTGTAGCAAAACCCAAAGAGAACTGTATTTATTTAAATAGTAGGAAGGTTATTTTGTTCTTGTATGTGTTTATTGTTTTGATATAAGGTTTTGGCATACTCTCACGCGCACATGGTAGGCACAAGCTGTATCCTGCATCTGCCATAATTTAGTCTTGTCTGGAGCTTCGTAGAGGTAAGTTTCATATTGCTGTGAAGCCTTCATCTCTTGTTTGAACTCTTTCTAATTTCAGTCAGCATCTTTAGTTTACCAGAAACTTGCCCGCTTTGCCTTTCATTTTTACCCCGGTGCATTCCCTTGTACATTTTGGTAAAAGGTAGCATTAGTATTATAATTATGGATGCGGCCAAATCCACAGGCTTGTGATTACCCCTACCACGTGATGAATCACTTTGACTATGCTCATCTTGTGTTCTACTCGGAAATGTAATTCAGTTTTAATGAACTCCGATGACCAGGAGTCAGTGACACTGTTCATCAGTGTATTGTATGAGAATAAGCACAAATAGTGTAATAATTGTGGAAGTAAAATCCAGTTGCATTGAACTACGTGATTATCGCTCACATAGTTACTGTTGCTCGGCAGCGCTGCGTAACAGCATGAGGGCAGAACGCATACTTCACGGCCTGGACAGTAGAGGAAGCTAGTTTCATAGATCCTTATGCACTTTTATACAACCATGTGTCTGTTAACCTATTGCAGTTGAGGAAAATGTTCCATGCTGACCATCCACCATGAGAACTCATTTCCCCACCCTAGTCAGGATACGCTGGGTGGCACCCAATACTATAACATAGCAACATCATTTTACACGCTCGTCCATCTTGGCACAACACCAGTCGCTTGCCCATCATTCTACCTACCAGTAACACAACAGTAACAGCAAAAAGTGTTGAGTTTAATTAATTTTGTAGATGTTAACAGCACATATTTACACAGAACAAAAAAAAAAAAAAAAGTCACTCTTTAAAATAATTTCTTACAATGCCTACTATTCCCATTAGTTACTAAACATTTTTTTTCAAACATAAACAAACATTCTAAACTATGTTTTAATAAGATCAGTACGAGTCTAGTCAAAAAAACAGCATTCACTGCTATCCTGTACTAGAAAAACCAACAATTAGTAATTTTAGCACAAGGAGGGCACAGCGTGAAGTGCAGACAACTCGGCAGGATATGACAAGTGGTTAGAATGCTTGACTGGAACACCAGTTTGAAAACTTGGCACGCAGAGAGAGCGAGAGACAAACTATAAGAGACAAGTTTCATCATACGTGAGATACGCGCCTCATCATCGTCGGAACTTTGCCACAGCGATTCTGGAGAGTCATTGGCGTGACACTCGCACTCGCAGCTCTGAGTGACCAATCGCTGGAGGCAGCGCTGTCAGGAGGGGAGGGGTGCAACATGTAATGTGATACGGGCAGAAACAGGTTAAGGGGCAGTCATCGCCGTGCTGGTGCAGTTGGCTAAGTTATGTTGGCACTTGTCCAACCTCGGACCCACCATGCTTCAAGCCCACACCCTACTAACAATGTAGCGCAAGCACAACAGATGCGATGAGAGCCCCTTAAATCATAAGGTACTTTGCTACTGCCTAAATTTCAAGATGACACTATTGCTAGCAAGGAGTAAAGATTTACATTCTGCTTACTAAACAGATCTCAGGGTAATTAAGCAAATAAAAGTAAAACTAAATTATTTTTAAAACATAGCAAAGATAACATATGAGAGAGAATATAGAAAGAAATAAAGTTGTAATATTAAGAATGGAGTTTCATTCCCAGTGGGGGTGTAAAGTGACAAGCAACAATCAAGTGCATACCAGGGGTTCATGCGCAGCTACAGGGCACAACATCATGGTGCCCAAGATGTGGGAAGTGGGTTCTCACCATATTAGAGAATATGTGATACAAGAATAGTAACAACACACAACTTACAAACTGTTTCTTCTTGTCAGTCACCAGTTTCGTTATCTCGTTCTTCCCTGCTGCCATCTCTTCCTCATTGTACGTGAAATCTCGCACCACAAACCTGAAAGATGAAGCAAAATGTCACACAGCCCAACATATAGTAATAGCTTTTTGAGCATGGGCATCTTTGGGATAAGCTTGTCAGTCCATACCAGAATCACTGTTGGATCAGATGTCTTAAGACTAATGCCCACGGTGTAATTTACAATTTTGATTATACTTTTAAAAAGCAATATATGTAGTATTATGTGTGGACACTTTGCCAACCCACTATCCCCTCACCACGGGCAGACCAAGGGGGAATCCTTCATCTATGGCCAGTAGAGGGGAAGCGAGAACAGTCACAACTGCCTGGTTATGATTAAAGGGACTGAAATATTTCCTGCCTGGTGCAGAAGACAATCACTTCGGAGCGATTGTGTCAATTTTCTCAGCATCGCCTCCAGTGGTGCGAAGAACATTCTAGGCCAGGTTGTCACCTTAGCTATAAGTCATAGCATGCCTATGTGTCAAGAAGCTCAAATATTTATTAATGCACGCAATGTGTGAAAGTGGGAACAAGATAGGCAGCAAAGCAGCGATCAGCAAGTGCAGCACGAGACTACCAGAAGAGTAGAGACTGACTATCGGGCTGTAAGAAAATCGAATTTACCATGTGAGAGTCGGACATTTGGAATGACATAAATATATGGCAGAATACAATTTGACTATGGTTTTGTAATTATAGGCTGGTCACAATAATCTGGAGCCTTCTGAAATCAAACTTTGAAAGAAAAAACATTCTGCTCATAAGTGCATATATTTTAATGTGATGATCACAGAAATGAATATTAGGAACAAAGTGAATACCTTATAAAAATTATTAGTACCTTTTTTTATCAATGTTAATATGCTGACGTCAACAGTATTTGATGTCGTGGAAAGTGTAATGCTTCAACAAGTGCTCTGTATACTTACCTCAATTTTTTTATATTTTAGTCAAGGGAATAATGTTTTTCCCTGGCAGTGGCAGCCATGTTACCAATGCCACACCCACGTCTCCTCAGTCTAGCAAGAATGGGCATCAGGGCAGGTACGCATCATGCAGCTCGGACGTGAAGCAACTTTTGTGTCAGTCATGTAGTGTTCAATAGACTTAAATCGTACTGGAAAATTTTCATTTACTTTGTGCACCCCGAGTTCACCTCCCTTCCAGAGCAGACTCCAGACCTTCCTGCATTATTTCCTTTTAAATAACTTGTTAAGCATCCACGAGACGTCTTTGTGAACAGCAGCATAGGCCAGTGTAGGGCTTAGTTCCACACGACCACTTCAGTGTTTGTACCACCGAAACAACTTCTGTTCAGAATCAAAGTATGTGTATGTGTACTTAATTCCCGCTTCACTGGGAACTTAGGACAATGGACCCTTTCAACCATCCTCCACCTGCCTCTTGTTTACGTCACGTAAGTTGAGTGTAATTTTGTTTTAAAGTGATATGTTTTGTGCATTACAAGAGCATGCTGGGGAGCCACAGTACCCCAGTTCAGGAAGTATATGCGCTTATGCATTTGATGAGCTTTGAATACATTAGCCATCCCCTGCAACATCGTAAGACATGGAGCGCAGAGATCCTTAGCCAGGGCTTTTTGACTGCAGCCCACCTCAAGAGTCTCGTGCTAACCCGAGCAGATTCCCTTACTGGTTAGCTGGTGCCCTCCGGACATTTAAATTTCATCTGTCAGATCCTATTATCATCCTGAACGTGCCACTAACAAATTTCGAAAATCAAAATGTAAATTATTTTAATGTGTGAAAATTTATAGGACAGTGCGAGCGAACCAAAGCCAGGCAAGTAAAAATTGTCAAAGGATAGGAAATGCCATGAAAGTAAAAAAATTGCTTCTATTGGTTTCGCAATCGAAGATAATCAGTTAGTGTATTTAACTACACAAAAACTGCACATGAAATGTGGGTTAAACATCAAAGATTACATGAACAATCAATGTGCAGCAAATCATATCTTAATTCATAAACTGTATACTTATGCATTTTACATTAGGAACAATGATGACACACACAACATCTATGTTAGAAGTAGTTCAACAGCTATGTGAATCAGGTAAAGAACTTTCAGGTGAAGACATTGCAGATTTGTAGTTTGCCTGACTTGTATAATGCTTTCATAAAAGTATTAAAAGGGTGATATTAGAATGACTTAGTGGACTATGTACGGGGAAAGCTCATTGAGTATAGATGATAGGTGTAAAACAAACCAGATACTGAAAGTGTTCGTAAAATAAAAAATGACCAAACCATGCAAATAGTCCCCATTCACGGTTTTTTTTCGGATGTTTTGAAACAAAACTTTTAAAAAGCACCCTAGTAGTAACATGTAAAACAGGTTTATAAATAACGTTTATACCACAAATATATAACACTGCGATTAACTTAAAAGTATTATATTTTTGAATAAATGAAAATTTAATGTAGTATCTTCTATAACTTGTAATATTTATGTTGTATATTCAATATGAATTAAAAACACTGAGAGCAGCGATGTGTTGGCAATGGCCAGTAAGAAATATTTCACAGTTAAAATAATGTTTTAACTTAGTTTTTTGTATGTTCTTTGAAAATTATAAGTTGTCTATTGAAACATTTAAGTTTTTAGAAAGCACAGATGGAAACATATTTCATTGTTACTGTTAAAAATATCACCACAAAACTTTTTCTTCTGAGGAAGAAACTTATGCACAAAGCAGACCATCCTAGAGTGCCAGTCGGTCAATGTGTACAACCTTTGGCTTCGCCAGAGAGCCTCAACAACGAATCAAAAAGACCACATCATTGATCTCCTTCAGAATCCTGTAGAGGCCTTCCCAACATTTATGTAGATTTGGGCAGTACCCTTTTCACCCCTGGGGGTTGTACAGCCACACCAGTCATCCTCCTTGAAATACGTCACCTGACATTCTGCGAACATACAGTGTCTTCATCATGTTATTATTTATTCTGAGGCACTGTCTAGCAAACTCACGAATGCCAACTAGTCTGTTACATAATTCGCCGGAATAAATAGGAGCTAAAGTTTGCTCTTCTGTCGGTCGGCCAAAGTGTAGGTCGCTAGGAAGGCATGGCTCTTTTCCAAATTGCATCTTTAACTTTGTTATCCTTGTGGACTCGTAAAATGCAGAGCAGTGAACAAGGCGAAACAATGGTACCTTTCAATCCCAATCCTTTTGGTCGTCTGCCACAAAAAGTGACAGGTACTGCTCAAGAATGATGTTAAGCCTCTCAACCATTCCAGCTGACACGAGTGTAAGGCTGTTGTCCTAGTCTTTTTCATCCCAAGAATCTTTGTTACCTCCTGGAACACTGCAGCCTCAAAGTTTCTTCCTTAATCTGAATGGAGTTCTAGCGGCACCCCAAAACTCAACAGGATATGCTCTACGAGTGCCTCAGCCACAGTACATTCTTCCTGGTTCAGGAGGGAATGACCTCAAGCCATGAAGTAAAATAATCTTGGGCCACCAGTAGATACTGATTACCTCTCTCTGTGATAGGCAAGGGACCCACAATGTCTACTGCCATCCTTTCGAATGGGGCTCCAACTTTGTGTTTCTGAAGGTGATCTTGTCCCCTGATCCTAGGGCAGTGCAGATGTTGCACATTCGGCACCACTTCTCAACATCCTCCCGACAATGAAAACAATAGAATCTCAGTCCAATTCTGTCAAGGGTCTTCAACACCAAAGTGCCAACTGGCTTCTTCCACATTATGCAGTTCTTTTAACACATCGGAAATCCTGCATTCTGGAAGAACCAACTGTAAGCGAGTAGTATAAAATAGTTGTTTCTGATGCACTAGGCTGCAGGCTGTGGTCTGGTGGATAGCATTTAGCATATTAAGGTCCTAGCCCATAAAAAATTCCAAGAAATTTCCCACTCTTCCCGCAGAAAATTCCAGAATGTACCATCTGATGCAGACTGTGGCCAGTTTGGCAGTCAGTAAAAAGTTGCTGGAAACTGCCTGTGACCAATTTGGCAGCCACAGGAAAAAAAATTTCCCACCCTTAGTCAAAACCGATTTCCTATTACCTCGAATGAGCATATACGTCAATCGCGGCCATATTGGCAGCCAGAAAAAGGTTCCCCGCAACCAATGGTGGCCATTTGGCAGCCAGGAAAAAATTTCCCAGAATTCATCAAAAATCGATTACCTATTACACCAAATGAGTGCATACGTCCATGGTGGCCATTTTGGTAGCCAGTCTAAAATTATATACCATTGCATCAGTACTGGTGGCCATGTTGACAGCCAGCATGGACTGAAGTATGCATATGTGAATACTACCAGATGTAATGAACTGCCTGACCACCAAAATGGCACCCACACACACCGACGTCCCCTCCAATGCGTCCGGCCACGAAGAAGCCCCCGCCAGAACTGCCCTTCCTCCTAGCCTGTACAGAATAATGAGATAATAATAATATTAATAACGAACCATGCAAGTGTGAGGTCATGATCAAGATATGTAAGGGGGGAGAGGGGAGACGATAAAAAAAAGTGTTATAAATCCAAGGAAGTAACCTCTGTGGCACGACTGACATGCACCTATCACAACTACAGTGAAGAGTACGCAATGATACATGTGATAAGGCCAACTGACTTTAAAGAGGAACATGCAAAGAAGCAACTGGAAGTGTTGGACATCCCTGCAAGTGATACAGTAAGCACCATCTGCCGTCTGGCCACAGCGCTTGCGTGTGGCGGGCAGCGGCGGAGGTGAATGTTGTTTAGGGAGAGAAGGGCAGACCACGGGTGCAGCAGGATTTAAATACAGTGTCATAAAGGAACCCGGGTATTGTTCCAATGACATTCACCGTGCCAGCATCACCTTGCTTCACTGCACAGCCCTGAGAACTATGAGAGAGAGACAGCCCCACCCAACTGCTTCGTCACTGTGTGTTAAGTGTACGTATGCGATAGTATGTCAACTTCATTAATTACAGTAATATGCAGCATTGCGATTCTGAGTTTCTGATTCGCCAGACATTAGACGTCTTCATTACGCCACTCGTTCTGAAGAACCAAGTGTATAGTAGAATAGTTAAATATAACACGAAAGTGGCCTTTTTGTAAAACAATAACCTTAATTGTTGCTTTCTGACTACATGCGACTAGCTAATTCCCTATAGAAGTGTGTAGCATATTGCATTTCACTTAGTACTCAATTTCGTTCACAATAAAAGTACAATGGGGTACTGTTTATGATAAGTAATATATATTTTAAAAAAATAATGATATACCTTTATAAGCAATAGGAACTGCCTTGTAGTTGCTATTTCCATTCGGCATGATCAGCGTACATGTAAACCATGCATTTCTCAATACACCACGAGGCGAAAACGAACCTCGCTGTATCGACCCCTAAGATGCCAGGTCTCTGGGGAAAATGAAAAAAAAGGTTCAGTTTAAGAAACTAAGCCATCGTTAGTTTGGACTGAGATTGTGAAACCACTTACGTTAATAGTATCCCCCAAAGCAATATGCCTGGCCACAGCAAAAAGGATTTCAATAAAATATTTTGTTAACAAGCGGCTAGAGTGCTTGCCTCCAGATATGTTCACACAATACTACATGTATTCAGAACACCACTCATTCACAAAAACCAATTTGGCTGATGACCGGCTGTAGGTTGCTGCAGGAGCATGCATTGTTTGAACATGCCCATGCTCCAAGACCTGGGTAGGTAAATCTGAGTGTGTCTGCATGTGGCCACAATGGGACATAAATAAATGAACCCTATGTGGCACGATCCTGCCTGCATATAAATGAGCTCTAGGTGAAGGATGCGGTGGCGGCAATAATATCATGGCCTGCTGCTGTTGGAGCAAGCATCCCGATAAAATCATGGCCCGCCGCTGTTGGAGCGGGGATGGCGTGTGTGGGTCCCGGGAGTCCTCCACCTCCATGCTGCCTGTATATTAATGAGCTTGTTTGCCCTGAGTGAACAACTGTCCTGAGCACTGCGATAATAATACACGGTCCTTTGTAACCAAAAAAAAGTCTAGTATATGCTAATCACTGTAAAGTGAGCATCCTTTGTGAAAGCCCTCACATTCGGAATAATAGTCTAAGAATGTATCTTTATTTTTTTCCTTAGACATGTCAGGTGATGCTGTTGGCCGGTGGGGCCCGTACCATCATTCCAACACCGCTCCATATCCACTTCACTCATCAGCTCTCAAGACCTTGCTGTTAGCAGCTGCACAAATCTTTCTCCATTCACTTAGTGTCACTTTTTAAAAAATAAATAAACAGCGGAACACACCAGTCCCGCCCATGTCATACATCTCGTATAGCCCGCAAGTAGAATGCACCACACACTGATGCGTGGGAGCACACAGAAGAAACTCATCCAGGTGAAATTTTTTTAAAAAAATTAATAAACAATGGTACACATGAGCCCATGTCATACGTCTCATATAGCCCACAAGTAGAATGCATTATGCAATGATGCGTGGGAGCACACAGAGGAAACCTTCTTGGATGAAAATATTTTTTTAATAAAAAAAATTCATTCCAGTCAGTTGCTAGTGGCCGGGAGTTCCATTGGGGATAATGTTATGATGGATTGCTCTGGTATGGTGTACGTGGGAGCACTCAGACAAACCGTGCTACACCACAATATTTACTTACTTCATATTTCAATTTTGGTTCATTCTCAGTGCCTGGGTGCTGCATCGGGGATAGAGAGTTATCGAAACACTTGCTCGTGGAGCCAGTAATTAATTTTTTTTTTTTTTTAGTTCCTGGTTGTTACAACAGGAATGTCATGGTGTCGGGTCGCCCCGGCATAGTGCATGCTGGAACACAAAGTATTTCCTTTGGTGTCCGCTCATTCCTAGTGGTTGGCATTATTATTGGTCCACCATGCCCTATGTTAGCGCTCATGGCCTCGCACCTACCGAAGAATATACTATCCCCGTAATGTCTGTTCGTATGGAACTATTTATGTTAAGTTTAAGAATTTGTCACATTCCCCTCACAGGCTCCTTAGGCCTAAACTGTGGTCCATAGGGATTCACCTACTCCTGGCCTGCCTAAAGTGTGAGGAGTGGTGGTGTTGAACTGAACTTCATCGCCCCCCGCCACAGCCCCAGTGGAGTCAAGGTAGAGAAGCCTTCCGCAATTGTTATTAAAAAAAATTACCTTGGTTCTTCCACTATGGCATCTTCGCAGCCATCATTCACAATAACCATCATCATCATCATCACAGCAGCAGCAGAAGCATCCAACATCACCAGCTACTTCAACGTGATCTCTCACCCCCTCTCAGCCACCCAATCACCTAATCTGGCAGCCCAGATATGGCGGCCAGCCCTTCAGTGTGGCTTCTGCGATCTAGCCTTTACAGATCGCCAGAACAGTCTTTGGCACGAACGAAACTGTGCCCTCAATCCTTTCAGGGAAGTACAGGCATTAATTTGTGATTGGCATGGGAAAACCTATTCCCGCTCCAACGCACTTGTCAGGCACCATGTCACATGCAAAGGGCAATCCAAGTAAGCCGCTATGGTCTGTTGCAAGTACTGCAACGAAAGTTTCCAACATACCGACGATGCTAGGCGCAGCACGAACATGGTTGTTGGGCCAATCCCAACACAGAGTCCCTGGAGTGTGGGAGCTGCAGTAGGCAGTTAACCCGTAAGGATAACCTGGGTGCTCACAGCATCAAGTGTACCGTACCCGCACCACCACCAGCCAAACGCGCACGCAAGACCAACAATTGGCCGGGGCCTTCCACCACCATCCCCGCTCGGCTGGGGACCTTCCACCTCTCCCCAACCAGAACCGTCGACTGCTCCAAAACCATCGTCTTTCGTGCCTGCACATCGGATTGCCGTCGAAGGACGATGCCCACGCTGCACACCCGTCTTCACTGGGGCCAGTGTGGCCACCGAGCACGGCTTCATGAAGGAGGAGAGCGCATTTAGGAGTGTGATGCGGCCATACGTCGCAGAGAATACCTCGAGCAACACCGTTGATATTTGCAGCTACCTTGAGCGTATGAAGGCCGGCATCATCGGCCAACTGGAGCAGGAGATATCTCTTCAGGATGCCATTAAATTTAATATCTTCCTGGAGTGTACGTATGGTAAGCCCGAGCTGCACGAGGATGAGTCTGATCAACGTGCATTTAGGACTAAGAGCATGCCACTCTACAACGTAGCTGTTGTGGAAGACGCCGTGATGACCGCCATCGCAAAGATATGCCAGGAGAAGTCGGACTACATCGGGAAGGGCAGCGGCTGGATGCTTACCGTGGTGAAGCTGTGCATCAATAAGCTCGACCCCCTTCAAGCCTCCTCCTACATCGCCCTGCCTGCTGCGATTGCGGCGAGGAAGGCAATCACAGACTTGAAAACTTTTAAAGTTTCCAATCAGTAAAAAGAATAGAAACTATTAAAACATTCAATTTCAAATACACCGATTTTCTTAACATTCACACGAAATTTCGAGTAATAAAATTTCCACAATTTCCCAATGAAAATTTAATATAATCTAACATTTGTTCAGTGTTTCAGACCAGAAACTGTGATTTCCCTTACCGAAGACTTAAACATCATCAAAATGTGTGTGCTTAGTATGATGTGCAAAGCAAAAATATACTTATTTCTTGCCTTGGGTGAAATATATATTAATTTAAGATAACTTCCATGATGTATTTATTTTCACATTTATAGTATTAATACACTTGCCATAAAAGTATTAAAAATTCACTTTGTAATATACAAAATCCCTATTTTGCAATGCTTTAAATTTAAAAATAACATTTAAAACTTGTATATAAAAAAATGTGCATATACTCCCATGTGAAGTTTCGAACTAAGAAAGCTTACAAATTTTATTGAGAAAAACAAGCATTCATTTTTTTCTGGATTAAGTCAGACAGAGGAAATGTGGGAATTGTTTATCGCCGGATGAAAAACCAATTGCAATTCTACTGCTACCTGAAGTAAGATAATTTTATTATTCTGTTTGTAGTTTTGTGTTGGGTCATTTTCACAGATTGTACACAAACAAAAGATGTAATATAAATATGAAATACCGATTGTAAACAGAAATTGGCACGTAAAAAATTGAAATATGTACTTTCATTCAGAATACTAAACATAAGATAACTAAATTTTCAGAGTTCTAGAAACGTAGCATGGCCGCAATGTATCCTTGTTAAACAGCTGCTCTGTCTATGAAGAAAACAATGAGTGTAAACAAATGATGTGATCAATGTAGGTTACCATTCCAACCTACCTTGTTTTTGTTATGGCAAAGTCATACTTCTCGGGCTCCATTATTTTATTTACAGCGGATTGGATGGAGTCGGGAGAGACTTTTAGTTTAACGTCTTTCATGAGACAGCATTGTTTTGCAACTCTTCTTAGGGGACTATCATTTTTAATTATACACTCTTTAAATGGAAAGGTCAAAAATTTGCTCGTTATTTTGTAAATTCATGATTTGATAGGTATCAGTTGTGACGTCAACAGTCACTTGGTTAGCACTAGCTAACGTAATGCTTCAAAAGGTTATAATATTTCTGCAAATATCACCAGAATGATGTTACGAATACGTTAATAAATAATAAAATAATAAATTATGCAATAACGACTAAGAGATTTAGTTGCGCAATATATAAACATAGCACAACACTTACATGCTTTTTAAAACATGCTTAGTGTACTTTATATACAATTATTTGTTTTAAAAATCATTTTATTTAGGCATTTACATGTTTTTAAAGTAAAAACTAACATGGCACTGATTTTGTCATTTTATATTTCTGCTAACATCGGCTAGATACAAAATACCAAATTACCAAATACGTCACCATTTTTGTATACAAAATCAGGTCACATGATCATTTTGTTAACAAAATCTGCCAATTCGGCCACAGCCTCAAACTATTATTTAACCTGTCAAGTTTTAACTGAAAGAAAATGAGATAAATATGTAGTAGTAGTTAGTACCAATCCGAATATTACGCTTGAGACGTAAATATTTTTGGCAAAGTTAGTTTTCCATACAGTAAACGTGTTATTTTTACACTGCAGAACAGATCTGCAACAATAGTATTCGATGTCACGTACATTTCAAACATTTTAATAACCATTTCAAAATACATTCTTTACAATACACACTGACATGCCACGTACATTTGAAACATTTTAATAACCGTTTCAAAATACGTTATTTACAATACACACTGACTTACTGTTTGTAATTCCTATTTGCAACTCCTGAATACACGTTCTGTTACAATTCTTACTACACGTTTTACTTCCACCTATACAAATTAATTAGGTCAATCATTAAATATATACATTTCACTGGCTTTCCGAAACTAGTACTCTCACTGCAGAACGAAAACACTGTTGCTTCATAACAAATGAGAAAATGGTGGACTGAGGCTACCTCGTATCAATATTATAACATGTCACGCATCGAACAAATGTATTGATACGCTTGACACGATACACGATACTTTCAACACGTCTCGATATTGAGGTATCGAAGAATCGATAGTCCCATCTTTTAAGTAAATATTCACTCTAAAAAAATTTTCCAGTATCGGAAATCGGAAAAAAATTAAAGTGTTTCCGTAAAATCGTAAAAAGGGTATGATTTCCGTACATTTTACGGAAAAATTGTTAAAGTTGGCAAGTCTGCAATCCTAAACCTTAAGAACCGCAACCAGCAGTGTTTTAAATGGGCGATCCTGGCACGCTATGTAGAGGAGCTGAACCACGAGAGCATCAACCAGTGCTGCCTCGACTTCACCAACCTGGCCTTCCCACTCCTCTGCATCAGGTACCTCTCTTCGGGCGAGGAACCCAGGGGTCACCCAGGGGTCTACGTTCATGAAGAGGGCAACACCATTGTCCCAATACAAGTTTCGAAGGAGCAGGCCACCCCCTTCACTCTCTTCTTCATGAAGGCGAAAGATGGCAATGCGTATTACTACCTCATAGCCAATTTATCCCGCCTCATACGTCCACAGGCAACCGCGCATCCCAATGTCATCCATGTCTGCAAGTGATGTCTGCGAGCGTATGACCAGTCACGGGTGACAGGGCTCACCGGTGCGGTGCCAAGACTCTGGTAGAACACATAAGGTTCAGCAACGACCACACAACCATCTGAGCCGACATGCCCACAGAGGAGAACGGTCAGCCTCCTGTGCTCCGTTTTCAGAACGAACTACCACCACGTCGACAAGGTACCTATAGTCACGTACGTGGATTTTGAGGTGTGCCTGCAACCTTTCCAGTCATGTGAGCAGGACCCTACGACGTCCTACACCTATCGGTACCAAAGGCACGTGCCCTTAAGCTATGGGGTGTACGTCAAGGTGGATAACAATCTCATACCTGCCACCAAGACCGCCAGCCTCCCCACAGACACAGTGTATCACTACACTGGGGAGGGTGTGACAAAGAAGTTCATGGAGGAGATAGTACAGATTGGCACTCTGGTGAAGGACATATATAGCCAGTCTGAGCCAATGCGACCAGACGCCAGGCAAATGGGCTGGCTATAATAGGGCCACCATTTGCTATCTCTTCGCGGGCCCTTTCACCGGAGCCAACTGGAAGGTGCATGACAATGACCACATCACAGGTGCGTTTATCGGGGCCATGTAATAACTGCAACAAGATCCGCCGCGGCCCAAGCCTGTTCCACAACTTGGCCTACAATGTGCATTTCGTAGTCACCCAGCTTGACTATGGCATGGAGGACATATTTATCATCCCGAACACTGAGGAGAAATTAAATACCTTTAGCAAAAATCTGGGCAACAACTTCACCATTCAGTTTATAGATACGTATAGATTTATGTCTGCCAACCTCGCAACTATTCCGCAGAATTTAAAGGCAGCCAACTTCAAGACTGATGCATTCTTCCCCGATTCCCGGCAGCTTGAGTTGGTGACTCGCAAAGGGATGTTCCCCTACAACTACATCACGTGGTTGGGGACGCTTGACGAGCCATAGCTGCCGGACATCCCCGCCCTCCACAACCAGTTCACTGGTTGTGCCAGTTCACGGGTTGTGACATCCCCAGGGAGGAATACCATCACGCGCAGACAATCTGGGAGGTGTATTTGGATGCGCCACTCTCCGAGAATACTCAGAGTTGTACCTCCGGACCAACATCTTGATTTTGTAAGATGTCTTCCAGAACTTCCGGGGCCTTTGTCTGATTACGTATGGTCTGGACTGTGTCCAGTTCGTGAGCACCCCGGCGTTCTCGTTCGACGCCATACTGCGCAAGACAGGTGTGGAGCTGGAGCTCCTTGTCGACTACGATGCTCATCTCTTCGTCGAGACTGGTATCCCGGGAGGGGTGGCCCAGTGCATCACATGTCATGTGGTGGTAAACAAGGCCATGCCTGTCATTTACGATGCAGCTTGGTCATCTACCTAACTCCAGTATGTGGATGCTAACAACCTATACGGATGGGCAATGTCCTTGCCCCTGCCCTATGGAGGCTTTGAATGGACTAGCACGGATATTGACGTGATGACCGTGCCGGATGATGGTCCGATTGGATACATACTGGAGGTGGACGTAGACTACCCTGCTGCGTTACATGAGGACCATCAAGACCTTCTGTTCCTGCCGGTCAACGAGTGTCCCCCTGAGTCCAAACAGCCCAAGCTGATGATCACGCTTGAGGGGACGACGCGATACATCGTACACTTTCTCACCCTCAAGTAGGCATTGGCACATGGGCTAGTGCTAAAGGTTGTCCACCGTGTCCTGAAGTTCCGCCAGAAAGCATGGCTGAAACCATAAATTTAACTGAACACCATGAAACGTCAGGCTGCCACGAACGCCTTTGAGCGGGACTTCTTCAAGCTGATAAACAATGATACGTATGGCAAGCTGATAGAGAACAAATGCAACCATCAGCGAATGGAGCTCATCTGCAATGAGGTGCGGGTGAGGAAGCTTACCCCATGCTGGAGTTCCTTTGTAGAACAATCTACAGCGAAACACTGTCCCTTGTCAAGCTCGACAACGAGCATATTGTTAGACAAACTGGTGTATACCGGCTTTGCCATATAGGACCTGTTGAAGACCCTCACGTACAGCTTCCACTACAACATAATGAAAGTACGGTATGGCCCTGATGTAGGGTTGGTATACATGGTTACCGATTCCTTCGTCATGGCCATATATCATGCCAGAATTTCTACAGCGACCTGGCCTCAGACCCGGCATTCATGGCCGAGTTTGATGTGAGCGGCTACCCTCTCACTCATCCTCGTCACTCCAGTGCCAATGTGAAGGCCATCGGCAAGTTTAAGGATGAGTGCGGGGGAACAACATGATGGAGTTCGTTGGGCTGAGGGCCAAATTGTATTCTTATGCATGCAGGGACAAGGTTATGAAGCGGGCCAAGGGGGTTCAGAAGATCGTCTTCCATCAAGTCATTACCATTGAGGACTACAAGCATGTTGTTCTGGACCACCAACACATGAGACGTAAAGGTCCATAGTATTAGGTCGCACCACCACGACGTCTACACAGAATGCAGCAATAAGCTAGCAGTTGTTGATGCATGACAAGCATCAGTGGATGACGGAATATACATAGTCCCCTACGACTACGTTGTGTAAATCTTGGCTCACACGCCCGGGCATGCAAATATCATGTGTGTCTGACCTCAGGAGGACAACCGGGTCAGGATGCATGTACCAGTTTTTCTTTTCCAAACCAGTTACAAAGTACGACCAGGTCGGGTGTTCGGACTTATTCCCAGCAAAAAAAGGCTGGAGTAGAAACACTGCATTCTGGGTTATTCAACCTCTAGTAGGCTTCACTCCCAGGACAGCAGGCTTCAAACTACAGTAAACTCCTGATTAACAGTGTTAGTCTGGGCCAGAGAAAACATGAATAAGTGAATTTGTATTTAAAAACACGGATAATCAAATTTACACATTTTTGATTAACAGTGTTAGTCTGGGCCAGAGAAAACATGAATAAGCGAATCTGTATTAAAAAACATTGATAATTGAATTTACACATTTTTACTATTAATTGAACAGTAATATTGGCTCTGAATATAGTAATAAAACATAGTATCAATTATACATTTCAAACCAAATGCCAATCACGCACTGTACGTGCAGGATTTAAAGGGCATGATACTTTAACTGATATTTATGTTGCACCATGTGTAGTTTATTCACGGCGCATTGAGTATACACAGCCTTTTGTGGTGCCAGGCGAGCACGTTGGCGGGTGAGGGCGACTGGGAGCGGTAGGTAAGCAGTCTGTAATTGTGTGTGTGGCTTTCTCAACGTGCGTCACTCAGACCCATCCTTTAGATGGCAGAGTTAGTTGACAGTTTATAATGCGATGCAATAAAGACAAGACTATAACGGGACTTTAAATGATGTAACCTGGCTTTCAAACAATACAGTACAATCCCCATTGATAAAAATAACCCTTAAAATTGAAGAGCTTATTAAAATTTTACCGACTTACAAACACATACTAAAGTTTAATATCTCTGAAATGTTTAGTTTTTTGTTAACATTTAAACACCTGATATGAAAGTAAGTAAGAAAAGTTAAACAGTGCCTTTCTTGAAAAAGGCTCCAATTTTCTTTCATTTGGCACAAGAATTAATATTTTTATTCGTGACACACCATGCTCAAATTGTTTTATTATTTCTAACTTTTCCACAATAGTTTAAACTGCCCTTTTAAGCTTTATTGACATCGCGAAAAAGAGTGAACATGTTTCTTCCCGGCAGCGGGGGATAACTGAGGCCGTATCCGAAACCGAAATGGCGAATTCGTTATTTTGTAATTTGTAATTTCAGAAGTTTCACATCGGAAGTTATCAACAGTCTCTTGTTTAGCACTCATTGTGACACATTTTTTCATTAACCGTGAAAAATATTTCTACAATTATCACTGAAATGCTGTGCATACGTTAATAAATAAGAAAATAATAAGTTATGCGATAAGGACTTAAAAAAATTTCTTGCAAAATATGTAAACAATTAAAACATTCCTAGTGTATTTTATGAGCAATTATTTGTTTTATAAAATATTTGTGCGTGTGTTCATTTTGTATGTTTGCTAGCATCTGCTGCTGGATAGAAGACACTAAATACCAAATTACCAAAAAGTCACAGTTTCTGTATACAAAATCGGGTCACGTTATCATTTTGTCAACAAAATCTGCCATTTCGGACACTGCTTGAGATGAGTCAAAGTTCAAATGCACTTCAATGGACGGAACTGGATGTCTCACGCAGGTTTCTGTGACAGGCTGACAGTTTAAAGAGATAGACATCAGCTCACGTGGCACAGTGAAAGACACAACTTACAGCTGCTTGTTAGACGACACACTTTACAGCATCGCCTGACCGCCGCACGAATAAGCCGAAAACCAGTTAAGCGAAGCACGGTTAAGAAGGAGTGTACTGTACCTAACGTCCTAAGTTCCAGCTTGCAAAGGCTAGACTAGGGGACAACATATGTCATCCTGTGTTCTGGAAGTCATTCCACGGCAACAGTACTTTAATTCATTTCAAGACCTTCAGCTGTGTGCTAAATGCCTTATGCTACAAAATGCAGTTTAAGTAATCAAAGGAGGAAAGCCCTTCCCGCAGCAAACTGAGTTATTAATTTTAAAATCAGCTGAAGATAGTGCCTTGACCAGTGACACACTGTTACCTGAATAAAAACCAGTCCAATTATTTGGTCCCCATATAAAAGTACCTGGTGAACACCCAGTGGCAGAAGCAAAACATCAGGGAGAAGAAACTCTGCTAGGGTTAGATTGGCCGTGGCATAATCTAGAAATACCAGACACACCCATCCCTAGCGTATCCACGGAAGTGAAACCTGTACCTCATAGCTCTACTCAACCAGCTGCCTAAGTCACAGCAGATGTGCAGAGTGCGCGGAAAGTGAGCAGATGTGCAGCGGGAAGGAAGATTGTCAATGTACGTCTGCCAAACTAGGTAATCAAACATAAGAAAGTGACCCCCATTACCCCCAACTTTGTGCCTTCATGTTTGTCAACCCGACCAACCCTCTAGTGAGGCTGGGTAGAATGGGAGCTTAACGACCCTGTCTAGTCCCTTACACTTATGTTCCCCATGGAGGTAGCTTCATAATATTTGGTGGACCTAACTTAAGACAAAAGCCTCCCACAGGGAGACCTTTCAGATAAAACTTACCCTGGGGTTTAACTCCCCCTCTCCATCACCAGTCACTTAGCCTAAAAAACCCAAAACTTAATTTTCCATCGTAGGAAATCCCTCGACCCAGCTCGCATTATTGTACATAGGAATTATCCTATATTATGATACCTCAATACCCTCGATACGTTGAAGTATCGAGTATCGCATAAGAATATCCAAAAGTATCTCATTTTAACACCAATTTTCACGTGTCATAATTATGGCACGAGAGTACCATAAATATAGTACGAACATACCATAACTTTCAGAAGTATACAATAGATTCTAAAAGTGTAACATAATTTAATCTGTGTCCTTCAGGCATTCCTATGGCCCCATATAATTTTACCTAGATACATTGGTTTGCAAGATATTAACAGCAACTTTTAAATGTGTACCATTATTATCTTGGCTAGCAGCAAGCATTCCAAAGTTTACCGCAAGCATTTCAAAAAGACTTCGTGGGTCGAGATCGGACCAACGGTTTACAAGTTAACCAATTTTAAAAGTACAAGTGTTTAATAATATACCATATTTTATTCATAGCATACTATTCACATCTTGAGGTGTTCTATGCAACTCATACATACCACAATAATGATTTTTGACATCATTTACTTAAATGGTAAATAATCGAGGTACAATAAAAATGGGTAGAGAGCTGCGAGCGCCGATAGGCACAGGTGATCTAGCTGAGTAGTTATTGAACACCCAACACATACTACAATTATATGATGCACCGAAATGTTTCATTTAATTAATTTTTATCACAATCTCTTTTATAGTATATATTTTGGGTGCAATAAAAGCAGGTAGAGAGTTACGAGCCAGCGCCAATAGGTACTAGCAAACAAATTGAGTAGTTATTGTACATCCCACACATACCATAATTATCTGATGCAAATGCAATATTAAATATTCACAAAAATAAATAGCAAGTACCATAATTATTTGATACACCAGTCGTGGCCTAGCCCTCAGATTCCGCGGATTATGATGCAACTGCATTATTAAATATTCTCAAAGAAAATACCATAATTATCTGATACACCTTCCCGAACTCCGGGAAAAATCTCGGGAATACAAAACGATTTTCTTGTCGGGCGGGAAATAATTTTTCCCAGATATTTTCGGGAATAATTTATGTTCACCTCTGTAGGTTGTTACAACTAGAATACAAGTTGGGTTTCATGTGAGAAGCTTTGTATCCAATCTTTACACAACCGATTATGATTTTATAAATCAAATCTTGTGGTGTAATTTCAATTTTTCCGCTTCACAGATTTCAAAGTTTGTTACGTAAGCTAAAATAACTTTTGTATTTCATATATTATGTAACGCTAACACTACGTATTTATTGCAAAAATTAACTGAAACAGGTTGCAAACTTGCACTCTTATGAAGTTACGGTGAACCATGCACAATGAATTTGTCTTATAAGCGAGCAACATCTATAAGTTGCAAGTATCGATTACTGGTTGATGTATGCGAGTTTCAAGATACATAACCTAAAAATTCATGTAAAATAAGCTAGTGTGCAATCAAACATAGCAAATTTGCTATGAGAAAAATATAATTAATTTACTTAGCTACTTTTTATAGCATTATCGATACAGGAATTACCTTTGTTAGCATACAAATGTGGTATGTTGTATTTATAACCTGCCCGATTAGCACACAAATGTGATATGTTGCATTAAAAACCTGCCCGATGCAACTTGGTTGTGATTGCACTACGTGATTTGAAGTGTTGTGTTCATGGATGTTAAAACTTCCACTGAAAGTTAATTTGAGTAAATTTGTGTCAATGTAAACACATTTTTCTACCAAAAATGGAACAAATAATGTGAAAGTGACAGTCATAAGTCCAATTTTTTTATTATTTAAACAATATTATAACGGGTTTTCCTATTAAAATTGAAGCAAGTATTTTAAAGAAATGTTCCATACCCAGAGGATTAATATGTAGTGCAACAACTAAGTGTATAAAAATACAAAACAATACGACTTTGTTAGCTTGAATTTAATTTTTAGCACGTGCAGTCATTATTATATGTTTATTTTTTGCTTTAATTGAGTAAGTCATGATAGAATATTATTTACTACGTTGTGCAACCCCCAAACTTCATCTAACCTAAAATATTTTTCCCAATTTTTCCAGAATTTCACAGGAAATTTGATTTTCCTGCCTGAATTTTTCCAAATTGCAAAATTCTATTTCCGCACACCACTAAATAACTACAATATTTATTTAACGTTACAGTAATTTCCTTGAAGTCGAAAAATAAATTTACTTAACTGCGAAATCGCAAAAAAGTGTGTATAGGCTGTTCACGGTAAAGTGAGCAAATTTTAAGGCCCTGCTGAATTTTTTCTTCTGGCAGATTTCTATGTTCCTGTCATTTTTTAATATAAACATTGCTTTGTGACGAACAAACGCAGTGTATACTTTTCTGCACTCCCATAAGTCAATGTCTTAAGCTGTAATAAATTATATTTATAAGTCGTCAATGCCGGTTAGAAGGTCCTTAAAAAGTGCTCAATTTACAGTGAATAACCTATACTAAGTGATTTTCCTCAAAGTTTGATTACAGCTTTTACTGTGGAAACGTGATTCTATAGAATTGAACGAGACTGTGTTGGTTTTTCATTGGTTAAGGCTGTTTGGGCTACAAGCCGTCCACCAATAGTTGCCAGTGTAATGTGGGTTTTTATATTGTTTCAGTGTGTGTCAACGACTATTAAAATGAGCAATTTTCTTGGCCAAGTTGTTTTGTGTTCCTTACAATTTTAATTTGGTATCGAGAAAAATTATCGGTACCGAGCATCGTGAGAATGTTTTGGTACCAAAACTGGTATCTAGAATTGAGAAAACTTATTACAGACCCATTCCTAATTGTATACTCAACATTTCATATTGCTAGTGATTAGTAATTTATTGTGTAGGAGAGGGTAAGGTTAACGGTCACTGCAGTGTACACGCATCACGCCTAAACATCTCAATTTATCTCTATCATTTAAGCTAAACATTATAGAGTATTCTTTCAAGTACCTTAAATATGTTACAGGGTTCTCCTTACTATCCCCTGAAAATGCAGGAATACCCTCAACACATTGTTTCAATGGGTGGTGAATCAATGCTGCAGTTGGACTGATATTTGTGGAGAGCATAACCAGTGAATGCAGCATTACAGTATTGCCGGACTGAATGACTGAGCTGCCGCCTTGACTTACATAGTCAGCTATTTGTGACAGGCGACTAGCAGATTGCTCTTACTCAGCTTATAGCCCTGTTAGACACCCTTCGAACTTCTCGTTCATCTGTATCAAATGTGACTTCATTTCAGAAATTTGTTTTTCTACATTTTCTCTCAATTTGTGGTTTACCAGTTCAGTTTGTGTTAGCCTATTTTCCATGTGATTTACGAGTGAATTTAAATGTGCATCATCACAGCTGGAACCATGCTTGATTCAACAGACAGTTGACAGTTAATTGTGTGACTCATTCTTCAACCTCGTAAATTTTTGTTTCAACCTTGGACAAGTGCGAGGCAAAATTTTCCAGAGTAGCATTAACATCGTCGCGTAGCTGTACTGAAACAGTAGCATTTTCTTACCTCCGTATGTGCTGTTTTAAGAGAAGCAATTTGTCAGTTTGACATGCTCGGCTGCTTGCAAAGGGGGGGGGGGGGGGGGGGGGGGGGGCGTGCCCGATACAGATACAGACCTCTTGGCACACAGAGATGTGTGTGAATATATTTGGTGTTGTTCCCGGGGCGTCAGCTTCTCTCCCTCTCGGAAAAGCACGAGGATCTCCATCTCTCAGGGTCACTACATATCGTCAGCCTGTGGCGACTTTCACCCACAGCATACGTCTACTTACATATCGATAGTCACTGTTACACATTTACACTGTCCTACACGTGGTGACCTAACCACGTGGTTACACTCACTGGAGAGGGCCAGTTCCCATGGTGGAAATAAAATAACTAATTAAGAACAAGACACGGATTCCAAAGAAACGAGTTGCATTACCAATAAAGCGGATGCACTGATAACACATACAAGTCCCCGTGTCTGAAGCAGGCCTGGCACACGAGGCCTGCCAGGGGCCACTGCGGATGAAAAAGTGCTGAACACGCGATGGAATTAATTAAGCGTAAAACTCCCTTGTCGCGAGTCGGCGGACAGGAGGGTCGGCACATGGGAGAAGCAAAAGAAAAAGGTTCCGGTATAATTAAACTAAGCTATTTAACACTACTTGCTTGGTACAAAAGATGAAGCTCCCGTGGCATGCGGCGCGCGTCTATCCTCAATGACCCACTGTTGCGGACTAAAGATAGTGGCGCAGAGATACCATTAGCAACGGAAATCTTCCCGCCAACATCTCTAGGGAAATGTTAACAAAACACAAATAAGAAACAAGATACATAATAAAGCGATTGCAGGCAGGAAAACAATCAGGCTAATTAATTACATACTTCTGTAAAATTAATACTTTTCTGGAAAGTCTTAGGGCACTGTTGATAAGTGTCTCTCGCAAATCAAAATATTAAGTAATAGCCGGGACAGGCATGCAGAACACATGAACATACTTTAAAACAAATTACAAATACGAATTACACATAAAAGCACTTTTGAAACAGTGATATTAAATTAGCTCAAATTTAATAGGTGAACTGTTTTGTCTAAATTTTACGTGGCTAGAGTGGCATGATGACTGCTGGAACTGTAAATGTTTTTGACTGCACATTTTAATAAAAAGAATAATTGTAATTTACACTTTTAGAACAAAATGACACATGACACAACATTACAAAAATAAAAGAAATAATTATGAGCACTTGAGTTTGTTACTATGTAAGCCCACGTGAACCACGTGGGCGAACATTTAATAATAAATTATCCATTAATGCAAGGGTACAAAGAGAAGATAACACTTCCTCAAGCAAGCATTAGGCTCTGCTTTTGGGGGATCACACTTAATCACAGAAGTAAACACGTAACACTTTGTTTACCCGTGGGCAGCGTGTCTTTATAACACTGAACGGTTCCCCTAACCCGCTCGTGCGTGAATGGTTCACTACACTGATGCACGCTCCTATCTACGGTGATAGTGGTTAAGGCGCCAGGTAAACCTACAGCGGAGTGTTAACGATTATACTGGCCTGGTGGATAGCGGTAGATTCAAGGGGGTTGGGGGGGCACTTTATGGGAAGGTACCATCGGAAGAGAGGGGAATCAAACCCCAGAGTGAGGTGAAGCGAGATTGTTTCCCTCCCAAGGAGTCCAATCTTCCTCACTACTAAGATTGCCAATAGGCGGGACATCAGTAGTCCCAGGGCATATGAGAGGTGAGAGGAGTTTAAACGATCATGTTGGTGGGGGTGGGTGATCTGGCTGGAGAGATTGGGGCTATTCGCAGTGGTCGCGTAGGCCAACATGTGGGAACGAAGTTCACAGGGGAACAAACTACGCAAGGCTTGGTGACCACTTTTGACAGGAGTCGAACCCGGATTGTCTTCCCCAAAGCCAACTTGACCAAACACAGATTCTTCTTGTCCTTCAGATGGTCTACCTTGGGTGGGGTAACACTTACTGCCAGCGGTGGAGTCTCCTGTTGGGTAGGACATGGCAGTTCTGGGTCACAGTCTGGCCAACATGCACCTAAATAAGCATTTAACTGCACCTAGGTATGAACTCAAGTTCCGTAAGCAGAGGTTCAACCTCGCTCGTGACTTCGATATTGGGGTTAGAATTTAAAGCTCTCTGCAAGGCACAAAGTTCTCAGCGTCGTATGCGACACTTAGTTCCACCCTTCGTATGGTGCATTTGCTTTGTACTCTGACCCTTCCGCAGACATGCAGTCCTGAAAGCGGGACTTGTTCAGTCACACCCAAGGCCCTGATGTATAGACTTGCAGTCCGGTATTTGGACATCACCGAAGGTAGGCACGGAAACACCGAAAACCCAGGAAGAGCGGCGCGTCTTGTTCAGACTAAGGCTTTTTGCAAGCTCTGTCTCCTGTGGAGTTCGGTGCACCTCAAGGCTAGTCTTCAGCGGGTTATTTAATACACCCGGCAAACAAGTTTCACTGACACAACAATTTAACAATTTAAGTTAAATAGCAAGTTAATTTTGACTTTCAAAACACTAAGATGCATATTTTTAGAAATATTTATTAAGGATGATCTTACTTTCATATTTGCCCTTCACCTTTTTTTCTAAGTTACTAATATGGCCGTTTTAAAAAATTACGAGACTATGTCCACAAAATTGACACTAAATAGGCCTACGCATTTTATGCAAGTAAGCTGTGTTACTTTTATAACATTTTTCCCTTAAATAAATAAAAAAACAGCTTTAAGGAATAAACCAAATTCTTAAGCTTTTATTACATATTTTCTTCGCTGTATTTAATATCATCCTAGGTAATAAGTGATTCTCGAACTACCATGTTTTCAGCTTATATGTACAGCTCTTACATTTTAAAAAGAAAGTGAAAGCACATTGTGATGTCAGAATAATAAAAGGTATGTTAGTTACACAAAACATACAAAACAAATTTTTTTAACAATCTTTTTTGTTTCTAAACATTATATTTGACATCTCAAATATAGTGTTTAGAAACGAGGCGGAACGCAGAAATACAGGTTTGCCGACCGACAGTGGGTGTTCGAGAAGTCGGGTGGAGTCAGGTAGTGACTAGCTGCTAGCTTTAGGCCTACTGAGAACATGATGCTCATCTGACATTTCTAAAGCGAAAAAAGTGTTTTATGTATACTGAAACATGGTTTAGAATTCGGAAATGTTTTTAACATTTTTTTCTCAACATTACATTTTATTTCTAAATAATGTAGTTAATTTATCAGACATCAAGCATGGCACGTGACAACACAGTATGCTCACTGCAGTCGCCTTCATTAAAACTTTTTTTTCATATTTTAATTTCTAACTTTGCATCTTAGCAATCTTTAACATAAACACAGATAATAACACTTTCATTATTAAAACGTATATACAAATAAGTTTCAACATATAATGTAGCCGAACTGTCGTTTTGCAGGTCACGACTGTGCTACATGCGACACGTTCTTACCTTTGTAATTTTCACATATTATTTCAGGTTCCACAAAAGAATGGGAATTTAATTAATCAAGTACCATATTGATATCTACTCGTGGCAGATTGTCTGACTGCCCTTTCAAAAAGTTCCCTTCAATTTTAGTGCTGCGTGTTTGCAATGTGCCCGGGCGGCCGCCGGCGTATGACTAGTGACATCAAACCAATATGAGTGCTCCCCATTTGCGTGACCGCGGCCACGAAAGTTACTGTTTTAATACGAAAAAATGTTTATCAAAAACATTTTTATGCAACAAACGGCACATTTTTATTTCATACGCACATACAATATGAGTTTGTATCATTTCCAACTATTTATGCGAAATTTGTATGTTGCCAATTGCTACGTCAAAATACAAAAAAAAAAAAAAAAAAAAAAAAAGTAAAGTTTGGTTTAAAACTGCAGCTGTGGTAGCCAGAACCCTTTCGCTCCCACTACTATGAATAAACTTCCGGCGAATGTTGTCTCGATTCCATGCCACCTGGCCAGTATTTTTGTGTCAACTAGCCCCTTGCTAAGCTGGGTCCTGGCCTCTGAAAGGGTCGCTTGCTCCCTTCATCTTCTTTGTACCCTTCTTTGTTGTACCTCTCTTCTCTCCAGCCTTTCTCTGTGTGTCGCTGGCGCTGGTCGCCAAGTTGACAGACGTGTCCACCATTGTTGATGAGGACTGTGGCAGACTTACTTCCTTCCTTTGCTCGTCCACTTTCTCAATTTTTGCCGGGAAAGGGGTAGGATGGGTAGGGCAGCAGCACGTGCTATGCAATATCCCTATCCTGGAGGGGTTTCACAAGGAAGGGTTGCCGAGACCGATCCTGGTGGGAGCGGGTACACAGCCACATCCAGTTTGTTGTCCGGGGAGGGCGCTTCTTCCACTGCGGCAGAGGTCGGGGAGATGCATGCACCACGTGTGGGTGACGTCCAGTGTGTTTCCTGGTGAAACAGCCAGGGGAGGGGTAATAAATGGGATGGGGGGGGGTTGTTTGCGGCCTATATGCCGTACTCTCAGGGGTAGTTGAAGGTTTGCACACCTTCACTAACGTATTTCTAACAGGTTGACTTACTGGTGACGAGCTATCGGCTAGGTTGCGCCATGATGGCTTGGGGTGGACATGAGCTGGTGTCCAGTAAGGTTTGAACGATGACGAGGTACTTGAACAGTGCGTGAAACAGGGTCCCGCAGGGGAGAACCTATGGAAATTTCCCCTCGGTACGTGCGGTAGGACGGGGGCTGTCTGCCTTTCCCGAGTCCATGAATGGCGATCTACCAGCTCTGGCTAGAGGATAGCGCTTTGCCCGCCTCTGGGGTGTCCAAAGTTCGGTTCCCACATGGCGTTCCATCCCTGTTTGGTTCTCTAGGTCCGGCCGTAACAACGGCCCTGGGTTCAATGTTACATGTGGACTGGGACGCGTGTACATTTGGTGGAGGTTTAATAGCCTCGCCTTTGGCGTGTTGTGGTTTGCTACCACATGTTCGTTCCCGCAGAGGGGAACACGTGCATCATAATGGCGCAGCTGTGCATTTGCAGAGCGGGGAAGAGAACTGAGTGTCTCCTAGGGTTGCAGCCTCGGGCAATCCCAGTTGAAGTGCCAGCCCAGGCAATACCAGCAGTGTGATAAGGGAGCAGCATGGTTAGACAAGGTTGTGTCTCGCCCTGTGGATGGTCTGGAAGGGGCAGGCCGGCGGCCTTGACACATGCGACATGATCCTTCCCGGGAAGGGGGCGTTCATTAATTTCCAATTCCCATGCCCTTTTGGCAAACTCCTCAACCGTCTGCGGTCTTAACAGAAGGTTATGTAGCGAGGGCAGGAGGGTGCGGTTAGGCACCTGACACGCTACTCTTTGGTTTGTTCGGGATAAACCAGTTTATGGAGGCTTTCCTTTTGTCGTACAAATAATTTTACTTCGTTGATGCGCTACACGCAAGACTGTAGATCTGTGATTAGATCCAAGAGAATTTCGTCTCCCATTTTATGGGAGACGAGCTGGGATATGAACTGAGGCCACCCCTCTACACAATCCCCATACTTATCCCACCATTTCCTGCCGGGACCACTTGAGGTGTCCCCTCAGTTCCCGTTTGCATTTAACGATAGATTTATTGGGGTCTTCATAGGGCTTCACGTGAAACTCAGGCAAAGTGAGCTCACAGGGAAAACCCGGGATAACCGGACTATTCCGGTGAATCAGGTTGTGTGGTTTATAGGTCTGTTCTCTCCGACAGACCTCGCACTGATACACCTGTCCTGGTTCTGGACACGCTCGTCCACCCAGCAAATGCACAGGTGATGGAAATCACAATTACATAAAATGCAGCGGACGACATATTGTCCCTGCCCTTCACATTCGGGCCATTGACAGACCCGCAGTTCTTCATGCCTACAGGACTGGCACCTGTATTCCAGGCCATCTGTGTAGCAGGGTGTGTCATCCCAACCAAGACACACAAAATGGTATTCAAGGTTGCAGTAACTGCACCTGATTAAATTTATGCTGGTGCCTGTCCACGAGGGGATGAGGCAAGGCGTGTTGCTTGCTCCTGCGACATTTATTTCAGCTAGCACACTGTGCGCTTTCGCTAGACTCGCTTCGAAGTCTGACATGGCTGTTAGAGGGTGCCACGGGGTGTTTATATAGACTCCCCAAAGTCGGGTGGGAGCTCCTCTGCAAGGAGTCATCGAAGGGGCCTGGCGAGGGCGTGACTGGCTAGGCCCAAGATCCCAAGGCTGTGAGCTACTTGAAGCTAATGGCCCCACATTGGGCGTCAACTGATGCACGCTATCTACAGTGAAGGTGGTTAAGGCGATGACTACCCTCCCTAGTTCGTCAGGTACAACTACCGTGGCGTGTTGGCGATTGTACTGACCCAATGGATTGTGGTAGATTAAGTGGGGAGCCGCTTTGTGGGTGGGTACCATCAGAAGAGAGGGGAATTAAACCCCAAAGTGAGGAGAATCGAGATTGTTTCCCTCCCAAGGAGTCCAATCTTCCTCACTACTAAGATTGCCAATAGGCGGGACATCAGTAGTCCCAGGGCATATGAGAGGTGTTTAAACGATTGTGTTGGTGGGGGTAGTGATCTGACTGGAGAGGTCAGGGCTATTCACAGTATTCGCGTAGGCCGATGTGTGGGAACATAGTTCACAGGGGAACAAACTACGCGAAGCTTGGTGGCCACTTTCTGCGGGAGTCGAATCCGGATTGTCTTCCCCAAAGCCAACTTGACCAAACACAGATTCTGCTCGTCCTTCGGATGATCTACCTTGGGTGGGGTAGCGCTTACTGCCAGCAGTGGAGTCTCCTGTGGGTAGGACGTGGCAGTTCTGGGTCATAGTCCAGCCAACATGCACCTAAATAAGCGTTTAACTGCGACCAATGATCGAGAGGGATGAACAGTGAGATCCGCCTAGGAATGAATTCAGGTTCCGTAGGCAGAGGTTCAACTTCACTCGTGATTTCGATACTGGGGTTAGAATCTAAAGCTCTCTCTAAGGCACAACGTTCTCTGCGTCGTATGCTACACTTAGTTCCACCCTTCTTATGGTGAATTTACTTTGTCCTCTGACTCTTCCGCAGACAAGCAGTCCTGGGGGCGTGACTTGCTCTGTCAAGTCCAAGGTCTTTATTACACCTGGCAAACAAGTTTCACTGAGACAACTAATAAGAAATTAAGATATGTAAATAGGGATCTAGTCTAAAAATTATGGTAGTCCAAGAATTCAGATCACATAATATTTATTATGAAGAGGAAAGGGGAAAGTACCAGCTAAGATATACAAGATTAGCTAACTTATATAATTTGACATAAGGATATTAAATTAGGCAAAGGTGAACTTAGTAAAATGTAGTATTCATACAGAATGCAAAATCTACGTAAGAACATGCTCTGTTCAGCATCTCTGAATTATGGGGTTGATCCAGAAGGGTAATTACATCGCGACGACCTGCTACCACGGAGTCATGGAAGTTGACTGGGGTAAAGTGGTACAGCGTATAGGACATTGGGTTACCTCTGGAGTCGAGTCGTCCTTGCGGTCGGCTGGTGCAGTTGTGGACGAGCCTTCTTCAAGCTGCAGGGATGGTGCAGTCTTCTCAGTCTGCAGAGGTGGTTACAGCCATGCTGCAGGCTGTTGGAGAGGTTGAGCCGTGTCGTAGGCTGAGGAGAGGAGAGACGTCTTCTGCAGACGAGGGAGTGCTCACTGACCTACGCAGCCGGTGAACCCGGTGTGTCTGCCTAAGAGTGCTAGCGAACTACCTTATATACTGAAAAATGCCTTGATCAGCTATCTTTCAGGGGTGTGGGGTAGAGTAGCCTTCCAGTGCGGCAGCGCTGCTCATTTCTTATCTCCCTACATGGAGGCAACAACAAATTTAAACACCTTGGCCTGAGGCTGGCGGGATGTGACTTCACAAGGTCACAGGGGTGCTGCTATCTCGTGTTGCAGCAGGAACTCCTTCCACAGCTAAATTCAGGGTAGTGGTCTGTCAAAAATATTTTATTAATTCGAAGAGGTGACGATTTCATGTCGGGTTCTGGGCGGGCTGTGCATTTCATAATTAATTGCATTAATCATCTTTACGTACGAGGTTGTCCAACGTGTGGAGTCTCTTTTCTCGGTATGTGGAATAACTTTGCACTGTTCATGACTTCCCCCGAGCTCCTGTCTGCTCGTTGATAGGGCGAAGTCTCCCATAAAGAGCACAAGCACGCTGCACAGCATGTTGGTATGCATCAATATACAAACGCAGTGATGCACGTAATGCAGTTGGTGCAGCAGCAAGCATCATCTGGCTTGCCCCGAGTGGGACAGAGAGCAATGGGGACATCAGCTTGTGTTCATATATTATAACAGCGTAGCTTTGCAAAATTCTGAACGCAATTCTAGTAATTGCACTTGCTGTAATTCTTTCAATTCATTTACAGTAAAACTCTGTTAAGACGTTTCTGAAAAGACTGAAAAGATAATATTTATTAACCAAGAATACTTTTTAAAAGGGTTAAATTACAAGGATAATGCACCGTTGTTTGCCTTACTTGTGTAGCTAGAGGTTGCATCGTGGCATTGCGTGACCTTGTTTGATTCTGCATCACCAGCCCCTCCATCTTGCGAACCTGTCGCGATGTCAACATTCTGTGATGACAGATGTGGGATGTTTTAAGAGCCAGATTCATTATCAATTTCATTACAAGTAATATTTGCATCAAAATTGCCATCGTCGACATTGGCCATTATCTTCCGTATTCATGGAACTATGGAAAAAGTAGGCTTCCCTATTAGTGTTTGGCATTATCAAAACTGTGAATCAAGGAAATTATTCTACATCTGGTTTTTCCATTTGTGCCCTGAGATTGGGCAGACTATTTTCTGTAAAATTATTAATTTTATTTTACACAATAGACCACATTATTAAAAAAACAAATGTAACAGGCCTAACTAAGATTAGTAAGACTGAATAAACTAATGCATGTGATCGACATGGGCTGATAGCGATACTGATTAACAGGCTGATACCAATACCATCTGCATCGGCGCCATCTGAACATTATTTGCCGTTATTATTCACTGATTAGTAGCACTAATTTATTTAGTACAATGTTAAATACCAGGTATGCTACATCTCTTAAAGCATTAATTTACAGCTGGGCTGCCGACTATGCAAATTTTGTCCGTATTTACAGATTTTTATACCATTAAACGGATTTACAAAATTTAAGAAATTTCACGGATATTCACTTGTGCACAAAAAAACTTGTTACACGATTTATTTAAGGGAAGGGATATTTGTTACATGTGTATTTCCTTACATATACAGTATTGTAGCATATCGCCGCTATTGTTTACTAAAGGTGATACTGACAGGAGTCAATTTAAGAAACAGGCAAACGTTACTAAACAGTCCACAGGCAGACGATCACAGTAAAATATAAACACAACATGGCCGCCTACAGACAGAGCGAGTGAGCTCCGCGGCATTGCCACCTCGCACGCCATAGCGCAAGGTGAATAACAAATTAAAAGAGAAAAATTTCTACTTTTAACCTGGTTTTGGCATTAAAATTGCCTAAAACAGCAATTTTAATTAAATAACACCTTAGTCATTTGGAACAGCAATTATCCATGTGTTTATTAAACTACACGTAGCGGTACTGGTAGCAAGTGAGAATAAAAACACTGTGCAACACAAAACCTGGACACACCTTTTTCTTTAAAAATAAATTATGAAAAGTGTTCACAAGCTAAGGTAGAACCGGTTTCCCAATTTACTTTCATTAGCACAGCTATCTTCACACGCAATGATAATCTCAACTATGTAGCTAGATGTATAGCCTTTTGTTTTATACTTAACATTGTGAGTTGTTACTTAAAAAATAAATTACATATGATAATTGTTTGCGAAACGACCACGGATTTGGTCAAAATTCATGTTAATTTTAAACTCCACTGCAATATTAACAGGACGTGGAATGCAAAACAGTTGACCAGCTGGTGCCTGGTGCAAGCAGTATTCAGTACTCTACTGACACCAGGGCCTGTTATCTCTATAAAGGCTGTTCACAATAAAGTGAGCACTTTTGAAATCAACCTTAGAAAAAAGTCACTGCGTCTAACTGCATATAATTTTAACTGGCGCACTCAGTGACATGCCCCCAGTAAAGTTGGTAATGATGAATTTAAAGCAGTTCCATATCTTAACATTGAATAAAAAGTGTGAGGTAAACATTTCTGATAACTAAGTTATTTCTTTTGCTTTCTGTTTTTTTAATGAGTGGAATAGCAAAAATTAGCAGATTTGAAAAATATTTATTTTTCTAATAATTTCACTGTTTCACTTGACCGATGCATGAATAATGTTATGAGGCCCATGACAATGTTAATCTTATATAAGGCAGAAGGAAACACAACGTGCATGTAAGTAGATCTTAAGCAAGGCTTTCAAAAGTGCTCATTTTACCGTGAATAGCCTACAGGGATTCTGTTGACCGGCAGTTTAGTTCATGACCAACCGCAGTTTCATTTCCGGTGCTAGTGTTCTTTATTTCTGTCCACTTCCGTCCTTCTAAATTTTTTTCATTGTGTTTCAGATTAATGGTGGTCATTCTTAGGTTGTGTTTAGTTGTCTAGTGCCTACTGACAATGCGTATAAGTATAAATAATAAATAAAGTACGTGACGTGATCTGCAGGATGATGAAGTGCTTTGTTACAGGTTGTAAGGACGAATCGGGAAGTAAACACAGGTTTCCTGATGTTTACTATGCACAAAGGTTTGAATTGTCGAAGCGGTTAATAGCGTCACCAAAATTTAAGGAATTGAGTAATGACAATATCTACAAGAAATTAAATATTTGTAGTTGGCATTTCGGGAAAGTGTGTTTCAGCCCTGGTACAAAACGGCTGAATCCTAATTCCGCGCCTAACCTGAATTTGCCAGGTAAGAATTATTATTGGTACAGTACAGAATTTGTATGTACTTTTTGGGCTTCAATATGTTATGCGTGGAATAATTGTATTCTGTATTCATCGCTAATTTTATAATCATCCTTTTAGTTAACCTGGACTTGTAATACGATACATGGATAGCGTCGTGAATACATCCAAATTATCTATGGTGGGAACTGTGTGTATATTTACAGCATCACCCTTCTACCTAGGGTACTGTGTACATGAAGGGCCTAATGAAAATGCATTTGTCTAGTTATTTTGTTTGGTTACATGTAGGCCTAATGAACTTGACCCATTTCTTTTAATATAAATTAGTCTTAGATAAATTTACAAAGATGGTATACAGTAAAACCTCTATATAACAAAATTGAAGAGACCAAAGATTTGGGTGTTTTGTTATAGAGGGGTTCTTTATTGAGACGTGATTTACAATGTGTTCCTTTTCTTATCATAAAGTCAATTTTGAATCTAATTGCTGCTGGAATTGAGTAGCATTGGTTGTTTTGTACTGATTTATTTAAGAAAAGTATTAAAAGGACTTTCTTTTGAACACTTACACAGTAAAACATTATGGTCACTAATAATAAATTACCATTGTCATAGAAAAAAAAAGCCACTAATTTTGTTTGGAGCCACATTATGTAAATAACAAATTTGCGAAATTCTTAAATTTTAAATAAGTAATGTAAACACTTACTGTAAAACAAATACATGGTACACACAAAGTGAGCCAATACAGCTTCTACAGCAGTTAACAAACATTATGGCTTTCGTTAATTTTATTTTTATCTGAAATATGTGACAAATGTAAGGTTTTTTTACAGTTCAAAGAAAAATTTTGTAAAAAAAAAAAAAAAAAAAAAAAAAAAAAGGAGAAATATAAAAGGAAAGTAAATATAATCAGACTTTTCAGGTTTTGTTATAGAGAGGTTTTGTGGCAAAGAGAGGAAAATAATTTGTTATAAAGAGTAGAAAATGCATTCTATCATATAAAGTTTTTACCGGACCAGACAAACTTTGTTATAGAGAGGTTTTTGTTATAAAGAGGTTCACTATGTAGACGTTTTACTGTAATTGTATAGCTTGTTCATGGTAATGTGAGCACTTATGATGCAGTCTTATCAGACATATTTTAACTAATAAATACATTTCATTATGGCCTTGGCCTTTTGTTTATAGAGTATGGGAAAAGATACACACTGTGTAAATTAGGAACTCACATGGCAGTGTATACATTATCAAGTTGAGGGATGTGAATTTGCTAAAATAAAATTGCAGACTACTAAAAAATTACTATTTTTATTAATACACTTCTTAAATTTTGTTTACTTATAAAGAAAAAAATATGGAATGTTTGGCATCTTACCTGCTCTATTTGGGCTTGCATTGTAACAATCAATTCCACCAGTAGGTAGTACTGTCAACTGTAATTTATGAAAAACTATAATACAGTACAGTGACGTGAAGATAAACACTGCCATGTGAGTAATTAAAACATTTTATACATTTCCCCATACTCTATACACAAGGTCAAAGCCATAATGACATGTTTATATTGGTTAAAATATGTCTGATGAGAGTGCATCATAAAGTGCTCACTTTACCATGAACAGGCTATACAAATATATTATATTTGTAAATTTATCTAAGATTAATTTATATTGAAAGAAATGGGTCAAGTTCATTAGGTCCTACATGTACTTCGTACGAGGAAGGGTGATGCTGTCATTTTTACACACAATTTCCACCATAGATACTTTGGATATATTGTCTCTCTCAGCATTTAAAGTAAACAACATTGCTCTTGGAAATTAATTTTAATGTATAGTATGGATGATTACTATTTATGGTGTGTATATGTCTAGAAATTTTAAAAGATTGCGTACTTGAATTCTACTCACATATGTAGGCCTATGTTAAATATGTCACTTGTTTGAGTAGACATGAGTGGTTCTGTTTCTGGCATTTTGTATTTTGTTTTATTATTTCCATGTATCATATTACAAGTCCAAAGGATGATTATAAAATTGGTATCAAATGCTATATACAATGATCATATATGTAATATAAGCAAGCCCAAAAAATACACAAAAATTCTGTACCAATACTAATTCAAGTAATGTTTCACCCAATTGCAGGCAATTATTTTGTGACAACGCGAAAGAAATCTCGGGCACAACAGAGATTTTCTGAATAGAAATAATTTCTATTTACGTTGCGGGTGCCACAATTATCAATAAACAAGTGTATTTTCTTGTTCAAGAGTGGTGGCAATGTTAATTGGTAACATTGGTAATAATATGCGAAGATATTATCTTGCTGGTGTTGTAGGAATATTTTATCTCTGTAAATAATTTTTTCTTCTTTCTTTAAGCATAGTTGGTTTTAGGCACCATTGTCTTGAGTGAAAAGTAATATAAATTGGCTTACATTTACAGTTTCTTAAAACTGCTCGTCCCTACAAAATGTAATTTACGTCAAGAAGTTTGATGGTTTCAGGAAATGTGCGCAATGTTGATTTTACAGAATGATTCTGCAAATAGATTATTTAAAGATAGTGACAAACAAGTGTGACTATAGTTAAGTAAAATTCTAACAATTTCCATAAACATAATTTCAAGAGGTTGCGAATTTTACAGTTAAGTTTGCGTGTTTTGTAAATAATGTATTGAAAGGTATGTGGCTTAATAAAGCTGCACTTTAAACACTTTTGTAATTAGTAAATAATATATTTTTATTTGCCTATACCATAAATTCAACAAGTGTAAGGTTAACTTCGGCAGAAGTGTGTGATGTGTGTGCATATTGCTGCATCTGTACGAACATAAACAGTGACGTATATATCACATTTTGTTTTTTCATTGAAGTTATAATTTTCACTCATAAGAACATCAAAATAATGCCATCTCACGAAAGATTTAAAACTAAAGGACCCCCCCCCCCCCCACCCACAAAAAATTCCCTTCGAAATAAAATAAATAGAACCCAAACAAATATAACTAGGAAAAAATAAAACCGGTTGGAATGTCATTATAGCTATAATATCCTACATCGATAGAGCTAGGACCATTCCATTTTTTCCAAAACTACAAATATATAACATTTATGTGGTTTGTGTTGTGTTATTCTTCTAAAATCATTTTGGTAGACACATATATGGCCTTCTGCAACATTTTTGTGTTTTCAGCCATGAGTGGTCAAAATATTGTTTTTGGTGTCGCATCGCATCACAACGTTTTCATTACAACTACAATTTACAGTCACGCTGATGTAAATCCAGTATAAAATTACGAGTGACTGCCATTTAAAATATTGTCACATGCTGCAGCTGGCGCCGACTCAGCTGGTCGGCGTAATCAGAGACCCACCTCGGCCACCCCTCTTCCTGGAACAATGCGTTCGTGGCTGGCTGCCTCCCTCCTGGGAATCCCGTGAATGCCAACAGCGGCAAGCCTTGCTGGCGTCACAGACCTCCTCTTGCCTGCTAGAATTTCTGATACGTTTAGTGACGGCGCAAGAATTTTCTGGCGAGACTGGCTGGCGCCTCACCCTCCGCGAGTTGGGGAAGATTCTAGGTGGCAGCCTAAGACACTATATATACTGCTGCAACCCAGCGGCTGGCAGTCTTTGATGGAGTGTGCTCGAGCAAAGGAAAGTGTGGACGGCAATTGGAGCTTGTGGGATGACGGCGAGTGAGGTGTTTGTGACTTGAATGGACGAGAGGGTGAGAAACCGACGAGTGATGCCTACTGTGCACGAGGGTGCTTGGAGGACTCTAGAACATTGTGACTGGCGGGACATGGACTGAACTGAGGAGTAATACTGATTTTATTGTAAATATTCAAACTGTCAAATATGGATGCATAAATTATAAAATAATTCAATAGGTTGATACACTGTGTATTGGGACTGATCTTTAATTATTTAGTTCCATTGATTTCTTTGTCGTAATTATAAATTGTATTAAATTGGTGTCAATTGTGAACAGTAAGTGATTTCAATTTATTGTGAGAATTTGAGTTCAGGGAATTTTGCTGTAGTTACTGTAAATAAAATAAGGAAATAATAGTTAATTATTTTATTTGATTCAGACCTCCATCCCTTAATGAACTTGGTATAACCCCCTTAATTTCTAGAGAAAGAAATTGTAACAAAATGAAACCAAACAAAATTTAAAAGAAAAGGATGGAGATAAATAAAAACACATGCACCGGAAATGAAACTGCAGTTGGTCTTGAATTAAAATGACGGTTCATGGTATCCCTATAGAGATGAGTATGTACTTATGTATATAAATAAATTTGTAATAAATAAATATATTTATACAAAAAAGTTTATATATAAATACATTTTACATATAACTATATTTTATGTAAATATGTTAATAAATGTAAATATGTTAATATATGTAAAATATGTTATATAATATATAAAAACTATACATAAAATGAATGTGTGTGTGTGTGTGTATATGTGTATATATATATATATATATATATATATATATATATATATATATATATATATATATATATATATATATATATATATATATATATATATATATATATATATATCTGTGTGTGTGTGTGTGCATGTGTGTGCGTGCGCGTGTGCGCACACAAATACATATTTAACTCTGTTGGGATTCCATTTACCATCATTTTAGTTATATGCACCCAAAAAATAAATTCAAATCCCCCGCCATCGAACTGTATTTGAATTTTTGAATTCCCCGCTGCCAGCCGCCATCTTGATATTTAGTTCACAACCAGTCGCAAGGCGCTACAATTGCAGTACATCCTCGGTCAAAGATATTAACATAGGAGATACAGATCTAGTAATACCTTCTTTATCTATGACTGACACAAAGCAAAGAATGTCGGACACTGTCGCCAGATATGCGGAACATTCCACAGCTGCCACACCTACTTTTTCAGTTAAGATCACGTGTTTACACTGTTTACAAACATTAGCATCTTTGCATGTCTCCGATGGCGAATTTTGTTTTTAAAGTATTTTTTATACGCCAGTTGCTTGTGCGGGCGTTTGCACAAGGCATTGAAATCACTGCAATGATGATTCTTCCTCACAGTAATGCAAGTGTAGAAAGGGTACTTAGTAAACTGAAACTAATCAAGACATCACATAGGTCGTCTTTGCAGTCACAGATGTTAAATGCCTTGATGCAAGTTTCCTCTGGGAAGCATGGCGGTGAATTTAAGCCTACTCTTCTAATGAGGAAGCAAGCAAGAAATTTAGAAAAGTGATTTTTTTTATTAAATGGTCCAATGACATAGAAACAACTTGGTTAGAATCCATTTCATTTTTAATTACCTAGTCTTGCATATCAAATAATTTTACTCAAAAACTATCTTGCTGAAATTTTTGCTTGAACAGATTTTTTTTTTGTAGGGCCTAATCATAATTTAACATTCAAATGCTATTTCCTGTTGGAAGTGTCTTAGACCTATTGGTTTTGTGTGTAGTTTTTCTTGAGAATATTTGTTTCGAGTATAGCTATTCTTGATTGAGTGAGTGGTAACATTATGTGAATTTATATTTCACGATTTACTTTCATTTCAAACAATATTAATCTTTTTTACAATAAAAATAAGTAGATTATTGGTGCACTTGTAATTTTTAATTTGCTAAATATGAATAAATTTTTATTTGCGTAATCAGGATTTTTCAGGATAGTGACACTGCATTTTTCAGGATTTTTCAGAATTTTTGAGTATGTTGTTTAGGATTTAGATTTCAAGATTTGTGGCAACCCTGATTTACAGCATCCATCAATCATATATTCTATCCAAAATCCAAAATGTTTGGAACAATTGTTTTCTGATAATTTTTTCCCGTTATTTACATTTTACCATATTCTCTGTTAGTACATTTGCCAAAAATTGTATGCATCATTAATTTTTTGACACTATGTGAATGCAAAACAATACAGTTAATTGACAAATAGTGTTACTGGTAGTATTGTTTACATTTTGCAAGAATTTTTTGTTTCATTTTCTTCTTACATTTTTACTGTTTTTACTGTTTTGTAGATTGGCAACAATAAGAAAGCAACCTGTATTCTTATTCTTATGCATTTACTGCACTTGTAGGTTGGCGGCAATGAAAACGATTACACATTCCATGAAACTGTTGTTATTGAAAATGGAAAATGAAAGCAAATACACTAGATTTTGAAGGGGGGGAATTCTTATTGGAAACTGTTGGCTGCGGTTTTGGTTAGTGTAAAGGTCTAAATAAGACTCGGCAAATAATAACAGGCAAAAATTGTCATAACTATATCAGTTGTTATTTCAACCAAGGGATTGAGTATGGTTCGTCTGACTAAGGAATACTAAGAAAAAATATTAATATAAAAAAAATAATTTCCCTCAATTTCAGGTGAATATTTAATATTAAATTGTATTCAATAAGTTCTTTTTAATAACACCTTTAGGCTGTTGATTTAAACAAACATGCATGTTGAGGTTATGTATGGTATTGCTCAGATCTAAAATCCAAGTCCGCATCAGTATGCCTGAAGTTTTGAAGATTGACTTTAATGAACTCAGTTTGTAATGAATGCTGTATTGTCTGGTAACAGTTTTTCCTTGACTGTTAAGTCACTTATTTGCCCATTTAAATTGTATATCTTATCATTTAATACTAAAATTATTCTTGTATTTAATTTCTATGCTGTAGACACTTAATACAAAGTGCTTTAAAGTGTTCACAAAACTGAATATTTAAATTTAAGTAATAAAAAGTATTTCCAAATATTGGGACTTGGGAATTATTGTGCTCATCAAAACTGGTATCGACATCACTGTAATCGGCAGCATCGGCAGTTGAGAATCTGTATTGTTGGTATTGACAGAATGTGGTATCGGCCCATCCCTAGTGATAATATTGAATAAATATTCATGGGCGCCTTGAGCAATTAAATATGTCTTCAGTTGACACACAACCTCAACGATGATACATAAACTTAAGTGCAAAGAAGAAACATTTCACAAACCATTAGAACACTGCATTTAAATACGATGTCAACGAATAAAAAAAAAAAAAACATAAAATATAATTACTATATTTAATTAAATAAAATTACGTAAAATATATTAAACACTTTGATGAAATGGAAATGATGTGGTAGGAATCATGTAATAACGTGTGCAAATAAACTATCACACCCTTCCTTAAAAAATTTATTTCTGAGAGTATGAGGGAAATTAATTTCTTTCTTTGTTACCTAAAGCTATGTGCTTAAAATTTTATTTTGCTTGATTGCTCTTCAAATTACTGAACTTCTCAAAACAAATTTATGATATTCAGATTTTCCTTAAGATATTTTCACACTAGATACAGACATGGCAAAAGCTCTTTACAAAAGAACTCTGAGAAGACAAGACTTAAGTTCAAAAATTTTTTTTTTATGGAAAATTTTGGCAGATGCCCTAAATTAACACAGTTGACAGCAAACCATGTCGCTAGGTTCATACTTGCGAGCAGCAATCTATGAGCTGACATGATAGGGATGGCGTCTGGATAATGACGCAATGATGCCAGGAATGCTACATTCTAGGAACATGGTCATCTGCTTCAGTGGCACTAAAAAACCTACTTGAGTACCTTGTGGGCTTCAGGTTGTCCAAGCTCCCTAACAACTTAAAAGTTATATTTAAGTCCCGGAAGACTGAATAAACCTAGCTTATGATGTTAAAACCTTATTGTTTAGAAGGTACTCTCCAACATATTTCAAGGCAATGGTGACAGGGCCAAGAAAGATGCAGATTTACCCACGGTAAATCGTAATCTATGCATTGTGGAAAAGGTCAAAGACCTTACCATCATGAGAGATGATTATATAAAATTAAACCAAAGAGAAAAATACTAACCTTTTGTGCCTTGGGCAATCCTAACATACATTGCACTGAAATGTTGCCTTAGCAACAACATAAATAAGATAAAATTTGAGCTACCTAACCTAGAAATGGAAGGATAACCTTACCTACAAATTGAGATAACCAAAATAAAATCAAGCTAGCATGTAAAAGCATTTTAAAAAAAGGCTTAATTTATACAAATTTAGGTTGACCAAAATTATCAAATTTAGTACATAGAACCAGAATATAAATAAACACAACTGTAATACCATTACATTACAGTCTGATGCATTATGCATTTCCTGACTACACTACACTAGACTAGACTTCGCCTCATCTAAACGTACCTTCACTTCAACAGGGCAGAGTTAAAACAGTACTGGAGGCTGCTCACGTGCCTACAGGACTCCATTGCAACAGGGGGCCTTAATACAGAAATGTCACATCAGCTTGTACTGTTAATTTACTCGAAGTCAGACGTCACGTCAACCTCCCCGAAGTGAGATTGTAATACTGGCAGAGCAGCTGAGATCGCATCCTAATGGTCATGCAGTTCTACGGCACACATAGGGATGACACTACCAACGCTAGCAGACAGCTCCAGCATATAGCTTTGCTCGAGGGGCAGCGCTCGCCACCCCACTGCATCCTTGCATCTCAGAGGGCCCAGGGACAAAGAGAGCTGCCCTAAGACGACATCTAACTCCAGCAACTCGCTCCACCACCTCATGTGCTGGAGCTCTCTGCTGACGTCCTCACGACCAACGAGAAGCTCTTCAACGACTTCACCAACGCTTTCCAGACCTTCCAGAGGCTCTCCGCCAGCGACCCCCGAAGAAGTAATCATCACTCTTGCCTTACCTTCTGGTAACAGCAATCACACTGTGCCCTCTGCCACTGGTCCTCGAAGGTCCCTTCTGGACACACCACTCTCGCCGTACCTGCTGGTAACGCCAATCACACCACCACTAACCCTCTGGTAGTGGTCCTCAACAGTTCCTTCTGGTCAATGGTTAGAACTTAGTTAGGGCCAGTTATTACGTCAGTTCAAATCTCGGATAGTCAAGAGGTAGTATGCCTCTTGCCTGTTCCGCTTCGACCTTGGTTCTACACATAGCTAGGAACCATTGCTGCCTACTTCCCTCTGTCAAGGCCGGTATTTGTTCCTTCCCATATGCCATATACTCAGAGGAGTGGTGCTCAGTGCAGAGTCCGAAAGGCAGCTACTGCCTCCAAAGCCAAGCAGAGTTGCAACCCCGCTCTCACAGCACTCCGCAGCATAACCCCACAGTTCACCAGTTGTAGAGGCCTCACCTCCCTCCCTATACTTGTTTCCAGCCCTTGTCAAGACAGCTATGGGCAGCTACCCACACCTGATCCTCGCAGCCACCGGCAGGAGCGAGGACGTCCCTTTTGGCATCGCCAAACCCTGGTTTGGGGGCAATTGGACCAAGAGCCACAGTTCATCCCGGGCCCTGGCCAGCATCACCAGTGCACCAGCACCAACAGCAGCAGCCATCTGTAATTGCCGCCACCGAGCCACATTCCAGACAGGTAAACCCTTGGCATTGTGCCAACCAATCTGCTAGGCCGTGACAGCGGCACTTGACTTTGTACCTGGCAGACAGGCCATGCCCCCTGTCCTCTATGCCGGCAGTATTCTGGTACACCGGTAGTAGTAACAGATGTCACATAACTTCATGTTACTGACCAACACAAACCAAAACCGTGATTGACAGCAACTAGCCGTCTCAGCCAAAGGCTGTCATGTGTCGAGGGTTTTTATAGTGCCAAACATGGGGCCACCGCTTCAATAGTTGAGATTAGGAAGCAGAACATGGCCAGCCAGACCTCAAGATCCAGAATGTAGCTGGGCATCTGTATCTAATATAAAGTCAACCGGACTTCGGAGAGACCAAAAACACCCCGGCGCTCAAACTAACTGGCTGCAATGTCGCGCTCTGAACAGTCTTGCTGACAACCTAGAAACCACCATGGCTGAAGCCACTCTAAACGGTTGCCATATAGCCACGTGCCCTGGCACGAGGCACATGTGATTGTATGTGTGCATTACCAAAACCACTTCCATTACCCATGCTTGGTGTGGGCGGATGAACCACGTTACACCGATGGGTTAGAATACAAGTGTGATGAATGCCGCACTCGCCAGACTGCCCACACCAGCTGGCTAACATGCACCGGGCAAGGGATCAACATGGCACATTGTGTTTTTTGCACACAAAACTTCCACCATGTATGCATTGGATGGCCCGATGAACACATCACGAGGCCAGGCCTAGTTTACCAATGAAAAGTTTACACACATGCTAAAGATTACCGACAACTGAATTATGACCCTCGCCAAAGCTCTAGCATGGGCCGGCATAGCATCGGAACTCCAACTGCCAGAGTTTGGAGTAAGACCGCATGAGGATCCAATAGCATTCACACAAGACCCATCAACAACTGAAGGGAAAGGCTCTTGAATGGTGGGTAAGGTATAGGGAATTCAGTACAGGGTGAGGGCAGCTATACACCTGCCTAGTCTCATAGTTCACAGGTGAGGAAGTCAATAGTACACATGACAATGAAGTTCCACAGCCCAACCCATGCCATTGACGAAGAGACTGAGCTCTCTATACACAGAAAGGTCCAGATATTTAACTGGATTTTCCCTAAAGGAGACTAGTAGAACTGTGTGCGTCACATTACATATACGCTCCTTCCAAAACTACGCAATTTTCTGCAAAGTGAACCGTAGATTGGAGCAACACTGTGTGCACATTGAGGGGAAGAAATGCTTGACAGTCCCCTGGGAGCGAAGTGGAGACGTCACTTCCCAGTACACAGCCCCACCCCGTAAGGAGGGGAACCTGTATAACTGCAACAGTTACTGGTACACCAAACCCCGCTGAACCAATGTCAACAACACCACCCAGGGGTGAAACGACGGCGAGGAAACCCCACATCATTCCGAACCACCTCCTTTCAAGAAAAAGATCATACACTGGAAAAACGACAAGGGCAGATGCGCCTGTGTCCTGGCGGAGCCCAGGACTATCAAGCAGAAACCCTGGACTTCGACCCCGACAAAGAGAAAGAGAGGGAGGACGACCCTCCTCTGTAAACTGCCCCTGAGGTCGAGCCCATAGTGCCAGGAAGCCCGAACTTCAACTGGAGGTCAAAAGGAGAAGCTACCAATCTACACTCAACAGGGTCAAACCTCAACACGCATACAGAGGAGGCATGTCCGTCTGGACACTGCCCTCAACGCCCAGCGACTACATCCAAAGAATATCAGCCAGACGTGGCCAGATAACCTCCACGGGAGAATTACCCTGGTGAAGTCCCTTGGACAGGGGACCCAGCTGAAGACCTCCAGGTCCCAGCCCCATCTCAAAGAGAGGATAGGGCAGAGGACGCCCAAGAGCCTTTGCCTCCGGCCAAGACCCAAACTGCACCACCCAGGAGGGTGTGTCACAACACGAGCTGAGGTGGTAGGAGCACCACAAGAACTGCTACCTCTGGCGGCTACCCACGTCCCGGCACCAAGAGACGTCGAAACCAACACTCGGACCCATCCACCTGTTCGGGAGGATGAGTCCAGCAGCCAAGCCATCGAGGCAGAGGACCCACAAGAACCTCTGCCTCAGACAACCACCCAGACTGCACCAGCCCAGGAAGGCGTGGTCAAACTGCAGACAGTGATGTCGGATGGCGCCAAGGTCACCTATGCTTCCCTTACTGTTCGAGAGCATGTGCAACACCAGACCGTAAATGTAGAGGAGCCCCAAGAGCCTCTGCCTCTGACGGGCACTCTGAAGCAGCCCCTACAGGAGGAGAGGGCTCCAGATCATCCCCCGGTGCCTGGGGGCCCCGATTTGAACACTGCCAGGGACATGAACCAAGGACCAAGCAGCCAGGCTACAAGAGATGCCCGCACGTGCCCACCGCAGCACCTCTCAACCTGGTCGCTGTTGCGATTCTCCATGGCAACCTACTAATGCTTCACTCAGCTTTACCCCAAGGACGCAGCCCTTAGGAAGTGGGGTCGACCCAGGAAAACAAAGACTAAAACCCATCACAGCCAGTGAACCCAATACGCAAGTGTTCACAAAAACAGTGCAAGACATTAATTAGACAATCGTTAACAGCTGTCACCAGTACCAGTAACCAAAGTGAGTAAACAGCCATAAATTGCTGAAGCCAGTGACAAGTAATATCAAAACATACTGTGTAATTACAACATAATGATACCAGTAGTGGCTAGTGACCAAAATGCTACGTAGTAAACACTAAGCTTCGGACATTACTTTAATAGTGCCGAAAATAAGAACGGGCAGAACGGGAAGACGGTAAGTGCTATACCAGATGCCTTCACATCTAAAGTATAGACCAGTACCAGTGAAACAAAAGACTTACCATAAGTTATAAATAAAAGTGCAGGAACGTGCCCGGTATAAATGAACACAGACTTTCTTACGAAAGAAAGCAAATTTTAAGGTTGACGTTGTAAATATTACTATAGCGTTCAGGGTTATTATTGTTTTAAATATTTCTCAGTGCTTTAATTGTATCTCTTTTGAAAGGTTACATGTGTTTTTTTTACATTCTGTAGTGGTCCATACATTATTTATTAGTATTATTAATTTTAGTCGTAAAAGGACAATCGTGCTGCTTGTAAATAATTAGGTATAGGCCGTTCACGGTAAAGTGAGCACTCTTTAAGGCCCTTCTAGATTTTTTCCTTTCGTACAATTTCCATCTTCCTGCTGCTTTTTAATATAAACATTGCAATGTGACCAATATATACATTGTATACATTTCACCACTCTTAAAATTTAATGCCTGAGGCTGCAATAAGATATATTTATTAGTGGTTAAGGACTGTTGGGAGGGCCTTAAAAAATGCTCACTTTACCGTGAACAGCCTATAGGTAGATAGTCGGCCTAGGTGATGGCCACCCACTTAGCATTATATCACATATAAATCTACCTGCCGTGCGACACGTAGGAGACTAAAGGCGAAGCTCTTTTTTCACACCCTCAGCACCACGGCAGGTAATAGATAGCAGACATGACACACCCCTCACGAGTGGGATTGTACATACTCAAGTGTCGATTATTTTGTGCTTGCATGCAAGTAATATCGTACAGGAACAATCTGTAATTAATTAAATGTACTTAAATAACTACCGCCCTCAGAGGAGCTTGTGTGAAAGTGCCGCATAAGAAACAAAGGAACACGTGCATTCACAGACAACGGACACTATCTCATGACATAGTTTCTCCCTAGGGATCAATGCTCACCCAGCAAGCCAGCCCACCAGCACTAGAGAGAGACAGCACTACACTCCACAGCTGCCAGACAAGTGACGTCACCCAGCGGCTAATAACACATGCCACGCCACATCAAAGAAGTCGAACAGCTCTACATCACCCACAAGGGAGAAATTTTTTCTTCGCACAGATGAATTGGGGGGGAGGGGGATGATGCATTTCCTGACTATACTAATACTACACTCAACTTTATCTCATCTGAATGTGCCTTCACTTCAACCAGGCGAGGTTAAATCAGTACTGGGGGCTGCTCACATACCTACAGGATAAGCCCTTGCAACAAGAGGCCTTATTACAGACATGTCACACCACCTTGTACTGTTCGTTCACTGCAAGTCAGATGTCACATCAACCTCCCTGAAGTGAAATTGAACTACCAGCTGAGCGGCCGAGACCGCCTCCCAAGGTCACATAGTTCTACGGCACACATAGTCTAGGGACGATGTTACCCGCGCTAGCAGACAGCTCTGCTCTAGGGACGACGTTCCCCACCCCACCGCACCCCAGAAGGCCTGTGAACAAGGAGAATATAAGTCAGAGGACTGCCCTAAGACAACAGTCTAACTCCAGCAGTTCGCTCCACAACCTCATGTGCTGGAGCTCTCTGCTTACAGGTCCTCCTCATGACCTATGAGAAGCTCTTCAATGACTTTACCAACACTTTCCAGACCTTCCAGAGGCTCTTCACCAGTGACTCATGAAGACTCCCTCTACACTCTTGCCTTACCTCTGGCAGTGGTCCTCGGAAGATCCCTTCTATAAAAACCACTCTCGCCTTACCTGCTGGTAATGCCAATCGCACCACCACTACCCCTGTAGTATTGGTCATGAATAGCCATAAAATCCAGAAAAGGATCTTTATTGATCAGCAGGAAAACGCGGAAGAACTTGTAAATGCACCACTGCCAGAGGAAAGTGTGAAGATGATGAAATTCATCAAATGGAGAGAGAGAAGATGCCTGTGTTGCCAGACACTCATCCCACCACTGAATTCACTATAAAAGAACTATATTAAGTTATTAAGGAGTTGGAAAACAAGAAAGCTCCAGTACATGATGAAATCACTGCTGAAATAATGAGAAGAGTTTAATTCTCGGATTAAACTCTATCTGTTGCAGTTAATGAATGACAGCCTACAAAGTGGCTGTTATCCTAACATCTGGAAACAAGGAATACTGATCATTCTTTATAAGGGAGGCAATAAAGATTCAACTTTAGCTAAGTCATACCGTCCTTTAGCCCTGTTGTCGATCCTGGGGAAAATGTCAAAAAAACTCGTCAATATGAAACTGATAAGCTTCCTTGAAGCTACAGAAGGTCTCTACACAAAACAATATGGGTTTAGTAAAGGACGAGATATCAAAAATGCAGTCATGGATGAGGTTGAAAAAGTGAACTCAAGCAGACAGACCTATGTATTAGGAATTTTCCTGGACATCAGTGGTGCATTCGACAATGCCTGGTGGTCGGAGGTGCTCTGACAACTCAGAGAAAAGGAATGCCAAAGAAACATACACAGCATTATTGTTAATTACTTTAAAGAAAGGTACATCCAGTATGAAGTGAACTCTCATAGGATCGGTCCCCAAGGATCGGTCCTTGGACTGACCCGAGGGATCGGACCTTGGGACTGATCCTGTGGAACATTGTTTGACACACTTGACTTCTTCGGCTGCAGCTACCAGAAGACTGTGAGGTCTTTGCATATGCAGAAAATGCGTTGCTCTTAATTCCAGCCTGGAGTTGTGCTGAAATTGAGACCAAAACTGAAGAAATACTGAAAAAGATTGAGAGCTGGGGTAGCAGCGTAAAGTTACAATTTTCAGTGGAGAAGACCAACTTAATGTTTCTTAAAGGAAGCTTAAAGTGATCGCCTGTGGTCCGCTTCAAGGAAAGACCACTACGTCTACAGAGTAAAGTGAAGTACCTAGGTGTGATCAGATAGCAAACTTCGCTTCCAGGAACACCTCAGGTATTTGATGGAGAAGGCAGTGAATCTATTCAGTAAAATGAGGGCAATCTCAGAATCATCATGAGGGCTTGCATTCATGACCATGATGACACTGTACAAGAGTGTATTCCTAGGAATCACTCTTTATGAAGCTGGCATGTGGTATAAGAAAGCAAGACTGGTACATATTCAGAGATTATTGCTAAAGACACAAAGAGCTGCACTACTAGCCATAACAAAGGTTTACAAGACAACAACTGAAGCACTACAGGTGATCGCTGGACCAATCCAACTGGAATTGTTTGTAGAAAAACAAGGACAGCTAAAGCAAGAAACTCAAGCAAGATCTGAAAAAATGCTCATGAAGAAAGAAGCCATAAGAGTTACACTATCCCTCTGGCAGGAAAGGTGGGACAATTCGGAGAAGAGCAGTGTCACTTATAGAATCTTTCCAAACATAATGTAAAGATATAGCCAGCACTGGACTGTTACAGATTATCATCTCTCACAGTTACTAACTGAACATGGAAACTATAATGCCCAATTACATGGCTTTAATTTAGCTGACTCTCCCTTCTGCCAAATCTGTCAGGTAGAAGATAATGCAGAACATGTACTTAGAGAATGTCCAAGAATAGAAGCTATAAGAATTTAACTTTGCAGGAAGCTTGAAATAGAAGAAATTGAAATAAATTTTAGAAATATCATGGCAAATAGATAGAAAAACTGCCAAGCTAATGGAAGAGTTAGCAAGAAAGCTCAGCAAATGACCACTACCGATGAAAGAAAAAGAAATAGTTGTACTGAAAAGTGACACTGTAAAACCGCTATAAAAACATTGTGGTGGGAGAGGCCCCATCAAACAGCTTGGGTGTTCCCAATGCACATAGACTAGAAATTAGAAAGGAAACATCAGCAGGCAACTGATGAGTTGGGAGGCATTGCCTCCCACTTGGAAAAACCCTAAAAGATATGATGAAGATCAAAGCAACGAACAAAGGACATAAGAAATTGGAATAGCAATGACCAAGACAAGTAAACAGGAAACTAATCAGGATGCTGAAGACTTAGGCAATGTATAAGGGCAGAGAGTAATGTTATGACAAGGTTCCGGACTAAAGGACAGGTCTACTATGGGAGGGGGATAGAAAAGGAGTCCACAGGCCTCCCTCTCCGCTGGCAGTTCCAAAACTGAAGGCTGGAATTGAAATATTTACTATAATCTAAGTAGTAGTAGTTTAGTGCCGCAATAAAGGTATAATATAATTATCAATAGAATAGAACGGCATGAAATTGACCCCCAAGCTGCTAGGGGAGTCAGGATGGGACGCAGGAAAACTGCACCACTCTCACCTTCCAGGCAACTTCTTGTAGATAGTTGCTGTTCACTACGTCAATAGTGCATAATACTCTGTGTGTGTGTGACTGGTTGTTCGGTTGGTTATACTGGGACCATTGTGTTTGTTTTGACTCAGTGCGAACTATCATGGCGGCGGGTGATGGTTTGTATTAGTTCGCGCTCAATATTTTTTGGTCCTAACGGCCCGGATTAGTGTAATCGGTACATGCAATATGCGTAATTGCATGCGACGCAATTTATGCAATGTGGTGTGACACCCCTGACGGCTTTTGACACTCGTACGGGTAAAGTCGGCTAACGGGATAACCTATAAGTGAAGGGTCGAAATAGAAGCGTACAGGAAATAACTGCAGTGTATTAGTACTTGCTTTAAACTGTGTGGTTTGGTAAACCACGGGAGTGCAAATAATTCGATTATACAGTCCATTTTCCAAGTTAGAACAGTCAACGATGTTGCACAAAATGGCAGCAACAACACCAGCATTACAACATGTGATTTTTACTTTCCTTTAGTCAGAAGCTGAAGGTGCAAGTAAATTATGTGAAGTAAAAGAATAAGATGCCTCAAAAATCAAGGACATTGAGATTGTGATTGAAGACATTATAAGCAAGAGAAATGAAGTGGTCGCCAATATCTATGATTTGTGTGCAAACCCCCCCCCCCCAAAGACATCAATATAGAAGAAGTGAAACAGTAAATTTGTTGCTTACGAACTAGTGCTTCGGGACTTGCATAAAGTATACAACAGAAACAAACGACAACTGTCAAACTAGTCGGGTAGTGAGTGCAATGCAAAACTAGTATACAGAATGCTCCACAGGCGGCAGTCCTGCCAACTTTACCATTGCCTGTGTTTACTGGAAACTGAGCCGAGTGGACAGGGCTTTCTGAAATTTTTAACTCAATGGGTGGGCAAATTCCCAGCATAAGTAAAGTGCAAAAACTCCACTACTTATTGAGCTGTTTGAAGGGAGAACCATGGAGCTGGTAAGCAACATCCCAGTTATTGATAAGAATTATAATGTAGTATAGGATTTATTGGAGAATAGGTACAAATGTGTACGGCTTACAGCTACCATTCAAGTGCAAAAAAATCCTGCATCTTCCACCCATAAATAGTAAGAATGATGCAACATATTCAGTTTTTCTGTGCACAAAAATCTTAATGAACTAAAGGCTTTAGATTTTCCAGTTCACAAGTGGGATTTTTTTGTTGCTGAATATATTGCTGGAGAAACTTGATGAACCCTTGAGACAGGCATTCAAATGTCACAGGATGATGAATTTCCATCATACACACGGTTGTTGCGATTTTTGCAATGAAAATAACTTGCGACGGAACATGTACAGTTGTTGGCTCCCTCTGAACCAAGGCCTAACTCATTTAACACTGTTCTGAGTAATAATAAGTCAAGTACATGGCCTAACAAGATGAGGTCATTAAGTGCAGGTATTCAGCCTGGCCTGGTCAACCCTTCAAAGACCACATTAGTATCAGTCGGTGATAAGGCATCTGAAAAACAAAAGTGCAATGTGTGTGATGGATCACGTACACTGACACGATGCAAGTCATTCTTGACATTTAAACCTGATGAAAAAAGGAGACGTTCTAGAAAACAGTTGGGCTTCTACTGCCTCAGAGGTAGTCATATAGCAGTGCAGTGTGGATCAAGATTTTGATGTCAACGTTGTGGGAAATCACACCACACTTTGCTTCACATAGCAGACAATGGAGAGGAAGTAGATCCGACACATTACAAATAATGACAGTGCAGCTGCTTGTCAAGATAGTCCAGTAGTGATGTGCTGAGCTCAAGGTGTCCAGGACAGGCAAGTAACAACTCTGCTGCTAACCACAGCATTGGTAAAGGTCATGGCTGATGTAGGGAAATTCCAAACAGCGAGAGCCCTACCTGATGGAGCATCGCAATAATTCTTCATCACAGATGCATGCGTGAAGTGCTTAAGACTGAAGCGTTGCCGTTCAAGGGTCAGCATATCTGGGATTCGTCAATGTCTGCAGCTGAAATAAGGGGAGAGGTGATGTGCAAAATTACATCGTTGCACTAGCAATTTAACCTTGTTACTAAATCCTTGATCATTAACAGAATAACAAGGGACATGTCATCAGTACAGGTAGATACGTCATTCCTTGCTCACCTAAAGGATCTCCCATAGCAGACCCATAGTTCGCGACACCTAGAGCAATCAAAATGCTTCTCTCTGCAGAGGTAATGATGGGTGCCAAAATTGCTGGATAGCCACATGCCTTTCAAACAGAATTTGGTTGGGTGCTGGCTGGAAAAGTCCTGTGTGAACACAGTAGTCCAGAGTCAACTTCATTACGTGTGCGCACAAATAGCAGTATTGACAGCGCTCTGAAGAGGTTCTGGGACATTCAGGAGGTTCCAGGGGGCAACTTCATTTTCCAAAAATGACAAGAAATGTGAAGAGCACTTTGTAGGAATGCACACTCGAGATGATACTCGAAAGTATGTATTAACGTCTTCAATTAAAAATGATGACTGTGATACTGTATTGGGGAATTCATGTGGGGTAGCTCTCAGACGACTTCATGGTCAGGAGCGAAAGTTGGCAAGGTTGTCAAGTTTGCACTCTGAATAAAAAAAACATTTCATGAAGGAATATGAACAATTAGGGCATATGACATGTGTAGGTACCCTGAAATCTGATGAATATTGTGAGATGGAACTGACATCATTATCACATAAAAAACCTGCTTACATCATCCCCCATCAAACAGTTGTGAAGGAAGAGAGGGTGTCCTCAAAAGTTAGAGTTGTGTTCAATGCCTCTGCACCAACGGTTAATGGATCATCCCTTAATGACGTGCTCTTGTGTGGTCCCAAGCTCCAGAAGGATATTTGTGATACTGTACTGAACTTCAGAACGTCAAATGTAGCACTTACAGCTGATGTGCGTAAGATGTACAGGCAGATAGGTATTAACCCACGAGACCGGAAGTATCAATGTGTATTGTGCGACCAACCCCAGACTCACCAGTCAAACTGTATGAATTAAATACTGTGACTTACGGGTTAGCATCCTCATACAACCAAGCACTGCGTACAATGAAGCAATTGGTAACTCATGAAGGAGCCAAGTACCCTTTAGCAGCATGTGTTTTACTGCAGGATGACTTTGTCAACGACATTGTCACAGGAACATCTACCAAGACTGAAGCTAAAGAGTTAAAAGAACAGCTTATTAGATTATTCAATGCTGGAGGGTTTCAACTACATAAATGGTGTTCTAATAGTCAGGAGTTGATGGATGATGTAAGTGTATCATCTGAGTCTAGAACCCTGGACTGCAATGAATCTGTGAAGGTGTTGCGGCTGCGCTGGGATCCAGGCCATGACTGCTTCATATACAGGGTACAGGTACATGTTGCATCAAACACCAAGCGAGGCATTCTTTCAACCACTGTCCACTTGTATCACCCTTGTGGCTGGTTGGCCACAGTTATCGCAACTAGCAAAATCTTGCTTCAGTTATGGACCCAAGGTCTTGACTGGGATGAAACTGTTGGACAGGATGTACTTAACCATTGGGAGGAGTTTAAGAAGTCACGTTCTAGCCTGTGTGAGGTTAAAATTCCTAGATTTATTCCACTTTAAAGGGCAGAGGATCAGTTTCATGGATTCTGCAATCCCCATGAAAGGGGCCTATGCTGCAGTCATCTATGTCCATTGTGTGACCAGGGACGGGAATGTTCAAGTCAGTCTTCTCTGTTCAAAGTCGAAAGTAGCCCCTTTGAAGACACTCGCTGTGCCCAAACTTGAGTTATGTGCAGCATTGTTACTGAGTAGGCTGTGGCAGCACATCAACAGGCTGTTTTTTGACAAAATCAAAGAGTTTGAGGTTCATACTTGGACAGATTCAAGTGTAGTATTAGCATGGTTACATCTGTCACCACACCAGTTGAAGACATTTGTAGCTAACAGAGTAGCAGAGATTCAGGCCATCGTATCCCCCACTACATGGAAGCACATCCCATCTGAGGAGAACCCAGCAAACGTGGCATCGCGGTGCTCTTCCTGAGCAGCTTCTCAGGCATTTGTGGTGATTCACAGGCCCACCGTGGCTGAAGCTTTCGCAGGAACACTGACCAGATACAGGTCATTATACCCAAGAGTACATGCCAGAATTGAAGCCACCTGCATCTGTTGTCTTGGTGGCAAACCAGATTGAGTGTAACGGCCCTGAAGATCTGTTTGTTTTAATTGACAAGTCATCTTTAGTTTCTTTCTTTTCCACCATGTAACTTTAGATTTATTAAAATTACTTGCTATTTTTGCCATGTCACAATTAACATACTATAAATAAGTTCTTACAAAGTCAATGCTAAATACGCATACAAATGCAAAAACGCCACTGAATGCCACCAAACTTAGACAAAGATGGTTGCCAGTTGCTGATTGGCCATGTCCACGGTCTAAGGAGAGAGGTCTGGAGACACAAACCAAAAAATGACACCTTCGAGTCGTCGATAGTTCAACGAACTGCTGCCAAATATGTTACCTGCTGCAGCGCTACTAATCACTTGGTGGCGGTCATAGAGTCGATGTGTGCAGAAGTACTTAGTAGCACTGTGGCAGCTGGTTGAACTATCGGCGACACAAATGGGTCATTTTTCTTTGCTTGCCAGAATAGGGAGTGTCAGAACCTCCCCTCTTCGACCGTGGCCAAGTCCTTCGCGTATTGCTGATGCAGGCCAAACATTTCCGACCATCAAGCTATGTGACAGCTGCGCGCATTACTGTCATGACCTTGACACAAATACAGGTCATTTCTATCAGTGCTAACGAGACGTGACAAAAAGCGGGAGATTTAAAAGGCAAAAGCGGGAGAGTGGGAGGATATGTAAAAAAGCAGGAGCCTCCCTCCTAAAGAGGGAGGGTTGGCAGGTATGCATAGGATAACTGTGTTAGTCCTACATAGACACCACATCCGTCAGAGTGAAGCTGGAGACCACGTATTTATCTCAACCAGTACAAACCATAGTGTAAGACTGCAGCCTCCCTTCACTGGGACACACGTACGTCAAAGACACACCCATTAGACGGCCACTTGTGCTGTCCACCTGGTGTACAGTAAGGTAGAGCCTTCACCATTCCTAAGAAATTCCATAAAACATCTAGTCAACCAGCCCAGTCTGTACTCCGTCCACTGCACTGAATTCTGATAAAGGGAGTACTAGTCTGGTCCTAGAGTTCTGACTCCCATTGGAGCCACACCCAAGCGTCATTGACTGTCAGCATGAGGAAACCCACCGCTCTGTATCCACAGCACCGAACTGTGTCGGACTAAGGAGCACAATGTACGCCTCTTGCTGGTTCGGCTTCGGCCTTGGCTCTACACATAGCTAGGGACCATCGTCGCCTGCTTCCCTCTGTTTAAGCCTGTATTTGTTCCTTTCATTATACCATATACTCAAAGGAACAGTGCACAGCAGAGTGTCAGGAAGGCAGCTACCACCTCCAAAGATTTGCAGCCCCACTTTCACTGCACTTCGTAGCATAGCCCCATGCCAACCAGCTCAGACCGCCCGCCAGTTGGAGAGGCCTCATCTCCCATCTCCCTCTACCACATCTTGTTTATAGCCATCGTCAAGACAGCTGGATACCTACACCTGATCTTCGCAGCCATCTGCAGGGACAAGGACATCCCTTTTGGCATCACCAACCCCTGGTTCGGGGGCAATCGGACCAAGAGCCACAGCCCATCCTGGGCCCGACCAGCATCACAAGTGCAGAAGGTCCAGGCACCAACAGCAGCAGCCATCTGCAGGCGCCACAGCTGGATTAGCAGCCACCCTGAACCACACTCCAGCCAGCTAAACCTGTGGAGTGTGCCAACCAATGTGCCCAGCCATGACAACGGTACTTGACTTTGTACCTGACAGACAGGCCACGCACCCTGTCCTCTACACAGATAGTGTTCCAGTCCACCGGTACTAGTGACAAATGTCACATGCCTTCATGTTAATGACCAACGTGAACCAAAACAGTGATCGACCACGACAAAGTCTTTCACTGTAAACACATAGGCAGAGCTTTGCATTGTACTTTTGCTTGCTTCAACTCGTATTATTTCAAATGTAAAAAAATAAACTTAATCAAAAACTCAATTGTCACATGAAAATCTATTTTTTGAAACTTCTGTATCCCTCATTTTTTCCATAAACATCAAGTTTATTTGGGTTAAAAAAAAGGAGGATAAACAATACATGAAAGGGCAGACTTCAGGAGTTCTTTGTCTGTGGACTAGCGCAGGGGAGATGAGGGACTACTGTTGTTCAACGCAGCTGCTGCCTGGCCACCAGTACACAAAAGGCAGACACCACCAGCCTGATACATGTAAGGCAACCACTTGCGATGTCTAGTTTCATACATAGCAAGAATATAATCAATGTATTGTTTATAATTTATCTGAATTTTACATACACTTTGAGGAAATTTTACTTTAAACTACATATTGTACAGAATTTTGGTTTACATAAAATTTTTGTATCAACTAGGTTTTATTGTAGTAGAGTGATCAAGAAGGGAATTGCAACTATTTTTGGTTTGACAGTAATGACACCACAGTTTAATATTATAGTGGTTGTGTGCCTGTTGCCAAGTACTAGAATGTTGAGTACTTGAGTTTCTGTCCTTTTAGATATTAAAGCAAGATTTCATTTTAACTCTTTAGATGCAAATATAAATTATGTTATAAAATTAAATACCTTTGTTACCTTAAAGTCTCAGGAGTTTTATAAAACACTTTCCTAATTGACACTACTGTAAACATTTCTCTTTATTAATCTTTATGCACCATGCAAGCACTACAAAAAGTTAAAAACAGGAGGGCAACTCACTTCTTTTCACGGGCGTGCAGCTTAAACTCCTCCACCACCTTCTTGAAGAGTGTGATTGTGAAGAGTGTAAAGTCAGAGTCCTGCGTGACCAGCACGGATGAACGTGGTACTATCATGTCTGTCAGCTTCTCGTAGTTAGCGTTCCAATCGTGGATGTTGACCCTGCAATGTACACAGTGTTCCAAACAGGTAAGTTTAACATTTATTTTTTGGCATACATTATAATATATAAATCTGCACACTGTTATCACCTGATGCAATGTCAACAGAAGTATCAGTCCTTTCTCGTATGGTAACTTTGAAATACACTTACACACAACCAAGGTAAAGCTATGGTACACCAAAGTTACACCGTTCACACAAATCAATGTTTAATGTGTTTTTCAGCCCCTGATCTTTGAGCTTCTTTGAATTCTTGGTGCTAAAGAGCAATACATGCATTAAGTATTGTGCACATTGTTAGATCTGTGAGCACAGTTTGTTTGACCACCAAAAATACTGTATTTACCCACGTACAACCCGCCGCCCGAGTAAGACTTGCCCCTCAATTTTCAGATTATACTGCTGGGAAAAATTACTATTTTAAAGAAAAATACACCCACCCAAAGTACTATATTTGTTATACAACTCTGTCCCAAATTTATCTTCAAAAATGTAAGATATTAGGTCACAAAATTGTTTCTAAAAGATTAACTGGCAAAGGCATGAATACAGGCAGCTGACAAGCGGTACAGCGCACACGCAACTTGGCAATGTACTGGTTAAAAGCCAGAAGGGTGATGAGGCGACCTTGGCCGGGTGGCCAAACCAGCTGTTAACATGTCCATTCTGCTTTCCCACGATGACACGCCACGAGTGACGTCAATCTACTCTAGCCTCCATCACAGCCTTGACCCTCCTCAGAAGAGACTCAGCCGCCACCCGCCACAAAACGCATTGCCCGAGGTTGCAGAAATGCAACCCCTGCTTCCTGTCCGCCACAACCCATTCAATGCAGAGGGCCACTTACCCCTCCAACAAAGGGGAAGCGAGCTTCAGCAATCTCAGTCACCCTTTGTTTCTTCTCTCCCTCATCTCTGCCACAACGCTACACCCTGCACCTCCTGCGCTGGCCCTGTGGACCGTGTATATAAGGAGTTTGGAGCCCCGAGTTCGAGGTTGACTTATGCAGCTATGTTGCAGAACGTCACTCTGCCCAGCCGCATACAGACTTCTTCAACCACTGGCCGACTCGTGCAGCATAGTTGCAGGATGCCACTCTGCCTGGACGCATTCCGACACCACAATCTACTTGCCTGACGAATCGCTACCCATCAGTGCATTCATGCCAAGCCTTTGCACAAGCCAGCTCTAAGCTTTCAGACTAGACCAACAGCTGCCTCGCAGCTCACAAAGTCTACCTCGCTAGCCGTGCCATTGCAGTAACAAGTCCAAGTTACCACACAATTGGAGTTACCCTCGTTCCCACACCTACCGTGCCGTGACTAGGGACTGCACCTTGGTTGGCATCCTAGGTCGGCCTCTAAGGCCTCAGTTGAGGATATAGGCTGGGTTGTTTGTGTCTTGTCGTAGCAATAATCTGGCATAAACCAAACTGGCCAAGTTATCACTTTCAGGCGCTTTGTTTCTGCACCTTGTTTCATGCTATTTCCCATTTCGACCCATTATCCACTTACACTCTTGCAGGAACCAGTACATGCCAACCCCCAATACCCATCCTCCTCCCCTTGGAACCCACAACTCTTAGGAGTGGAGGTTCTCTCGACTGTTGTAACCTTTTTGTGAGTGCTTAGGCCTGACTGCAACATCCCACACAGCTAACTTTCTCGCAGGGGGCCAGCAGCAGATCCTACAGGGACCTCCATCTTTACGTGATATGGTGATCTCGCGAGTTCCCTCCTTACTAAGCAGCACAGGAGCGGACACCCCTACCCTACTGTTGATACCTACAGAGAGGTGCTTTGCTCTGTCGGCAACTTCCCACCCCCTGTCTCTTGCCTGAAGGCCAACAGCTAGGACTACCTGAATAACCCACCTTCTGACTCCTGTTTCCTTCAGGTCGTGCCCACCTCCACAGAACAATCACTGTCTCCCATTCTTCTGTAATAATTCCTATGCCTCTTCACTGGACTAGGTGGAATAAGGTGACCAAGCATGGGCTCGCCCTGATTGGGGAGCTCTAATGAGGAGAAGAGCAAGGTGTACACCTGGAAATGAGAGGAAGCAGCATGCCAGAGGGGAATTACAACCAGCACAGCAAGCAGGAACCGTAGTCTCCAATTTGATCTGATGGGGCATACTCTGTGAGCCATTTTAATGCTGCCACCAACATCACCAAAAAAGACTGTCTCTACCACACAGCCTACAACCACTGAAAGAGTAGCCTGGATTTGACATCTAGCTATACACCAACCCGAAACCCAAACCAGACCAGCTCATCATCTGCACCTCCACGTGTGCAGTAGGCCATAATAGAATTACCAAAACCGCCCTATCCTGCTCGCAGTATAAGCCCAGTCAAATTGACGGCACAAGCTTCCCTGCCATGTGGTAGAGGGGTAGGGAAGTTACAGATGCCAGCTCATCATTAGCTACACTCAAACCGTGAGATGTCAAGAGCTTTCTTTTCTTGGTACCCAACGTGGGGTCATTGAAGAAATACCGGCCATTAGTCAGGTTTCTCAAGACCGAGAAGTCCCTGAGAAAAGTACTTTTTGGGTCCCGCCAAGATCTCTATGTAATCTAATTCAGGGAGTCCTAATAAATACCCCCTGGTACCCAAATCTTATAACCCTGACCAGAATGGCCACAGCAGAAGACAGAGCCTAAACAGAAGGGCAATTCTGCACCCTAGAAGCATTTTCTGGGAAAGACGCTAATTTATCACATGTACGCATTGCGATGCCGCCTTCCACTATGTCTGCCTGGGATGGAAGGACCAGGAGACACACACCCAGGGACTTGAGTAAGGACACACAGACATCGCCCCAATGACTACAGCGACTGTCCAGGAAAGGGCGTGTACCGGGTAACTTGCCACGATGTCCACGCACATTCCATAACCTTTGCCTTGGAATGGCAAGACAGAGCCAGAGACTTAGAGGGACTATACTTCAAATGCCCAATGTGCAGGCTAGCACCTTTACAGCTAGCACCCCAAACCGAGCCAAAAGCACATTACCAACCAGTAGTATTTGACTCCCTAATTCTACCCAAATACTCAAGGAAGACCCAGGAGGATCCTTGCCTTGTAAGTGCTTAAGACTAAGGCCCAGCAATAAGGGGACACTAAAAGGAGATGTAACAAGTACGGAGAGTTCGTGACCAACTGGGAAGAACTGTCAGAGCGACTGGTTATACACTTCTCAGGACCACAAATGGTGGCACAACTAACCAACGAGCACTACAGGCAAGAGAACAAGAATAAAGAAGCTGAATTATTCATAGGGCATAAGGTCTTTCAAAGAGTTCATACTGTGAAGCCCTGCTTCAAGTATGACATGCGTGTCAATCATTAAACTCAAGCAATTTTATGCGAGTACTCCTGTCCTGCCAAAGACTGTCAAGCCTGAACAATCTATTTTTCGTCCCGCCAACTGATAAAATGTGCGATACTTACAATTTCCTGGAGTATGATTGAATGTTGCTATTCTGTGGTTGGTGTGTTTACAGAACAACATGACGTTTATGAACTTGGTTAGCAAATTTGCATGATTATTAGCCACGTCTGTATTTTGTAGCCCAGCTTAATAAACTGTTATTGTTTGAAATGGGGTTAATATATGAAGAGGCAATATTTTGTGGCAGTAAAGGTATTACCTTTCATGTATAATTAATACGGCCTAAAATTTTTGCAAATGCATAATAACGTAAAATGTGAAAAACCTGAAAAATTATGTTTATTCATGAAATTCTGTAATGATTTCCGTATTCGCAAAACAGCAACGAAATTCCTTGTTTAAGTTTATCTAAAACCATACTCCAAGCTTCTTTTACTATGAAAACTCTTTTAAACATTGAGTTTTACAACTTGCCATTTGTTGCACATCATTTCCTCACATTTACTTCACATACATGCGGATAACAAAACTATTTGTGTGGTGATTATGCTGACTATAAAAATGTCAAAATCATAAATGAAATTTTTCATCACGAGAACGATTCATAAATTTATTGACAACAAGGTTGAAAGCTTATCCTTGTACGTACAATTCAGTATATATAGAGCCAAATCACTATTGCGCTCGTTCACAGGCAGAACCACGCCTATGTGTATTTTATTTATAAACTAACATCTCTAAACAAAAATGTTGGTGTTGTCACGAAAGTAAATACAGTAAACTCCCGATTTACTGGGGGCATCTTAATCAGGTTGCGACTTAACCGTGGAGTACCAGTTCACAGTCAAATATTGAACAGCTGCTGCCTGTCATGCGCCGCTGTTATTAATAACCCATGCACATGCTGCAGTCAAGTGATGCGGTACTGATTAATTTTAATATTAAAAGTGTTCTGGCACTACATTTACACACGTTTTTAAAAGTGAATATATAAGAAACTTGGACGTGGCAGGAATTTGGGATAAATTGTCTGACATCACATTTTCATCCATAATAATAAAGTCTTTCACGATTAAACCTGGTGTCTGCTCATCAAAAAGGCAATATCTTGTAGTTTACAGTGGTTTGTACATGCAGCGGTTATTTATAGATTAGCAGTGGCAGCAAGTGTGACAGGATGACAAAATATCACATTAACATAAATATTATTTGCCGCAAAAATGACTCCCTCCCAAACAATGTGTAGTTTTTAATTAATTAATTAACAAATAAATAAATAACATTTATTTTTTTCTTTTTTGTTGAAATAGGAGGGGACCAAAACAAAAAAAAAATGGCAAGCCGGCCTCTGAATGGCTCAACGATTGCAGGCTAAATCCTAATTATTAGCAAACATAATCGCTTCACATAGAAATATGTTACGTGAGAATATTTATAGAGCTCACAAAACTTAGAAACTGCACATTTGCATTTTACACATAATAATAAAATATTTACTAGTATTTTGTTGTTAGGCTGTGTATTTGTGTAGGAGTAATGTAGAACTGAATGGAATTTAATTAAAATATTATCAACAAATAAACAAAAGTTGTATATGGGTGACAAAAAAAATCTTGTAAAACTCAAATGCTAGTGAATGTTCTTGGCCAGTTTTAAATGTCTTAATAAAGTACACAATTTATAGCACCAAAATTACTGCGACATGACAATGTGTGTTACATGACAAGTATGCTCTCGTATGGTTGTCCTTTCATCCTTATTGTTTTTATTTTTTTTATGTTTTCCACTTAAATATGTAAAGATTAAAGAAAGATGATTAACAAATTCAATTTAGTTTGAGTGAAAATTTTTAGAAAACAACAGATTCGTGTTATTATAATACATGCAATTTTTTGCTACTAAATTTATTTGACGAAATGGAAATATTTTTTTGGCGAAATGGTGAAATTTTAACGACTACAACTTCAGCTCATTTTATTTACCATAAAAGTGGGGCCCCACTAATGAATCAATAATTTTACGTTGCTAAACCATTAAAGTTGCACGAGAATGAAAACAATAACTCTGATATAGTTGATTCACGATAACTTCGGCCTTTTCTGAAGCCCTGCCAAATTTCTACTTTTGGTTACTGATTATGTATCCTTCCGCTACACAAACAAACACTGCGATGTGACTTCTACTTTTATGACTGTCAAATGTGTTGGCTGCTGTTTACAGCTGTTCAAAGAATTATGTCATATTGCACAAACAATTTCCTACGGATGTTCACTATTTAGGCCTATAACAATATTTAGGTCAGCTTTATAACTATTTGTTACACACGATATAGGACGTTACACATAATACACAATATTTTGCCACGGCTTTGTTTGTTACAACTGTGGCGGAAACAACAGTAGTATTTCACCTGTTATTAATGTGTGTTTGGAATAAAAATTAAAATGAAGGGACAACCAGTCCAACAAAACGACACAGTAAATTCAAGCATGCAACTCGTGTCACTTATTTATTGTACTACGTAGCATCGACAAACGTAAAAGATAGTGGTGAACATGCAAACACATAGGCCTACCCCAACATTTACTCCGCTAATATTTATATGCATTGGTACCGTACTTACTGGTTTGTAGAATTAACTTATTATTTATATAAATTTATCTGGGTGGACAGAGTATTTAGTTGTGATTGTGGCAGATATTCAAATCACAGAAATGTAAGCTCATTACACAACTGTTTTTTAAATACCTAGCACAAAGGTACAACGTTGTGATAAACAGACGTGAATGTAAATAATTAACTTCGTCATAACATCAGTTCATGGTTAAAACATATAAATTTTGCACATATTTGAAATCAACACACACACCTGGGCTGCGTAACAATCACAACACAACCATCACGCCCTTCCATACGCAATGATCACAACACATTTCACTCTGCCATGGAAACACATATTTATCACAACATTGTAACTTGCCTAGAATGTTTAAAAAACACAAGTAAAAACTTGACGCTTCGTTAAGAAACACACCGTATCGTTGACGTGTCACATTACTGTCATTCACAAGGCCATATATAAATTGCATATAATTGCCCACCATATTGGGACAAGCGCATGGAAGGTGAAGTTAAGATTCTCCCTTCCACACCACTTCTGCCAACCTGCTGGATTTGTAAGTGTCGCACGTTGCGCCATCACATCTAAATAACATAGGCATTTAAACAATAAAATCTCTTTTCAGTTGCCAATTTCAAATTTAAAAAATCATTATTTTGCTGTAATAAGTACGAAATATGCTACAATTTTAAACATGTATAATTTACTATTTGCTAGCAATGGGAAATTTCCCAAGAGAGAGTGACAGAGAGAGAGAGCAATAAGCTCTGCCCAGCCAAAAGATTTGTCTGGCGAAAAAACAAACACCACATCACTACGCCCCATGTACGTTATTTTGCGCTGTTATTTTCAAGATTAACAATGAAATATGTTTCTGTCGGGGCTACCTAAATATTGAAATATTTCAATAGCAATACATAAATTACAAAGAGCATACCAAAAAACTATGTTGAAACAATATTTGAACTGAGAACTATTTCTTACTAGCCATTGCCAATACACCGCTGCTCTCTCTGTTTTTAATTTGTATATAATACAAAATAAACATTACATGTTATAGACGATATTAAGAAAAGTTTCATTTATTCAAAAATACAGTACTTTAGAGTTAATCACAGTGTTATGTATTTGTGGAATACAAGTGATTGAACAAACCAGGTTGACATGTTACGCCTAGGGTGAATTTTCAAAGGTTCAATTCCAAAAAGCTGAAGAAAGCGTGAATGGACTATACTACTATTCCTACCATAGTCGTTCATTTGTCTGTGAGTATGAAAAAGTAGCGCTGTGAATCACTCACCCTGGCAAAGAATTATTCTTATTAGTAGAAACTTGTCCCAAAATTTTCTTGGTAAAATGTGGCTATAAGAGGGAGAAGAAGTTATAAGGGGTAGGCATTATACCCATGTACATAGGTCCACATTTACATTTACGGTGCAAACTCTATTTTCACTAAAAAAAAAGTTTATACTGAACTCAACTTGACTCGAAGCTGTAAAAATCAAACTCACCCATCACTAACGTATAAATTTACCAAGCCTAATGGAGAAGCCTACAAGTTCAAGGTCATGCCATTTGGCCTGAAGAACGCCCCCGCCACATTTCAACGTCTCATAACCGCCTTAGTTCTCATCTGCTGCATCAGGGAGTTCTGCTATTCCTACCTAAAACTACATCATAATCTTCTCAAGATACTGGCAAAAGCACCAGCTCAACCTCCAGTTGGTCTGGAAACATTTGAAACCCACAGCCTCATATGTCCCCTATCAAAGTGCCACTTCGCTCAGAACGAGAAAATCTGAGCTATATCTGAAGCAACTACACCCAGGAACAAGAAGCAAATGCGGAAATGTTTGGCGCTCTGGAATTGGCTTCACAAAGTTATCCCTAACATCCCGAACTCATGGAACTGCTGAACCAACTTCTATGCAAGAAACATGGTTGGAAATTGTCGGAGAAGGCGGGAGATGCATTCCAGGAAATCAAGAACCAGTTTGCGCAGCCCAACATGCTTTATCGGCCGCTCCCCAACTTTTCATTAATCCCCCAGACACACCAGTGGAAAAGGTCTAGGGGCTGTTCTCTACCAGGAAACCCCTGAAGGAAGCAGACGGGTGATCAGCTACAAAAGCACCCTCCTGATGGCCAAGAAAAAGAAGCACCACTCCAATGAACAGGAATGTTTAGCAATCATCTGGGCCAACAAGAAATTCCATTACCAACTGGAGGACCCACCTTTCATTCTGCGAACTGATATTCATGCCTTAACCTGGTTGCACACTGCCAGCGGAAACAAATCAAAACTAAATCACTGGGCCCTACTAATCCAAGAGTTCAACTTCACCATTCAACACTGCCTGGGGAAGCAGAATGAGCTATCCTATGCCCTATTGAGTGCTCCTAACCCCCACCACCAGGAGGAGAACCTGGAAGACTGAGAAAGGATGCTCCCACCAGAGTATGTTCCACGTCATAAAAATAAAACAAAAGGTTACATACAGCTAACGTAGGCAGAAACCAGCCAAGCCGTCTTCCCAGACCAACAACCAGCTGACCTCGTAGTGCGTAACCTACTCGCAAAATACCCAAAACGCTTCAAAGAAGAGCAAGGGTATATATGAACCCACCTCCATTCTAACACAAGTCTGGAAGTTGTGGGTGCCGCACAACCTCCGAGCGTACACCTGCTACCATAATCACCAGCATCCGCATGTGGGACACCCAAGAGTAAAGGAAACACTACAAGAAATCAACCAGAGGTACACTACACATGGGATGATGCAAGTAGAGATATGGAAGCCTACATCCAAAAATGCCAGGTCTGTGCCAGTACGAAGGCACACGGAGCCTTAAGAACCACGGCCATCTCACATTAACCCACACAAGTAGACGCAAGTCGTTGAAATGATGGGGCCGTATCGCCACACCCCAAAGGGTAAACAATACATCTTGGTAGACACAGACGTGTTCTAGGTGGATTGAGACCCACCCTCTAGCCAAAGCTGACACCAAGACGATCGCAGACACCATGAAAAGGGAGCTATTCCCATGCAGGGGATATCCCCGCTGCCACCCCTAGTGGGCCAATCACCACGCAGGGAGCAGCCAGCGCCGTCCCCTCCAGCACTAACTTCACCATCTGCGCCAGCCACCGTTGAGACAGGGTTACAGCGGGCCACCTGCCCTCCAAGAGGGGAAGTGGTAACAAACCCTCCAGACAGTCAGCTGTGACCAGAGGCCTCCGCCTTCATGCGATGGGTCACTTACCCCCGGCCTGACCCAATGCTGCCCACACCAACGCTGAGCCACGCTACATACCGCTGCAGTGCAGAGTGCAGCCTTGGTGAGCCTGCTGCAGCAACATCAAGGTAAGGCCCAGGCGTTACAGGGAAACACCATGGCACCGCCCTCTCATGATTAGCTGGCCGGCTCCACAAAGTAAAGATTCTGTGTGAGGGGAGTTGCCTTTGCACCCCTTACTCTCTTAGAGCCACAGACTGTGTGTGTGTTGTTGCTTTGTATATGGCACACCTGCTTAGAGCACACATTGTGTGATGGGATACCTTTGTACACACCACCTACAAAGAGTCTCCACTCGCTGTGTGTGTGTGTGCGCGCGTAGTCCAGCGACAAGTAAGCGTGTAAATTAGTCCAAGACCTATGATTAGGTAGTAGTGTGAAGTTTTAGCTAATAAGCACAGAATAGGCAGTGTCAGAGAAGCATAACTCAGTGAATTAAAGCAGAGCAAACCCCTCAGTATTAAGTGTTATTACGCAAGGAAATCCACAAGCAAAGGAAAACTGATTAGGAAGTGAGTTGCAATGTAGTAAGAATTGTAACGACCTTCAGTCTCGCCTTTCTTTTCTGTCCTGTAGCACTTACACCAAGGTCAAAGCTATGCTTAGACATACACAGGCTCATGGGTTTTTTTTTTAATTGTTAGAAGTGGTGGTGTTTCCCGCGTTTCTGTTTTGTACAAATTAAGTATACCACAGCTTCGCTGCTCTGTGATTTGTAGTCGAAAGTATAGTGTTGTAAGCAGCCTAACTGCCACCTGTTGTTAAGGCAGAGAGTCAAATATGAGTAAAAAAATAGTCTTGTGAGAGAGTAGCATGCAGTAATTTTGCCAGCCTGTAAAGTAAGTTTACCTTGAAAAAAGAAATGCCTGAAATCCAGTTGCACCTACGTTAACAAAGCTATTGTTATTACATTGTATATGTTACCATTAAAACCTGGATTATTTCTGTGCAGATAATTGTTCTCTGAAAAAACCATTGAATAAATCAAGCCACAATAGCCTTCAGCTACGCTGATATTTAACATCCTCCGCATAGAACCATGGTACTCTTATTTACATAGTATGTAAATAATTACCTTGTCAAATGATCTAAACTTAACTTTGTCGAGTGTGTTGTCAGAGCTTTTGTCTGAATATTGCATATTTCTACCATGAATATAAACCTTTCACTATATATCTCCTATGTATTACATATTTGTTAACTTACCTATGGAACCTTGTTCTACCTTGTATTTTTGTCCATAATATAATTACCTAATGTAATCTTTTGCAATAATTTAAAACTTTGCTACCTGACCCAAACTTTGTGAAGCAATATGCATTATCAAATACAGTAAACTCCTGATTAACCGCCGGAGAAAACACGAATAAGCCAATATGTATTAAAAATCCCAGATAATTGAATTTACACATTTTTACTATTAATGGAACAGTGATATTAGCTCTGAAAATCGTGACAAAACAAAGTATCTATTATACATTTCAAAGCAAACACAAATTGTGCACTGTATGTTCAGGATTTAAAGTACATGATACTTCAACTGATATTTATGTTGCACCTAGTATAGTTAAATGACAGCGCATCGAGCATACACAGTCTGCGCCGGTGCCGAAGCCAGCTGCATTGGGTGGGTGACATAGATAAGCGGTGCGTAGTTGTGTGTGTCGCCTTCTCAACGTGCATCACTCAGACCAGTCCTTTAGATGACAGAGTTAGTTGAAAGTTTAGAATGTGATGCAATAAAGACTATAACGAGACTTTAAAAGAGGCATTTAAACAATACAGTGCAATTTCTATTACTAGGAGCTTATTTATCACACACACACATGCGCACCCATGCGCAGCGCATGCACACACACACACACACACAAACCCCCCCCCCCCCCCCCCCCCCAAGTTTAAAACTTGGGAAATGTTACATTTTTTGTTAACATTTAAACACTTTATATGAAAAAATGTAAGAAAAGATAAATCCTGCCTTTACTGTAAAAGCCTTCAATTGTTTTTTCCTTGGCACTGGCACAGTTTTTGTTGATAACATACCATGCTCAAAAATTATTTTTTTTTTTTTTGGGATAGTTTAAAATGCTGTTTAACGCTTTGTTGACAATGAGAAAACAACACTACAAAGTGAACAATGACCAGGGCTGGCGGTCGGTAAACTGGCAAGACGTGTTTTAGGAATTTCAATGTCCTTCGGGGAGGGGATTGGGGTGGGGGAGGGGCTGTTCGAAATGACACACTCGTTACCCTATTTCATAAGTTTCATCACTTCGGATGTTGTCAACAGTCTCTCGTTTAACACTCGCTGCAACACTTTCTTGCTTTTTAAAGCATGCCTAGTGTATTTTATGAACAATTATTTGTTTTAAAAAAACATTTTATTTGCACATTCGCGCATGTGTTTTGAAGGTAAAAAAACAAAGTCGTGCTATGTCATTTAGTATTTTTGCTAACATCCTCAAAATACAAAATACCAAATTACAGAATACACGACCATTTTTGTATACAAAATCAGGTCAAGTGATCATTTTGCCAACAAAATCTGCAATTTCGGACACGGCCTCCATGCGGTCGGATACGCACTTCACAACGAGCAGAAATGGATAACTCACGTAGGCCTCTGACACGCAGACAGTTTAAAATAGATAAACATCAGTTCACAGTGCACAACGATAACCGTAATGGTAGCACTGCTGTTAAACGACACATGTTATGGCATTGCCTTGTCACAGAAGTTACAGTAGACTTTGAGAAAAGTCATTTGCCCGCACGGATAAGTCAAAAGCCGGCTACACGAAGCACGAATAAGCGAGAGTTACTTTCTAATTCAAGCAATCCTGAATCACTGGCTCCAACCTAACTTTTGCTTTCTCTGTATTTTGGAAGTGTACCAGCCGAATTTGTACCCTGTAGCAGCTTCTATTTTCTATGTGATTGGGGTTGCCAACCACAAACGAAATTTGTGATTTCACTGCCTAAATTCTGGTACAGCATTTGCACTATCAATCAGTTTTGCTAATGCAGCTACAACTAATAATCTTTACTGCTAACAAGTTTAGTTTGTGTCTGCAATTAAACAAGACCAAGCCTGCTGTTTTAATGCATTTTATTAATTTTAACGGATTTTTAACTCTAGGAAAATCTCTGTGAAAGAATTCACTGAGGTGTACAAAATTTGCGATCTTTCTTAAGGACTATATTGTATACTTGAAGCACCATAACTAATGATTAAATAGTGTGTGAAATCTAAACGATTATGTGTAACAAAACTATACGGTACAAAGAAACTTAAACAAGTCTCGCCCAAAGCTCTTAAAGAGTAGTAAGACCACTGCATATTTACCTCCATTTACCCAAATATATTACGTTTGGAAGTGTGAAATTTTTATCTCCACAATGAATATCCAAGTCCATTGTTAATACATAAATCACACAAGTGTCATCAACAAAACGTTTAATTGTATTTCACTTAAAAATAGAGATATGTTGATTAACATATAAAGTAAACACACATTTTTTTTCACGTGCCAAAGATATTGTATGTGCACATAGCACAAAAAATGGCTACTACGTACAAGCGAAAGAGAAGCGCCCGCAGTGATGTGTGTCAGTTTCTCTGAGGCGTTTGTTTGAAGGATTCTTGCAACAGAGGTGAATAATTAAGTGAAATATTTTGTACATACGCCATTGCTTCAATAATGAATGTTAAAAATATTTTGCTTAATTATTCACTGGTGCGGGTATACGGTTATCTACATATGTATTTATGTTCTTGACTGTATGAACTCATGCAAAGTCCAAGGCAATTTTTGAAAAGAACATTTTCTGCGCATTGCTGTTTTTGCGCACGCAATCAGAATTTGGTGATGGTGTTTTGCATTTGGCATTTATATCACAATGGAGAGGAATCTAAAATTATGACAGATATGGTCATTGTATAAATAGAAGCATAAGTGGGAGTAGAGAAAAGAAATGCCATGGTTAGCACATTCCAAACGAAAACTACATTAAATATGTAAACGTCCTTCATACCCATTTTTTTTTTCTGTAATTTTCCAATTCTTTTTAATTCCAAGGATTTTACACGATTTGACCCAATGATTCCAGGAATTTCCAGGATTTTTATATACAAGAACCAGGGTTTCAGTTTCAGGGCTGGTGGCAGCCAGCCCTGAAAGTAAGATTTTATGTGATTAAAACTTTAATGTTCTCTTTCTTTTCACTAGCTTTGCAACTGGCTGTAAAAATTTTGCTACCGCAAATCCCGCTTCAAGAATTAACTTTAACTACTGGGATATATTCATTGTATGCACCCAGGCCTTCAGCCATATTTATACCACAGTTTCGTACCTGAGGGTAGGGAATAGGAGCCATCAGATCCTCCCCCAGTAAGCGCAAGCCTTTTCGTCATGCTGATCATTTTAATTCCTATCCATGTTGCATGACAGGACACAGGGACGAGCATGAGTATGACATTTGCTACGATAGATATGGATAGACAGAGTAATAGATAGAGAGATACAGAGAGAAATAAAGAGAGAGAGAAGGAGGCCTCGTCTAACAGAAGGGGGGAGAGGGGGCTTTGAAGCACCACGAGCAACATAATAATCTACTTAACCTCCGCCACAGCCGCAGCTTCCTCCAGAAGAGACGTAGCCTCCAGAAGAGACGTAGCCCCCACATACCACAGAGTGCATCACTCGAGGTTACAGGAAGTGCAGTTACCTGCCTCCTGTCAGCTAAAACCCGCTCTATATAGAGTGCTGCATACCCCTCCATCCCTGGTAGCAAAGGGGAAGCGAGCCATCTGCATCAGCCGCTATCTTCGGCCATCTTCATCGCCCTTCATTGCTTCTCTCTTGCATTTCTGCCACACCGCGACACACTGCGCCCCCAGCACCGGCCCTGTGGACTGCGTATATAATGGGTTTGCATTCCTGAGTTTGATACTGACTAGTGCAGCAGTGTTGCAGAACACCATTCTGCCTTGCTGCGTAGACTACTTCATCCACTGGCTGACTCGAGCAGCATAGTTGCAGGAAGCCACTCTGCCCAGACGCATTCCCACTCCGCCATCCACCTGTCAAACGAATCATTGCCTGCCAGTGTATTCATACCAAGCCTTCGCTTGACACCAGCCAGTTCTATGTGTTCGGACAAGACCAACAGCTGCCTCACAGCTCACGAAGTATACCGCACTTCTCTACCTTGCTAGCCCCACCATAGCAGTAACGACTCCGAGTTATCGCACAATTGGGGTTACCCTCACCCCCTCCCCTCCAACACACGTTTACAGTGCAGTAACTAGGCATTGCACCTTGGTTAGCATCCTAGGTCGGCCCCTAAGACCTGTCAGGGTACAGATTGAGTTATGTGTGTGTTGTCGTGGCAATAAACACGCATAAACCAAGCTGATAGAGTTACAACTCTCAAACGCTTTCTTTCTGCACCTTGTTTCCAGCTTTTTCCCATTTTAACCCATTATCCACATACACTCTTGCAGGAGCAGGTCTGTGCCGACCTCCAAATACCATCCTCCTCCTCCTCCTGAACACCCACCTCTTAGGAGTAGAGGTTCTCTTGACTGTTTTAACATTTCTATGCGTGTTCAGGTCTGATGGTGACTTCCCGCACAGCTAACCCACTCGCAAGCGACCAGCAGCTAATCCCAACAGGCAGATATGTGGGTTTTTCCAAAAATTTTGGACAAAAAGTTTGCCTAAAAAGTTTCCAGAAAATTTTTAATTTTTCTAACTCAAAATGGATCAATGATTTGGTGCAACAAGTGTATAGCACATACTTCATAAACAATACTAAAGTTCTATATTTGACGCCAGTTAAGAGCCAGCCGCAGTCAGCTGTGCAGTACCGCTCAACGGACTTTCCCAAAACAGGATAAATGATTTCAGTGTGTTATGCATTTCTTTTTCAGGGTTAAAATGTCTTATTTCAGAGTCTAGTGTAATGAAATTTCAAATTCAAAGTGCTCGCAGCGCTGAAGAGAAAGACAATAATATTCAGACAAAGATGCCTTGAAAAGACAATTTAATAATTACCAGAAAATAAAACTTTGAATTCTGTCTGTAAAATTATTTCATAATTCTTTCGAGCCATTTCAATTTGCAATTAAACATTTTTACTCCGAGTGCATAGTACTTCCGCTTGTGTGGATCCCATAGGCAATCATGATAGGTCCGCGCAACCCCTGCCTCTGGGTAGTCGTTCTAAGAGAGCTGGCGAGGTAAGATGCTGTCACTGATGAAGGTTTCAATAGCACTTTTAGTTTACCGGTCAACCTTCGCCTTGTGTGCATTTAGCCAGACATCCCCAGCGTAATGATATCCTATCCACTTATATTAATTATTTGCCAGCCTTTCAGGCTTTTTGGAATCTAAATGAGATGAAAGGAGGAGATGTCGGAGAGGCCATGCGGCCCACGCAACTTGTGTATCAGGCGCCATCTACCCATATTTAGGGATTTTCATCGTAATTTCTGCTAAATTGCGCCAAGCAATATTAAGGGTAATGTGTGTGTGCAATTATTTTGAGTGTTTTGTCGTGTTCAATATGTTTTGCGGCCACATCGCCTATGGCCATGTGGTTAGCTACCACGAAGTCCGTATCTCCGCCATTACAATGCGTTATGAGGGCTAATTCTTGTCTCATCGTGTGACCTTAATTTTATCTCAGGGTTTATGTAATATTTTCAATAAGTGTTCTTGTGTTTTTCATGTTATGCATTTTGTTCATGACCACGCAGTTAATCCATGTACTTGTGTTTTCCAGCCATCCGGCACCTTAAGAGCTTTTGTATGCTCATTTATTGATGGGAATATTTTGCTTGCTAATGCCCACATCATTTTTGGCTGACTGATTCTTGAACAAATTTAAGGTGGAATACTGCATTTTTAAACGCACCTACATTGTCCGCTGTGAACTTCATCCAGTAGCATCCGCGCCATCTAAAGATAATTTTACACGTGTGTGTTTATTTTGCCTGCTCATATGTCCCATGTACACCCAGTGTTATTTTGTGTAATTTGTACAGCAAGACTATTTTTGCACTAACCCGCTATTTGTATGACCGTCGTCACACACCACGTGGTTCGAGGAAGACTCCCCACGAGTAGGCGCCAGTTGAGTTAATAGCTGCACGTGTTCATTTCATAGTCACTGTCCTGTCTCTGGGCAAACCTGCAATCCATCCTAGCGGCCTTGCCTTGCGGAGACTGTGTTCTCTTATACCATGGAGCATCATCCAATCGGAGTGCGCAAGTTAAGTAACGTGCTTGGGGAATCACCCATCGTAGCTGGCTAGTCATGTTCAAGGAGTAACATCATAGTTCATTTTTTTGGCACGTTGTAATCTGGTCAGAATAAACGTACTACACAATGAAAAATTTGAATGCCTCTTTTTGTAGCGTCAGCACCCAGCCCAACTAAAGAGTGTGATTTTTGCAGTGTTATGTATAAAAGTTGTTTTGGAAGTACGCACGTGTGAGACGAACACACAAAAACCACAGCATCCCAGAGATCCCTGAGTCTCAAAGTGCTGTGTGTAGGAACCACCACTGGTGCCCATAGAAACAGGTAAAAGTGTATCATGATCGTCTCCGTGTCTCACCCGACTGCATCAATTGACGTTCTCAAGTGGGACCAGTGTGTTCATATGTGTCATCCGTGAAAAAATTGGGGTCACACCAGAGCAACCATGAGAAGACGCGAAGCCAACCACGCCGGCAACCGCAACACATGCGAACGCAAGAAGTTGGGTCATACAGATCGAACTATGTTTGCATTGTAGAAAACAGAAACAGTATAATTTTCTGAAGGAAAATTCTTGGGAACAAGCAATATGTTAATGCACGCCCTACCCCATATGCACGCACATTGGATGTGACAGGGCACGTAAGCAGTGGTCCAGTGTAGAAATGACTTACACTTAAGATGCATAGGGCCGGAGGAATACCCCGACATTCCACGATGGAATCATAAACTGTATCAAGTGCGAGAATAATGACTGTAGGGAATATGTTGCCGGCAACACCGGAAAACCAAACCGCCTAACCACCTGTTGTAGTAACATACACGACACAAGAATTGACCGAGCCAGACAGAACTGTGCTATTGTAACTTTTGCGAGACACGACTCAGAGGACCCAAGTACCTTTCTCGTCGTGCGTGAGGAGAAATTACAGACACACAGAGTGCATCGTGAAGACTGGACTGAAGTCACCGCCAACCACCTTAGAGGCCCAGATGCCGCATGGTGGAATCTAGTCCACAATTACCAAGTAATATGGAAGGAGATTTGCGAGAGATTGCTACACCTGTTTGATACTGACGGTGACGCCATACAGGCCCAAGCCCGGCTTGGGCCACGAGCATCAGCGGGAACGAGAAGGCATAGAGGAATTCAACGAAAATTGGGACTGTACAAGCGGTTGAACCCAAGGCAGCTAACCAACGGCATGCTAGAAATTGTTGTCGCCTTGTCATCCCCCGACATCAGGCCACATTTGTGTTGAGCCACTGGAGGTGTCGAACAAGAAGCGTACCTGTATGGGAGAGAGATGTACATGCAGGACAAGAGTATCAGTAGCAGGGGCAAAATCGCGGACTGTCACTACCCACACCTCCCACGATCCTTGTTGATGTCACGTGACCGCAATCACCGTTCACACCAGTGCGAACATCACGTGGACAACGGCCCAGCAACAGAAACAACACACCCAACAATTATTACCATAGGAAAACGTCAGGAAACTGATCAGGGAGGTTGGCGAAACAGCACCTGCACCAATCTCACTGCCAGAGTGGAGAAGTCCGCCAACTGCGGGTACAAAAGTGTACCACGTGACAGTACTGTTTGAGCATTAAGTGTAAACATTGAGTTAGATGGGAAGAGTATAATTGCTGTTGTAGACACTGCTGCAAGTCACAGTTTTGTGCATGAGATTAAATCAGGCTGCCACGCTGCTTGCAATTCGCCACCACATACCAACAGGGTGAAGCCACAAGTGTGATGCACGTGACAGTAGGGATACGGAACTTGCATACTAAGTGTGACGTGTACATTGTGCCGAACTTATGCAAAGAAATGATTCTTGGCTTACTGTGGTTAATCGACAATCAGGCTTTCATTGAGCCACATCTCGACTGCCTTCACGTGGGGAGACGTGGGAGGTGAACGCTGTAAACCAGTAGGAGCCACGCCACCGACAACAACTGCCGTGCCGTTGGATCAGTTCACGCACGAGATACCTGAGCAGTACAAGGGGAGGCTACAACATCTGCTGGACCAGTACGCCGGTCTGTTCCACACCGAGGGGAAGCTGCAATGCACAGACGTCACGGAACATGCCATCATCACTACACACGAGGATCCGGTATACACGAAGCCGAGGGACCCAGGTATTTACTTCCAGAATGTGGTAAACCAGCAGGTATGTGAAATGTTGAATGACCATGTTATTGAACATACACAAAGTCTCTATAACTAAGGAATTACACTAGCCCCTAAGAAAAATGGTGAATCAAGGTTTTGTGTTGACTTTTGCAGGCTTGATAAAATCACAGTAAATATGCCACCACCTGTTATAAACATTAAAGACACTTTGTCAATATTAGGGCTGCAGTGTTTACATATATAGATTTTAAATCAGGATATTGGCAGGTGCCTATTTGCCCCCAAGACCGTAAAAAGACTGCTTTCACTACACCTGATGGGAGAAGGTTCCAGTTTGAAGCCATGCCATTTGAATTAAAATGTGCTCCTGCTACCTTTCAAATTCTTATGGTAAACGTCTTAGATGGATACTCTGGAGACTTTGCGATGGCATATCTTGACGTGTTAGTGTTTACGAGTAATTGGGAAGAACACTTACACTATCTGAGCCTTGTATTTGAGAGATTGGAATGTAACAAACTGATGTGTAGGGTTGACAAGTGTAAAGTAGGCATGAGTAAGATGGAGCTCTTAGGGCATTACGTCTCAGGAGACGGACACGAACCAGAAACACAATATGTCCAGCAAATACAGGAAAAACCAGCCCCCAGATTGCATGAACAAGTGCGAGAATTTTTTGGACTAATTAATTGGTTGCAGGAATTTATTCCTAACTTTTCTGTTATTACCGCATCACTCATAGAACTGTTGTCAGAAAAACGGAAATTTGTATGGACTCCACAAACATACAAATAATTTCAAGAACTAAAACTTGCATTTAAAAACTGTCAGCCGCTAACCAGATTCAATCCAAAACTTCCAGTTACCGTGCAGACCGATGCTAGTCAGGAGGGTATTGTAGCGGTGCTCTACCAAGCCGACGAACAAGGGCGTAAAAATGCAATCAATTACCACAGTGCAAAGTTTGGCAATACAGAAAGAAAGTATAATGTAAATGAACAGGAGTGTTTGGCGATCGTACATGAATTACGCAAATACAGACCGTACTTGCTAGACAGTAAATTCACCTCGAAAACTGATAACCGTTGTCTGGTTTGTCTAAAGGGAATGCACAACAGTAAGAGTAAACTCGCCCACTTGGCTTTGTTGTTGCAAGAGTTTAACTTCCAAGTAGAGCACATGGCAGGAAAAGCAAACGAGCTAGCAGATGCATTATCGAGGAATCCCTGTCCACAAATAACGGTAACAGATGACACCAAGTGGGAGAAGGCACTACCACCCTGCTGTACTACACCGGTAACGGGATTACCACTGCTCATCTTCACAATTGGAGGACAAAAATGTTCTGTATTAGCACATTCAATGATTGAATACTACAAGTAGAAAGTAATGCTAAAATCGATTGCATAAATTCGTAGATATAGCACACTAACCTAAAATTATTTTATAGCCACCATTCTGAACATGTCTGTCACACTGAAAAAATTCTTATAGTTATACGCCCTACCACAATACCAGTTCATCGCCAAATTTTGGTATGAATGGGTTGATTGATTCCCAGGATATGATAAAAACTTAATTTGTACTGTAGGGCTAACTTATAAAATGGCAGAGAAATGAAGCTTGTATATACAAATTTGATGGTTGTAGCAGATACTGGCAGCATACAAAATTAAGTTGGAAATTGGTTATTTCATAAAAGATACTAAGATAAAATATTGATAGAGCCGCCATTTCGTATGAAGGTACAAGTGTATACAATTATATATGTAAATTTATAAAAGAATATATTATTTAGTTAAAATGAAACATATTTCTATGTCATGTCTGTATTTTGTACTGGTTTACACGGGGTTTGAAAGTTTTGAGACATGAATGACCAGCACATTTTATTTTATTTTATTCTCTATGGCGCGAGCCAAGGAACCACCTCCGACTGGTCGGGAGTGTGTTGTGGGAGAACTGGCAATAGCGTCCGTGCTACACTTCTTTTTTTGTTACGTTTTGCAACTTCTGTCCCATTTAAACAATGATAATGTTACCTAGCTGGAAACTCGTGAACTGCATGTGTGCAATTTCGTTTGTATCTGCCCTCGCATCAGGTAGATAGCTCTGCACACAAATTACAACCAAATATGGCATCTCAGATTCCCCCTTATTATATAGTAGATACTTCACACACAGCTCCATTGTGTAACATAATAGTTATTTTACTGCTACTGTTGTAACTGACAAAATTTAAAAACCAGTTAATAAGGACGATTTGGTAAATAAACTTCGGAAAAATATAATTATAGTCTCGTAATATGCTTAATGTTAAGGAAAAATACTTTGTTTTTAAAATCTAGACATTCTGTTAACCTTTCTATATTTTATGAATTATTGTGAACACATTTAAATAATTTACACTTACAAACTGGAACAAATAATCTATAGTAATGAATAGAATTTATTAATTTTAGCACTATCTAGAGACTGAAACGTAACTACTGTATTACTGTTGTATACAAATTAAAAGTTATGTCTGTGAAACGATACTGTGTGAAATATTAAAATATAATCTTACATGTAGTGATCCAGTTCCATAAATTCATTATCTTAACAGGAGTATGAGAATATGCAGCCCCATTCAAATTGTAATCTTTAATTTAGTCATTAAAATTAATTACTTAATTTATATGGCGTTTAAATTAGTCTAGATCCCATGCCATTTTGACGCAACTGGATACTGGTTGATTGCCCGTTAGACCATATCCACCAGAAATGATCAGAAAGGTGGAAGACAGTTGTTTGTGGGCGGTTAACCTTCCTCCAGAAGAGGACTATAATCAACCAAAACATCAATTTTGGTGCAAGGAGGTTGGTTGATAATCAAAAAGTATTTATAATTACGGCCCTTGGCATTCCACCAACAGCAACCTCATGTGAACGGAACTGGAAGGCTTTCCGTACAACTAAAACCAAAAAGTATAACAGGTTAACAAGCGAACTCACTGCCAAGCTGGTTTCTGTTTCTCAGAATCTCTTTTTGTTGTCACTGCAAGAGAATCCATCAAATCCAAGTAAACCAGAATCTTTTGCTATGAGCAGCAGCAGCAGTTCTATGGACACGGACACATCCAGCAGCGAGAGCGAACATGTGACTGACTACATTTTTTGAACAATGGCATTGTACTATGTTGTGTAAAGTAATTTCATTTACTAAAAATTACTAATTCAAGTGTGTAATGTAGCCTGCCAGGAATGATAAAGGTATTAGTCTAGAAAACACTTTTGACTATGTGTATTTTGTAACTTTTCAAGCATATTGCCTAATAGGCCTTATAAAGATTTTGTTTAGATTCTAGAAAATTTATTTTTCAGTATGTTTACTGTAGTGACTTTTCAAGCACATTGCCTTTCAGGAATTATAACATTATTATTTAAAGTCTACCATTGACATTTTCTTTTTTATGTTTTGTGTGTTCAATTAAGTCTCATAAACCATGAATAATTTATGATTTGCTTAGTTGAAAAATTTACATTACATATAGAATATGAAGCCGTCGGATGAGACACTGAGATGATCACGACACACTGTTACCTGTTTCTATGGGCGCCAGCGGTGGTTCCTACACGCCGCACTTTGAGACTCCGGGATCTCAGGGATGTTGTGGGTTCCATGTGTTCATCTCACCCATGCGTACTTCCAAAACAACTTTTATACATAACACTGCAAAAATCACACTCTTTGGCTGGGCTGGGTTACCGATGCTACAAAAAGAGGCATTCAAATTTTACACTGGGAGGTACGTTTATTCTGACCAGATTACAATGTGCTAAAAAATGAATTATGAAGTTACTCCTTGGACGTGACTAGCCAGTACCGATGGGTGATTCCCCAAGTATGTTATTTAACTTGCGCACTCCGACTGGATGATGCTCCACGATGTTTGAGAACACAGCCTCCAGAAGGCACGGGCCTACAGCAGCTAGGATGGACTGCAGGTTTGCCCAGAGATAGGAAACGGAGTACGAAATGAACACATGCAGCTATTAAAGCAACTAGCACCTACTTGTCCCCGAACCATGTGGTGTATGGCAATGGTCATACATGTAGTGGGTTAGTGCAAAAATAGTCTCGTCGCACAAATTTCACAAAACAACACTGGGCGAACATGGGACACATTATGAGCAAGCAAACTAAACACACAAATGTGTGAAATTATCTTTAGATGGCGCGGATGCCGCTGGATGAAGTTCGTAGAGGACGTGGGCGGGCGTGAAAATGCAGTATTCCATGGTAAATTTGTTCAAGAATTATCAGCCAAAAATGATGTGGGCATTAGCTAGCCAAATATTCCCATCAATAAACAAGCATACAAAAGCTCTTAAGGTGCCGGATGGCGGGAAAACATAAGTACATGAATTGACAGCGTGGTCATGAACAAAATGCAGCAAACATGAAAAATACAAGAACCCTTATTGAAAATATTACATAAACCCTGAGATAAAATTAAGGCGCACACGATGGAATAAGAATTAGCCCTCATAACGCATTGTAATGGCGCAGATACGGACTTGGTGGTAGCTAACCATGTGGTCATGGGCGATGTGGCCGCATAACATGTTGAACACGACAAAAAAAAAACCCTCAAAATAATTGCACAAACACATTACCCTTAATATTGCTTGGCGCAATTAAGCCGAAATTACAATGAAAATCACTAAACATGGGTGGATGGCGCCTGATACACAAGTTGTGCGGGCTGCATGGCCTCACAAGGCAAAGGTTAACTGGTAAACTAAAAGTGCTATTGAAACCTAAATCAGTGCAAAAGTATGAAGTGCGTACGTGACAGTGTTTTACCTCTCCAGCTCTCCTAGAACGACTGCCCAGCGGCAGGAATCACGTGGACATACCATGGCTGCCTACAGGGTTCACACAAGTGAAATGCTATGCATGCAGAGTAAAAATGTTGTATTGCAAATTGAAATGGCACCAAAAGAATTATCAAACAAATTTACAGACAGAATCCAAAGTTGTATTTTCTGGTAATTATTAAATTGTCTTTTGAAGGCATGTTTGTCTGAATATTGTCTTCTCTTCAGCACCATGCGCACTTTGAATTTGAAATAACATTACAGAAGACTATTAAAGAAGACATTCTATACTTTACACACATTTTAACCCTAAAAAAGAAATACACAACACACTGAAATCAATTAACCCATTTTGGGAAAGTCCGTATAGCGGTACTGCACATATATTAACCACCACTCGTTGAGTTAGCGGCAAGTGCTGTCGTGGGCGACTACAGTTAACTCTGTCGTGGGCGACTACAGTTAACTCTATCAGGTTAAAACTTTTATTCGGTGCGTTCGAAAAGTGATCGGGTTAAAGTTAACTTGCGTTCGGAAAGTCACCCAGGTTAACTCAATCCTCGACTCTATCAACTCTGGGCTAACCCTGCTCGACAGCAGGGTAACTTGGCTCTAGCAGAAGACACATGTGAAATGGCATGTAAATATGTAAACATTGCAACAACAAAAACAAACAAGTAAAGAAAAAACTTTTTATAATTAATGAGCAGCGTTTAAGGAGAAGGAGAATAGAACCGAAAGTTATATTTCTGTAAGACAGACAGGAGTGTTCAAAATATCAATGACAGAATATGAACATATTGCAGTAGACAGAGGTATTTAATAATTAATTTATGATTTTGTTACTTATGTAGTTCACTGCCAAAGAGATGCTGTAAAATAAATTTTCAACAGTGTTTTCAGTTTTGAGTTCCCGCCATCTCAAAACACCAGAGTTACTCTAAGCGTTCAAAGCAACTTGGTTAACCAGAATAGATCGGGTAAATGTAGTCACATGACCGAGTTAACCCATTTAACTTTACCAGGTTACTTTCTGTAAGCACTTCTAATGGCAATGCAACTGTTTTCAATATGACTGCTTAGTACTAGGAAAAAAATTATTTTTAACTAAGTACATTTCAAAACATCCCACAAGACCAAAAGGTGATAAATATGTTGATGTTTATGTAAACATTATTAGCAAATTTAACTCCACACGTAAACCAGCAATTTATAAACTAATAGATAACAAAACCAGAACCACACGTCGCAAAATGTTCCATGAATGTTCACCCAATCATCTGTTCGCACTCGTATTGATCCAGTGACGCTGTTCTAATTAAATGCCAGTGCCCCTATTATACCGGCCATCATGTGAAACCTAAACCGCACGCCGCAGACTGTTCCAAATTTCTTCAATCAATCATCTGCTCACGTTCATATTGATTCTGTGTAACGGCCATCTTGTGAAACCTGAACAGCATGCCACAAGCTGATTCAATACTTTTGCTGTTTACATTACATACTTGCCAGTGCTAGGAACTTGCCATTTAAAATCACAATAGGCGTACAATCTCACAAGTAATCAACATGCTAAATGTATGCACCAATGCACAAAGCAAGACAGAGCGGAACAGGTAGTAAATACAGCGTCGGCAAAGGATGCGAGCGCGAGTCAGAAAAAGCGTGTGGCATTGCAACATCTACTGCACTGTACTGTTGCCACTTCTCATGAAGTGTTGCTTATACATGTTATACGACATTAATCATACTAAATACACAATTTAAGAAATTTCAAATCCACCACACTTGTTAGAAAAAGCAAATACAATTAATCAAAATGCATTGGAATCGCTCGTAATAACGGAAATACAAAATAAACCCTCACTTGCTGTACCCAGATAATTTAACCTTGATAGTATAGTACTCTAAGACTATGTATTAAAAACTGCTTTAAGTATGGAATTCTTGTAATAGGCCGTACTCATAGATATAGGATTTCACTGTAATGATGACATATCAGATTATAGAGCTCGGGGAATCCAGATTATCTATCCAGGGTGCATGAGGTTGACGTTCCTGGACCATACGACATCTTTACACATTTCATATCTCTGGGGATATTGTTACAGCAGCGTCCGGATTTCAGGATTGAGCTGTTGGTGCCAGTCTATCTGATGACGGGTCAGTTGCAGCTGAAGTACGCTTATTGTTCCTCTGATGCTGGACAAGATGTTTCTGGAGGAAAGACCCGCTCTATGTCTTAGTCTCTTCCTGCTGACTGGGCTGGCGAGAGAGGGCATCAGGTAGGTAATTCTGTTTCACGGGGCAGTGTTGAACTTCAAAGTTGAATTCAGACAGTAATAAGTCCCAACGTCCCAACTTGGCCTTATTATGCTTGGCTTCCCCAAGCCATTTCAGGGCTTCGCTGTCTGTACGAAGGAGATCTGCCAAATGGTACCAGAATTTCCGAATAGCCCATATAACGGCAAGACACTCCTGCTCGATATGATACTTCTGTTTGGTAGGGTTTACCCTTGTACTGGCATATGCAATGACCAAAGGTTGTTGGATGTCGTCCTCTTGATATAACACGGCTCGAAGTCCGGTTTGACACGTGTCCGCCTGTAATTTCAGAGGGCCTTCTCCTTGTGGGCAATGAGGTAGGCAGATGTCTTGAAAGCTTCTCTTGAGGGTGTCAAACGTAGTCCGACATTCCAAAGTCCATTTCCAACAGGCATCCTTCCCGAGGAGTGGCTGTAAAGAAGCCATGATTCTGCGATATTTGGAACACAGTTGTGGAGCCAATCACAAAGTCCCAAGAACCTGCAAAGCTGATACTTACGAGGTACTTTGACTTCTTGTATAGCTTGCAGTGAACGTTCTTGTGGGTAATTTCCTTCCAACAACGTGCCCGAGGTATTCAATGACTGTTCGACCCAAATGGCTTTTAGATACTTTGCCGTTAGCCCATGAAGCTCCAGCCTTTCAAGGACTCGAAGGTGGGTAAGATGCAAGTTTTTGAATAGACAATTATGTTGTCGAGGTAAGCGAAAAAAAACTGACCCAAGTATCCCATTAGGAATTGACCCGACATCAACCGCTGGAAGGTGGCCAGTGTGTTCTTCAGTTTGAACGTCATTACTAGGAACTGCAATGTTTCTCCTTCCGGTGAAGTAAAAGAGGTGTATAGGCGATTATCTGGGTGTATGGAGATCTGCTAGTAGCCAGTTTGCATGTGTCGAGGGTGCTAAAAATGCTAACCTCGCTGACGTCATTTAGGCCATTATAATTCATGCAGAAGCATAGCTGTCCATCGTTCTTGGGTACAAGCACTACGTGCGAGTTGTACAATTAAGTCAAAGGCTCTACAATCACTTGACGTTTCAGCTTGTTGATCTGCCTCCATAATGATGTGCCGTCACCTACCAGACTGTGTGGCCTATTAGAGATGGGGGAGGTAACACTGAGGAGAATCTCATGCTGGATGGTGCGGGTCTGCCGTAAGTTCCCGTTAGTGCAGAAGGCCAAGGCATTCACATCTAATACCTCCTTAAATTGATCAAACTGATCAGAGGTCAGTGTGTGCTGTATTTCAGCGGTGTCAATCAGCAGTACCTAATGAAGTTCGGTTGGGTACTTCCAATGAAGTGTGGTTCTGCAGTCGTTGCCCAAGTAGACCTTCCGTTTCCCGTGATCCATTATACATTGTTGGTGACTGAGCCAGGGATGTCCTAGGATGTCATCTTTAATGTCTGGGGTGACTAAAGTCCACTTCAGTCAAAGTTTTGTATGTTGATCATCAGAGTAACTCGTCCGTCTACTTGAAGGATGCAATCCAATCTTGCCATTCTGAGCGCTGTTACCGGTGGTTTCAGTTCCTTGTGTTGGCATGCTAATAGCAATTTCCATCTTAGGAAATTTCCTGATGCCAAATCCAGTAAAACTAAGGCGGGTTTATCATTAATCCTCACCTCTATGTAGGGTGCAGTAGGCATGCCTGATATTTTATCCAGAAGCTTTACTGTGGGGTTGATTTGCCTGGCGGAAATGCTCCCTTATTCCTGCCGGTGTTGCCGTTTCCCTTTGCACACTTATTGGGCTGTGCCTCTTTTGGTTGGACATCCCGCGATGTCAGTGCCGCGTCCTGTGTCTCGGTGGAAGTTGACTGAGAGTTGGCGGTTTTGCTTGGGCAGCCCCAGTTGAAGTGATTCCCAGGACAAAACCAATACTTAAGCAATTTTGGTGACTGCTGGGGAGGCGGTGGGGTTGGTTTGTTCCTCTGTCCCCCGATTTTCCTTTTCTCCAATTGTTTCACAGTTTTCAGCTGGGCTTGAAAATTATGTTCAGCTTCTCGAAATCTGCCGATCAGTTCATCCATTGTTGACAGCTTGGGTAAGAGAAATATGTTACAGATGCTGGGTAACAACAGCCTGGTAATTTGCAGGATGCAGTCATCTTCAGGAGAAAGATCTGTCAATACATTTGCTCTTTTCTTCTTACGAAGATTTCTACCTCGTCACCTGGTTTCATGGGTGTGCTACAGAATTCGGTTGTCACGTGTGCGACAACTTCATCTCCTGCAAACCTCTGTTGTAGACACATAATGAGTTGTTGCCAGTTCATTTTAAACTCGCTGTACACGCTTCACCATTTCACTGCTTTGCCCTTAAGCTTTGGCTGGGCTTTGGCCACCCAATGTTTGTCTGGAATGTTGTGAAGTCAGAATTCGAGTTCGCATTCGTTAACAAAAGTGCTAGGGTCCTCATGTGGTCAGGCTGCGAACTCCGGGAGCTGCAGTTCTTCTGTGCTCATAGTGTGGCTGTGTGCCAAGGTAGGTCCTGGGTTACTAGGTCGATACTCCGCTGCTCTTACACACTTCACATTGGTACACCATGCCAGGCCTGTTCACTGGTTCAGCTGATGCATTTGTGGTAGTATATTTCTCCTTGACTTGGGTATGTGACCCAATTACAATATGTTGTCTGTCTGGTCAGACAATAAGCACAGTGCTACTCCAGCACCTCTGTATATCCTGGCATGTCTTCCCATCCTAGACAACTATAGTGGTGCCATTGTTGGCAGTGCGCACACTGGATGCGGTTTATCCCTGTTCCAGGGCAATCTGTTCATGAAAAGCAGTTAAGTCCAGTTGTGGCAGAGTTGGCCTCCTAAAGCTCGTGCTCGCTCTGGCTTGGTGTGTTATTCACGATGTTGACTGCAGTATTGGTAATGGGCACCACTGAGTTTTTTCAGCGACTCCCCCAAGTCTTAAGCGTCGTGTCTGACTTGTCCGGGAGTCTTAGGAAACTTCGACAGTCTTGCCCCACGTTGGCAAGCCAAAAGGGCCTCCGTTGGTTTACTAGTATTTGACATATGACTGGCTGGATAGTATTCAAATACTTGGAAGATCAGCGGCTCTTTGTTCGACGAGGTAACCAGTCTCTCCTCTGCAGGGGTTCAGTTCTGCCTTGATACTGGGGCTTTGCCAGTATACATAACTGTCCATGTGGCTACTTGGCAGGGCACATAATCTTGGCTTATTAATGCAAGTCTGCGTTTGGCGGGTACAGCATATGAATAGTCACTTGGGTGACATTTCAACAAGGCAAAAGCATACTGGTGCAGGAGTTAAGTGGTGGTGGTGGTGGTGGTGGTGGTGGTGGTGGTGGTGGTGGTGGTGTGGTCGGTATTTCCTATGGTCGGTGTGCTGAAGGAGGTAGAAGTATTGTCAGATTCAAGTGAGCTATGGCCGGTATCAGTGGCAGTTCAGGCTCTCTCAGATACTGAGATACAGTCAGGATAGGCTGCTCGTCCAGAGCTTACATGCTGCGAAAACAGATGACTAGGCATGGAAACTTCTCTTAGCTCTTACAGTTGGCGAAGAGTTCGCACCTGTTCCCTGGGTTGAAGGCTAGCTCACTGTTTGACTATACAGGGCTGATATTCGTGCGCTCGACCTGATGCAAATACAGCCTCCTTCCTTCAGTCCACCCCCCCCCCCCCTCCTTTTTGACAAACTGCATCAGGAAGTTGGAAATTACCCCACCAAGCTGCTTTCCACGTACAGGTACTCGTTTGTGTGAAATTAAGTCTTTCACAGCAAGGATGCGTGGCCTGGTAACTGTCTACCACCTTGGGGATTAGAGGTCCCCAACAGAGCCGCTCTGGGGAGAAGAAATCGCCAAATGTAGTTTGCAGCTTCACAGACAGTTTACCTTTTGACAGCTCATCCGGTCCCCAGAACCCAATATTGTTGGCAAGGGATGGCCGGTACTCGTGTGTGTTCTGTGAACCAAAACTAGGTGCGCAGTATGATAAGTAAACCTCCTGTGAATACCTGTAAGTACGTGGCAAGAGTAACCAAAAGGTACCACGTCTACAAGGAAGCAGACTAAAATAAAAGTTTCACTCATATTTTATTTTCGGGAAAATACAAACATGGTGATAGCGCTCTGGCTCTGGGTCAGTATCACGAGCATCAACTCTTGAAAGCTATCTTTTAGGTAGGCCGGCAGAGGCGTCCAACTCAAAAGAGGTGTGTAGAAATTACTGGCTAACTTCTTGCATTGTTGTGCACGTGATGTAGAAACTATGTCATTGTATTGCTGGCACTTCACTTGAGAAACTAAGGTTGAGCGTGACAGGATGGTAGCCTTTAAAAAGACTGGCACAGGATCCGCTGCAATCACGAGTGAAGGCAGGAGGTGTAGGATTGCAGGGTACATAGCGGACAGCTCCCAACTGGCATAATCCTAACCTACCACAAGCTCTGCTGATGTTTACCGTCGGCAAGGGAGTGTGTTCCAAGCAGTGCGTGCTGGAATGACTGCAACAATACAAAACTAATGTAGCAGTGAATGTTTGCCTGAGCAACACATAATGGGCTCAATGACAACAATAAGCTAGGCTTAAGGCGGGGATCAATTCCGAGCAACGAGTGCTGAAAAAAACTAAAGTAATTTGATTGGATCCAAGCAGCGCGTGCTGAAAACAAAAACTGGTGTCAATCTAATCATATCTCAAGCGACGTGCACTGGGATTAAAGACTGGTCTAGAGACACAGGCCGTCTCTCCTTTTTATACTCTACGCAGGTTGCTGCCCATCGCTGATGGCTGGTACACTGGGTAAGGGGTAGTCGCTGAGCGTGGGATGCAAATGAATGGCTTGTCTCTGTGGCTTCACCGGCCAGCTGAAGGAAGATGCAAAACGAAAGACAAGTGATATTACTACTAGGTGATCTAGCAAAGGCGTAAATTAACTTGCTTGTCCTCCTAGCATAATATGGTGGACCGGTGAATAATAAAAGTTGCAAGGCAGACAGTACAATAACACTATTTATCATAATAATTTTAGGCTTCAAACTCCGTGAAAAATACCCAAGGGATGGAGCTCAAGTCGTTTAAAACTAAAAAATAACTCAAAAAGCATCATGTGTCACAAGAAAGGAAGTAAATCCAGCAGCTGTTCTGGGTAACTATTCGAATACATCCAAATAAACACTATCGCATGGAAAAGTTGCCACAGAAGCACTATAGGAACTAACAATCTTGATCTTAGTATTTCTGGGTTTGGAGCATTGGCATACTTCACATTGCCGAACCCATGTTTCTACTTCTTTTGCCAATTCTGGCTAGTAGAACATTTCTTGTATCCAAGGAATCAGTTTCTCCTGCCGCAAATGACCACCGAGAAAGGTGTTGTGAAAATAATTATACATATGGACCCTTAAAGCCTTTGGAAGATAGAACATTAATTCCTTGGTTTTAGGATGAATATATCCAACTAAACCCTTTCTGATCTCATAACACCCTGCCTTCCCAGTATTAATATCTGGCTTTATGGAAATACATTCTGAGTCTATTTCCTGATGGTGTTGTAGTGTGAGATATGCTCGCAGGAAATCCTGGAACACAGAGACCTGTATTTCCTGATTGTTTTTATCTGTTACTGAAACTTACTATCTTGCGGACTTCAACCATTGTAAAATATCCTGCAAAAACAGAAACCTGTACAATTTGATTTTTTTTTTATCAATTACGGGAACTAACTGTACCTCAGGGACTTCAAACATGTGAACAGTCATAAAATTATAAGCCGTTATTGATAAAGTGAGCACTTTTGAAGCCCTAGTTCCTTTTTTCTTTCAAACAATTTATATCCTTCCACCACTTGTTAATGTAACCCTGCCATGTGAGTAATAAACACAGTGTATACATTCACCATACCCAAAACCAAAAGTCCGAGGCCACAAAGAAATGTATTTATTGGTCATTATGTCTGATGAAAAAGCTTCAAAAAGTGCTCACTTTACCACGAACGGCCAGTAGATGCATCAGATGGAGACACCTCACAAAATTCCTCATCATCAAACATACGACAGAGGCAGTCGACAAAACCCCATTGTCTACACCTTTAATAAGCTTGACAGTGAACTTAAAATTCACAAGTCTCACCAGTCATTGGGCTAAATGACCTGCTGGTTTATTAGTTGTTAAATTCCAACTAAGGGCCTCAATGCCAATCAAGGTAATCGGAAAATTTTTCCATTTCAAATATGGAAGTGAAGATGACTTTTTCATAGGTGAGTACTTTTGCTCCACATAGAATAATTGACTTGTGTAAACAACTGGCACTAAACTCTCGCCTTCTGTTTGACATAAGATAGCCCCTACAGCCTTTGAGCTCGCATCCACTTGGAGAGTACAAGATTTACTGAATTGAGGAAGATGCAACACTGGAGGTGTAGCCAATTATTCCTTTAACTGATTAAATGCAGTTTGTTGTTCAAGACCTCATACGTAGGCAACATCCATCCTTTTAAAAGCATTCAGCGGTTCCACGATATATGCAAACTCTGAGATAAACTTTGAATAAAAGCCAACCATTTCTATAAATCTGCATACTCCCTTAAGATTTTTTGGAACAGGAAATTCAATACAGGGCAAATTTTTTCCGGATCCATCAGTAACTTCCCATTGCTGTTCACAAACCCCAGATATTTTACATAAGTTTTTGCCCATGTCACTTTGTCGGGGTTCACTGTGAAACATGCGTCTCACAAGGCAGTAAGAAAAATTCTGAGTTCATCAAAGGTGTTGCTATACACACATACATCATCAATGTATGTGAACAGGAATTCATATTGATACTTTCCGAGAACCAGAAACAAAACTCGCGACACAGCCAGAGGCCCAAAATTAACCACCATTTGTAAATGTTTCCACTGAAACTGGCCCCACGGGGTTACAAAAGCTAAAATCTCTCTTGAATCTGGATGCAATTCGCATTGTAGAAATGCAGAATTCAGATCAAAGATAGAAAAGTATCACACCTGACCAACATGCTGAATGAAGAACTCTCTGGTTGGAAGAGGGTACGGGTCTACAAAATTTTTTTTTGTTTACTCTACAGTAATCACAAACTACTGTAAGTTGCCCAGGCGCTTTCTTAGGCAATATAAAAGCTGGACTAGAATACATACTACAGTAAAACCTCGTTAGTAGTGCTTGGGACCTAATTTTTTGACTGAATTACATACTAATTTCAAATTATCAAATAAAAAAAAAAAGTTTGTGTACGTGTATTAAAGAAATGCACATTTTCCCTTTCCAAAGTAAACACAACTACAGCCCCGGGAATAACTGCCCTCTCAAAGCTACAACCCTGTTTTGGGGAATCATAAAATTTTTGGTTTAAAAAAGGAAAAAATTTGAAGAAAATAGCCCAAAAAATTAGTTTGTTGCATTTATCTTGGTCATTAATTATATGTCCAAGCGCAGTAAAATATAGGCGTTGTAACTGTTGCCTTTAATTGCTATGCCAAAATATAATAAACCAAAAAAATGGTAAAGTTTGGATAAAAACTGCAGCAGTGGCAGCCAGAATCCTCTTGCCCCTTCTACGATGAATGCAATTCTGGCGAATGTCTCAATCCCACATTGCCTAGCCAGTCAGCCGGGAGCCGGAGTCTCTGGAAAGGTTGCTCTACTTCCTTCTTCTTTGCCCCCCCCCTTTTTTTTGTTTACCCTCCACCGGCTGTCCATCATCCCTCCCCTACGCTACGCCGCCCACACTGCTTTGCTTCCTTCCTCCTTCCACCCTCCAGTCATGCCCACACCACTACTCTGCTTTTCTCCCCCCATCATCAAGCTACGCTCACACCGCATCAAGCTTCCTTCTCCCTCCAACTGTCAAAACAGGCCACCCGGAATTTTATTTGTCCTACACTCCCTAACTTCACCCAGTGCATGGCATTATCACATCTTTTTACCTCTTCCGCAGGCAGAAGAAGTGATGAAAACCAGTCAGCAGACCTGATAACTCTGGCATCTCTGTAGCAGGCGGCAGCAGTGGGTGCGTCATCTGATTACTGTGCCGCCTCCCATTGCTGGTTTAAGTGTGCACACCCGCGACAGTGTAGGTGATGCATGTTTATTATCATAATTATTATAGCTTTGATTAATTAATCTGAACTTCACATACACTTTAGGATGAAATCCAACTTCGAATTACATAAAAGGCGAATTTTGAATTAACCAACCTTAAAAGCATATAAAATCCTATTCTTCCATTTGGGGGCAAATACACACTTTGAATTATATATGATTTTGAATTAATGAACTTTGAATTAATGAGGTTTTACTGTAGTAGATGGTTCCACAATGCCCTCCACTTGTAATTCAGATAATAAATTTTTAAAAATTTTCCATTTACTCTATAATGGAACTGATAACACGGGATCCTGATCATTCAATTTAAAACAATGGGTTGCTCATAGGGATGTTCAAATATCAATTTTTCTTGATTCCAATTCTTGATTCCAACTGCAAAACCTTTCACTCGATTCCGATACCATAGATTAGTATATAGTTACTATCAATATGTGCCTACAGTCAATGTATCTTTTTGAAATTTTGTTTTATAGTCAAATTAGACAGACACAAATATGAAGACAATTTACAGGAAAGACTTTCTGGTCTGCTAAGTGAAGTTAATTTTCTGTATTTATGTAACATTCAGACTTACCTAATCAGGTCTAACAAGTTCATATCAGTATTTTTGATAAATCTATGATTTATTTGAAATGAATATATAGTCCATTCCCCATTGGAAGCAACTATCTCGGAGCCCTGCTAAACATCTACTTGCAGGCCCGTTTCATATCCTTCTGCCAAATGTAAACAAACATTGCCATGTAGCATCTGTCAAAATCAATGTTTACATGGCACTGTGTGTGTACATGTGTTCGTATACTTTTGCTACACCTAAAAATAAACATTGAAATGTAACTTCTACTTTTATACCTGTCAAATGTGTCGTTTACAGTAAAGCTTTTCAAAGAATTCTGTCTTAGGTCTATTTCAAAAACCATTTTGTATGAATATTCACAGTTTAAGCCTATAACATTATTTAGGTCAGCTTTATGACGTTTTAAAAATGCCTGAATTAACAATAGTTCTTAAGGTTACGTTACATTAACATATTTGTTTTCCACAACATAGCACATTACAGGTAATGCACGTTAATATTTTGCCGCGACTGTGTTAAACACTGTTACAACTGTGGGGTAATGAACTGTAGTATTTAACTCATTGTTATTGATAGGTGTTGGGTTATTTCTTTAAAAGGGAGGCCTCAGTTTGAATAACGAAGGAATAGACAGTCCAACGAAAAACGACATAAAAATCAAGCATGCAACTCGTGTCGCTCATTTTTTGTTATAGAAACTTAAAATATAGTGGTGACCATGCACTCAACTAAGCCTACTGTAACTTTTATTCCACTCATATTTATATGTAATGCTACTTACTGTGTATTAGGTTTATTGAAATTTACTGGGTCTAGGCTTCGTTATTTTGTTGGAATTGGTGGTAAATCACGTTACACGACTGTGTTTCAAACACCTAGTGCAAAGGTACAACGTTGTGATGAACAAATGTGAATTTCAATAAGTAACCGCCTCATAACATCAGTCCATGGTTAAAAAGTATAAACTTTGCACATATTTGAAATCCACACACATCTGGCCTGTGCGCAACAATTACAACACAGCCACCATAGACGGAAATGGCGGCTACGCCCTTACACACACTGCTATCAGAACACTCGTTACAGTATATTAATTATCCCTGTCCTGGAAACACATATTTATCACAACATTGTAAATTCCCTAGGATGTTTCAAAAACACGAGTACGAACTTGACGTTTTGTTCAGAAACATGCCGTGTCATTGTCATGTTGCGACACACCACTGGCAATCGTAAGGAATTATGAAAAATGCCCGCCCCGCATATTGGGACAAGTGTGTGGTTAGGCCACGTCTGCCAACCTGTTCAATTTGCAAGTGTTTTGCAAAGAACTAAGTCTTGTAAGAACTTGTTTCCTATAGAACCAATTTTTTACCAAATGGTTCTTTCTTCTGAAAATAAAGCAAGCACGACTCTCAATTTTTTCCTTCCTGTACATTTCCTTTAGAAACTTTAGATGGCAAAACTACTGTGCAATCCTGTAAAGTTTTCTCTACCCCACTAACTATAGTCAGCAATAGACTTAAGGTGGTGAGTCGCCAAACAAAATTTAAAAATTTACTATTTTAGGTAACAAATTGTAAAACGTAACTTGAGTGAAGTAGAATTCAAGACATAGTAATCCCACTACTCTCTATACCGGGCGTGTTCCGGTCAAGCACTAAAGGTCACAACTTCTTGTAATACTGGCATCGTGACCAAAACTATAATTGACCTTGGTGACCACCTCTCAGTCAAAGCTGTCATGTAACCATGTTTTGGAACGCCCCACCTTAGGCCGTTGTGGATCATAACTCTCACAATATTGTTGTATGTTATCTGGATCCTCAAGGTAAGAGCCAACCCTCATTAATACTTCCCTTCTTAATGAAAATAACAGGGGTGGCCACCCTCATAGTGCATACAACTTTCAGGAATTATGAATATCTAATAAGTGTTTATTGAAAAGTATGACCTAATTAACAAAAACGGCCCTCGTGTTAAAAATGCCTATGTCCCACAGTTTTCATTAAATATGCACACAAACTACTGTTGCAGGGATATGATGCCAAGCACACACACCATAAAATAATTACATTTTTTAAAACCCATAATAAACTTTTAGTCACACCAATTTCTAACACACAATATTCATACAAAGTGTGCCCTGTATGTGGAAAAATATTGTATACAAGGAAATTAAAAATTATTTTTACATTACCTTAGCAACAAAGAAGTCCACAAGCACACATCCACACACACACCCATGCAAACACACACACACAAAAAAAATACGTTGCTTGACCTTTATTAACATTAAAGTGGGTTTTACATGTTAAAAGAGTTCAAGTGGTGCATTCTCTCATGTATTCTATGTCTATTTTTCAGACTACAAAAATTCTCAGCAATGAATTTCTAAATGAGTGAAAACTAGTAACTACTTGAACATAATGTTTTAAGTGATACTATCATTGCCACAGCAGAAGCAAACATGGATAAAGAAAGGGCTTTGGTATCAAATATGAGCACTGACAAATCTATTACATTGTTGCCCAATATATTCAGAAGGAAAATATAAAGGTACTGTTTCAAGTATCTTGTATTTATACAAATAGTTTCTTGGAAACTAAATCCATTCTTGTTTGAACTTTTCAAAAAATGAAAATGGGAAACACTACAAATTATGCTGCTTACATATAAGCGAAGCTCTGAAGTCTATGCAAGTGGAGAACTCACTTGGGCACAATGACCAGCAGTGTAGTGAGGTACTCCGAGTCTAATATGAAATGCTCCTTCTTCACGAGTTCTGCGAGGTTGCGGGTCAGAAGGCTGCCACTACAACAAAATGAACAAAATTGCTACCACAAAAAATATCTAACTCTCACCAGGGGTTTTACCAGGAGGAGCAAGAAGGTTGGGTTTGCAACCCCTAAGATTGTCAATAATTAGTAAAAAAAATTATCATGCAATATGCCGGGAAAAGCAAGAAATTACAGTAAAAATATATACACAAAAAAGCTCAACAGTTTTACACTGAGAACAGACACAAGATTGCAAATAACAACACGTAAACAATAAGATAGACCATCACACGCCCCCTGACGAAGCTGGCCCAGCCAGTGAAACAATGCAAGGAGAAATTGGTGTGTGTGCATGTATGTACTTTATCCTGTAACTGTGTTTTCTGTCTTCTTTGTAAAATGCAATTTTAACCCAGCAGCCTATTCCCATCATAACTTATTGTTTACATGTTGTTTCTCTGTCATCTTGTGTCCATCCTAAGTGTAAAACTTTTTAGATTATTTGTGCATTTTTGGAGCCGTTTCTTGCTTTTCCTGGCATATAGCATTATACCAAGCAGCCTTTAACATTAAATACATTTCATATAAAAATTATTATTCAGCTTTTAATTATAATGAATACATTGATGCATAATGTCTTCTCTAATATAATAAACAACTGCTACTCATAAGTCAACTACACTCCTGACAGCTTGTCCACAAGTCACATTGCTGCCGCCGATATCTGCAAGACTGTATTACCTACCGGGACCGGCGTCCCCCCCATGATAATTATTATTTCAGCAGATGAGCCACCGAGACTATGCCAGAGGTCCGATGCAAGTACTGCAGCGCGCCACTAGATGCAGCCACATATAAGATATGTAGATCCTGGCGCTCTTCACTGCGCCTCCTACTCGGAGCATCAAGATGCCGGGCTCGCAACTGCTGTGCCCCCTCCCCAAACGCACTATGCCAGCAGAAGAAGGGATGACCGAGAAGTATAAAAGGGCCGGCAGCCAAACCTCCTGATCACCAGTTCTTCTCCGTACTCCATCGCTTCCTGAGCTCTCACCGCCCCAGTTACTGGTGCCAAGGCTCTAACCTCTAAGCTTCATTGCTCTTTTCGTAGGGCCAATGTTCCTCTCCAGCGGAATCCTAAGGAAGACCCAGCGGCCGTCAAGAAGTTACACTTAGACATGTTTGGTCCCTTACGGACAGTTACCTGAGAGTAGAGGTCGCCTCGAGGAAACACACTTTAAGTAACTGCCTAAGCTACACAGCTTTGCACATGGTGCCTTCCCCTGTTTAACGATAGGGTGTTTAACCTTCTGTATAATCCGTGGGGGAATTAGGAGTTCGCACCTCTGCCATCAGTGTTTATTTCACTTCAGTAAATAAACACCGTTCTTACCCGTCATCTTAACTTTCACTCCAAGCTCCTTCCTGTGTCACTTCAGGGCTGCAGGTCTTGGCAGGAGACCGGGTTTTGATACTGCTGAACGCACACTGCATAACAGAACAAGTACATCCTCGGAAGGTCACCTGCTCCTTGTACGTCGTAGGAGGAATGGTAGAGCCACGACATTAGGATACCGTCCTATGGAAATTGGCTTGTCAGCTCGAAGTCGCCCCTTACTCATCGCTCCCTCTGTGGTGCAGGGGGTGCAGGGGAGGGGTTCTTCTTTGAGTTCGGGGAGACCGGTGACCCCAGGACCCTAACCACACCACCATTGGAAGGCCACCTTGTTCCTTGCACCATGTGGAAGGAACAGTACAGCCATGACATTAGGTACGCTCCAAGTGGATTGGACTTGCCAACCAGGTGCTCAACTCTCATTGCTCCCCTTAGTGGTGCAGAGAAGTCTACTCCTACGGGACACCTGCACACTGTTAAACATTGACACGTCAACTGCCCGACTCCTGCTGCTCTGATTCATACCTCATGCTGTGCACCAACAGGGGTGGAGTTGAGAGACGGGCCAGAAAGGCGAGGGCAATCGCTAAGATTTCCCAGGGAGTACGTATCCTTCCTAGCGGGTTCAGGTTACTCAGTCCATGGGAACAAGCTGCGCTTCAACGACACCTCAGCATACCAGTTCCAGACATTGTTCCCATCGGACTGTTCAAGCCACCCACCAGGGTCGCAGAGGGATACCATCTTGTAGTGCAGGAGGCACTCTTTGGCATCAGACAGCCAGACAAATCCGAACAACAGCCAGAAGCACCTGTACCGGAGCAGATCATACCCCAGTCAAGCAAAACACCAGTCAGTGCGAATACACTGGTAGCCGTCAACCCCACACCACCTCGCCGAACTGCTACACCACTACCCAAGCCGGTACCTCGTAGGGGGGTTAAAGTTATAGGAAATGACTTCCTGCCCAGCTGTCAACACACGAGGCCTGTACTGTACACCAGGCAGGCACCTGTACCCCGGACTGAAATAAAGTAGATTAGACGTGACTTGCCTAGCGTTGCCCAAGTTACCTAGGGCGAAGGCAATATGATAGTCGGGACTGTCACGCATCAACATTGTAACTGCTGTACATCATAAAGGCTGTTCACAGTAAAGTGAGCACTTTTGAAAGCCCTGCTTATTTTCCACTTTCAGCCCATTGCATATCCTTCCACCATATCTCAATGTAAACATTACCATGTGGTGTTTGATTAATCAGCTGTTCAGAAGTAGTTGTATTTATTTACATACGCAACGAGTGAAATATTATTACTAGCAACCCGCCCCGGCCTCGCTCGGATGGGATTTACAAATATGGCGCTGTTTAGGTTTACAGCAAGTATATACACTAAATACTTAAAGGTGCCGCCTACTTGGATGTTTTTTTTAGCACGTTTAAGGAAGGGAAGCGCATGAGTGATAAGGACGACATTGACACGTGTGGCTGATGCCCCTTCACTCCTATGTGCTAAGTGCTGAACTGGCATGCAGTGTTTCCATTGTGCTGAACGTACCTATGGGATTTTAATAGATTCTCATGTTTCCAACCAGTATATTATGACCTACAGCATTGTGAAAAAGCAGTTTTTAGCTATGTTGGAGGGCTCGGGAATGGCATATATAATGTACATGATGTATTGAGAGTATTATATGTACCTCGCCTGAAATGTGTTTTCTTTTCATACATTGGTATCATGGGAACAAGTTTAATGGTTTTGTAAAAATGCGCGGATTTGAAACACTCTGCAACGCGTTTCCACTGCCAGGTAGGCGGCGCCCTTAAGGTAACTAACATCGGATTAATACTGTGTTGTAAAAACGTCTTTGTAAGTGAACCCCTGTTTTTAAAAAGACAAAAATGGTTACTGAGAATCATCATTAAAAGATAAACAAATGCTGTTGCTGACTTTTTTGTAGATAATTTTGAGATCCATAATTCTGTAGTACATTAATTTGATGGATATCTTACAGTTTAGTCAGCGTCAGCCATGTACGCGCCCGAAAAGCTACTTTTTCCGACTTGATTAGAAAACCTACAGACATTTCTCTACTATCATTACATTAAATATTAATGTATTACGTAACTAAACCTTCCTTAAGAAATTCTCTAAATGATGTTGAAAACTGCATCAAAATCAGTCAAGTCTGTAGTTTAGAAGCCTTATACGAATACAGACATATGTGGCCGGGCAACTTTGTTTTATACTTTGTATAGATAGTGCACACTGTAAATACATAGGAATTAATTTCACGAAATAATATCTCTTTGTGAATACTGATGATATGGTTTTACTATTTAGAAATAAATGGTCTAATCTAAAAAAATTAGTTATCTTTATTCTGTCTAGAGAGTATCAGAAGTCTTAACACCTGGGTTGTTTCCCTTCATTATATCAGCGCCATGCTATTTATAACATTCCTCTGTAAATATGTGCAAGGTCCTAATTTTTGCCCATCATTAAGTATCATAGGAATGAAACCCTCCGAGATAATAATAAATATTTGTCTATCATATATGCCACACAACGTGTGTTAAAATAAATTGTCTTTAAATAACACAAGACTTATTTTATTTAATATCATGAATATGCAGAACTAAGGAAATTGGTGCGCTTAAATGCTTTTAAATGGCATGTTATCTTATTTACGTACAATATTACAAAATAATATTCTCCTGCCGCACATATTACAATTGTGACACTATCTGTAGAATATCAAAATTCCTACTGATAATGTATTTTACAGTTTTAAAAAGTAAATTTCGCATTATTTCATGAATCGTATAACAATATTTACATAATTTTTTCCCATCTCTAGGCATGCCTCTATGAACCTTGTCATTTAGGTGAAATGATGTTCGCATTGCTGTAGTCATTATAATTGTATAAGCAAAAAAGTGAGTTTGGTGTCAAACCCTGTAAAAAAAAAAAAATTCACCCAATGTCATGACATGAAGCCCTCCAGACCTCCACGTTGCGTCAGCTGCTACCACAACCCGTAGTTTCGACACAGAGGTAGAGGCAGTGCAGTCACATGTGCCCTCCTCATTAACCCAAAGTCCACGTTGGCATGCCGCCCCGCGGGGGCAAGATAAAAGAAATTCAGGCAATCGCAGAGACTGTAGAACCATTCCAGGATGGGTCGCGCGCCCTGCAAGAATGGAGAAAGTGGACGAGAGATGGATGAAAGCTTGCTGCAATCCTCAATAACTGCAAGTACGTCGGTCAACACGGCGACCTATGTAAATGAGCCGAAGAAAATGGCTGGAGAGGAGGAGAAACCAGATGTGAGGGCCGAAACCAGTGTAAACGAGATTTACCAGACGCCCGAGAGCATTGGTGCTGTTGCTGCAGCCTCTCTACCGCCAGGAGCAGAAGAGTATGTGAGTACCGCGCACCTGTTACCAGTGCAGCTACTGCAAGGAGACACCAATCTACAGCTATGAGAGCCACCCTGTCAGCAGACACCATCAGCACTAAGGCCGCTGTTCCTGAGCAGCCACCTACCACAGCCATCACGACATGAGCAACCCCACTACGTGCAAGATGCATACACTATATTCGTGGACACTACAAAGAGACGCCGTGGAATGTGCCTGCAACATACCGCTGGCCTGCTGCCCCCACTGCAGCTCAGCGCAAGAGAGGACGCCCACTGAAGTGATGCCTCACCAAGCACCATCATCCAGCTCCAGCTTCTCACAGTGAGAACCTGGCAGATGCCAGCCCTTGAACTACCACGCCCCTCATCAGGACTTTTTAGCTAAAGCCATTTAGTAGGGAGTGCTAGAGTAGAAACACCGAGACATTAAGGACTAGAGTGCAAGAACTCATTAGTTAACCTGGCAGGGAAGGTTAAGGTGACGAAAGACGTCCCAAATTACAAAATCCTAACCTGGATAGATTAGTCAGTGTGACGAGAATGCTCGCCCCCTAAGAGCAATTTGTAAAACTATGTACAATTGTAATTATTAGTTAAGATTCTTTTTTCTCAAGGTTGAGATTCAGGAATTGCATTGGTAGGAACCGAGGTCCCACACAACAACAAATGTCTTAATTAATGTAGACTGCCTCCTATCACTGAACACGAGTAATGTAAAAGTAATAAAATTGTTTGTGTTGTTATAAGAGTTGGTCCTTAGCTTGCCACAAGTAATGGAGGAAATTAACGTAGAATCAAATCCCTACACAAACTGGAAAGTTAATGTTTGACTTACCCCAAAATCCCCCCAAGTGCTGACGTAAAGCAAACATATAATAATAAATACAAAATTTTGTTATTGTCTTGAGAATATAGCACGACAAAATTAACGTAACACCACAGAATTACGTGAGCACAGGTAGGAAGTGAGAACGCGCAATGCAGCCTATCAGCAGGCCCATGAATACACACTACATAACCCTCGCCATTCCTCGCAATGTAACACTGGGTGACTTGCTTTAAAGAACCCCTAAAACCTTGCAGTAAGAGCGTGAGGCGAGAGCTCACTGCCAGTGTGCCGTAACCGCCGCCAGGAAATTCCAGCCTTAATAAAAGTATGAAGGTTCAAATAGCGCCAGAGTGATGTTATCCAGTAAACTTGCATAAATGTAGCAATTAATGCAAAGTGTAATTGCATGTAGAGAATATGTACATGGGTAAAACCCCCTTAAATGTAAGCAAAAGTTTCCTTAAAGTGAAACCCCTGTGTAAGTTAGCCTAAGCCTTACTATGTTAGATTGAGTTATGTGTTAGCCTTGAAAGTAAGACGTAAATGTAACATATGCAGCCGGTAGTACTGCAAAACAGAATAGTGTCTACTCAGAATGAGTCGGATAACCCCTATAACTTAAAAGTAAGAGAAATAAGTTATCCTAGGCAGTGTGTGCAAATTTTCAAGAGTTATTACGCTAACACATAGTTCAAAAGAGACACATTATCCCAAATGTACCTGTCTAGGGAAAGTGAAAGATAATGTGTATTAGGAAGTAAGATTTGTAGCCCACGTAACCTAAAAGAGAAAATTAAAATGATGTAGGTTAGGCACAGTTTACCCAGAGGACAAGAAAACCCTCATACCCAGTACTTAACGCAAGGTTAGAAATAAATATTTTCTTCTGTTATGTTTGTATCATTTCTTACGAAAAGTAAAGAACTCCCCAGTAAATGCACAAACTTTCCTGTATTGTGAAAGCCTCTTATAAGTAGTGGTATAATGAGGCAAGTGCCTACATTGTTACGTAAGGAACGTAAGAAACCTAGAAGCCAAGAGAGCATAAAATGTGCATATGTGACTTAGAATGTGAGTGTGGTAAGAAGTGGTAACCTGTATTTAACCCACTGTCAAGTATAGAGGAGAATGTAACCTAGCTTAAGAGTGCCATGCCCAGCAAATAGCTGAAAACCTAGAATTAAGAAATTCACATACAAATATTACACCAAAATAAATGTTAAAATTGAAGATAATGTGAAAACCCATGTTTGTGCCTTGAAAGAGTTTTGCTTCTTGTGTTCTATAACTTTTACTTGCAGGAGGAACCCCTGGTTTTTTGTAGGGCGTAATCATTTTTTTCTTAATGAACTCGCACTTTTAAAAATGTAAATGGTTTACCGTGCAACAGCGCTGGCTCGCTGGCTGGAAACCAGACCAGTTAGAATCGTAAACTGTAAACTTCCCCTGTTGCTAATCCTTGCGAGTGGGATTATTTTTATAAAATTTGTTAGCCACACTTTTTCTCGAGGGCAGAGATAAAGCTGTAAATAACAATAAAAATCTTTTGCAAACCAGTATTGTACTACACAATGTATAAAAAATGTTTTATTCATTTCTTGGTATGTGAATTGCCCTCAAACTAGGAAGGTCGGGGTTCGAAAGAAAACGACCTGTTCCTGTAAAGCTTCCTTTCCTCAAAACTTTCCTTCCTGCAGCAAGAATGAAGAAAGAACGGCAGCAGAGCAGACGAGATGACACACCGCGCTGCCGCCAGAACTGCCCGCAGATGAAGAGGGATCGAGAGGGGGCAGGAAGAGGGGGAGAGGCTGTAAACCAGATGATAGCTACAAGATGTCGCCCGGACCAGATATGGGTCACACAGTTCCACGCTCTAGCAGGCAGCGCAAGCCACAGAAGAGGTGTAAGCCTAGAAATGCAACCACAGTACTACGATTGGGGAGTCAGCCCCACACCTGATGCAAATGTGGTCTCGTTTGAGATAGGGCTTCGTCGCTTCAGGGGGTGGCCGATTTATGCATGCCACACTGCTCGAGTCAAGATTGTTTTACCCGACGAGCCACTGCCCAAAGATATCAGACAAGGAAGTTTCAACCGACACCACAGGATCGCAGCACCCCCACTGCCCTGTGATGTCACACCCGCGAAGCCTCAAGCAGAGGTTGTAAACTTGTAAGCAGCCTCCACATGTAGCGCAATAAGGAAAATGCTGTGCTGCCGCGGCCCTATGATAACCAACCCCTGCAGAGAAAGGCTATCATCCCCCGCACCCCCGGAAGAGCTGTGACGCTGAGATTTTTGAGTATGTAAGGAGGCACGGAAACACCTCAAACCAGAGGTCGCTGGGCTCGCCAACTGCATAGGTCCACGAGCTCTCTCCCTGGACTGAGCAAGACCTCCTCCTCTCCAGCAGCTTGCGAAGACTCAACCTTTCCAGCAGCTAGCAGAAGGCTCATCCTCTACAGCAGCTTGCAGAAGGCGCCTCCTGCCCTAGCTGACTGCAAGAGCCAGCATGTCAATCCAGAGGTAACTCCGACGTCCGAATCTCTGTACCCCTTTACCTCAATCACCAGTCACTCCTTTGACTCCACGATAGTAGGTCGTTGCAGCGTTCCCTTCTGGACAACCACCCATAGTGAGGTCACGCTGTAAATTCCGTAGAATATAATTATCCTCAGACCAGCGTATTTTATTTACACCTATTCCAGGCTTACCTTCGCCTGAGTAATATCATAACTAATTTACAGATTATTTTAGAGTTTAAAAATACAACAGAGATTCCCTACTGCTGTCTTCTCAAACACAATAATAAATATTACGTTGAATTTATAATTTGTTGACTACCTTTCTTTTAGTAATATTTCCCCATTCACTGTGTTACTTATTTATTAATTGATGGTTTGTTGTGTGCTTTGAAACCCCAAGGACAAATAGTCGAAGGGTGTGCTGAACCCCACAGGAGACAAAGCATGAAAAGGCTTGGGAACCCGAAAAGACTTCCAACTGCTCCTGAGACTCCGGTACTCCCACGCCTACGCTTAGTGGCACCCTCAGCGCCTGACTGCCCACCTCACCATCGGTGCCTCAGGTGTGTCTGCAGAAGACACCCCCTGAACTGTAGGTCTGCAGGAACGACAAGCAGTTAATCTAATGACTAGTAGGAAAGGCAGAACCCAGAGTCGCAATCGGCGCAAAGAGCGGCGGGCTCTACAGAGGCTAACCAACACACATGCTGCAATAGAAACTCAGCACGAGGAGACACCATCACCAACAAATCCAGAAACTAGCCCATGACCAATTTCACCCAGCTTCCTGCTCGATCATGCATCTGAGCTAGATGCGTACTTAGGTATTTGTTGGCCGTGGGAAGATTTGGATCATCTAAACTACCGCCAGCCAGAGATATCCCTGCCTCCCACGATTGTTTACACCTATAAAAGAAGATAGGAGTAAGACTTCACTGAACACATATACAATTTGTCTAGCTTACGGGAAGTTGATACGTGTCAGGCTACCGCCTAAAGTTACCTCCAAACCGAGCGTAACTTCCACCCCCTTGAATTACATACCCTGCCGCCAGCCTACACGGCCACAACGACTAGAGGCGACCCCACCGAGGGGATCATCCACCCCCACTGCTGTCATTGTTTGATCTGTAACCACGATTCAGACCCCGGAAGTGATGGCATCTCGTACTTTAGCAACCATTTCAGTGAGGAAGATCATACTCCCCGGACGGGAGGCAGTCAAGATTCAACTCACCCTGGGGTTTGATTCCCCTCCTCTCAGGAGCAATCCCTCCTCTAAGCAGTCCCCTGTGTGTCTACCACGACCCACCGGGCTAAATCAATAGAGAACACACCGCGGAAGGATCAGCTATTGAGCTTAGGAGGGCAGTCAGTACTCTAACAACTTAACTCGAGAGACGCATGTCAACTTTTTCGAAAACCTTAGAAAGACTACATAATAATGCTATTGGCCGATAAATGTTATATTTTTTTTTACTTCTTGAATATAGGAACCACAAGTACTCTTTTCTACAGATTTTGATATTTGCCACTAGTCAGGCTATAATTAAAAATATGGGTTACAATTGGGGTACGAATATCTGCACAGTCTTTAATTATAAAATTTGGAATATCATTGCAGCCAGTAGCCTTGCTGCTTTTAAGTTTTTTAATAGCCCACAGAACTATACCCTGCATGATAACAGGAGTATTTATAATTATATATCTATAGAATTTGTGCGGATTTTTTACTGTGAGTTATGATTACGAATGGATAGAATTTGGAGTTTGTGCATATCCTTTAGCATAATGGTTTGCACAAAAATTTATTAAAATGTCGGAGTCCTGAATCACGTTGCGACAGTGGGACTGTCGCCAACGACCCAACAAGTTAATTTCTCTTTGGCTAAACAGCAAGCTCCTCAACCAATTCACTCCCTTCCCTAGCTCTCCTCATGATCCCCTCCAGATTCGGTTATTTAAGGCCTTGCACACCCCCTCTCCTTCTTCGATCTATCATCTTGGTTCAGTGCAGTTCAGCAGTGAGTGCCTAGGGCAAACATGGAAACCTCCATTGGATTACTTCGACCGTGGTAAGCAAATGCAGCTAGTTGAAAAGCTTCTACTATGTGTCTCAGTGCATTTTCATTATCAACATTTTGACATAAGGCACCATGCACAACGCAACGAAAGTGGTGAGTCACTGCATCCAAACGGAATTAATAATTTGATAATGGTATTTTGCGAGAGTAACCCTTTGCTTGTGGTGGTAAACTTGATGGCCATACTCAAGCCTTCTGCTTGTTAAAGTGGTTGATTAATAATGCTAATAGTTGGGCATAGCGATCAAGTAAATTTTGCTGTGTTCAATGATTGCCTGTTTGAAGGAATGTCTAAGCACCATTTCAGTTTGAATGCCGCAACTCGCGGTAATTCTCTGTCCACTTGGTTATGAGTGATTCTCTGTCCACTTGGTTATGAGTGAAGTGAATAGTTTTCATGCTATAATTTTCTTTGGTACGAGTATTTTCTTGAATTGATTCCAACAGTGTAATTATTCAGCTAACAAAATGTTTTACACAAGTTATGAGTGGCTATGATAGGGCATTTTATGTCACCTGCTCTTGTCTGGGACAATCATTGCAACTTTTGCCCGAATTTCTGGGTAAATGTCAGAACACACAGTAGTACCAAGTTTATGAAAGCCTTTTATGTTTCTTGTTCACCCAGTCAGAGCCCCGATCGAGAGGTATATAATATTAACAATGTTTTGTATTGACGTGTTTTAAAAGAAACACGCAACACCAACTTGGGTCTGGTGGAAGTCAAAGGTAACAGGTTGCAGTTCTTAAAATATGCCAGCCTCATGAGAGTGAATTTAACCCAATCTACGTGATTTTTAGTGGTTGTTATATTTAATCAATATTAATCAAAGTTATTGGTGTCAAATAATTTGGCAGTTCTGCAAAATTTTGAGATGGCACTTACGTTTAATAATATGGATAGAGATAATATAAAATGTAAGTGGTATGCACCTCATTGAAATTCTGGAAAATATTGAGACTAAAATAATCACTGTAATTTTGCTGGCCTTTAGCTGACCGGAGCCTAGGAGAGATTGTATTTTTTCGCACGTCGCAGCTCTAAAATGAGAGCTCATAGAATAATATATATTGTTGAGGAAAAGTTTTCTCTTAAAGGACAAAAGCCAGAATATTCACGCTGTTGCGCGATTGCAAGTGGTAATACCTTTTACTAATGCTTGTGTATTGGTTTTATATATTTGATTATGATTGGAAGAATTTACACCATAGGTTTTGAACCAATTTATGATACGCTGTAGAATTTTGCATAATCCTTTCAAGCAAGAGAAAGGTACATTTGTTTATTTTGGTGTCAAATCACAATTAAGTGTATTTTAAATATCACACTATTTTACTTGAAAACTTTGGCACTATATGTAATGAGAATTATTTTATGGCTCGTTTTTTCTATTTGCAATTAATTTATGAGATGAGCATTTTATTAAGAGCCTTTAAAATATTTTTGGTATATTCCTTTTTTTTTATTGAGTAAATGGAGGGTTGCTTTCCCTTGTATTCTGCACAAACGTTAATGGCAAAATATAAGTATGGTTACCAAACAAGCATTCATATTGGTTCTTCTGTGATATTTATGAAATATTGAGACATGCTCAATTCTTTTAATAGTGTGTTGTGTTATTTTGTTAAATAAAAGGCTTTGTCTTTACTCATCTATTTTGCCTGGTATAATGTATTATCACTTGTCATGTATGTATGGCACAATGTGATTATCTACAGTTAATGTGAGTTGTTCATTATAACAGAATTTAATAATTTTTTTACGTATTTCCAGAAACCACTGGGGTTGCTTTTCTGACTGTTATTAATATTAATTTGCCAGATTTTCTTTGCATCTTTGATTTTTTCTTTAACAATTTCCCTTAATTCAGAAAAATGGGAATAGTAGTTTGCAGTTTGTTTTTTTGAAAAGGCTGTGGAAATGTTCTTTATTTCTTATACTAAACATATCAAGTCCTGCAAAAACCAAATGGGGTATTTATTTTTTGTGCATTTGGACTTGGGTATATAGAGACCAATTAATAGTTTTAAATTACAGATAAAAAAAATCCACCATTGTATTATCATCTTCCATTTGAAAAATCGGAAGCCAGTCAAAACCTTTGATTGCTAAATATAACAATAGATAATCACCCTTATGATAGTTTCTAAGAAACGTGTGCTTATTAATTTTATGTTTTTCAATATCAAGGATGCCATAACAGCATAAAGTCGGGTGATAATTACCTTCCTCTACTAATGGGTCAATGGATTTGTTTACATTTACATGGAAATTAGCAAAGACTAATTCCAGTAAATCAGAATCAGATTTAGAGAAATTAAATTGCTCAAGAGTGAGTAAGCTAAAAGTTTGTAACAAAGATTGAGCTTTTAATTTATGTAATGATAAGAAATGTTTTGAGTATGAAAAATGTTCCAATTCACACGAGGAATATTAAAATCACTGACAAACATTATTTTATGAGAATAATTACTTAAATTAATTTCAACAAAAGTAAAGTAATTTTTAAAATCCACTGGTAATTGTGGAGGAAGATAAATGTTTCAAATTAAAATTTTATTCACATTATTACATACAATTTCAACCCAGATACCATAAATATTTCCATACTGAAATTCTAATTTTTGTTTGAATTGTGCAAAACAGTTTTGATTGACCACTACTAATATACCTCCCTCTCTATTGAGGTTAGTAAAATTAGAATCGCAGTCCTTACGAAATATACTATAATGATTAGGGAAATAATGAGAATTTAAACTGAGATCATTGAACCATGTTTCTGTTAAACAAAACACAGAAAAACTCAAACAAATAATATTTCGAGAAAAAGTGAGAGATTTTGTTCTAAGAGCCCTGACATTTTGGTAATATAAATCAAAATCCATAAACAGCATATATTTTATAATTTAGCCCTTCTGATGGCATACACATTACTTAAGTTGTTTCAGATTCAGCTCCTCTGGCAGCTACATTAGTTTGTTCAACATTAGATATGTTAGACTCACTATCCGGGCTGAAGATTTGCTCATTTTGCGACATATCATAATAAGGACTAATGAGACAGCTCACAGGCCAAAAGACTGTGTTGAATATACAGTCGAAATCCGATTCGGCCACAGTAACGTAAAATGATGAATAAGAGTTGTAACATGTTTGTAATTTTGCCACTTTTAAGTTTGATGTATGCCACACTGCTGCGCAGCAAGGCCTGACAACCTAAGGGGGACTTCGCCCCACAAACAAGCTTGCAAGAGCTTGGGGAAAGTCACAAACAGTGACAGAGTACTCTTCACTCCATGCGTTGGACAACTTTGGGCACAGAAATAATTAACGCATTTAATTATGAATTGTACTGCCCACCCAGATTCCGACATGTGGTCGCCACCTCCTTGAGTCAATATTGTTTTACCCGACGAGCCACTGCCCAAAAATAACTGAGAAGGAAGTTTCAATCGAGACTGCAGGATCGCAGCACACCTGCTGCCCCGTGACGTCACACCCGCCGAGCCTCGAGAAGAGGCTGTAAACTCCTCATCGCCCCAACCAAGGGAGATAAGAAAATACGCAGTGGTACCACCGCCGCAACCCTATGACAACCATCCCATGCGGAGAAAGGCTATCATCCCCCGCACCCCTTGGAAGAACGCTGATACTGGGATTTTAGACTATATAAGGAGGAACACACATGCCTCATGCCAGAGATCGCCAGCTGCATAGGTCAGCGAACTCTTCCCGGTCTGACCAAGACCACCCCCCTCTCCTGCAGCTTGTGAAGGCTCGACCACTCCTGCACCAGGCAACTGCGAGTGTCGGCACACCACTGCACCAGCCCCGACTGCAAGAGCCAGCACACCACTCCAGAGGTAAACCTCGACGTCCACTTCATGCACCCCTTTACCCCAGTCACTCCTTTGACTCGGTGGTAACAGGTCTTTGCAACGTCCCCTCTGGACAACCACCCTTCAGGAAGTTACGCTGTAAATTGCGTAAAGTAGAGAGAGAGCTTTTATATTTTGTTCCATTACAGGCTGACCTTCGCCTGCGTAATTTAACTACATAATAATCATTAATTAGTTTAGAGTGTAAAATCCAACCGGGATTCCCGTTGTTTTCCAAACATAATAATTAAAAATTACGTCAAACTTGAAAATTGTTGACTACCTTTCTTTTAATAATAGATCCTTGTTCAATTGTGTTCTTATAATTCTAAATTGAAGGATTATTGCATGCAATAAAACCCCACTGAGGGATAGTAGTGAGGCATGTCAAACTGCACACGAGATGGGGCTTGAATAAGGCTATTTGAGTCCAAAAAGACATTCCGCTGCTCCTGGGTTTCCGGTGCTCCCTCGCCTACCCTCAGTGGTATCCTAATTCTCAAATGCACAGCTCACTGGCAGTGCCTTGGGTGTGTGTGCCAAAGACACACCTCTAGGACTGCACGCCTGTAGGAAGACCAGAAGGTTGGTTGCAATGCACAGTAGGAAGGGTGGGGTTCAGAGCCGAAATTGGCATAGTAAAGAGCGGCAGGCTCTACACAGGCCAGCTCATATCCAAGCCGAGATAGAATCTAAGCGTGAGGACACACCCCCGCAAGTGAATCTAGAGATTAAACCATGACCAATTTCACAGAGCATCCCACTAGACCAAGAATCCAAACTCTATGCATATGTGGGCGCACGTTGGCTTGGCCAGATCGAGAATTTATAAGCTACCTCCAGTCTGAGACACACTTGCCGCCCGCAACCGTAGAACCACCAAGCCAGACGAGAAGAAAGGTATACCAAATATTTGTACAATCTGTTTAGCTTCCGGGCAGATTATTATCCAGGTTAGACTTAGGCAGAAGGTTACTCTCCAAAATCCAGTGAACTCCTTCCCCCTTAAATTACATCCCCAGTTATAGGCCGATATGACTGCTGCGGACAAAGTTAACCCCTCCGACGGGACCATCCAACCCTACCAGTACTATTGAATAAACTGAACTCACAACATGTATCCCTGGGACAACTGGAATTTCGTATTTTGGCAACAGTGTCAGCGAGAAAGATTGAACTCCCCAGGCGGGAGACAATCACGGTTCAACTCACTCTGGGGTTAGATTACCCTCCCTCAGACAGTAACCCCCCACTAAGCGGCCCCCTACTGAACCTAACGTGACCCACTGGGCTAAAGCAATAGAGAGCACGATGCGATAGGATCACGAACTGAACTCAGGAGGGCAGTCATCACTTTAACCACTCACTCGACAGTGAGACACGCATCAAGTTTGACATTTTTATTTCCTGATATATATATATATATATATACGTCACTGTTTTGTTTTCTTGCAACTCCGGTGCAGAACGCGAAACGAATATGGCCTTCATTCATGGCCTAGTGGTTCTAGGAACCGGTTTGTTCACTGGGGAGCCGCTTTCCGTGGAAGCCTTTGTGCCTCACCTGCTGACGAGCACAAATCCCTCTTCATCAGCTGGTAACATCATACGCCTTTCAGACTGAACAACATCTTTGCTGTTGACTCAAAGTACCAGTGAGGCTTTGCCCTGCTGGACTTTACTTATTAGAAAATGTAGGAACAGATTTGAATTTCTTTCCATACACTTCAATGTATGATTTTTTTTGCATACTTGTTTGAATATCTTGAGAAACTACTGGAACCTATTACAAAGCCTTGCACGAAGTACACTGCTTCTTCTCGTTTGCAGATTGAAAACTTTCAAAAAGTGCATGTAAAAGAGAACTGTCCTCCTTAAGGTCCATAACCTCCTTTGAAAGTTCGTACATAATACCGCGAACCTAGATTGTACGATGGATTCCATTTTCCCGGCTATTTTAGCCGATATTTCTTGTTGTGTAGACGTAGAGCTATCGTTGTCTTTGCATACTAGAGATCTCGTTAGTGACCCTCCGACACTAGGAAACACTATCTGCTCACATTTGTCAGACAGAAACGATTTTTAGAATTAGGTTTGAGCTGAATTATGCAACAAAGTAACCAACTTAATTTTATATGAACAGGGAGCAAGTAAATAATTAATTATGCAAGTAATTACGGTTTCAATTAAAGCATTTTTATTTACGCTATTTGGAAATTCTGGGGAAATCCAATTAGAACAAGCTGCCAAGAGATTTATTTCCCATCGTGAGTTACGCTTAATCAGGTGAAGGTGCACCTGGGAACTTCAAAACTAAACCAGCAATCTAATTTACAAATTCTAGGTTGCGCAATACAGCGACGGCTTCTAAGGGGGAGGACCTAGGCCGTTGTAACGGCCTGCTATCATGGCATCAGGGATGACTGAGGTAGAGGGAGCAGGGTGCGGACGTAAAGGATACCTTTGGTCGAGCTGCAGGAGCCGGTGTTGGAAGTTGAGCATTGGTCAGGCTGCTGGAGCTGGAAGTTGAGGAGGAGTCCTTCTGGACACTAGGAGATATCACTGACCAATGCGGTCGCAAACCGATGAATTCTGGCAAGGGTGGTTAGACGCTTCCTTATATAGTCCCTGCTTCTGCCTCTAGGCCCTCCAAAGGGTGCGGGGGTTGCAAGTCTCTCGACACGGGGGTTGGTTAGCTCTGGTATTGGGCGGCATAGCGTATTTTCTTATTGCCCTTGATTGAGGTTGACGACAGTTTTACCTCCTCGGCCCGAGGCTTGGCACCTGTGATGTCACTGGGTGTAGCAATCTTGTGGGAATCTCTCCAACCTGTTTATCTAAGTTGGCGGGTCCCCAGCGTGGTAGATAAAACAATCTTGGGTTGAGGGGGTGGCGACCGCATGTCGGAATTTGGGGAGTAGTACAATTTCATAATTAATCGACTGCATGTCGGAATTTGGACGAGCAGTACAATTTTACAATTAATCTTCTAGGTATAAGTGTGTTCATAGTTGTCCAGGCTCGTGAAATCAACTCAATCGGCACGTTAATTTAGTATGCCACTGTTGTGACTTGCCCTGAGCTCTTCATCGCATGTTGATGGGGCGAAGTTGCCCATAGAGTGCGCAGTAGTGTGGCATGCGTCAAAGTGTAAAATTATGTATTTGTAATAGACAAAATACAAACTTTTTAAAGCTTACTAAGCAGGAACTTCTTATCAGAAAATTTCTTAAGAGGGTTTTACTGTATAATAAAATGCACTCGACTTAAGTTTCTTCAAGTTGGTAAGCAATTAGGAATGGGTTCTTACAAGATTTTCTTGATACTCGATACCAGTTTCGATACAAAAACATTCTCACAATACTCTAAACTATATTTTTCTCGACACCAAATTAAAATTTTCATGAACAATAAATAAACTTGACCAAGAAAAATGCTTTTCTGGCACCCAATGTGGAGCACTAGCGCATTAATTACGGACGTTATACAATATAGACCAAAAAGTAATTGGGTACCTGTCCACAATGTTTGCTCAGTGGTGGTCATCCGGTTGGTTAGAATCTCGTAGAGCACCTCTTATGGTTATAACAGCAGCCACCCTGTCTGGCATGCTCTCTACGAGTGTTTGCAGTACATCCATGGGGATTAGTGGCCATACCTCTGGTAACCATTCCATGAGTTCAGCAATGGATTTTAGCCGTGCCTGACGAGCCCTCATCCGAGGATCCAATTCGTCCCAAAGATGTTCCATAGGGTTGAGGTCGGAGCTCTGGGCGGCCAAGTCCAAACGGCAAACGTTGTCGGCGTACCACTGCATAGTAGCCCTTGAAACATGGCACCTGGCATTGTCATCCCGGAAGTAACACGGGTCCATTTCGTAAAAACGCCACAATGTTGGGAATATTTCACTATCCAGAATGTTACAATAGGCCTCTGTGTTCATGCTAGCATGGACAAACACCAGCGGTCCTACGCCAAAGGCCATGAAACAGCCCCACATCATTACTCCACCACCGAATTTCCTAGTTGACAGTATACACTTCTGCAGGAGCTGTTCCCCGGGTAGACGCCACACCCATACACATCCATCGGACCGGAATAATGTAAACCTCGACTCATCACTCCACAGAACCGATTTTCACTGCTCCAGTATACAGTTGTGATGGTCCAAACACCACCTGAGTGGCCGAGCTTTATTGCTTGTCGTGATATGTGGCTTATGTGCAGCTGCTCTTCCGAAATATCCAAGTCAGTAAGCCTCTGTACACAATGTTCCAATGGAAACCGATACTGCTGTTGCTGCATGAAACTCCTGTCGGATGGTAGCCATGGGTTGTGCCCTATTTTTGACAATTTTATGTTTCAGGGTTCTGCAATTTCTGTAGGTCAAGATTGGAAGTCACCCAGAACGTGCAGCATTGGCACAACGCCCATCGACCTTCCACTTACGCAGGACGAATGCGACTGCTAATTTGGGCCTGTTTATGTTCCATGCAATCGCCCGACTAGACAACCCACAATCATGCCCTTATCGAAGTCCAACAGCTCTGTATCTCGTGCCATCTCCTAGTCAACTGGTTCTACACCGGCCTGCAGCATATCACGGCCACACAAGTCAACTAACGTACTGAATTACCTATCTTCACAAGTGTTCTATTACTTTTTGGTCGGTAGTGTACAAGCAGAAACAGACCAGCATAACCCTGAGCAGAGTGCCCTAGCCAGGAGTCAAACCACCAAGTCAAAGACATTGAGGAGTCTCGAAAGCCTCCTTTGACGTATGACAACCTGCTGGAAACTGAGAGGAACGCCACAAAGCCGGGTGCTTTTGGTGGGTGCTAGAGCAGGTGCACCCGGGATGAGTTCGGATCTCTACTCACTGCACAGAGCTGGAGCCTGACAAGTATAGAACACTGGTTGCATGGTTTTCCGCAGGGCACAAAATCTGGTACTGCGAGTACAACTTTGCATTTAGATGGGACCACACTCAATGGTTTCATTGGGCAGCAGGTGACTGACGATTACTGGAGCTGTGTCTGCTCAGACGGAGGAGTGCTAGGGCTGGCTCTGGAGCTTAAAGTGCAGGTGTACAAGTGTTCTAGTTGCAACTGGAGCAGTGATTGCAATAATTAGCGTCCCCCAAAACCACGGGTTGGTAATCCCGTATGAGGTGTCTTGGCCACTCAGGTATGCGACGAATACTGGGTGAATTTCTCCATCAAGCTTAACTGGTGGAGTGAAGATCTCTGGTGTGGATTTCGGTGGAGCTGGTATCTAGGTGTCCGAGTGCTTGAGCTCTCTCTCACTGGCTAAGATGCAAAAGTTCAATGGGGAGGTAGCGAAGCTCCTGCTGGTATTGAAGAGATAGTTACTATTCTATTAGTCCTCTTATGGATATCATTTCAACGGGAGAAGAGCAAGACGAAAGAGTAACTAAGACCAGACTCGTACAGATGGAACACGTAACACTGTGGTCCTACTCGGGTATACTTCCACGTACCGTCTCCACCAACCCAATGCGGTATTCCTATCTCAGTACCCGGCTACAGAAGCATGGTGGATACTGAATCAGGTCTCACCGAACAACTGTCCCAATACGTGGGTGAGTTTCTCTTGAGGATCAGTCTCCCCAGACCCAAGGAAGTACTCCTTCCAGCACCAGAACCACAGTGAAAAGAACAAACAGCAGACTGACAAGATGACCCCAAGAGGAGGAATACTTATAATTTCCATGGTGACCCCAGACAATGGCCTATTTTTCTAACTTGTTTGCCACTCTGGTATTACGTAACAGTGATGTGTCTCTTGTTGAGACACTTGCCTATTTGAAGGGTGCACTTAGTGGGGAGCCTCTTGACATGATCTAATCTTTACCCATGTCCGAGGCTAATTTCGAGGTTATTTGGAAATTGTTTATGGAGCGTTATGAGAATAAGTGACTTCTTGATAATGTACATGTGGAGGCATTACTTCAGGCCTCTTCAGTTTCCTCTAAGATACCCATCTCGTCATGTCGACTGTTGAATGTCATCATTGAAAATGTGTGTGCACTTACGGACCTTGATGTCCCAGTACAAAAGTGGGACTTAAGGCAATTCATCATCGCTCCCAAGCTTTCAGTTGTCCAGTGACATGCGCCACTCGGTTGCCCATTTGAAGCTTGCTGATCTAGCTTTTGATGTTCCTCAACCTGTTGATCTACTCATAGGGGCAGATTTTGTTCCTCAGTTCCTTACTGGAGGTAAACGCAATGGATCTCCCATTTATCTGGATTTATTTTCAGGTGGATCTTGATGGGCTAGGTAGAAGCAGAACCTCCTATTGTGTATTCAGCATCCTATTGTATTTCATTGTTGGCATTTCAAGGTGAACGGTATGTTTGGAAACATGATCTTGCACATATGGATTAGTTAAAATTTTTTAGATCAGTAGTAATTTCATGGCAGAACTTTGTGTAGTTTCTTACTTGTGCAGGAACCATTTTAAATTTCCCACATGCCTGACTTCGTGCACATTCGTTGATTGTCAACGCTGTCTCAAGGGTTGACGGTCCTGAGCTTAAGGAAAAGAGACCAGTTCCATGATGGACATTATGGCGGTAAGTTGATCTGCATGCAGCTGTCACCAGTCTATTTTCCCGCTGAAATTCATTGTACAGTCCTCTAGTGGCAATTTAATTTTAGTAGTGTTAATTTGTCATAATAGTACTGTTCCATTATGACGAGTTGTCAATGAAATTGCTTCATTTATATACAACTTTATGTGATAAAAGCAAAATTTTGTATACATAAAAGGAAGTGTGTAAGGCTTCCCTTAGGCTGTAAGCACCCAACTAGAAAGGATTTCTCAAAATTTAGCTGTTAAGGAAGGTGAAAAGAGATCAAATGTGTTTTCACTGAATCTTCAATACCATTTTAACACAGAGATATGAACTGATCTGCATGCTTTAGGCTTCAAAATCTACAAGTACAAATTCTTAAAAACCAATGTCAATATTTTTTTAAATCGCAGTTTAAAGAGGTGAATAAAAGGTAAAATACATTTTTGCTCAATATTCAATCTCTCATAAACACAGTGTGAAATCTGGTGTGTTTGATAAACGATACAAATACTTATCGGTAAAATTTTTTCTTTAGGATTTTTAAAATTTTTTTGGGCTACTCAATATCTTTTAAAACTCCATGAAAATCCGTGGTGTAATTTCTTTATAACTGATTTAATACGCCAAAAAAAAATTTAAATTCCAGCAGGAGCAATGGAAAGCAACTTACAAAAGCTGTGTTTATATCAGCAACAAAGTTATGAATTGTAAATTCAACTATCAGGTGGACACAGCCTGGGAAACAAATATCAATTTCAATCTACCACACAGTGACTCACGTCTGCTTTTTCTCCAGGTTCTGCAAGTTCCCCTTCAAGCTGTTGTACGCTGCACTCTTTGTCTTGAGGTCGGCATCTATCTGACCCACCTGCTTGCTGATTATGTCTGCTATGTTGCGCAGAGACTGCTTTATGGGGTACTTCGCCAGGTCCCACTGAAATCTTGTGATATAACTTGGCAAATCACCTGCAAAACGATGTTGTGGTGCATCAAACCCAGAAAATTTCTCCACAGACTAGTTAGTTGAAAGTATGCTATAACTATTAATTGCAAAATTATTGTCAAACACTTTTATAATTTACCTAAATGACTTGTTACCAACCTCATTACTATACTGGACTGTATGCTACCAACAACTACGACATAATGGATGGGTACAACAAAAGTAAATAGGTACTTGCTACATTTGGAAAAATCATTAACTCAACATTAAATTTTTATTTGACTGAGAATTTATACATGATTTTAAATATATTTCTAATGGTTCCGCACACCAGCATACACAAATACACTTAGATGTTTTTTAACACTGTAATTCAAACTGTGATACGAAACCTGCCGAAACACTGTAGAGGGAATTATCCCCATAATTATGTTCGCTTGACACTAATTTAAAATCTAAAGAAAAAAATTGTAACAACTACAGCAGATGAATGCTTTGTGTCAGCATTGGAACAAAGATATGTCAATTACTTATGGCTCAAGAGGGATTTCAATTTGTAGTTTTCTTTCTTTTTATACTGCACTACTGTGACACTTATTACTAGGTTTTTTATGGATCATTGGACAGCCATACTTCCACTTGAAACCTAAGTATTCTTGCCAGTCTATATAAGTTTAAAATTATTTCAATAATATCACAATCATTTTCAGTGCAATTAAAGTATACAATCTGCATGACCAAATAATTGGGCCTTTCACAAAAAAAAAATGTGAGAATGCACATTGACCAAAAATTCACCAATGATTGCATAAAAAAATAAGCTTCTGTACAGACTGGACCCCCCACCATTACCATAATTTCATCAAGTTATAACTGTGCCACTGTATCACCATAATGTGGAAAGAAAATAAAACAAACTTCATACATGGTATTCACAATAAACTGAGCACTTTTAAAAGCCTTGCTTAAGATCTATGTGTATGCACATAGTGCATTCTTCCACCATACATAAAATTAACACTGCCATGAACTTGATTACTTTATTCATGTGTTGGCCAAGTAAAACTGAAAGTATTAGAAAAGTAAACATTTTATAAATCTGCCAAGTCTTACATTTACACGAATTAAAAGAACATGAAAAGCAAAAGAAATCATTTTATTCACACTTTTAATTTGGTGTCAACTCTTGGAACCACATTCCTTCAATCATCACCAACTTTACTGGGTTAAAGTCAGTCTATGGGCCCATTAAAATATATGCAGATAAGCACACTGACTGATTTCAAAAATGCTTAACTGTGAAGAGCATACACAACACTATGACAGGATTAACCAAGTTCACCTGAGCGCTAACGTGGAGTGACTTGCAGGAGAATACTCACTGTTGTTGGCCAGAAGATTCTCATGCAGCTTATCTCGTTGGTCCTCCAGGACCTCCCCCAGGTACGCCGCCACCTTCCTTGTCACCTGCTCCACAAAGCCATCCAGCTTTCCCAGGTCATCCGACAGCCCCACCAGCTGGTCCAAGGTGCCGACCTGTCCATACACACACACACTCCCTGCACCAGCTCACTCCCTCCACGAAGTTTCCCATCTCCAGTGACACCCCTCTCATATCACACTATATTTAATTCACTCATATTTTAGTCCAGAGGTAAATAAATCAGTTTCTCTCATTGATTCAGCTTTGCACCAAGTATGAATTTACATAAAAGGAGTTCTCATTTTAATGAACTTTATTTGTAAATTCTACTACACAATTAAAAAATAACTATTCTTAGTTTAGACGAGATATATATTTTTACAGCCAATTACACACATTTCTATTCTGATTTTTTCCTATGCTCACCTTAAAAACCATTTGACACCTGTTAACTGTATCGTGTGAATGTACAGTGTATTGATGATGATCTGTTCCCACAGTCCTGGCATTTCACTACTAACCTACCGCATGGAGTTGTTGGCTCACTGGCATCAGTACCAAAATGGCATACTGTGTACGTGAGCAATGTGCTAATACAGTGAAGTGGCATGTTCAGCAATAACAGTTAAAAAATGATGGCGTATCCCTGTCTCCCTCATTCAGGGTGGACAGGATCCTCTGTCCCTCATGCGGCCAGGAAGTTGGTGGCGGGATTCGGTCGGGCTGAAGTCCGAAGAAGTCTGCTAGGTTGTAGAACGTTCTGTTGAGGTTCCCCGATTTGGCAATGTCACACTCAGCAGGAGGGGTTTGTTCCTGGGCTATCTACCCAAGGAGTCATAGCAGGCGCTAAAGTCTTAGGATGTCTGGCACATCGCAGGCCTCAATGATGACTTTCAGGCATTCAGGATAGGTAGGGGAGGGTGAAAAGCCTCTCAACAAGTCATGTATACTCATTGGAGTAGAACACCACTGGCCACCACCATGCTAGCAATGGGAATAACCTTGAGTACTAAAGTAGGGATAGGTGGTATTCCTCGATGTTGTAATCTGACGTGCGATTTGCACTGGTCACCTAAGGCGAGTCCATGCAAAGCTGTCCATCTGGGGATTCCCGGACTGACAGACCTTGTGTATCGGACAGAGGGAAACACCACAGTGCAGCGACCACCTGTAAGGGGAAGAAGATTGCCGTCCCTTAGCATGAAGAAATAACAAAGGATTCCATTTGACAGTCGCTTCACTGTTTGCAGAACTGCTCAGATGTTGACACTAGCCGCCTAGACTCGTGATCGGGACATGGAAATCACTGAAGCATTAGTTCCCAGATGAGAGAGCCATGTATACCCATCAGAGGAATACACCACAGGCAAGCACTTTCCGGTAAGGGCAGTATGAAGGTTCCCTTAGCAACAATGGATTTCATTCTGCCAAAGTCCAGGGACTTTCTTTCCTTATTGCAAAAGAAGGAAGTTTAAATGTCCTTTAATCACTTCCTGTAAGCCCCCATGAGCCAACTCTCTAATGTAACGCCCAAAAACTTATAAATGCTAATACACCAACACTGGGTTCCTACGTCTCTAAACAGACGAGGAAATGAGATGACAACATCTCTCATACAATAGTACGATGATACATACACTATTCTACAATCTACAATAAACATGCTCCCTAATTGCCTCTTAAATGCCACGGGCAGTGCAGCTCGCACTAATTTGCCTGCCCATACATGGGAATCACATTCATGTGCTGCAGAAGCCGTGACTGATGGAATTTCCAACCTCGCACTCAGTTAATGCATGCTATGACTTGCACCAGTGTTCAGCCCACTACTACTATTGCGTTGCAAGTTTGTCAAATCTACCAAGTGAAACGGGGCTGAACACATCACACATCTTTCAACCAGGTGTTTGTACAAAAAAATTTATCAACTTAAACTGGTTCTCAACACCCGTTTCAGCCATTTTCACATGAAACTTATCTTTGAGCACAAAAGTTTCTTAAAAACTTTTCGTGTTTAAAAATCACTGCAAAATATCCAACCATTTTAGAATCACATGTTTTCTACCAAACGTCTGGAAAGCACAACATGCACCAACCAGGTGGATCCCTTAAGAAGACTCACTAGTAAAATATTGTCTGAACAATCAGTATTTGCACATAAACGCATATCTCAGTAAATAAATAATGTAGGAAGAATACAAGTTTTGTAATTTTTAATAACCCCTATTCCGAAGGGAGGGGGGGGGGGGGGACAGAAAATGGTGAATACTGACATTACTAATCACACTTAATATGAATTTCATGAGGACATCGTTTTATTCATAGCATGCGTAGTACCATTAAATGATAGTGGGGAAAGTTATGAATATCAGGGAAATTGTGGGGTAAAACATGTAGAATTTATATAGAATATAAGTCTATTGCATTGCTTAACCACGTAAAACGCAAGAAGCCCTCACGAAACCAAACCAAAAATCACACTACATTAATAACAGGGGTTGTGTGTGTGTGCAGGGACGCAATAAAACTGTACAGAAAAACTCTACGCTAATCAAACCATGTTGGAAAACCATTTAATCTTGTTGTGTTTTGCAAGGTTTACCTTGTTTATTAATATTCACAAGAGGATCATAATACTTTCCATGTAGGCTATAATTTCAAAAGTGTTTCAGATAATACAATTTTTGTCTGAATTCCAAAAGCCCATTCTAAGAAAAGTCAACATTTAAATGAAAGTAAGTAGGTACATATTCAATGTAAAATAAATGTTAGTGCAACGAATACACACCAAGTGCTTGACAGGAACGAATGTTCACAAACCTTATTAAAACATCAAAATTCAAGTAATTAAAGTATTTTAACACAGTTTTGTGCTATATCAAGTAAACATGGTTTTAATGAGACACTTATTGAAACTTTTTAATGTCTTTTAAATTCTCTGTGCAAGTATTGCATTATTTAAGGTGAAAATCAGTCAGTGAAACTGTCAACCCTAAGTGTATTTCTTTTTAAATTCAATAGTATATTGGCTTAAATAGGAACATCGTGACAGGCAACTGTGAATGCAAAGCAGTTCAGTCAGTATTGCAAATATATTGCTGTACTGTTTTTTATTAATTGCGAGACGCACACTTCCGAAGCAACCATAGTACAACAATGGGGAAAACTAATAGAATGCTCACAACAATTTTTATTTAAAGTGAGCGCATGTTGAAATGTTCAAATCTAAGTTTGCAGTTGCAGAAAATACTGATTCAACACAGATGAGTAAAATTACAATGTATTAATAAAACACTTTGACTTAACTTTAACTAGCATGTTGAAAGCAGAATGCGAAGAGTGAAAATTTTGTATTAGCAGATTTGATTGTATAGAAAGTGATAGATGATATTGTCAAAAAATAATGCTAAATTGAAAATATAATTAAATACATTAATCACAAAAATCAGAACAGTCACAAAATGCATATGTACAGTTTTTTAAAGTGTCCAGTATTAAGGTCATTGACTCCATAGAATTACATTCATATGCTACCTGCACAAACGCAACAATTTTATAACACTAATATGAAAATAACGCACCATAAATATAAAATTTCACTACAAGGCAAGGAGTCAAGACTCTGTGTATTGCATTGCTTGAGCAAAGAAAATTACTTAAATAGGAGTACAAATTTTTTCCATCAATAGTGTCGCACATTACAGCCATAATCCAACCCTTCTTCTGAAACTCTGGTGCTTATTAGTGGAAACCATAACATTGTAATAACTGAAGGACTGCATTTCAATGTGGCACTGCACCCCACCATACAACAGTATTCATCCCCCTCTCTATCTATCTATCTCTATATATCTATATCTATCTCTATATATCTCTATCTATCTATATATCTATCTATATATCTATCTATATATCTATCTATCTATCTATCTCTATCTCTCTCTCTTTTGTGGTCCGTTATTGAGGTTTAACAATCACTGAAAAGTCGAATTTAAGTATCCAGCTCCCACACACGTCCTACCAAAAATTTACTACATCTGTTGTAAAACTGCGGCACGCATCATTCTCACTCTCCCTATAACATTACATCAAACTAATATAAAAATATCTAACCAAACAAATCATTAATAAAATAAAAGCAACACAAAAGGAATTGAAATCAAAATCATACAAAATGTACTAAGTCAACAAATTGCACAAAAAAAATTAAGAGAAAAACCATACCTGGTTTTGCAAGAAAATGGCCTGATAAAAATTCATAGCCTGAATTAATATTTGTATCACATCATAGTACCAATGTATAGGCTGTTCACGGTAAAATGAGCAATTCTGAAAGTCCTGCTTACAATCTATTTGTATGCACTTTGTATATTACTCCAACATAGGTAAAATTAACATTGTCATGCACTGCATCACTTTATTCATGAGTCGGTCAAGTAAAACTATGAAATTAAGCATTAGAAAAGTAAATATTTTACAAAACTGCTCATTTTTACATTTTAATGTATTGAAAAATACAGAAAGCGATAGAAATAGTTTCAGTTATCACAAATGGTGACCTAACACTCTTTATTCAATGTAAAGATATGGAACTATTTTTCATCCATCCTAACCAACTTTACTGGGCACATGTTATTCAGTGTGCCCTTTAAATATATGCAGGCAGGGGCAATGACATTTTTCTAATGTTAATTTCAGAAGCGCTTACTTTATCACGAACAGCCTTTACTCGCAAGTCTGCCAAGCGATTTCTCAGACCTTAAGACAACGCGTGTTTCTTCTTCACCCTACCCATAAATTTTATAACAAAAATTTTAGTAATTTTCGAGGTTACTTTGCACCACAATTTTCTTTTAAACAAAAAGAATAAGTCTACACCCCTCGTCTTGAGATATAGGCTACTTCATAGTTAACAATTTTATTCTCAAAGAACAGGGGTTCATCCAGCCTTCATTCAAAATTAAATTAGAGATGTGGTACAAAATTACCCAAATGACTGTATTGTCAATTTTTCAAGCAAAGTTAACTGATTCACTTTCCAAAATATTCTTGTATGCCAGTTTAACTAATGTTTAATATCACTTTTAAGTTTAACATATGCATTTACATTAATTGTAAAAATTAAGACAAGTGCTGTATCTTGTAAATAAATAAAATCAGTATACTAACTTCAATTATGTAGATTACTGCTTTTTTTTTTCTTCTAATTTTAACCTAGCCTTTTCTAAAATTAGTCCTCGGGACAAAGTACAGCCACCTATCCCTACCACCCTTCTTTCATACAAAAACCATGGCAGGACTGCTTGGGCCTTGGTGCCAAACGTGGTTTTTGTAAGAAATGCTCAAATTTATTACTACCACAGATGATGTCAACACTTCTCTGATTCACTTTGGCCATGCCTCAGACAGAATTACTTGCATATTAAAACCATCGGTTCATCTTCAACTACATACTGTTAAGTAGATAAGATTCCATACCTTTAAATCTGGAATATGAAACTTGTAATTTTCAGACAAGCTATTCTGCTTGTTTGTTACGTTGTTTAAAGTTTCCCATGTCTGCTGGCAGGTCTTTTCACCTGGTGCCGAAATAAGCCAGTACTCAGACATTCTTCGCGTACTATCTTAAAAGAAAAAAAACAATCACGGTAATTTCTCTACAGTGACACTCATCACAAATTTACACAAGTTTACAAACGTTAAGAACTTCTTAAAATAAAGAATTATTTTCACTTTAAGTGAAAAAAAACATTGGCAGGATAATGTATGACAGGATCCCAGCTGGGCTACGGCCCTGCCCCCTTTTTAGTTGGGTAATGGGCGACTCGCAAAACTTCGTCTACTAACGCCAATTTCCAATCGAAACACAATAACTATGTAGTAAATCACATACTTACGCTACAAACTGAATTTCTTGTGAATTCAGACAGAATAAAATGCTTAAATTAGGAGAAAATCTTTTTTTCCTGTAAAACTAGAACATTACGACTCACGTGACACTGTGCTGGCACCAAGCGACAACTTTAGGAATTAACAACTATCAGCTGACGACAGGAAGTATAGGTTACGTTCCATCTCTACAAGTGAATACTAACAATCTAATTAAACTGTTATATTAAAAAATTACTATCGTTATTAATAATTAATGCTCCACAGCAGATTTTATTCAAGAATATTCTTCAACAAAAATTACAACACTAATAGTGTCATTTTATTTACTCATTGTACCAATACGATGAATGCAATAAAAAATTATAGGCACGGAGAACAGGACATAACAACAGAACATTTAAACGAACACTACTTCTGAGCGAAGTTGATTCATGACTGAATACTTCTATGTATTATTTTGAGGATCACAAAATCTTATTAAATTTCCAGTTTGGCTTTAGGAAAAACACGTCAACAAATGATGCAATTTTCAAACTAACAAATTGCATTCTTAATCCACTTGATAAAAAGATGCCATCAAATGAAATATGTTTCTATCTTACTAAAGCATTTGACTGAGTAGATCACAACATACTTATAAAACAATTAAAGTTTTATGGATTTTCAGGTACGCAAATAAATTAATAAGCCCATACCTTTCAAACAGACAACAACAAGTGCGGATCAAAGGAAAAACTAATTCATTTTACTCTGAACCAGGAAAAATCAAGCATGGGGTCGTACAAGGATAAATATTAGGTCTCCTTAATCTTCCTAGTTTATATAAATGACCTTCCATATTCCATAACACCAGAAACTACGCCAATTTTATATACAGATGATACTAGCATCGTAGTCTCTGGAGACTCTGTAAATGATCTAAGACCCAAGACGGACAAAACATTTACAGAGCTAAATGCATGGTTTACTTCAAACAAATTAAATCTCAACTTAGATAAAACATATCTTATGAATTTTCTCACAAAGAACAGAAAAAACATTAATTCATATGTTAGCAGCAACAGTGACAAAATTACAAAATTAATGAAACTGCAGTGATTAAGTTTCGTGGCTTAAAAGTTGAAATTTACTTAACGGAAATCTCACTTTGCATATATTTTACCTAAACTAAGTTCAGCATGTTTCGCCCTGCGGAATTTTGCAGGGGTTTTGAACGAAAATACAGCAAAAATTATATATTTTGCGTGTTTACGCTAGAGTATGTAAATCCTCTTGCATTTAAATTACTTAATTACATGCACATTTATCTTTTCTCTTAACTATGTTTATTCGTTTTACCCTTGTTTTATAACTGTATCATATATGGCAATACTGCAGAATGGAGAATGATAAAGTTAATATACTAATATCTTATTATTCCATACTGATTTGTTAAATTTTCGTAGCACAACCCACGCACTGGTAACATGTGCTGGTTTAATTTTATTACATCAATACTGTCTTTATAATGATGTTAAATGTGAATTGTAATGTTAAGTAAATTACAAAAATACATTATAAACTCGTTAAAATCCTATCTCCCAAAAGAGATTCGAACTTGCATTCTTCTATACATCAGACCACGATGTTACCATAAGGCTACCAATACGCAAAAGATAAAAATGTATACTTTTATATAGATATATAATTATATTTAGATTTTTATAAATTTTCTCTTTGGATTTATTAATACTACATCTCCTAAGAATCAGTTTTCATATCATGAATTTAACTGACACAAAAATTGAAGGCATTGCTGTAGTTAAAAACTGATGTTTTATTAAGCTTATAAGGTATATTTCCTTTAAATTAATAATCACGGAACATTTCATTCAGTAGGTCGGCATATTTTTGCATACAGATTGGCAGAATCAGTCTTCATCGTAATTTCTTTGTTTCGTAAATTTTATGTAGCTCTTACTGCCATGTAATATTAACGAAACTGTCGTACTTTATGTTCGCCATGTTTCTTTTTTACCTTAATACTTCGTTAATCCGGGAACCACACATAACTTAAAAAATCACAACTTAGAACAGTCATAACTTAGAATTCTTTTAAAATATATCCACACAAGAGAACTATCATAACTTAGCACTGCAAATAACATAGAAATGCATAACTTAGAACTGCCATAACTTATAAATTCACAACTAAGAACTGTTGTAACTTAGAAAGTCACAACTTAGAACTTTTGTAAATTAGAAACACACAACTTAGAAACATGCAATCTAGAAATACATTACTTAGAACACATAACTTAGAAACATCTTAACTTAGAAACACACAACTAAGAACTATCATAACTTAGAAACATACAACTTAAAACTATCATAACTTAGAAACACACAACTTAGAACTATCGTGACTTAGAAATACACAACTTAGAAACACACAATGCAGAACCATATAACTTAGAAGATGAGAAGTGAAAGTATATACATTTTAAAAAGATTATTTGAGGATTTTTCCTTGTGTATTTTCCTCGTATTCAGGTCTGCACTCTAGCAAGAACATTTTTACTTTTACAATTAGTTACATATGTAATGTATAGATGACACTGTCATAATGAATGGAACAGAAACCATTACGCAAATTTTTCTGTTGTATTGGCAACAAGCTGATCACTGGCATTTCAGACATTTTACTTTCACAAACCAGCGCGAAAGTGCACATTATTAACTATAGACGGCCGATTTTGGGCGGCAACATTAAAACTGTGTAATTGCTCTAGCTCGGTCAAAAATAGAAATGTAATGTACGTAGAGGCGGATATTCTTCAGTGTGTAGCGCCGTTATACAGATGCTGGAATGAAGTAATCATTTCCGACTTCAGGCACACAATTAATTTAATGACAATAGTAAATAAATTATGCACAACACAAAAAATCACACTAAGCACTTGAACATTGCACCGAAACATTGAACGATACGAAAATAAACACGAACACAGTAACAAATATAAAATAACTTCCCATTACCAAACTGAATTATGCACCTTCTGACTACTATAACCAAATTTGGTACACAGTAACAAACTGTTTGCAGAGCATTTACAAACAGCAGAGTAACCACGAGCACCAATCCACTGATTTTACATTATTTGCTATCTACAACCGCGAAAATTCGCGGATCAACCATGTCAACATAATGATAATATTTATATTAGAATTTCTAATCTGATATAGATTTTCAATTTTGTGGGAAATGTAATGCAAACCAATGAACATGCTTTAACTATAACTTTCTTAATAAATCATCGGAAATTTTTAATCATTGCCATTTAAATGCCATGGGGGTGAGTTACAAGTGTAGACCATTATGATGGTGGTTAGTCGCACTAGATGCTACCACGAACATGGTGAGTTTAGGCAAACGGTTCCTGCATTGCCTGCTGGAAGCCATATGAATTGTACATGTCTAGGGTTAAATTTTGACAAAAACTGGATTGATTTTCGTATCCTTTGCTGGTGATGGGACAGGGAGGGAGGGAGAACTGAATCTTGATCTGCAGGCTCCTCCCGGCTGAATAAATAACTGTGGTTTCAATGGGATTCTGCTGGAAAAAATTAGGAAGAAAACTTTCTGCATTTCGGCTCTCGGCCTGGGTTTAGAATTAATCTCTTTATGAATTTAAATACCGCCTGCGGGCTCAGAAATTCACAGAAATACTGTTTTCTTTTTCTCTCATTTCATTTACGGCTACAAAAGTGTAACTTGTACCTGCGCATCTGATTTTTGGAATCCAAAAGTCGTTTTATTGACTAATGGTCAATGAATAAAACGAACTTGCTACACACATACAAATAATTTTTTGATTACTAAAGTTTATGTTGATAAATACAAATTAAACAAATAATTTTTACAACCAATTTTGAAATATATAAGTTTTTATTCATAAAGTTGTTAAAGAGATGATAAAGAAAGCTATGAATAATAATTATTTAATAAATAGAACTACCCTATCAAAAATAGCAATGCTATGAAAAAATAAAATTAAAATAATTGATTACAAAATTCTGTTACAAAATGCATGTTTATATAAGCATAGATATTATTACCAGTTTATAGTTAGCGAAATGAAATATGAGTTTAAAACAATATGAATTATGGGTTAATGTAATAATATTTTCCACTGGGAATAATATTATTTTAATTTAAATGTGAGTGCCCTCGCTTACCATTATCTGACTGTCACATACAAATTAAACCTACAACTTATGTTTGTTACTGAGGGAGTGAAGTGGAGAGATTTGGGCCGCTCTAAACAGCCTGCGAGGTCTTGAGAGTCGAACAATGTAGGGGGTGTAATTGAAGGTCATTTAACGGAGTATTGTAAGCTCACTGGTAACTGATTAGTCAGCTACATACGTTTTTGTATAGAAATTAAACATTAAAAAAAAGATATTGAAAAAACATTTCGAAATGTACAAATTCTCTCGAATTAAACATTCGTTGCAAGCATCCAGCCAGTACTGCAAACAATCGCGTGAGCAATCTCTGGGAATAACCCTTCAGCCCAAGCCTAGTTCCTCGGATCACCTAACGGAACACATTTGTCCTTGAGAGCATACAAAAGCCCCCCCCCCCAACCAAGACCACTCTGCCCACCTCTACTTGTTGCATACTACGGACGAAATGAGAGAAAACGCCTAGCTATATGCTGTTCACGGTAAAGTGAGAACTTTTTTAAGGCACTTCCAGCAGGCTTTTAACCTTAAATAAATATATTTCATTACATCTTCAGATGTTAACTTTTGAAAAAGAGTGAAATGTACACTGTGTTCATTAGTCACATGACAGTAGTTGTATTAAAAAGTGGCCGAAAGATGGAAATTGACTAAAAGGAAAGTTTTTGCACGGCCTTAAAAAGTGCTCACTTTGACATAAACAGCCTATAGGAGAGAGCAGCATTACACTGGTCCTAAAATGCGCACAGCATACCTACAGTTTTAAATAAAGGCCTGAAAATTAAATGCCGTGACAATGCATTTTTTTTTTTTTTTTGGAATTATTTTTCTCAGAAAACTATAGCTGATATCACTATAATTTTGTTTCAAGTATTTATTTTCCAATTGAATAAAAAATTATGCGCAAAGTTACGCAATTTTAACATTAAAAAAATATTTTTTACATCAATAGAATAGCAAATTATAACCACAGCTGGAACAATTAAATATTTCGCTCATATGGATAAATTTTGTCGCAGTGTCTTTAATAGTTCCAAAATAACAATTATTACAAAACCACTGTGTGTTTCTCACTCCAGACGGGACTTTGTACCACTCTTAATTTACATACCCAACTGTAGAAAAATTCGTGAAATTTTTGAATGAACCGGTTCATTGGTCTTCGATGTTTGTCATAAAACCTCCATTATTCATGTGACGATCTTTGTAAATGGAGAACAAAAAGTTTTATTTCTTACGAGCTGGTGCTACTTTGTTCGCATGACAATTAGGTATTTGAATCGCTCTATCGACTGAGTAAATAAGACCTCACTTGAAATCGCTCTAGCCACTGGGCCATTACGGCTCTTGGGAAAGGAAGGAGGGCGGCTCATAGACAAAAAAAAATTTTTTAACAATTCCTTTTTAATGCAGTAATCCTAAGAAAATCTTAATCCAGTATCTATGTACATTTCCGATAATCACATTTTCGGAACCGTTTGAGCTATCTCGATGAAAAAAAGACTAAGTTAGTCCTGGGGTTATTATCTATAGACTGTGTACATTTGGTTTCAATACATTCAGTGGTTTTTCAGTTAAATCTGGTCGGAGACAGACATGAAAAAATTAACATTAGATAGGGCATAGTATTCAATTATACTATATGAAAACAATTAGGAGTGGAAAATTCGAAAATCACAGAGAGACACTCCTATTTTATTTAGTTGCATAGATAACATTCCATGATTGTAAAGATAAAAAAAATAAATTTAAATATTTTACTTAGTTTCTTAGAAATAACACACTAACATAATAGTTCTAATTTTGGTGGTATTCGGAAAATAAAAGACACACTTAAACCACATAAATTAATATGGCGTAAAAATCTACAGTTTCTTCGCCAGATTAAAAAGAAATCTTTTAATTATTTTCACGATATACGACATAAAAATTGTATTATTTCATGTAGGGCTAACTTACAGAATGGCGAAGAAATGAAGCCTTGCATTGTCAATTTTGATGGATTGATAATTTCAACACACAAAGTTAAGTCGACACAAAATTCGTAGATAAAAAGTTTTGATATATTTTTTTACATATCAGCCATTTTGAAAACATGTGAGTCTGGCATTTTCTAAGTGATCTGCAATAGTGCTTCTTATTTTGAAAATTTAGTAGAAGTCGGTCGTTTTTCGGAGATATCGCATAATTTTGATTTGCAATGTGAAGCAATTTTACAAAATGGCGGACAAGAAAGATTTTGTCTGCAATTGATGTCATGTAATATATACCCAGCATACAAAGTTTCATTGGAATTAGTTACTTGGTTTCGATTGATATAACATACAAAACTAAAACAGCTATATGGACGCCATTTTGAAAATAAGTGTCTAAAATACATAAAAAGTCTAGTTTGACATCAACTACCGCAGTACAACTTGTATGCCATATTTAGTAGGAATCGGTCAATTGTTTCCCGGGTTATTACACAAACAACTTGGAGGTCAAAAGAGGCACTGTGTGAAGGCTGTGCACGATAAAGTGAGAACTTTTGAGATCAACCTTAGAAAAAAGTTACTGCTCCTGCATGCATATATTGTAATGGGTGCTCTGAGAGACATGCGCACAGTAAAGTTGGTAATGATGGATGGAAAGTAGTTACATATCTTAACGTAGAATCAAAAGTATTATGTGACCATTCATGGTAACTTAAACTATTAGTTTCGCTTTCTGATTTCTTAATGCATTAAAGTGTGAAAATGAATATGTTTGTAAAATGTTTACAGTTCTTATAATCTCGCAGTTTCACTGGGCCAACGCATGGATAAAGTTATGATGCCCATGGCAATGTTAATTTTACATAAGGTGGAAGAATACACAACATGCTTACAAGTAGATCTTAAGCAGGTCTTTCAAAAGTAATTTTGAAAATAAGTGTCTGACACACTTTAAACACATTTGTAGATGCCAACTGCCGTAGTACTAATTGTTTGCGAAAGGTGATAGTAATCTGCAAATTGTTTCCCGATATATTACACAAATATTTCATTTATTAATTTAGTGCTCCCTTACAAAATGACAGAAAATGAATTCTATTAGGTTTATATAATGATTTGGTAGAAATCAGTAAAATGGTATAACAGTTGTAGGAAGTAAACCTAAAATATTTGTATAACCACCATTTTGAAAACAAGTGCCTAATTAAGTTTAATAATTTACATTTACCTGGCCTATCATAGTACTACATAATTTCCAAATTTGGCGAAAATTGGTTGAATAGTTTTCGAGATATAATATAAAAGCTTTATATATTCATGTCGCACTATCTTCCAAAATTGTGGACCAACAGCAATATTCACATATGAATTCAATGCTTATAACTTGGGATGACAGAAAAAAATTGGTTTAAATCGGGTGACTAGTTTCAGAGATATGTATTGACCTAAATTTTAAAATTGCCGCCATGTTGAAAGTAAGTGCCCGGCATTGTCTAAAACTATAAAAGTAATGTGTATTTACTTAGTTATGTATGTGTATTGGGTTTGGTGAAACTCTTCTGAGGCTATCAAAAATGGGCCTTTGGGGACACACACACACACAACAGACACACAGGCACACACATACACACAGGCATGCACATACACACAGGTACACTGGCAAGAAAGTGATTTCATAGCCTTTTTTATTACACTGCTAAGTATGCTTAAAAGACGCAGTACTCTTGACTTGTAGTCAACATAAACCATGTTAATGTAATTTCATCTTAAAAATGTTAATTAATATTCGTGTTTGTATACATTTAAAGAGGTTCACTTTCTTCATGCACGATATGCAAGCAAACAGGTGAAACGACCACAGGGGTATGCCGGTGTGCCAGTGAGGAGAATTTCGAGTTTTGCAACAAGCGTATTAAGTGTGCGCTGATTTTTTAGTGTGGGTGAAGAATTTTCGGTATATAAGTAACTAAAGTTGTCCCGTAAATTTAGAGTAAAGATTAATGATACTCAAGCATTTAGAATTCGCGGTATTCTTCTAGTTAACAGCACAGTTAAATCATACACAGTATCACAATAATCAATGGCAGGCCTTTTCAATGTCTAAATTTTTGTGGTATAAACATTTCAAGGTGCCGTATGACGTGAATCGTGTAGGAAACACTTGTACAAATATCGGACAAATGTTCTACCCAGTGGGCACGTTGATCCATAGCAAGTCTTAAGGCTCTAAACACTCGACGAGAGATTTATATATGCGTCATCAAGCCAGATGTCCAGCATTGAAGTGGCTTTGGCTGTCGCAACTAGTGCAGGAAAATCTACCACTATGAACTTTACTTTTAATAGATTTAATATCAGTTCGTTTTATGAAACCCATTTTAAAAACTCTTTCAAGTCTGCAATACTATTGTTAAAGGTTTCACTCACAATGCTTATTCTATTGGCAGTATATAGCTGAACGTCACTGGCATACATGTGGAATTTATAGTTCTTCATGAAATTGTGGAGGTCATTAATGAGCATTGCAAAAAATAAAGGTCCTAAAACTGATCCTTGAGGTTCACCTCTTAATTCACAAATAACCATGTTAGCAACGATACTTCCACTACGACTAATTCGAAAAAAAAAAAAAAAAACTAATAACTAAGTATAACTAGTGATAAGTCATGGTTGGCTGAATCGAAAACTTTACTGAAATCTTTAAGTGTTACTAAAGGAAGGTTTCTTTAGTGTATCAACACTATTTGATTGTTTGTCACATTAAGAAAGGGAAGTACATTAGGAGCTATGAAGTGGACTGAAGATATACTTAAATTGATCATGAAAATTATTTTGTGAGTTATATTTTAGCACTTGAGTATGGACAAGGTATATTAGAGCATTCGACAGCGCATGTACAGGATAATGTTTGGACGATAAACTGCTGCAATATTTAATGAGGTAATTTAGGTTTAGAACGTTCAAGAGCATACTTCTAGTTTCGTGGGTAATAATAGGCTGTCATTGACACATTACAAATATGTGTAAATGTGTGCAAAGCTGTCAAAGTTAAATTGAGCACTTTTTGGAAATTTTGTCTGTACTTTGTGCTTTAGATTTAATATGATCTACAGCTCTGCATATCTTGCGGGGAGTGATTTCGGTTAAGATAGTTTATGTTAGTGTTAGAAAAATAAATACATTCTAAGAATTTTCCCCATTTGCTCTGGTTTGTACAATTTATACATGTTATGTAAAGAAGCTATTTGAGTCGTTTGGCAGATTGGTTGAACACATTTGCTTAATTTTAATAACGACTGCTCCTAATTTAAGGAATCTTACCCACATGTTTTAGTTCGCATTGTTAGAGTTTTATAACTTACATAAATAATTCATTTTAAAATTTTCTTTTAATCGGTCATGCGTATAACTTATTGGCTTGTACTGTTTTTCCATTAATATTGGCTGCATAAGTGTTTAGTTTCCTTGCATGGCAAAGCTTGGCCAGGATGATTCACGAAGTGGCATTAAGTTACAACCAGGGTATGAGCGGATGGCTGATGTGTTTCGTTTCCACAGGAATGTGTTTGTCATACAGGCTGATTACATTTTCATTTAATTAATTGTAGTGTATGATCTATATATTGGAGTGTGAAAATTTCATGCTATTTGGTCTCTGTAGCATCTTTCAGTAGTGCATTTATGTTGAAGGACATGATATTTCTGTATGTTAGAAATCTCGGTAGGAGTTTGGTTACTCTTACAGAATACGATACGTATACTAGGCCATGATGTATTAGTCTGCGAACTGAAGTTTGGCCACTTGCAAGGATTTTATTTAGTTTAGAAGTAACATTAATACCTAACAACGTAAGTAGAATGATTTAGCGAAATTAGGCACAAGGGTATGAGGGAATTGTAGCCGAAACCGGCCACCGCTATTTTGAAATTTTCCTTATTGCCTCAAAATTTCCCCTTTTTTCTTTTTAAAAAAGCACCGATCACCAATTTGCAAAAAAACAAACTATCCCCCAAATGGCACTTTGTGATCCATTGGAAGGAATTCGGGGTGATCATTTTCGAGGGCAGAGCAGTGGCGGCCTTGTTGGTTTTATAAGCATAGGGTGTGCCTAATCGATACACAGGTCCCAGGTTCCGGATTCCGAGCTGACCATCTACCATCTCGATTCTGTCAGCCATCTTAGCTGCCATATTGTATATCAGTGACATTGAATTGACATTTTACCTTGACCCCAGTGACCTTTGACCTTGAACACAAAAATCCCAAGAAATTATAAGATAATTTTAATATATTTCTGAAAACTTCAATAAATAAAAAAGAAATATAATGTGTTGATATAACATTTTTCAAATTAAAATCTTGAATGCTTGGGCATAACAAGATCCGGAATTGGAGCCAGAGCCGACCGACAGCCATGTTAATGTTACCCAACTACCACATCGGAGGCAAGTAACCTTAACCTTGAACCATTACCTTGAATCCAAAAAAGAAAACAAAAATTCCCAACATATTTACAAAATCTATAAAAAAAAATATTTAGATAATTTACATTTACAGAGGTTCCCTCCTAGCACCATATCTGTCATCCCCCTCCAATCAATCATATTATATTAAAATCTCCCTCTCCTACCCCCTCAATAGCTCATTCTGTCGAATGTACCCCACCTACCATATCGGTTTTTTGTTTGTCATTTGTTCATGTTTTCAATACCTAGGTGGTGCTGATGACTCTGACCACCATTTTGGATCTGTGTGACCTTCACCTTGATTTCATATATATGACCTTGACCAGTGCTCTTGCCCTTGGATAACATTAATCCTAGAAAATAAAAAATAAAAAATCCAAAAAAATTATTTAAAGAGAATTTTTCCATCAATTTTACAGTATCTTTCGCAATCTTTCCAACAATCTTCCAATACTTCTATAAACCTTACAATCTTTCTATATATCTTTCACAATCATTCCATCAATCATTCAAAATCCTCACCAGTAAACACCACGTGCAATGCAGTCAGCACCACAAGAACTACAGTCAGCTCCGTACACTCCACAATCAGTTCTGCATTCTCTGCAATTAACTCCACAATCTCCGCAAATCCTAAGTAATCTTTCCATAAATATTCCAATATTTCCATCAATCCATCGCAATCCACCTCCTCAGCAATATATTCATAAACCTTTCGAAATCTTTAGCAATATTTACATTAATTTTTCGATCAATCTCGCAATCTTTCCATCAGTCTCATTATATTCCCCTTAGTCTTCCAACATTTCCACCATTCTTTAGATGAAACGCAACATGTAGATCGAACCTCCAATCAATCCATAGGTTGGTTCCTACCCATATGTATATCAATTACATTTGTATGCCAACTGTCTCCAAATTTGTACGTGATGACAACTTAATATTCTGTATTCAGTGCAATATCTAGGCATATTTGTACTTAAACTCCTCATTAATATTATGTTAGTAGTTCTTTACATTAATAGTTATTGCCATAGCACCACTCTAAATTTGCGAAGGAAAAATAATACAACACACCAAAATAAAGAAAAAACAGTTATCTTCAAATAATATTTTATTATTATTTGGTAATTGTGATTTCAGGGAAAAAAACAGTTCATATCATCAGGTAATACAACTCCTAACATGCAGTTCAACGATTTTTGGCTATATCTTAAAAAAAAAAAAAAAAAAAAAAAAAAAACAGTGTGCGAGAGGTCCCCGAGGTTTAGCAGGTCAATCAAATGCATGAATCTATCAACAAGTTCCTTTGGGTCTTCGGGAAATATGTAATGAGTGGTTTTGGCGCCTTCTCTCTTCTTCAAAACGACTGTCGAAGGAAACTTGGAGAAATGTATGGTAATGTCAGGAAAATAATCGTCATCTTCAACACTATCACTGTATTCGTAGCCATAATCATCAATACTATTTTATGGACATTTTCACTTCCGGTTTCATCTTAAATATCAAGTTTACTTTTCTTTTTAAAAGTTGAATGGTCATCATTAGTATTTAGAGACGACGACAGTTTATTTTGAAGTTTGCCGACTTGCTGCTGGCGTCATGCAAGTGTGCATTCCACACAAAACCGAATCTACCACACCTCGTAGATCTATCAATTTTATTACTTTTTTTCATAACTGTCTCGCCATAATCGCCTGTGTAATCAGTACTCATCGAGGCAGAGAGGGGCATTGTTGACATCACTTGCTGGCTCCTAGTAGACGAATTCTTGCAAATCAAGATGTGTTCCTTCAATATATCGCATTGCATAAACTGCACGTGTCCATTGCTGTAATACTTCATCGCCCGAAAAGATCTTTCGTACCTGTAGTTCTCTCATATTTACAAGCATGGCAGCTTTTACTGGAGATCGTTCCACAGTGGTATCACTGTTTTCCATGTAATTTTTCAGCAGTGTGATAAGGTACATCCATAGAGGAAAGCTCTACACTAGAATTCGTACAATTATTTGCTTGCATCATCAGCGAGTACAAGCATCATTATGCATCCATTCAACCAGACATTTTGTCTAGTTCCTTAATCACATGACAATGCAATTACATATTCAAAAGTTTCTTCCAGTCAACTTCTTAGCTCATCTTGAAACTTTAATTCATGCTCCGCAAATTACCCCTCACATTCCACAACTGATCCCTCATGCTCCGTAACTGACCCCTCATGCTCCGCAAATTACCCCTTATGCCTGGTAAATGATACCTCATGCTCCACTACTAACCCTTCACACAATCTGGGCGTTGCATTTATGTTGTGGTTTGCTGATATTTTATTTTGTAACTCTCTTCAGGTATAAGGAAATAAGTAAGTGCCTATTTGTCAAGTGGATTGAGCCCACTCTCAGCTCTAGACGATTTACTGAAGCCAGGGTCAAATCCGAACCCTTGGAAACTTTTTCTTCTTCCTCTTGGCATAACTTATGTAAAATATCGTCAACAGTGCTTTATAACACATTCGAGATCTTGAATGCTCTAGAACAATATTCGTTATCGTGGCACTCTACTTTCGTAAAGCTACAGTCCAGCAATATATTATATTTTGCACCACCACATTTTCCACCTCATAGATAAGTTGGTTTGTCATATTAGGTTTCATACTAGACAGGAACCATCAAACATTTTTCGATATAATTTACATATTCAGTGAAACATAATATTTAAAAAAAAAACCCTGAATGCAGATCGCTTCAGGAAATACCATTAACATTAGGATTCGACTCGGAGAGCACTGACGTAGGTGATGTTGTACAATCTGGTGACATTAATGCAGGTCACATCTTCATGTTCGTTGAGGTAAAAGGCAGGTCTTCGTATCTACAGTTCATCTTTATTGTATGACGAGAGAGCCCTTTCAAATCGATAGTTTCAGAATGACAACTACCACTTTTGTATATAAAAGTGATTCTTTTTATAGTAAATAGCCCAGATTTTGCTCACAGAGTGCATTCTTTCATACATTTTGAATGTAAAATTCTCAGAGTGCTCAGAGAGCACTCTGAGAAAACCTATATAGCTACTCGTTCACTCCAGAAGAAAACACGCAGGTACCCTATATGTCTCCATTATAAAAATTAATGCCTAACCTACTTAAAACATACTAGTTTACATTTACTGTCGTGGTATTAGTAGTAGGGAAATGATGAGTTGGGCATAAGGGCAACAGGCATGGGAGTGCAGGAGCCAGGGAGCCGCCATGTTGCTATGTCACCGACCGCCATCTTGGATTTAATTAACCTTTTACTCCTGACCCACGACCTTTGACCTTGACCCTGGGGATGTTTTATCCCAAAACCCCTAAAAAGTCCCAAAAAGTTCTCAAAAAGCCCAAAAAATTCAAAATTTTTTAAAAATAATTCCCAAAAAAGTATTAAAACCTTAACGATCAGGGTTATATTATATGAAGTGGTGAACTGTTTTCATGTGAAAATGAAATTACAAAATAATAACAAATATTATTATATAATATTAGTTTTTTTTAATTAATTTTTTTTATCCCTCACAACTTTAAAGTGGTGCTATGAGTACTCGCTTATACACATTAAGATCTGGAAATAGAATGATAATAAAGACTTAAGTATAAAATGCATGGACAGCTGACTGCATACACAAACATTAATTCTGCCGACATGTACAAATTTTGGAGATAGTAGTTGTTCCATTTTTCTCGTATGTATGGATACAAGCAGACGACAAACCGAAGAATTTATCGAAGGATTGGGATTGATCGAAGGATTGGTGTGTGGATAGGTGAGGATTGGTGAAGATTGGTGTGTGGATTGGGATTGATTTGTTTGGAATGGTGTGGATTGGGATTGATTGGTGTGGCTTTTGTGTGTGGATTATCATGAATTGGAATTGATTGGTGTGGATTGGTATGACTTGGTATGAATTGGTGTGTGCATTTTTGTGGATTAGTGAGGATTGGCGTGTGGATTGGTGAGAATTAGTGAGGATTGGTGTGTGGATTTGTGTGGATTGGGATTGATTGGTGGGGATTGGGATTGATTAGTGTGGATTGACGTGTGGATTGGTGTCTGAAAAGAGCAAGAATGATCACCGTACTAGCTGCCCTCGTACATTCCAAGCCTCCAGAGCCTGGTAGTATTGAAATTTAAATTAAGGTCAATTAAGCACATATAAATGCCGATTCATGCCATAATTATAACAGTCGTGCATGTGGTCGCTATGTGGTGACCTTCACGTACAATGTGAAGGTCACCTGCATCTAATATAGTGGTAGTGGTCTGTAATATAATGTGTTTGCTGACTTTTATGTATTTTTTCTCGAGTTTTGGTTTTCAAGGTCATTCTCACACACGCGACCGACACCAGGTAGTACGCATGGTAGTGTCAATATTTGCATGTGCTGTTACTGTGATAACATGCCTTCACATCTGTTCACCCGTGCTTTCATCATCGTCGGTTGTTGAGAGGGTAGCATGAAACCTTGATTTCAGATCTTGGCAGCTGATCATTCGGAAACGGTTGGCTCCGAATGCTATTTATGTAGAATGTGTCTCACTGCATTGCTTGTTCCTGTGGCATAACAAATTGCTCATGGTATAGTGGCCAGCACCTTGTGCATGCTAGGGTCGATTCTCGTATCCCACCACAAATGGAAAAATTCGCACACTTCCTCGAATTTCTTTGGAAGCATGAAAGTGACAGTGGTGGGCTCAGCTTAGCAGCATCACAGGCACATTGGTCACACAAACGGGGTTTACAAATTCCCAGGACTGGCAGGGCCTGAAGTAGTTGGTGCAGATGTATTCTGGTCTGCCAGCAATGGTATGTGACCATGCTTTGGTTTGAAGCTCCATATTGGTCTCTTCAATTTTGGCCCAGAGCTGTTGCGCTGCCATAGAATCTTTGCATATGCACTAGTTCCCCGGCTGATCCACAAGCGTAAACAGGTCTGTCATTGGTGTGGGTTGTAAACACTTGGTACACAATTGAGAAGGCTTCCCATTGGAAGTTTGAAAGTTCACACACTCACTGTTGTCATCGTGGCATGTCTGGCACAGAGAGTCCATGACATTTGTTTATGTGGTTCTTGGCTCGCAGCAACACTTAGTGCGGTGTGACATGGGATGAATGGTTTATGTTGGCATGATGTGGTGCAGGAGGAGGGGGGCAGCAGGTGATGCACTACAACTCGGCAGGATATGTGTTCAAGATGGTGGATGGCTGACATCACGGCTGCATGCTAGGCGAACAAGACAGGCAAGCCCCAATGGCCGACTTCACAAACTATCTCTAGACCATGGCGATTTTGGCACCAAAAGATTCCTCTCGCTGTTGCAGAACATTTTCCTTTGTCCGTTTCTTGCAAAATTGCGAGGAGAATAGAGGGATTTTGCCAGTAGTAAAGAATAGGGACAGTGGTGGCTCAATGGAAAAGAGAATTGTAGATGCACGTGGTCAAATGTGAAGCACAATGCAAAGTGTTGAAAAGGATGTCAGGGTAGATTTTTCAATAATAGTCATGGTAGCATAGATTAATGGGAGTAGAGTAGCACTAGGATAAGTGTTGAATATAATTGCAAGAGACAGCAGCAACACAGGTAGGTTGCAGAAAATTCTGCACCATAAGGCACGAGCAAATTTCGGCAAAATTTTGGCTAGTGTGTGTTGCCACATGGAGTAACTCTGGAAAAATTAGAATCACACAACTCGGAAGGTTGGTTCAGGAATAATTACCCGAATGGGCACCAGCACTCAGCATTAGAGGGCTCTAAAAATTTGGGGCATGTGGTCAACCATCCTTAATGTGGCTTCCTCGAGGAATCCACCATTAGTCTACGCTGATCACAAGTTGTATGATAGTGGTATCCAAAACAGATATCCGGCATATGGCCGGAGCTAGTATGTGGTGTGTAGTCCCATCATGACACATTCCAAGTACATACAACATTTTTCCGAATTACAATCCATTGGCCTAGGCTAGAAGGAGAATATCTGCCTTATCCATGGATTTGTCACTCCTGTGGAGGCTGTTCAGGTCATCTCCAACACCTATTTATTTAGCAAATTCCATAATGTGAACATGGGTAAAAGTTTCACTAAGAGACCGGCGAAATAAAATGCAATGTCTCTCATATTTCTATTATATTTCGTAAGACCTCAAAGAGCACTTACAACATTGGTGTCCCACTTATGTGGGGATGCACTTATCAGCAAAAAGGGCCACGATACCTTAATGAAAATTAAAAAGCTTAAGTCCCAATCACATACAAATGCTCAGGATGTGAGGTGCCAAACTCCCTAGGCCATAGAAAAACAAATGTTCCAGTAGAAACATTATGACTATTGCAATTTACATGTTTGGCACGAAACGATGAAGTGCTCAGGGAGGATGCACGCAAAGTCTGCCTCACGTGATGACTAAGATGCTACTACTGATCATGGTGGCGGACTGCCTGCTCACTGGCTGCAGTTCCTGCATCATTTCATGTGATTGCTTATATCAAAATTATGTAATATCATATTAATGAAAGTGAACACATAACTCTTGATGAAAATGAAGCATAAAACATATAACACTTTCATAAAACATGTCCCTAATAAAAATATAGACTTAAACATATTACTTACCAACTTAGTTACCAACATAACCTCCCGTTTTTATGTTATATCATGTGTGTGCGTGGCTTTGTACATGCAGGGTTAAATTTGTATTTATTTACAGATCAATCATTTTCAGTGTACAGCATAATAAAAATTGATTTCGCCTTGAAACAAAACACTTAAAAACTACTTAAAATTTATTGGCCACTTGCTAGCACGTGGTCAATACATTATATTGTATGTTCATGTGATTTGTAAATGCCGTAAGTAAACACTGTCGAAGGATAGTGTTTTAGTGGACATAATACTATCCAAATGTGACAGTGGCTCTTTATTTAATATTGTGTGTAGGCATACGGGAACACACGGGCGAAACTTAGTTAATAATATTGGCAACACGGCCCACTTCAGCATGTGGTAGTGTTGTGTGTCTTTCAAAAACTAAGTTGCGCATGTCAGCAGCAATTATTAGTTTCACCAAGACATTACATGATCCCACTACATTGCAAGACAGTGCATCGCACTGGTGGTAAAAACATATTTAATAAACCAAACAAAAATTGAACATGTCGCTCTAATGCACCCAGTGTGCTGCATTTCACTTCATAAGCTATCGAAAAGGAGGTTTAACCAATGCACTGAAATACGAGAATTAAATCTAAAGGGCAAAGGAAATGTAATGGAAAAATAAATGCAAAATTCACAGCATTCCGTACATTGTTGCACACTCAATCACAAATACGGAACACTGGCTGGAGCACTGCTGCATTTGTGAGGCTCTGAGGGAAACTTCGGTGGATCGATGGACGACGTGGGGAATGGTCTACTGTCGGGGACATGGTAGACGTCACACAATAGCAGGAATATAGAAATTCTTGTACCTCGGTATCCTGATATTATGTTTATCTGTTCAGCTTCTGTTGACTTCGCAAATATTTATACCACACCAATAGCCTTGCGCTATTTTTATTACGTCATTAGAAGATTGTTAACAAATTAAAGCAGTTCGTGTGGGATTTTATATATGTATTTATCGTATGTAAATTGCACAGACACTGGCATCCTTTCCTCTTCCCTTGATAGTTAACTTATAATGTTTGGTACCAAAATAAAGATAAATATATTTAAATACTGTTTGTAATAACTTGGAAATGCTGATTCGAATTCTAATATTATTTGTAAGATTGCACCTGGGAAATAAATTGCAGATATCTACAAAAAGGTCGGAAAATTAATTCATAATTGTAAGCATGACTTTTTTCCTAATTGTTAATACTTTAATCGCACATGCCTTTGCTCTTTTCAGCTCTTGCTTTCGAACTCTCTATGTAACTATCGTCACTCCCTCTTTTCAAATTAATCGATACTCACAAACATCGATTGTTATTCTGCAAAAACAAAATAATATTTACTTAAAAATAACAGTATATTCATTAATATATACTTTTCAATTAGCAATGAATTGATTAGTAGGAATAATAATCCGAATGATAGTTATGAATGAAAAGGGTCAGGTATACATTTTATCTTAAATCAATGGTTTTGGCTTGCCGCGTATTCGTAAATTCACATGCGGATCCACCAATGTACATCGAAGGTTCGAAAATTCATCTTTTGGTGAGTCTGGTTGAACTGGTGTCTCAATCGGTTCCACCAGCCTGAAAATCTGATGAAGCCGGGGGATGTCAATCGAAACTTCAATCAGTGAATTTTAGAACACTGTTTCTTAAATGCAGTGACATAAACAAACACGAGCAGGGATTTTACAGGTTCGGAAAGCAATGGAAGTGGTGGAATTTGTATGCAAAGGAATTAATTTGCCTCTCAAAATAGACTTTACTACCGCTGAAAAAGATTATGTTTACTTTCTTTGGCTCCAGTAGCCATTTATAATTCAAATTTTCGCGGTAAAATTTTACCATTTGTTTAACCTTATGTTCGTAAAATACTTCCATCGGTGTACACTAGTTTATCAACCACTGATGAATGCACCGGTGAATTTACGGATACGCAGTTAGAGTTTTATAACTTTTTATTATAAAATTATGAATTAATAATTTCCGACTTTATACATATATTAAATATTTACTGCAAATACTTTTCAGTGATACATATTCTTGTGCCATTCCACTGTATTCAATTTTTTATTTTTATTTATATGAATTTGACCATCTATGGACCACAATGAATTCAAGACTTCTGGTTCGTCTTCTTGGTTCCTTCCCAGATCTTCCTAATTTTTTCTCCAACTGCTCGTAGTGTTCGTTAGTCCACACTCTCTTGGGTCTTGGTTTCGGTCGGTCTTCCCGAAATCTTGCATTGTCAATCATCGCCTGATGTTCTCTCTGTTGCTAAGGAGTTCTACTGTTATCCCAACTTTTTCTGCATTTTTCCTGGTCTCTACCATCCATCCTGTTGTGCATTTAAATTTTACGATGTAGTTAAATATTCTCTTGGTGAGTCTATTCTCATTTATTCTTTTTAGGAGTCAATAAAATTCTAGTCTGGTTTTTTTCATTGTGTCCGTAATTTTTTCGGAATTTCTGTATAGGTCTTAGTTTTTCCTCTTGATCCAGATGTTGCCTGTGTTTTTGAGTAGTCCCAAAATTTTTCTCAGGATAATCCTCTTTCTTACTTCCAGTATTCGCAGTTCTCCTTTCTTGTTCATCGTCAGGCATTCTGATCCATTAATGTATTAATGCTTTATAATTTAGTATATTGTAATGTATGACCCAAAATAGGCCTATAATATATTTGTTTACGAAAGTTACACAAATGAGAATGAAATTAAGGCAGTTTATTAATTTTCTTATGTTAAAAACCAACAAAAGAATGGTGGTTGTAGCGATCAACAATAGAGAGAATGCATGTGCTAAAACTAGTAAACAAACTCTCGCTCTCGCACTCGCAGTGGCTCTTGATGGACATTTGGAACCATAGACTAAATATGAGGTAGACCAATCTCGATGGCTGTGCACAACCAATCGCCATAGCCCAACATTGAACTGTTTCTTTGCCAATACAATTCGAAAAAATTGTTTTTATTGGGCTTGAGGTTAGAACATGATTTAGGATAAAACTGCTTTTGAGGTGTTTATATAGTTCTTCTAATAAATTTGTAATGCTTTTTTTTTTAGTAAATTCAAACAGGTAAAAGTATTTTATTAACATAATAGTGCTTGTCATTTAAAAATTAAGATATGCACAAACACATTTATCACTGTAGACCATGCGACTTTGGCAGATATGTTCCTTTTGGGTAAGTCACCCTGCTGGAAATGTAACAGGCAACTCATAGTCACTTTTACAAGAAATGACTGCCTTTTTGCAGTTATTAAAAAAAATGACTGTCCTTTAGCAGTTATGCTGTAATTTCAGAGTTGTCAACTTTACTTTCATAGTCATATAACTGAAATATTGTGGCTGTTAACTATAAAATTACTGCTACATAACTGTATTATCATAACTGAACTGTGTAGCCACAGATAACAACAATTTTATGGCTATTGACTGTGAAAGGACAGCTGTTTAACTACAATTCTGAAGCTCCTGACTGTAGATTTGCAGTTACACAAAGCAACTGTCAAATGGCCGAAAAACAGCAGTTACATAACCGACCTACTGAAGTTATCAATTGTGCAACAACTGTAAGACTACAGTCACACAACTGTGGTTTGACAGTTGGGAACGGTAATATTGCAGTTATTCCATCTGTGTTTCTGCAGTTGGCAAATGTAAGACATCAGTTACCCAGCTGCACTTTCACTGTCAGCAGCACTAACATTACTGTCTCCAGCTGTAGTTTAACGTTTGCCAACTATAGAGTTACAGTTGTCAAACTTTAATACTGCAGTTGACAGTTGCAAAACTGCTGTTTCGTAACTGTCGTTTTATATGCTATTCTGCACCATTGACTGTAAACAACTGTGACTTAATAACAATTTTTCCAGCAGGGTACATGCGCAGAAGACGAATAAGCGGTCTTCCACATCTTTAGTCTATGGTGTGTACTTAACTGTGAATTCATACAATCCTGGTATATACATTTGATGTCACTTCCGGTGATATGTACGCTTTCAAAATACATTTCTTGAATATCCGGAATAATTATAAAATAAAGAACAATGTCTGGAAACGAAGTATGTTATGAAGATAATTAATTTTTGTAGAAGCTGTCTGGGCATGAATGCAATTTTAAAAGAAATATTACTCATAATAGTACGAACTCAGAGTTATTTATTTGATTGTGCAGGATTCATACCTTATAAATAAAATTTTAAACAAATGAAAATAAATTACAATTATATTTACATCTGTTCACGTAATAAAACATATGGGAAAACAAAAGCAATACTAAACTATGAAAATAATTTTTAAATATTTCAAATTAGACTGTCCCAATAAAAAAAAATTCACAGTGACATATTATCAAACACATTCAAGATTATTTTTGATAAAATTTGTTGTAAGACAAAGTTTAATGGACGGTTTTTGTATTCAAATTTTAATAGTGACAGGTACTCTTGTCATTATCTCATCTTTATCTATGGTACCCTTTTTTTTTATCGACAATCGATATTTTTTTTAATAATTTTAATCGAGTTCTGTCATATTGTTTTGACGAGAAATACTTTTTCAAATAATGGAATGTATTGCGTATTCTACTTGAGGCGTTTGAGGCAGAGCTATTCGTGCGATTAGTCCGAGTGCCGCGCACTGCGAGGCTACATTGCGGTGAGAGAGTAATATTACACACGTTGGTGTATTGTTGTGATGATACTGGTAGTTGAAAGGTAATCTTCAACCTTGAATTGAAATCTGGTTGGTGTTTTTTTCCCTGGTTAATTTTTGAGAATGTGACCTTCATTGCGTAACGATTTTTTCCAGACGGGGTTCGAAGAGGCCATCTATTTTTTAAAAATAGGTGTGCTTGTGGAATTTTTAAAACCGCACAAAGTATTTACTTTTCTAATTTAAAATGAAGACAGAACGACCAATAGCATATTTAACAAGGAGAGAAAAATTCAGCGCATGTCATAGACTTCATAGGTATGTAATACTGTGCATGCAAGTTAATGAATTTAAGAAAAAAAAAATATTAATTTGCTTATTTAGGCATGAAATCAATTTTTTAGTATAATAACTTTCAGACAGGCCATAATTTTCAAAATTCAAGTAATATGAATGAATTGCAGCTCTTGAATTTCTGCTATAGTCCATGTGCAGTTTCTTCACACTTTTTTAATCAAACCTTTGAAAAAAATTACCCCATGTATGTCGTGCTTTATTTCCTAAATAAATCATTAGTGCTTGTAGAGTAAAATTTCCGACTGGATCGAACTCGGATTGGAATCAACTTGAAGCGAACTCGGAGTGAACTTGTATTGACAATAAGTGTTTAAGGTAAAGTTTTGAACGTTGATTAAAGTATAAACAAGACTGAATGCGGATTCAAACGGGATAGAAGCACTCTATTGGCGACTGACAGAACTATAAACAAACATAATATAGAATGAATTTCACATATTTCTCAGTTCCTTCGTGGCCAATTATTTTTCGCTTCACTTCTAAAAAAAAAACACTTATTTTGCTAGTCTCAGAATGATTCTAACGTCGTACATAACCAAACCACTGAGTCAATATGGCTGCCACTTCTTTGTTCTAATTTCAGTCCGAGCATTGTTTTAAAGTTAAATTTCAATCCGGATTCTACATTCCAGTCCACTTAAACAACTGGACTGGAGTATCTCACTCCAATACTACTTCAGCCCAGTCCGAACATTTCAATCAGGATTCTTCAGTCCACTCCAGGTTCAGTTCGGATTGAAATGTTACCGTAAACACACTACATGTATCACAAACTTTTCATACCTCTGTTTTTTGTTAAATTGATGTTTTGCCTTTATTTTATTTTTAAAAGTAAAATTTTTAGTTCATAATAATTATGAATAAAAACGGTGAGAAAACATGTAGCTATATTTTTAGTGCCTTAGTATGAAATACCGGTAGTTCTCATGCAAAATATTATTACGACTGAGTATGCACTAATTCGGTGTGTTGTCCTTTGGTGGAATTTTCTAGGCTTAAACTTAGCTATCATGAGGCAGAGTACCATCATGAGTTTGAACTTTAGCACAGCTTCAGAAAAGTGTGAAGTAACAGTGAATAGAATATATGCAAACCTTTGGAGTGATATTTATCTCCATGATGTTTTGTAATACATTTATTGAAGCCTCTTGACCAACTTCAACCATGAAATGACATTACAGTTTGACTTGGTACGCTCTTAGCTTACTGGATTTGGGATTGCTATTAATTAGGAACTAGATACCGCGATGTTTACATGCATGTTATAACGTCACCAAGATGGCATCGTGCATTTTTTTTTATTGCCCAATACTTTAGTTAACAGGGCATGCACAGGAATGTGGGAGTTTTCTGGCGGGGACACTTTTCAGCATTTATGGCAGATGGTATCGCGAACTACAATAGAGCCGGTCTGCTCTATTAAACTACCCGATACCACATTTGTATCATAGTCGATATATTACTATCTTGCCGCCGAAACTAACGTATGATTTTTGAAAAACGAAAAATCACATTTTTCGGTAATTCAGCCTCCTGTTTTATGACGGGTCGTGTGTGGGTGATTCACTGTCATGGGTGCATATTTCAAACAAAGAGAGTCTATAATTGATTAATTTTCCACCAAAACTAACGTACCTTTGTAAACGGAAAATCAAATTTTTCAGTAATTCATCCTTACCTTGTTTATCACAGCTCATGAATCACTGTAATGGATTGATATTTCGAAAAAAACGTAGTCAACTATGTACTAACTTGCCGCCTAAAACATGTATCTGTAAATGACGAATCACCTTTTTGGGTGTACTGCCACACCTTGTCTATCACAGATTGTGTGTGGATGGATCACTGTAATGGGTGTATATATCACTTGAAAAGTATTATTTCCACACACAATCACATTTCCCGATTAGGCCTAGTTTAATACAATTTCTTCCATAGGCTCTTACTGTTGTCGCCAAGACTCATGATGGCTCTAAGCTGGGGGGTGAGGAAGGCCCAAGTGAAAGGGGGGTTAGGGGTTTAGAAAGAAAGTGGCCACACCTCTGCGTCATGCTACGTGCCGTACAAAACACATTACTCCTCATCCCTTGCAGTAGTGACGGACTGTGAACAATGGCGAGTAGCACGCGGCCCAAGAGATATAAACAAGTTATATACAGCAAGGAAAGAGAAGCCATAAGGAGTGCTGTAGAAGCTTGTGATGGAGAGGCAAGGAATAAATATTTTTTTGTTCTTATTAACAAAGCTACAGAGAGAGCGCTGCAAAGTACACGCGGGTAAGTAAGGCTTCTATCGAGAGAATTCACAAACAAAGCATAGATAGACCTGACGAGCCTCAAACAACTCCAGGAAAGCGAAGGCAAGAACACATTGCTTACACTGTTCACCGTAACTGCTATTAAGGGTTCCAACTACCTGCAATTATTTTGTGCAATTGAGTCCTCAAAACGGGCGGACTCTAAGGCGAATGCTTATTCACGCCTCAATAGCTGCATCACCTGTACCCACAAGGCGCTCAACTTGCATGCTGTCTCTCTGCCGGCGGCTTACCCCCAACACATGACTTTCAGCAGTGAACCTATTTATTTTAAAAGCACACTAATAAGAAAGAAGTACGATATGTTTCTCAAGATAACTTAAAATTTTGTATAAAAATTCTGTAGCTGAAACTGTTTCTGAAAGCACCCGTTCTAGCCATTCTTACATCAAAAAATAATTCTTAGAGTTTGAATGAAAACATGGTGTTTGGACGCCATTAACGAAATATCCAACTGTTTTGGAATCATGGTGTTTTGTACTAAACCTTTGTAATACACTTCATGCGCCAGCCAGTCGGAGCCCTTATTACATCTGCAATGTGATGAATCTGTGTTAATTTTTAGTCACTTTGACAGATGAAGATAAATACCTCACGCAACAGTATCAAAGGCAAGTTTCATTTTCTTGACTGAACTGGTATGCTTTTAAAATATTGCAACAATAGTTAAGTCATCCGTGACTTTTCAGTAATATGCAAGTATTATTTTCAGTCAAACAAACCGTTCAAAAGATTTTGTTAAAAAAATTGTTAATTTGGCGCAATAGCGTGGCTACAAGGAAAAGGGGTCTCTTACGACAAAACAATGAGAAAAGCTACTCTCATTGAATTGCTTGAAAACATTGACCAAGAGAGAAAATATTCGCTGTTGACAGGGTATTCCAGCAACATGGCCGTACTGTACCTAGATTGCCCACTTATATGTGCGATTTCAATGCCATAGAACTAGCCTGGGCTAAGATTAAATGTCATATCAGAGCTCACAACACAACTGGAGATATATCACTGCATGTCTTACAGTTGCTAACAACAGAAGCCGTAGAAGCAGTAACAAAGGAAGACTGGGTGGGATATTGCAGAAACGTTGAAGGAATTGAAGAGTACTGGAAGAACGACTGCCTCATTGAGTTAGCAGTAGATGAATTATTAATCAAACTGGACAGTGACGACACAGATGATGAAAGCAAAAAAATTTCACACCATGACAGCTGCAGTGAGCAAGAAATTTTTAGTTAATGTGATAGGCCATCTCTTGCTTAGCTCAGCCATTGTAAATATTGAAATTAGATTAATTATATCGTACTGATACATGTACTCTACAGTGTCATAAATTTGTTTTGCTTAATCACTTTTTAATTAGTGAGCTAGGAATAGTTTTACTTTACCCTAAGCTTCCTCGGCAACAGTTAATAAACATTGTTAACAATGCTATGTTGAGACATATCTCTAGTATGTGTTATAATTTTTTAAAATTGCTATCTACTTTTATTTGTACTTATATTATTACATACATTATTTTAATTTAATTTTTACTTACACTATTACATAGATCTTTTTTCGCCGAAGTAACTGGAATCATGAATGTTACATGGTGTCATTTGAATACTTGTAAATAAGTAAATTTAAGCTGAACATTTCAGTATAGTTCCCTTATTTTGACTTTTTGTTCCCCACACCATAATTTTGGTATCACTGGTTATTCTCATTGTAGCTGTGTACCATAACATTATACGCTCACATCTTGTTCAGTAATAAGTGGTTACAACTGAATACTTGTAGCTCAGTATTGTTATTAGTTATGCTTATTTGTCACATCATAATCTTGGGTCGTTTATTGTTAAGTATTATTATCATATCCTAAACATATACTATCAAACTGTGATCAATTGCTAATTACTTTGGAGGTTGTTAAATGATTATGACATTGCAATTTTTAAATTTTGTGTTTTGGAGCATAATGATTTCTTTATTTTTATTCATCGTCCTTTGTCTATTCAATCTATGGTGAGTAATTTGAAAGATTTCTAGTATAACACCTTTAATTAGTGTTGTTAACTATTCATGTTATTAAATTATTTTCATTGGTTTGACTTCTGGAAGCTGCTTCTGGAAAAAAATATTAATTCACAAATGTTATCACAGCATGTCGAGGGCCGCTGTTGAGGCAGTGCCAGAGCATTCACTTGCCACCACTGCGATCCGGGTTCGGTTCCTGGCCATGTAAAACGGGATTTTTGCATGCCCGTCTCAATTCTCCCACACCACATTGGCTCTGAAGATCTCTTATGCTAAGACTTGTCCAAACATATCAATCAATTAATCATTGTGTGTCATAATACTTTATAGTCAGTCAGTTCACATTACCAATTAGCTTGTACATATATTTAAGATAGAATTACAGTGGTTTTGTATTTTTGTATTGAAATGTATGCATATTTGCTGTACTTCCGTGGTAGAAAAGGCAAATATTTACTTAACTGCGCCAGTAAAAAATAAAGACAAAATAAACAAATTACACACAATTGCTATTTTTGGACATTTGTATAGAATATATGGCAACATATTAACCAAACGGATCTTCAAATATCTTTGGAAAAGGAAATTAAGAAATATTTGGAAATAAACAATATAAGTGAAGAAGAAGCAACAGAGAGCAAAATTTTTTAGAAAAAAAGTGTTAAAAATGGAATCATTTGAAGGCAGGAAGGAAAATAAAACAAGCTCGAAATGGTCCAAGGAGAAGAAAAAGATACATAGTGAGAAGATGGTCTACTGGAAGAAGAAGGAACAACAAAGGACGAAGCATTGAAACTGGCTCGTGGTCCCTAGAAGACCCTAACGGAAAAAGAAGAAGAAATTACATACAGTAAGATTGCTTGAAACTTTCTCAGTTAGGTTTTGGAAACTTAAAGATTTTATTTATATGTAGACTATTTGTAATTCCGCATTTCGGGAATATTCTCCTAACTCTGACAAACAAATAAGTTAACTAACTTCGTAACGATATGTGTATAGATTGTATCATCAACCTCTGCAAACCATATTTTGCACAATTGTCTTGCTTACTGGTGATGAATCTTAATATGTAGTTTAAATAAAATCATGCAATTACAATGAAACTACTTTATTTATGTTAAATTGCTTTTTGTTGGTAGCACTTGATACTAAATACAATATTTTGCCAAACTGAGCAAAAATATGACTTATTCATTTCTAGTACTGAACATGATATTAATGTTATCCTCACTCACCTTTGAAATAATTTTGTATTCATGCCAATATAATTTTTAAAGATGTATCTGAAAAAATTAATACATCCACGCTTTGCACGGGACTGAAACCCAGAACATCTAGTACCATATGCTGGCGCGCAACAAACTATGCTACAAAACAAAAATGTCAGCGATAGACGCGTTGGTGTACCTTTCAAACTCTTCTGTTTGAAGTGGTCAGTGGAATGTTTGCAGGATGCATAGTACGTCGTTCAACAGTACACTTTGCGGTCAAAGGGAGGGACGCAAGATGCCCAAATCTACGGCCGGCCGAGGGGAGCGGGGGGTAAACCAGGACTAGGGGATCCAGCCTTCACACACAACGTTTGACGCCAACAGTACATGCTTCACTGTATCGCATACCGCCTAAACATACTACCTCTATCCTAACAGGCCCTACATACAACGTAATTTTACATTTCACTACAAACATCAAACATTTCCAATAATTAATTACAAATGCTAAAGACTAGGCACCTGCTATAGAATCCTGGCCTAACGTTACCTAACTACAACACTCTTTATTAACACTGGATACACCCTTTTATACTTAAATATATCAACACTTAGGGCCATATGCAGAGAATAATCTAGTCACCACTAACACTGGGAAATCGTCACTAGACGACTCCTTTCGTATGCTCAGTCACATTTAGTATTAGTTATCCTTGTTTATTTATTGTCGAAAAGGGCTGTATGCAGGGAAGTATCTAGTTGCCACTAGTACTAGGGCCGAAGTGAAATCAGCACTAGATTACTAGTGTGTATGTTCAGTTACTTTCAGTTTTAGTGGTCCTTGCTTTTTAAGTGGAGAAATCTAACGACCCCCCTAAATTACCATCTAGTGGAGATTTTCTGCAAAAATGGCGGTAACAAGATCTGTATTTGACTAAGATTTAAAGTTTTTAATGTGTATGAGGCTGTTTATTCACACATGCTTGTTAAGGGAAATGTATTTATAGAACTGGAACACTACATACATGAGTATATTGTAATTTTTTATCCATAATCGTTTCGCAAAAATAACGTGTTAATTCATGTGCAACAGTAATAAACACATTACGGTCACTAGATAGCACTAAAGCTAATAAATTTTATTTCTTACTACAGTTTTTCAATTGTTCTTATATACAAGTGTAAATTATTTAAATTTATATGCATTAATTCACAAAAAATTGGAAAGTTTACAGAGTGTCTAGATTTACGAAATAAACAACATTTATATAACGTTAAGCATACTACGCACGTATAGTAATGTTTTTGCGAACTATATTTAAACAATCGTACATGTATATAGGTTTTTAAACTCCGTCAATTAGTTCAAATAGCAGTAAAATAACATGTTTGGAGGTAGAGCTGTGTGTGAAGTATTGTTAATAATTAATCAATTCCTTATCTCATATATCCCTTCAAAAAAGTCTTGTAATTACATTATTTCATAAACTTTTGTCTACAACCTCTTAGAAATACAATTTCGCAGATGTTTATTAGTTGTCTGGCAGTATTTATAATTCTTTTTGCATTTTGTGTTGATCCCAGTTTATAAATGACATTTTTAAACAGTGTAATAAAAATATGCATATTTTGAGAAACAAACCTCTCCATTTTATTTCTTACGAGATGAATATAGATGTCGTAGTTTGTGCGACTTCCTATTGGCTGAGATCTACTGGCATCATTAATTTCAGGCAAGATCGTGTATACTCGTATTTAGTGACCATCCATACTAAACTTCATGAATCTCCACTAGTACTAAAACTAAAAATGTCTGAGAATACAAAATCTAGTGATGCTTGGAATCTCCACTACAGGAAGTGGTAGAGGTGCTTCATTTCTAGGAGAGTCTGTGCATATGGCCCATATTTTGCCAAACATATCCATTTTCAGCCAACATGTAATGCCACTGTCATTTTGGTTATATGACTTGGAACACATACGTACAATATTTCTATTTTAGCTTCGTATCAAACATTCCTCATCTGAATAACACCATATAAACACTCTTATTAGCCTATCTTACACTTATTTCAAAAAACACTTCCAATATTATTAATGCAATAAAACAGGCAATAATTCACTCCTACATCTGACACGACAAACCAGGCAAATGACTATCGTCGTCGTCATTAAACTAAACCTGGAACGCCTGTAACAGTCTTGCAACTTACAAAAATTAAACTCCTCAGTTCTTGCATTTTAATGCTTTGCTTGTTGCATCTATTACCAACCCATTCTACTATTCACTCCACGTCCTGACATCATTAACTATGTCACACATATAAACAAATCTTTGGTATCTGGATCTTATATACACCCCTGGATTTAGTGTGGATAATCTGCCACACATAAGGGTGCCACTAAAACAAGTTTGCTTTTTTTTGTTTATGATTTGTATACACAGATGTGAGTGGATATAAAAGATGGAGGGAGGAATCTTTTTTGCTATTGCTGATAGGTGTTGATGGTAATGCTTAGTCAACAGCTGGTGCACTCTCTGAAATATACACACTGACTTACCAACTGCAGAACACCTGATGATACCTTCACTGCTGCAATTCAAGTGTCGGTACATTGTGTTTACTACACAGAATGAACTTTGATACACTGGCTGAAGAAGAATTATCTTTGCAGCCATAAGCTGTATTCAACAATTCTCCACTCATTCAAATGAAATTCACTTGCAAAATCAGTAGGCCTATGTAAAGAAATTAAAATCTATGCACAGTAAAACAGTATTGATATGCAGACCTTTTTGTGTATAAGGGATGAGCAACTATGTACCTAGAAAGGAAACTATTACAATTATCATTCAATTTTTTCTTTAATAGTTCTTTGAAATATATTTGGTAGTTGATGCAAACATTACTAAACACAAAACCCCGACGTCTTGCAAAGTCGCTTCTGGTTCTGGTAATTACTGAGCAATTGATATTCTCGTTATTATACTTGAAACGTTCACAAGTTAAATAGCCTACTGCATTATCAAAATACAAATTGTTTTAATGGGTGCCAGTTCAATTGGTTTATGAGCCTCTTTTAAACACAATGTTTAAATTGAAAAATGTTATTTTGCATTTAATTTCCTTAACTGGGAAATATTATAAAGTTGCTTCACTACTTTGAGTTGAAATGCGACACCTAAGTTCAACCTGCACGTTTTTTTTGTGAAATAGTTGTTTGTGTGAATACACGTATCTTGGTGAATAAATGTTTTGCAAATACAACTTTTTGTCATATTTAGTATATTTGTGGAGAAAAAAATTTGTGAAGATGGTCAAATATAGCATTTTTAAAGCTTGTCTGCAGTTTCCTTAAACAGCAAGAGAAAAGTACAAAGATATGGACTTAGTTTAATCTGTGGGCTTTTATAGTGTGTAATAAAACCCCACTGTTACAGATCTGAATTCCACAGTACAGCGTCACGATAGAAACTGTACGCCTTGCACGTAGGAGCGATGAGACACTAGGCATGCGTGTTAGTGTTGCCTGTATTGCTCCCTTGCTTCTTGACCTTGGACGCGCAGCTCTAACTAACTCTTAACATACAACATAAAGTATGTCTGGGATACCTCCCCTAGGTTCTACCATTAAGTAGTACCTACTGGACTCAGACTTTGATGAAAAATATTTCTTCTCAGAAAATTTACATCCAACATAATTGGGCCTCTTCCTCACCTGCCCTACTTTCATGAATACTAGTGTCCACTAGAAAACTGATTATTTAAACACTTGACATATTTTTGGTTCTTTTTCAAGAGAAGTTGGAGACAACACCTTATGAGCATGTTCACTCGCCGAAGCCTGGTCCAAGAAGACAGTTAATGGTAAAACCAACAGCTCACTTCTTGGATTTTGACATAATATTCCTGTATCCAATCACCACCACTTTCCTGTAAGAACCTGTCTGAGATTAAGATACCGGAAATATGCCAATTGCTCTCGACCATTCAAAATCAGGTGGGCTAGGCTGATGTCACAAAAGGAAATAATAACAAATACCTCATCTTCATGGCGTTTGCCTATACATCTGTGGCGTATCCTTGCCACTTAAAAACCATAAAATTATATAATTACAAGCAAATAATATGTTTTAAACACCCAGTACATTATTTTTAAATGAGAAATAAACAATTGGTACATATTTGCGTAAGAATACACAATACTTAAAATTACTGCAACTTTTGCCAGACATTGGGTGTTCTACATTAAAAACGTTTAAAAACTGCAGGATACAATAAAAAAATGAAAACAAAGTACAGTATTCCCTCCAAAATGTAATATAAATGCAAATATAACTCCCGTAACGTACAAATTAATATTCAAATGCATAGTTTCCCAAATGAAAACAACATTCAAAAGTATAAAAATGCTCTGAGAAAGTACACAAATGACATGGAAAAATGAATAAACAAAATAATTATATACTAAAAAAGTAGGTAAACAGCATAGATAGGCATGAAAATATAAATAAACAAGGTAAATAAATAATGTAAACACTGTGATCTTTATCACTCGCCCATATTGACTGCCTGTGTCCTGATTACCCAGATTGACCTTGGTATTGTTTACAAACACATAACTAAGCTAGCTATTTACAGCACATTTCGTCTACATAAGCTGCACAAATCACACTAGTCTAGCAAACTACACATAACCCAGCAAGCTATTTACAGCACGTAACCTCTTGTATAGATCAAGTCTCTTGGGCCGTTTTACCACTCGTCTGCTGCATGTCTTATGGACTCTTGTACTTGGCCCCGTTGCACTGGTCTCTTCTCGTGGAAACCCTCAAAAGGGTCATGCTCCTGGGGATCCAGGAGGGGATAATGGTTCATTGGGTGACTGTGATCGCAAAGTTTTTGATGCTCCATGAAAGGATCCATCTAGTCGACTTCCTTCAGGTGCAGGAATCAGCTGCACCCTATTTATTCGCACTTGGCCCTGCCATGTCTGTCTGGACTATACAATCTAGGAAAAGGAGCATATGCATATATTTTCCCATGACGCTTCATATCGGGGATCCATACTCTCTCTCCTCGAGTCAGTTTGCTTAGTTCTTTAGCTCCATGTCTTCTATTGAAGTTCCTCTTGTTGCGTTCTTTCAGTTTTTGGTCTTTCATGCAGAATGCTTTAAACTCTGGCCTTTCCTCTGTTGGTTGCTGTTGTAGATTTATTACTGGCAGTGTGGTTCTTAGTGTTATCCCAAACAGAAGTTCTGCTGGTGACAGTCTGCTTTCTAAAGGTGTTGCTCTGTATGCAAGCAATCGTAGGTTTGGATCTGCTGATTTTAGAGAGGATATTCTTTACTACTTTCACCACACTCTCTGCTTCCCCGTTTGATTGGGCAAATTTGGGGCTTGATGTAGTTAGCAAAATCCCATTCTCCTTTGCGAACTTCTGAAACTAAACTCTGCTGACGTGAATTGCATGTCCCCATAGGTACACACTTCTTCAGGAATGCCATGATGAACAAATATGTTTTTAATTCTGAAATGCCCTCTTCCTCAATGGTTTTTGGTTACTCAGTCATGCCTCACATTTGCATAAATTTATATAACAAAGTACAATACATTGGCTCAAAGATACAGGGGCCTTGGATGGAATTTTTGTTTTTGGCACTATGCTATTAAATTTAATATTCAGTCCTTCATTTAGTTTACTATAGCACAGTATGGTTTAATTTGATCTCAGTTAGTTAGGGGTAATATTAACTACCAACAAACTCACTATCAGAAAATAGTTTTCTTTATGTTTATTCACGTGTGACTGTACCTGCATCATATTTAAAACGACTTTTTGTACACACTGATAGAAATGGCATATGCATAAAACAATTGATAAAGTTTTTGCAAATATTTCACTACTTTCTTATAAAACACCACGTGCGTTAAACTAGTCCTACTGATTATACACATACTTATTAAAATACTGGTACATAAAATATTTAGCTCATTCATATGCCAATACTTAAAAAGTACATAACAACCATAATCAAAATGGAGCAAAAACGGGAGCCAAAGTTTGTGAAGATCTAGAAGCGAGCGAAGAAGTGTGTGCTGGTGTAGTAGTGAGGGAAAAGGAGGAGAGGTACGAACGGGAGCTAGACAATGACAAGAAAAGGTGGGGGAGAATGTATATTGGGTCACAGGGGGCAGAGGGGAATGGTAGGTATTGTTGAGTGTAGTTTGGGGTGGCGCAGTGATTGGGTTGAGGAGGAGGGGGCAGCGAGAAGTGGCTGTCGAGGAGGAGACTGCTGCTTGCAAGGTCATCGCTTCGGCACGTGCCAGGTGTGTAAAGGGAAAACATGATTACATGTAACAGTTGCTAGACAATGCTACATTGTTTTCGATAATTTGGACGTTTTTTGCAGCTTATGCTGAGTGGATTTAAATTGTGAGCATTGATATGTGTTACAGTTTTTGTAAATGTTAGTGCTGTTTAAATTATGGAATGTGCTATTAAAAGAAAAACACTTTACATTACAACAAAGTTCAAAATCATATGCAAGATTTTGAAATGTACATGGCCTAAATAAACATCCTTTTAGTGTAGTTCATTAAATAAAAAATGCAACAATATTTGTGTGCTGAGTATTTCTCGTATCGGTACAATAGCGACACATTCAGTTCTTTCGATGAAGATAAATTGAATTTTATTTCCGTACAAACAAAATTTTCCACTTCATTAAAACACTCTCTCATGAGAACTGCAAAGCAATCATGTCTCACGAAAGGCATTAAACTAGAGTTCCCCATACTACCAATATAATAAACAGAACCATAACTAGTACATTATGTGGTCATAACAAAAATGAAACAAATTCAGAATGTCAACAAACTATAGTAGCCTACGTAAAGTTGTGTGAATTATGCTGTTGAGTTGAGCAGAAATATCATTAGGGCATGTATGCAATTGTGAAGTACAATCTAAGAGATGTTATTACATGTGTACAAGACAGAGAATTCTGCATGTTAAAAGTGGTGGGAAAATAAAGGTAATGTAAATTTTGTGCTTAAGTAAGTAAACAAATTGTAAAAATATGCCGGTATTCGTCGTTTTCTTTTGTAAATGTCTGTTTTCAATGTTGACATTTTTCATTTCCTTCAAAATATTATTCCTGATTGTCCAAATGTTTTTCTAACCTACTATAAAGCTTCATTTGTTTACGTTTGAACACACACGTGTGTTGTCCGTGGGTTGGAACAGAATGGGAAAGTAACATCTGTTCATGGTGCTAGTCCTTCTCGTTACGAAAATTTGCAGTATCTACACATGGGATTGCTGTTTGCTTTGTGAGCACACGAGAGAGAAATGTGGTGTTGGCGAGCTAAGAACAGAGTGTCTAGGGTCGGGTGGCGAATGGAAGCCGGCAAAGGCCTGAGAATCTGGGAGGGAAGGGGAAGCAGGTAGAGAGCTGAGAGACAGGAGTAATGTAGAAGGATGGAGAGGGAAGTAGGGAGAGAAGTTCAGCAGGCTTTGTGTGTGTGAGACAGAGAGAGAGGCAAAGGTAGGTAATTTTAACGTCTCATCTACAGCGAGGTCATTAGAGACGGTGCAGGTTGCACAGGGAAGAGGGATTGGGAAGGAATTGGCTATAGCTTTTGTTAGGGACCCATCTCAGCATTCACCTGGAGTGATTTTGGAAAACTGAAATCAGGATGGCTGGACCTGGAATCGAACCCAGGTCCTCGCTAATGCGAGTCCAGTGAGTTAAACACTACGCTACCTCACTCGGTGAGAGAGACAGAGTAACGTAATGCGTTGATTAGTAGGCATCTAACTCCCTCACACCTCTTTCACATATTTGGAGGGAGGGGAGAAGAATGGAGGAGAAAGCAAGGCCGCGCCTGCTGGTCGTTATATAATGCTGCTGTCACATCGTCGAATGTCTCAATTTTTTTTGTATTAACTTGTTGCTGCATACGCATAGTTTTATGGCATTCGTTAACACAGGATGTACAATAATATAAATTGTGGGGGGTGGTAAATTTTGTTATAGCAATAACTCGGTGATCATTTATTTTGCCATTGTCGACTATCATTATAATGCGGTTCCACTGTACTTAATGAACTCTTGCAGAGGTTGCCGGCAAGGTAATACATGGTTTGTTTAGTCTTGGGTAGCCACACTGTATATTTGACTGCTGCTTGTCTGCTCCATGCTAATTTGAGCAACGTCTGTTGTCTTAATTGCAGTTTTAATGTGTTTTTCCTGCTAGTAGCAGTTGCAAACTTCACTTATTACTGTGAGACCCATTGAATCAGAATAGCTGTGTTACTAATACAAGAGACTAGAGTTTTATAAACTGATTATAGTGTTTCTTGGGAAGTAAGCATTAGCATTCCTTCCTTGCTGGGCATTATTATCATGTTGCAAGGGCAAATTGGTGGTGTTTCAACACCATCTCCTTTGAGGTTGAGAGCCCAGCGTAATAGGTCAGATTGCCTTAAACACTACATGCATATCCATATAATGTATGATACACAACATTAAGGGTTCCACCTGGCTAGCCCGCTAAATAGCACTCGTAGCTTCAAGGAAAAATCTTATTATTCTAAAACTGTTCCACATGCATTTAAGATGTCCACTTGAGTAAAGTATTTAAAAAAACAGACAAAAAGTTTGTTACCCATTTCTGATGTTCAGTTTTTTTTAAGTAAAAATGGCAAAAGCTGGCATTTCCCAACCATTTTTAAGTGCAACAGTATTTATGTAGAATATTTACAGTTGTTCAGAGATAGGCAGCACGCTTTTTGCTTTAATAGTACACCTAAAATGATAGTCACCACTGAGAATATCAGGAAGCTAGTTACCAATGTAATGACTGTATGCCAGTGCAGTGCTTAGAAGCGATGAGGCATGTGATGAGTGTACCTGGGTCACCCGTAGACATCCCGTGACTTTAGGCCTTGGACACACACAATACTTCCAGCCACGCAGAACCCTTAAAATTCAGTTTCTTCCCCTTTCCATCATTATTTTTTGGGTCAATAATATCTTACGCTTTTTGTTGTGAATGATAAAATTTTTGTGTTTATTTCAGCCCATTCTTGGATGATGAAACAAATCTGAACGTGTATGGCAAGTGTAACAACCCACATGGTCATGGACATAACTACACTGGTACGTGTTTCATTACGAACTAACACTATAGGTTTAATTTACAAGGCTTTTGAGGGAAAATAAAAGGCTGTTCACGATAAAGTGAACACTTTTGGAATCAACCTTAGAAAAAAGTCACTGTCCATGCCTGCATATACACTTCAACAGGTGCACTAAGTGACATGCATCCGGTAAAGTTGGTAACAATAGATGGAAAGTAGGTAGTTCCATATATTAAATTTGAATGAAAAGTGCTAGGTAACAATTTGTGACAATTTAAATTATTTATTTCGCGTTCTGTTTTTTTAATGCATCAGTGTGTAAAAATTAGTAGATTTATAAAATGTTTACTTTTCTAATAATTTCACAGTTTCACGTGACCGACACATGAATAAAGTGATGAGGCCAATGGCAATGTTAATTTTACATTAGGTGGAAGAATACACAATGTTCATACAAGGATATCTTAAGAAGGGCTTTCAAAAGTGAAAATTTTACTGTGAACAGCCTATATGTTAGATTCATAAAGGAACATCATCTTCTGAATTCCATACTAAACGCTTCTACTGCATAAACTATGACAACAGATTTATTTTTGTAAAAATGAGTATTAGTACATAAGTTATGTTTTTCCTTTTTTCATAGACAATTTTACATAAAAAAAATTACCTAACTTAAACTTAACATATAGTAACAGTACAAAGTACAAAATAGTGTGTTGGTTCAGTCTCCTGAGTATCAATTTTCGTAACAAGTTGGGCTAGTATTGTAGTACATTAGGACTAAAAGTAACGCTATATAATACCACTGTCAGTAGGATTTTTTTTTTACAGTAATTGCGTTAGAAGTTAATCAATTAATTTTGTACGGTGAACATCCTAGATATATATATAATATATATATATATATATATATATATATATATATATATATATATATATATATATATTTTTTTTTTTTTTTTTTTTTTTCCAAGACTGACCCCTCAAATTGTTTTTGTCTTTGTAAATACATGCAAGTATTTTTTGCATATTACTAACCTAAAACTAAAATCTATGTCATTGTAATACAATGACGGCGGCTAACAGCCAGCGAGTGTTATGACCATAACGGCACTTACCACCATGTGACACATGAGAAGCACGTGCGCAAAGAGGCCTTACACTGGACTTTCCCATTACGGGAATATTGTATTTTTCAAGTGTTAAGTGTTAGTGTTAGGTATGTTTTCTGTTATTCCAGATTCATAGTGTTTTTATGTTTAATATTTGTATGTTCACGAAGTGTTGCACCATACTTGGTTATAAATCCAAACTGTACGCTCCGCAGAGATTAAGAACAGTTCTACTCTGGCCAGAATGCCGTAACAAAAGACATTAAAAGAAGACAAGAAATTACAAATTAAAATGTACAATGTCAATTCATATTTTAATTTCTAAAGTGCCATTTACTTTTCAATGTAAAATATTTTACTTAGCATGCATAGCACTTCTGCTTATGTGAACTCCGTAGGCAGCCATGGTAGGTCCGCGCGACGCCTTTGGGCAGTCTTGTCTAGGAGAGCTGGCGAGGTAAGACGCTGTCACTTACGCACTACAACTTTTGAGCACTGATGTAGATTACCATAGTTTCAATTTAGTATACTGGTCAAACTTTGCTTGGCGTACGTTACCTAGACATTTCCCCAGCATTATGCTTCCGCTTAATTAAATAATTTGTGCCCTTGCGGCTTTTTGAAACTTAAACAAGGAGAAAGGGAGAAAGATGTCAGAGAGGCCACGCGGCCCGCGCAACTTGAATCAGGCACCATCCGCCTATACTAAAGACGTTTTATTGTAATTTCTGTGTTATTGCTGCGCGCAATGTTAAGGACTTTAATTAACTATGTGCGTATTTGAGGGTATTTTTCATGTTTAATCATTTTACAGCCACATCAGGTATCACCACGCAGTCAGAGTTCACCAAGTCAATATCCGTGCCATCCTTTTGATTTGAGGACTTATTTGTGTAAAATTATGCGTGCCATAATTTATTTCAGGGTTCCATATAATTTTCACGTAAATTGATGCTTTGTATGTATGACCAAACTGTCATTTTGATGTTTGCTTTTTCTGCCATAAGGCATGCTACAAGCCTGTAAATGTTTGAATCATCAGGGGAATAATTTTCCAAAATGAAATACCAGTTTGTCTGATCATAATTGGCCATTTTTATGGAGAAATATTGCAATTTCCCCTGCACCACATGGTTCGCTACAAACTTTATCCAGTGGCATCTGCTTACTTTCATGCATGTGCGTGTTTATTGTGACTACTCATATCGTGCCCCATCTTGTTTCATTGATATTTGTGTCATTTTGTATGGTGATATTATTTCCGTCCTAGTAGGCTATGTATATAGGCCATTACCATACTAACCACGTGCTGGAGGGCGAGCCCCGACGAGTCCACACTAGTGATGCCAAATAATCACACGTGTTCATGTATTTATTCATCTTGTAATTCTCAGTGTCCTATCTTCAAGGAAAATCATCAGTCCGCCCTAGCGGCTGTCGACCCCTTACCTTGTGAAGATTGTGTTTTCAAACACCACGGTGAAGTCATACAATCTTTTATTTGTAGTGACAGTGTCTTCGTCACACAATTTTTCAGTGATAAAATGTTTAGTATTGCAAAGTGTATCGTAAGTACGCTCGGGTGAGACGGACACACAGAACCCACAGCATCCCTGAGAACCCTGAGTCTCAACAGTGCGGTGACTGGGAAGCACTTTTGGCACCCTCATCAGTAAGTAACTTGTGTCTTTGTTCGTCTCGTGTGTCACCCGACGACATCAACACCTACTAAATAGCCAGCAATATGAAACCAGCAGTTTTTCTGTTACATTTGAAAATTTAAGCAGTTGAACAAATTAATTCTCAGACTACTTAAATTTCAAAAGCACAATTAATTAGGTATTAACCCACCTTACTTCTCGTATTCAAGTGCCGCCCTTTGTTTTATTTATATATATATATATATATATAATGTGTGTGTGTGTGTGAAAGAGAGAGAGAGTTAAAATGCAGTTTGCAACATTATATTAAACAATTAGCTTACATACCATACCTGCATGTAATTTTATGGCTGTGCTGAGTGATGATGAGCTTCTATGACAGTTTCTTTGAAAGTAAACATTTAATGTTTAGTGCAGAAATTTTTTTGTTCAAAGGTCAAGTGGTTTCACAGTACAGACAAGTTGCACTGTAATAACATCAGTTTGTGGTATATCTGATCATCTTGCATGAAAAATCATAACTTGTGATGTTTTCCTTTGACAGTTGAGTAAGTGTTATGTTGGGTTTTAACATACTTATTATAAATTGGTTGTTGACTTTGTGCGAGTGTAACAAGTTCAGACACTTGCCTTTAATAGTTATTGTAAATACCAATTCAGTCTCTTTTTGCAGTTTGAAACATTACAGTAGTTAGACTACTCTAACTTTGGCTTGCAGCAATTGTGGATACTGATCTACATATTAAACAATCTTTATGGAAAGTGCTGTTCTGTTCAATCTGTTGGCTGTGGCTTTTTGCAGTTGAGGTAACGTTACGGGGCCCCATATCTGCAGACACTGGCATGGTGATGAACATTCAGGACCTCAAGACTTACATGGAGGATGCAATAATGGTTCCAATGGACCACAAGAACCTAGACAAGGACGTTGACCATTTCAAGAATGTGGTCAGCACCACAGAGAATGTCTGTGTGTTTGTGTGGGACAACCTCAAGTCTTTGCTTCCAAACCCAGAGATCCTGTACGAGGTAAAGATTCATGAGACAGACAAGAACATTGTGTGCTACCGAGGAGAATCTGCAGACGTATAGTCTTGGTGGGGACAACTCAGCTTCTTGTCGACGTTCTTCCTTGCACAGTATAAAAAGGTCAACATTTCAATAAAGTTTCCAGTAGGAAATATAACAGCCTAGTTAACAGTATGTATTGAGCTGTTAATCATTGGGACCAGTTCACTAAAGCCATTACTGGTAAGACTGTAGTGTTAAAAAAAATTGCAGATTGCTTATTTTATTGCATTTTGGTGCAATATATGTAAATGAATGTCTTTAGCTAGTACAAAATAATTTTTTATAACTGCATTTTATAAATATTATGTAACATACGATATTTCAATATAATTTTTGTTTGTTTTTTTTTACTACTGTGGTAGATTAAGTAGTAATTTTGTATGCATTAGGATTTTAAAAATTTTTTCTCAGATAAAAGTAATCAAATGCCAATTCTGAACTTTTAGAATGTGTTGATGCACATGGAGACTGATGTGTATGTACTCTCTACAGCATATCCACTTTGTTATTGATAAATGTATTATATGTGTTGTGCTTTGATAAATATTTTGCATTAAACATTGTTGTGTTGGTATTGACAATTTCAGTAAAAATGAATGTAGTATGTAATATATATGTATATGTATATATATATATATATATATATATATATATATATATATATATATATATATATATATGTGTATAACGAGTGGAAAGAATGAATACATATGTGTGAGATGGGCAACTGCCTTGGTCAGTGGTGCTTGCCTGGTCCCACCACAACGTAGGGAATCCCCAGCTCGCAGCTGTCACGTGGCCAGTAGCAGAGGTTGGGCGAGAGGTCATCCCTCTCAGCCAGTACATACTGGTGTGAAAAGACGACGACGATAGTGTAGGCGGAGATGAAGCTGAGCAGGTGGAAGACGGCATGCAGGAAGGTGAAGTTGAAGGCCTGCAAGGTGTCGCAGAGGGCGTAGTCTGCTAGCCAGAAGGCAACCGCCATGAGCCATGCTGCCACAGAGCGTACTCCTAGTCGGTACACCCGCCCCTTCAGCCTGTAATGATGTGTGTGGTGAGGCATACAACTAAAATAAAATCTAGGTAAAGTTTTTAATTATCTATTCTTGCACTTAATTAAGGATGTAAGCTTAGAGACTGTGCAATCAGCATGCCAGTGTTTTATACAGTGATCAAGTTTGATATCTGTGATCCACGTCTAGATTTTTTGGATGTAGGAAGGGAAGCAGATACATCAGTGGGTTTTCTCAAGGTTCCCATTTCCCCTCCCCTCCCGTACCACTGTATTGTCACCTTTCAATAGTTGGCTCCACTTTGAGCCTACCTTAAAGACAGGAACAATGTTTGATTGCTAATCTTACATACAATTAATTATATTTCTACTAAGTATCTAAAACTTCCCTTTTTCATTCCACATAACAAAATACTCCATGTATGAAGTATCAATTTGATCCCGTGAAAGTCCATAATGACAATTCCTTTTTAACCTATATGTATCAAAATTAATTTATGAGCACAGAAAAAAAACACCTGAAAAAATGAATTTTTTTACAAACCAATTTAGACAAATTATTTACCTAAAAAATTATCATGTTTGAAAATAGTCAGCCCGCAGCACAATTACAGTTTTCCTCTACAAAGACCTTTAATTAGAAATTTATCTAGTGAAGAGCTGCTTAGTTTTCCTGTTTTATGCAAAGCAGTGAATTAAAGCTATAACTAAAATAATGAATCACTTGAAAATAAATATCCACTCGTAGCTTCTTTAATGTCCGTCTTACACAAAAATAAAAACCTAACCATCTGCTCCTTAATATCTCCTGCTCCCGGACCTTTTGCTCAGTCTTACTCTAATGACCATCCCCTTTAACCTTACTGACGCTACTTCCTTTGTTCTCAGTCTTTCATGACAAGGCTTGAAAGAGAAACAATTTTGTCTCTCTGATGGAGTCGTGGAGATGGAGAAATGTTGGCAAGTAAGGCAATGGTGCACATGAAAGAAAATAAAAATAATATGAAAGGAGTTTTCGTGAATGGCAATAGCTCCCTGCAAATATGCCCTCCCCACTCCCATGCTCTTGCAGTCAGATGATGAAAACCTGGCCACAAGCATTTGATTTTATTTGTCCGATTTTTAGCTACTATATATACTTGTTAACCATATGAAGTAGGCTATTGTAATATTTACAATGTGATTTAAGTTATTGCACTGTGGGATTTACCTCAAAATATGGTAGAACCTTACTAAAATGACGCCTCTCTGTTTCCAGAAACAGGTCATTAAGACAGCTCTGACACCCCAACACCTATACATTAGAATCTGCAAGTTTTTGCATGAAGTTAGTATTGAGTCATCTCTAGTGCAAAAATTTATTAGCCTGATGCACGACAGACTGGTGGTTAGTCCGGTCACCGACACAAAGCGACTTTAGTTGGATGCTAAACTAGGCGCGCGTTCTGTAGGTGTGCGTACTACTCTCTGCATGGTATGGGGGCTCTGCCCATATGCAGCTTTGGCCTCGTGGGCTGGCAGCTGGATGTGAGATCAGGTTCAGTTAGGACTGCTTGGCAGGTGATTGCGCTTAACTGGTATGGTGGCAGGTAGAGCTGGAACGGTTAGTCGGTGGATTACTGCAGCTTGCTCTCATGGAATAAGTAGCTCAAACCCATCAGAAAGGAGTTTAACCCCCAGAGAGATTTAGGGGCAACCCTTGCCTGTTTTACCTTCTCTTGAATACCATCACTGTGGGTAAATGTCATGAGGAAAAATCCCTATGATCAGACATGGTTGGAGTTGGGCAGTTGACGTGTAAGGGTGTCGACAGGAGTGCTGGGGCTGCTGACCACGCCGTGTCTCACTCTCAAACTCCAGTACCGGGGTGAGGAGTTAGTCGAGCTGCATAGCGTCAGCAGTGGTCCCAACACTGTAAGATTCCAGCAGGGTGGTCTCCCTGTACCCAAGAGGGCTACCCCTCTCAGTGCCACTAGTGCGCATTAAGAAAGGCAACCTCCGCGCTGACAAGCCAATCTCACCAGGAACGTGTCAACCTGGTGGAGTGAGCCACGGAGGTGCAGGTCCCCCAGACCCGAGGAAGTACCCCCTCTCTGCACCACTAGTGCGTGATGAGAAGGCCCAGACTGGCATTCCAACCCCTACGGAATGGTATCCTAGTGCAGGGCTCTACCGTTCACCACATTAGTGCGGTGAATGGGTGGCTGTCCAAGGTGTTCTGTGGGTATTGTAAGGTGTCGTTACGGGAAGAATATCACCCTGGTTTCCTGCTCTCCATTTTGGTCTGATGTCAACGAGGAATGGGTACTAGGATATGAAAGTGATATTCAAAAGTAAGATAGCCAGTGTTTAATCCTTTTACGGAAATAAACAAAGATGTGGAGGTACTACCTCCTATCCCCTAGGGCTTGCAGAAAGTTAATGCCCTACAAGAAGCAGGTGGAGGCAACCTGTGCAAAGCTATAGGAAAGGCAGTGATAAGTAGTGCTATCTGACTGAACTTTCCCTAACTTTATGGTTGTCCAGATGGGACCGGTACGTGTGTCTAAGGTAGCTTGGTTTTAAAAGCTCTTCCGTTTGCTTGGAGAGAGAGGAGTCTTCAGCCCTTCGAGAGGTGTGGTGAGGAGTTCAGTAGGTCTTTGGCACCACTAGGGTTCGATGAGAGATTGAGGTAGGAGACAGACATCAATTGCTTGAAGTCTGGTCATGAGCCTTGGTGCGGCCCGCTCTTTATACTCCTCCAGTGGCTTGCCCCTTCTTCATCTGGCATAGGGGTTGTTCTGGAGAGGGAGTAGCAGGTGCAAAATGTGTGCCATAGATCCTCGGTGAGAGTCACGCAATGCCGGCACAAGATCCAGGTTCAAGCCTCGGTGCTAGTAGTGGTATCTGGTGGCATGCTGCGGTACTTTGTAAACCTTGACGCCTGGCTTTGTCGGCTCAGCCGGTGAGTAATAATTACAGTGTGGTGCATCCGCCCTCTTCATCAGTAGATAAAACAATCTCAGGTGTATCACTGGTGGTGGCAGCCAGTTCACAAACTCTGTTGTAACTGCCCCACGTTCATATGTACTGATAAGTAGAAGGTAATTAATAACAAGTGAGGACATCATGCATCTTGAAAAAGATGTCATTCGTCAACTCGCCCCCTCTCCGCTTGTGGTGTAGACTCATCTGGAGCATAGGAACAGGTATCCATCGTCGTCTGTTGAGGTCTTCTGTCTGTGCCAGAATCAGTGTTCCCACTACTTCAAAGGTGTAAAGTAGGCTTGGCAGGTGCCTGGTGTGATTCACTCGAGACACTGCGGCATCTGCTAGATGATACTGTCACTCTCAGATGAGTGTCGCGTGCTCATCTTCACTCTATTCCCCCCCCCTGGTCTCAGCTGGTCTGGCTGTGTGAGGAAGTCGAGGTCTTCTGTCCACGTAATATGAGTGTTGCACGGGGTTTCTGGTGTCGATGATACATGAGGCCCCCCTGATTATAGTGTGCTGACCTACTTTAACAGCTGTAAGGCTTGGTTATGTACATATGGCTTGAGGGTAAACCTGTGGAATGAAGCAAGACATGATGGATGTCACTTGGAATAAAATGTGACCCTTAGGGAAATTATTACTTATTAAAATATATTGTATAAAATAAATAATAAAGCAATTTGCCCAAAGTTCCACTCGCAAAAGCGTGTGTAGGAAAAAAAAAAAAAAAGAAACTCGACCATGCCTTCGGTCTCCTATCTTAACACACAGCAGAAACTATCACACTGAAAAGTTACGGGACTGTCAGCCTGAGACCTTCCCTCATCTCGCCTGAGCACTAAGTTTGGGGAATGCGAGTGTGTTGGCAATTGGAGTATTGGCTATTTACAAAGATGTACCTTACCATCATACATAGACATAGAGACGAGAGACACAGAAACACTTAAACACAAAGCACTTTGAACCAACTTGTACAATTCAATAAGCTAGAAAATGTTATGTCGCAACGTTTTTGATGTCGTGGTAAACTGTTTCTCGTTTGAGATTTTGTAAAATATTGCAGTTACCACATTAAATTGATACACAACATAGTACATGCACTTAGGCAAAGAAAATCATTTCACAATGCTTTTACTGGCTTATTCAACTGTCTTTTAACTGTGAATTTCTGGGAAAAGTGTCATAATGATTTACAAAACTGAAATACACAAAGGAAAATTTTAACAACTTCCTGTAGAAACTGCATATTTGAAAAATATGAACATTATTTACAACACTTCCAACTCTATACCCAGTGGGTTGATAAAAAAAAACCTTTGACAATTTTCTTTATAACTGCATCAAGAGCAAACTTGACATATAACAACCATTTTAAAACTATCTACAACAATACGTATAGGCTTTAAATGTGAAGGCACACATAGGCTCCCACAGGGGCTGATGTAGGGCAATTCACTTAACTCTCCCTACTAGACAATGGATGCCCCATTTCAAACTAACTGTGGCTTTTCAATGAAGCACTCACTATTCTTCTTTTACTTGAACGATTTAATGCATACTTTGATGGTTACGCCCCCCCCCCCCCCCTGAACTCTAGCCCTTTTTTTTCTTTTAAACAGCTATCAGGCCAAAAGGAAAAAAAAATGCACTGGTTATTCGGAGCACTTGACTCGCTCATTTTCGGCATCTTCGGTGGCCTTCCCCGCTTCCTCAGAGCAGAGTGTAGTGGATAAGGTCAGGTGTGTCAGATGGCGGGCCTCCAAGGGGCAATGCGGTATCTGCCTGGCGCAGGGTCACACCGGTAGGCCCGTGGTGGCTGGAGCTGCGACGTGGGTTCGCCCTCAGCCCCGGTCTGGAACAGACCGACAGGCGCTCAAGGGTGGTCGGCGACCCCATCATCCGAAACTGCTAACAGCGGTGCAGCGGCCAAGGACAGCGGTTCAGGTGGTGCTACTGCCCTCTTAGCTTGCTGCGTAGAGTTTGGGGGCTTGGCAGGCACCTACCCCTTGCTGGTACAATGTTTAATATCCTCTTGTTTTGGGGCTTGTCCCGGGTGTTGACCTCAGGAGAGGATGACTCCAGGACTCAGACGCCATCTGGGGCAGACTCTGTGGCAGGTTCTTTTCTGCTGCCCCTTCGGCTGAAGGCGGAGAAGGGTCCCGGGTGTCGACCTCTGCGGCAGCAGGACTTTGGCAGCTATCTGGGGTAGGTTCTGTGGCAGGTATTCTTCTGCTACCCCTCCAGAAGGCAGCAGATTCACTTCCGCTGGTTCAAGTAACCGTGAGCGGCTTCGCTCATGGCGGCAGGAGACACTTCCTCTGCCCTGCAGTCTCCACACAGGAAGGCCCGGAGGTTGACTGCTTCCACGCGTTGTCCAGGTATTTCGCGGTCGAGGGTACCAGCTCAATTAAAGGCCTTCAGAAGGGCCTGGTCAGAGTATGGACTTCCGGTTTGACCACCCCTTGGCAGTGGCGGTGTTTCCAAGTCGGTCATGGTGCTAGCAATACCAGCATTTCGTAGGAGGCAAAAAGGCGCTGTAAGGGGGGCAGGCGTGACATTGTCTCCTTCCATTCTTCCCGCTCCTTCTTGGCCGGTGTTGTATAAAAATGTGGTGGCGGGTTGGTGATGGAAGGCGAATGGCCTGTCCTCACATCTTCCTTCCTTCTGCTCATCTGCTGTCCAGCTCGTTCTGTTTCCTTGGCCCGGGCTATCATTTCTTCCAATATCTGGGGTTTTGGGCATTGTAGAAAGTTCCGGAGCTTGGGTAGAATTAGTCTCATTACTTTATGGATACAGTTTTCTTAATTTTCTGTGGGGAAAAGGCGACAGAACATCTCAACTTTCCGGCGTATAAACAATTTAGCTTCTTCACTTTGGTTCTGGGTTCTACGGTAAAATTCAGTAGTTAGGTTGGCTAACACTTCTCTGATGCCTTGCCTTTGAGCTGACTTTGGGTCCCGTTTATTCATTGTTTGGGTAGGATGTCATGTTCGCGCAGTTCTTTCTCGCACTCAGCGAGGAATATAAGTGTGTCTTCATGGGGCTGTCCCGCGAAGTCGGGCTTCTGTGGGTCTCTGCTGGTCCTGACCGGGCATGATTTGAGTGCATGTCCTGAGTTTAGGGGGTGGGGAGTGTTAGTATTTGGCTGCACGCCGACAGACTTTGTATCTGTAATCCATGCCTGGTTGGGTTATTTGTTCTTCAGGTCAGTCGATACATTGGTGGTGGAAGTTCTCAGGACAAATTATACATCTGACAATATATCCGCTGTGACCTGGACAGGTCACCCATTCCATGTCGAGTTCTGCATTCCTTGCACCGGAATTGCAATCCATCTGTGTCTAACGACGTCTGTCCAGCCCAGGCAGATGTAATGGAACGGGCACTGGCCGTGTGTGCACTCAATCCGGTAAATCCCTTCTCCCAGGCAACCCATTCTGGTGCACCATTCGTCGTGAGTGGCCGCCATGGTGCCTCAACCAGCTCATTCTCGATTATGTCTTTTCTGACGTACTTGTAGTCGTTTGAGCGCCACGGGGTGTTTACAGACTCCCTGAAGTCTGGCCTAGTTAAATTGGTTTCACTCGGCTAGTGGATGCTAGGCGTGTCCTGTAGGTGTGCGTCTTACTCTTTGCATAATACGGGGACTCTGCCCATATACAGCTTCAGCCTCATGGGCTGGCAGCTGGGTATGAAATCAGAGGTTTGGCTCGGACCACTCGGAGGGTGACTTTGCTTGGCTGGTATGGCAGCGGGTAGAGTTGGAACAGTAAGTCTATGGAGTATTGCAGCAGGGGGGAGGAGGAGAGGTGTGTGTGGTGAAGAGTTCAGGAGTTGGTAGATCTTCGGCACCACTATGGTGCAATGAGAGACAGAGGTAGGAGACATCTCAGGGTTGCCACAGGTCTGTAAATCAGGGAAATGTCAGGGAATTTTCCATTGGAAAAAAGGTGGCAACCCTTCTGTCAGTTGCTTGAAGACTGGTCACGAGCCTTGGGGCACTCCGCTATTTATACTCCTCTGGTGGCTTGCCCCGTCTTCATCTGGCATAGGGGTTGTTCTGGAGAGGGGGTAGCAGGTGCGAAGTGCGTGCCATAGATCCTTGGTGAGAGTCACGCCAGGCCGGCGTGGGATCCAGTTTCAAGCCTTGGTGCTAGAACTGTCATCTGGCGGCACTTGGTGAACCTTGACACCTGGCTTCGGTGGCTCAGCCGGTGAATAATAATTACAGCAGGGAGCGTCCACCCTCTTCCTTAGTAGATAAAACAATCTCTGGTGCCTCGCTGAGGGTGGCGGTCAATTCAAACTCCTTTGCAACTGCACCACGTTCATTCGTACTGATGATTAGAAGGTGATTAATAGAATCTGAGAAGGATGTCGTGCATCTTGAAAAAGAGGTCATGCGTCGAGCCTACTTTCCAGAGGATAGAAAGGCTTATGAGATCACTTTCCTGTCTGAATATGTGTGCATGTGTCAACAGAATTTCACCAAACTGGGTACACATATAGTACTTAGTGAAGATGCCTGACCTTTATAGTTTTTGACCACATCAGACACTTGTTTTCGAAGTGACGTATTTTAACATTTATGGTTACTGTATGGCTTACGGGAACCACAGTATTTACCGCATTGCAAGCCAACCTTTTTTTATCATTTTGAATTTTCCAAAATCACCCCTCGGCTTAGATCAGGACAGGCAAAATTACATACAGTTCCAACCAAGTATGTATAAAACAAGCTGATGAAATGGACAGTGTATATTTAGCAATACCGTTGCAGGTCTAATAATAATATAATAAAGTGTTCCGAATACATAAAAACGTGCAGTTTTTGTGTCACGCGCATCTCCTATAGCCTGGCTGGGTGTGACCTCTAACAAGGTCATAGCGGGTGGTGGCAGTCGCGGAGTATACATGACTATGGCACAGTGCCGTATCTACAATCTACCAGCCCCATTACCCATCTCCAGCTGTATTCATATCACAGAAATCTTATCTAAACTACCGCTGTTTAAAATGGTTTTATGATCCACTAATTTTCTGAGCAAATATTTATTTACTTGAAAATCTAAAACTAAAAGTTAGCCACAGAGAAGACAATTTCTAAAAAAGCAATTTTTATCAGATGCTGCTGCTGTTCTTCTAAACTCTTGACACATCTGCGCACCATACCGTCTTCACAAACAAAGTTTGAAAATGAGGGGCAGGACACAGAACAGAAGAAGCAAAGTGGGCGCCAGAAGGGAAGACAGACTAGGCAATTATTCCTGAGGGTTGGGGGGGGGGGGGGAGTTGATGTCTGTTTTGCAGCACCTGAATGTCTACATAAATAAACCATTCAAAGACTCTCTTAAAACGTTTTACATACACTGTGCTCTTTCCGAGAACCAATAAAAAAAAATATGATAATGAGGTACTCCTGTGTCATGTGTTATTAATTGTTACTCATTACAATTTTTTTACAGTAGTAGTGCTATTCTTACAAATTATTATTATTAAAATTAATAATTACTCATTATCATTACTTTTTTTTTACAGTTGTAGTGCTTTTCTTTCAAATTGATAGTACAACTAAAAAACCAAAAGCCACAGCAGTGTACATAATTTGTTGTAAGGTAACAATATAAATAAATAAAATTTTAAGTGACATCATTAGATGTAATGGTTAAGTACTTTGAGACATGATTTCATGGTGTAAACAACCTGAACTGCATTTCTTTATTCCCTTTCATTACGCATCAGCTTCCTGCCGCGCTCTCGCTCAATCACCAAATTTCATTATTTCCCTTTCCCTACTGCTGCTCTCTCCCTTCTACTTCTTCATCGCTCTCTTCCCCCCTAGTCTTCCCATTCCTTTCTCCTCCTAGCCCCGCCCAACTGTTCTGCGCACGACACTGCCAGCCACTCTCAAACCTCCAAGCTCCCCTACCCTCTCGTCATTTCTCTCCCACGCTCTCTCTTCACCTCTTCTCACCCCCCCCCCCCCCCCCCCCCTCCCCAAGTCAGTTCCAAAACCAGTGAGCGCTGAACAAAGCATTCTCATCCTCTTGTTGCTCCTAAACCCCCCCCCCCCCCCCCCCTCCAATTCATCCTCTTTTTCCACTTTGATAACATATCAATCTGTAACAAAAAGAGTTTTTTTTTTTTGTCCTCTCCCTACATTCACGTGCGTGGCATCTTTTCACCACTTCCGCCCCTTTCCTCCTCCCCCTTCTGCCTTCCTCATCCCTACCTATTCAGGTCCGTGGATGTGAAAAATTTGACACAAATAACTCACCACGTGCTCTCAGCTGATAGAGAGTGCGGAAGACGTTCAAAAGTCTTCTTGCATTCTGCATCGTGTAATTTTTTTCCCCCGAGGGTTTAAAAGTTAGGGGTCAGCTTGCATTCAGTGTTGGCTTAAAATGCGGTAAATACGGCATTCGCCCGATTTAAACAGAATTTTGTATACGGGCAGAGCATCACGTAAGCATTAAGTATGATATAGATATTGTTCTGAGCCCGCCATTTCGTAAGATAGCACCAAATGAAAAATAAAACTACATTATATCTCAAACTAGTAAACTAGTTCTCACCCAATTTCATATGTAAGTAATATCATAACAGGCCAAGTAAATGAAAGTAATTGAACTTGATTAGAATTTGGCAGAACAAGTAGTACTGTGGCAGATAATGTTAAATGGTATGTTTTAAGTACAACAGACACTAATTTTTAAAATGGTGGCTATACAGCCATTTTAGCTTGGAATGCTGTATCATTGAAACCATTTAATCAATTCAAACTTAACTTTGTTTGCTGACAGTAGATATTACAACTATCGACTATTTCTACAAGAAGCATATTTAGTCCATCAGTTTGTAAAATATTACCATAAGAATAAAGTTTTTATGCCATATCTCAGAGAACAATCAATGCATTCTTACAAAATTTGGTGAAGTTATACTGTGATAGGCCATATAAATATATGAATTCTTAAGTGTGACAAACACTTTCAAAATGGCAGCTATAAAATAATTTTGGCTTAGTGTGCTATAGCTGCGAATCCGTGTAATCAATTTCAACTTAATTTTGTATACTGGCAGTGTGCAATCATTGAATGTGCTAATATATAACTTTGTGTTCCTCAATTTATGAAGATCGTTACAGGAAAAATGTGGAGATTTTACGCCATAGCTCGGTGACCAATCAACCAATTTACACCAAATTCTTTACATGAGTACCGCTATGGTAGGCGTAAACTAACATGTTTTAGTGGCTCAGTAACTTATTTTCAAAATGATGGCCTTGTAAATATTTTAGGTTACAAAATTCTATCATTCAAAACATTAAACTGATTAAATTTGAAGTTGGTGTACCGGATCTGATCACCGTAATGCATTTAGTTGCATACTAGGTTATAGTACACAGTCTTCTGGGTTCGAGTCCTGGGTAAGACTAGTGTGTATTTGTAACTGTCTCACTCCTGTTGCATATGTTTCTCGTGTCATCTCTAACGATATTGCTTTAGACGAGACAAGTCCTACCTACCAACTCAACTTTTAATGACTTATTTAAAAATTAATTGCACCCCTTTTGAAGAAAGTAGGTTTATTTGTTATATGAGTAACATCTTGTTTCAATTGGCAGACGTCATCTTAAAAAAATGATACTCAAGAGGCTTATACTTGGCCTCTCCTTGTCTCCGAAATGTTAAAATCAAGTGGTGCAAGGATTTACTGACCATCGTAAGTCCATGTTCAATCGTCTCTGGCATAAAATCAAAAGGATTTTTGCATGAAGTAATAATTTAATTTAGTACTCAAATGTCTTCTGAATAAAATGTCACAGAATTGTATCTGCAACTTCATTGGTGCCAATCAGTTAACAAAATAGTAACACTGAAACCGCCTACTTTTTTTCTGAATAAGAATTAAATGTTTGGTGCCCTTTTGTGGAGAAATCTGACAGTATTTCAACAAAATATTAATGAACAGATGTCATCTGAATATGTAAAATAATACTATAAGCTGGTCACGTTGAAGTGAGCACTTTTGAGGCCATATTTACTTTTTTCTTTCAGCCATTTTTTATTCTTTAACCACATTTTTTAAAATAAATATTGTCATGTAAATAACAAACACAGTGTCCATATTCTGCTACACTCGGAAGTTAACATCTAAGGCTACAATAAAATATACTTGTAGACTATTATTCCAAATGAGATCGCTTTCAAAGGTGCTCACCTTACCGTGAACAGCATATACAGAAAGGTAGGCAACCTTTTCAGTCAATTAATTACAAAAACTGTAACATTGGACATTGTGTACTTATTTGAGAGTGCAAATAACATTTTTTTTATGGCTTCTTCTGGAAAAAAATAGAACATATTTCAATGAAACCATATTTTATATTAATGGAAGACATATACAATAAAATGATACTAAGAAGGTAATTGTGACTACTTTGTCCCCAGACATTACAACTTTAACTATTGGACATGGTCTAACTTTCTCAGAGTAAAAATTGTGTTGGTGGTGGTCGCTTGCTGGAAAATGTTAACATTTCAACATAATGTTAGTTTCAGTAAAACTCTGTTAAGACGTTTTTGAAGGAACTGAAAAAATAATGCTTATTACCCAGGAAAACCTCTTAAAAGGGTCAAGTTACACATGTGGGTATAGACAACGTTCAAAATTATTCAACTTATTTAGTAGGAAAGCTTCTTAAATGAAAACTTCTTAACAGGGTTTCACTGTATTAATAAACATGTTCTGAGCAAATTATGCCACAGAAGCATATCTACGACTTTCCTTGTCAACAAACATTACAAAAACTGTTTCATTGTGCACGCCGTACTTTTTTGGGTGTTGTTTGAAAACTAACCTGAAGCTTTGTTGTTTATACCACACACTAACACTACTTTCTGAAGCCCAGGTTACTGAATATCTGGTTTAAACGGACTGTATAAAGGCACTGAAGGTCACATTTGTGTTATGTCTGATGAATCCAGTAAAAGGGTAGATGATGGGGGTGTGGGGGGGGGGGGGAGGGGTAAAAGGTTGTAAGTGATGATGCGAGAATGTATCCCTCTCAAATCCATCAGACTGGCAGAAAGGTGAAAGTCACAATGGGAGGAAGACTTGCAGTGGTTTCACAGCCCAGAGTTGTATTTGTGAATCAATTTGTACGCTTCCATGTGGCTGCTGGCATGTCTAAAAAATATAAAAGGCTATAATAATTTATCAACAGACAGTTATCAAAACCCAAGATAAAGCCAAGTCCAGATAACATACGCAAAGTGAGAAAACAAAGGAATGAGAGCATGACAGGAAATCTACTGATGATAGTCATATTGCGCGTGGAAACATTTCGGTCACTTGAGGGGTGGAGGGTGGACGTAGTTAATGTTTTGGCTAGTGTTCCTAGGGAGGTGATATCTATTTTTAGATGAGCTGGCACGGCCCATACAGGGTTCACCAAGAGAAACGCAATGCACTGCAACCAAAGAATTACAACATATTTACTTTTCTGCAGATTTTCCTTTCTTTTTTTTTCACCCAAATTTATTATGGTATCTCAGAAATGAGTAGTTATTACAGTTACTTTAAATAAGGTCAATATAGAAAGGTTCTACTTTATATGTTGCAGTTTTTAAGTGCTTTGTTTGGGTAGTAATGCAGTTCATCATTTATTATGACAAAACTAATTTATTTATTTTTAGATTTTTTTATTATTATGTACTGTGTAGAACATAGTTTTTTTGTTTATTTACGTAAAGTCTGAAAGTAATGCATTTTATTTATTATGTAATTTGTTAATTATGATCTTTGACAAAAATTATACTGTTTTGGATTGGATTAATTGATCGTCATCTTTGGTAACCTCTATACAGCATAAATTCTTCCAACAAACTCAACATTTTGGTTCCAATAAGTATATACATCAGAACCTGACTGATACAGCCCCTCACATTTTCTGAGAATAGAATCGTTAGTTAGGGATGGTTACAATAGACCTGTTGGGAAATTTTTGGCCCATTTTGACCCACCGACTCCTATACCTATACATTAAAATTTTCAATTTCTAGTATGATAGCCATATTCGATTGTCTGGCATGAAAATAACAAGTTTTTTAAAAATAAATATAATTTTTTTAAGAGGCATAATGGACAAGCCTGTGTTGCCACAACAGAGCCTAAACAGTACAATTTGTAACTTTTAGTGAATGTGTGTCGTACACAAATAATTTTACACGTCATCGAAGTGATTAATGCAATAAATTCAATAATACAAAATTTGCTTGCTGCAATCATAATACAAATGCTTTGATTAAATTGATAAGATAATAAAAGGCAACAAACTCTTAAAAATATACAATGTATTGCCGAAAAATTCACAACTGAGGGGCAGTTGTATTAAACCTAGAAAATGCTCTCATTTGAATAAAACCAATTAAAAAATAATTAAAAATGCAACGTAATGAGGGGCTGTCGTAAGGATCCTAGCAAAAGCCCTCATTACTAAAATTTACACTGAATAATAAAATGGGCCCTGAGCAAATAGCAAACAAATTAAAATAAGTGGTTTAAAAATGCACCCAATAATACGTAGCAGATTGGCCATCTGGGTATTTTTAAAAACAAGCAAACTGCTGACTAGAAATGGACTGCCAAATGTCACAAAAACAATACATTAAAGAAGAAAATGATACTGTCATGAAGGTAGGTAGATAATTGGGTGTAACGTATCGTCGACAGCGAGATCATTAGAGACGGGATACTGCCATGAAGCGGCTTTAGTTGCACCAAAGGGAATTTTGAAAGGCTACCATACCAGAATTTAGGAGGGAAAAACCTACTAAACAACAGCACAACCCGAAACACCATAAAACTACGCCACTATTAATTTAAAAACTATGAACACATTTAAAATAGCCAACTGCAGTCGTATACTCTCATGATTCACTGTTCCACAGCAAAATGTTCAATGAAGTAATCAGTCAGCTGCATCGAAGTAGCTAGTAATGGTGCTAGGAAGTAGAAGTCGAGAAGTGAGCTCCCAGTTACATTAAGCAGGCAGAGCTAGCAGACAGAAACAAAATGTGCCAGAACAAAATGTGCATGCGTGGGGGGAGAGGGAAGCCAAGCATGCACACTTGCTTGCCGACGAACATAAACGCAGTTGGTGCCACTAAGTATAGTGCGCAACATGCCAGTGGCGCAATTGGAAAGTCCCTTTTCATTGACTTCAACTGAGCATGCAGCATCATTTCCTGCAGCATTATAGTACACTGATATCATGGGTCCTGTGTTTTATGAATGCCTTTACACTCGTGGAAGCTGACAACTTGACCATTAGATATAATGAAGCACATCTGACAGCTGCATTTTATATGTAGCTATTGTTCACATAACATTGGAAGTGATGCGCAACGTCTTTTCAACTAATCTAAATTGACTTCTACTCATCAGTGTGGACCACTTTGCCGCACCCCAACGGAGTTTAATTGGCAGTACAATCTTCTGGATGCCAAGAACTTGTACTGTTTACCCAACGGTAAAAGAAGAACGCTCATATCTTAAAGAAATTGTACTGTTTACCATTCGAGCCACCGAGATGATGCTTCAAAGTCGCCTAGTACTAGAGTACGCCGAGGGATTGCACCAGTAGTATCAACCGCCAAGACATGCAGCAGCTGGAACTCGTAGTGTTAGAACATTACCAAGTAAACATCAAGCCCATCAAGGGACAGCAGGAGACCGGAAGTATTTTTAACCGTTTTTTCAAACTCAGCATAGGACTGCTAGTTTCTCCTCTAGAAAACTCGTACGTCAGAAACACCCACACATTAGACGTCCACCTTTCTATGCACCCTAGTGTATAGAACAGTAGAGCCACGACCACTAGAAACTTATCCTCTTAGGACTGGACGACAATCAGTCCAGGTTCTTCTTTGCCCACTGCACTTCTGGTGCCGGAGGGAGTATTTTCCCGGGTCTGACCCTTTGGGGAACTCGCCTAAGTATTGTGATTGTTATCCATTATGAAACATGATGCTCCGTATCCGCCGCACTTCGGGTGCCGGATGCTGGGATAGAGGGCAGCAATTATGGTGCATGGAAGTACATCTAGATAAGGGCGAATGTCACCTGGTCCACTTCCGCGGGACTGGTATTAGAGAATATCTACCTCATGCCCTACTCCTATATGAGTGGTAATGGTAAGAGGGTGGAAAAGGCTGTTACCACCTCTAAATGCCAACAAGAGCTTTCCCCAACGCAACTGTACCCGGGAGAAAGCTCAAGTAGCCCACCAGCTTTGTTCGAGCCACCCACCAAGACTGACGGAGAAATCCACCCTATAGTCCAGGCCTTCTTCTGGGGTAAGGAATTCCCATACAGCATTGCCAACCCCTGGATCCAAGGACACCAGCTCACTGAAACCACCAGGCCAACCAGCAGTGGCGACATCAATCTGCGCACCAGGCCCTGGTGCCAGCCCAAGTGCATCATTTACCCAGGTATACAAGTGAAAGTGGTTCCACCCAGTTGTAAGGTTGTGCTTGTCATCCCCGACAGAAAGCCACAAGACTAGTCTTCTACGCTAGTTGGGCTCCTGTTCCGCTCTGCAACTAGAGTTCAAATTACCCCGGTGTGTCTGCCCTCGTACCCACCAAAACACTTGGGCCACGACGTGCCTCCTATCCCATAGGACATAACACGTCGAGACGTTTTCTGGTGCCCAACATGGGCTCTTGTGCCTTAATTAACCAGAGTAATGGAACAGGACTAGGCTAGTGCGACCCCAAGCCTAAGTGACCTAGCCAGGAACCGATTGCCAACCAACCAGACTTCAGGGAGTCTTAACACCCCGTGGCGCTCTGAAACCTAGCAATTGTGTCAGACACAGTCGTGAACGAACCCGGGCAAGCTGAAGTAAATATGGCTGATGCCATAGCTGAACGTTGCCACAAACCCAATTGTCCTGGCACAGGGACATATCGTATAGATTGCGCCCATTGCCAACTAACTTTCATTACATCTGCCTAGGGTGGGCCGAAGAAATTAGATACACAGACAGGCTGGAATTGTGCAAGGAGTGCCGCACTAGACAGACAGCTTATTGCAACTAGATAACATGCACAGGACATGGATCAACATAGTCCGTTGCATTCTATGTTTGAAACACTACCACCTTAGTTGAATTGGGTGGCCAGAAGAGATGGTTACCAGGCCCGGTCTAGTATACTGTTGTGAGGTGTCAGAGCCGCCGAATACCATCCACACAATCCTGGGCCAGCTACTACTACCAGCATCACCCTGTGCACAGGGGAACCCCAAATCTCTGAATTTGTGTGATGTCCACATGATGACCCACTTGTGTTCACAGCTGACTGCAAAAAGAATTTTGCAACAATGAAATTTTGCCAAAAGAATGGGTGAGCATAGCACAACAAAAACTGAGGCAAAGCCCTTGAATAATGGAACAAGCACGGCGAGTTCATCACTGATGGGAACAACTGAGTAGCAGCCTCGCCCCATCTGAACGCCACTGAACAGAAATACCATATTAATGAACAAGAATATTTCGCCGTGATCTGAGTGATCAGAAAATTCTGATACCACCTAGAAGGAAGACATTTCATACTCTGCACCTACAGTAAAAGGCTCTCCAATGGCTACGCAAGTGGAGAAATGCCAAAGCCAAGTTAGGGCCTTGGGAAATGTTCCTAAACAAATTTGTCTTTGAAGTGCAGCACTGCCAGGCAAAACCAATTACCTGCCCAACCTTGATCCTGTCAGCTGTACCTCAACGAGGACACCAAAGAAGATGAGGAATGGGAGAGAACGACCCCCCCCCCCCCTCCTGGCTCCTACTACCAGAATCCCCGAAGAGCACCTCTTGACTCCTCCAGGTGAAACTCAGCCGATACCAAATAAGTTACCATCAGCAGAAGGACCCAGATATCCAGCATCTCCTGTAGGACATGCCCCAGAGTCCCTCCAAGACATTAAAGAATGATACGTGTGGAACGGGGATAAGACAGGACATATGGCAGTACGCAAACAACTGCGAGGTGTGCTGTCACGGTAAGGCTTTTTCCCTTACCACAGCCAACAGGATAACCCCGTCTACCTCACACCACCTGGACCCACTTGGCAGCTGACCTAATGGGGCCTTACCCAAGAAGCATCAAAGGTAATAGATACTTGTTAGTGGTAATAGGCCAGCTTTCCCACTGGGTAGAAGCATTTCCTCCGTCTACCTAGCCAGGAAACTCAGAAAATTATACGGAAATTTGTGACAGAGATATTTCCCCGTTGGAGGTACCCACAGGCCATATTAACAGATAATGGCACCAAATTTACCAACCACAAGTGGCAGACTGCATACAATTCATGGGGGTAGAGGCATGGAACCCCCCCCCCCCCCCCCCCCCCCTACTTCCACCGCCTTCCAATAACACCCACACTGAGCAGAAAAATCTAAAGCTAAAGAAGAGTCTTCGTCTCAGTGTGGGAGAAGACCACTGCCATTGGGACAAGCACCTGCCTAATGTTCTCTTCACCCTCAGGAGGAGAACCAATGAAGCAGTGGACACCAGCCCCAGCCAGCTCATTCTGGGATGAAATCTCCGCCACCAGGTGACTGGCAGTGAGGACAAGCTCCCACAGAGATGCCGCAACTCGAGGATGTCAGACTGGCTACCCTAGCTCGGACCACAAGGGCGTGTTACACCCAAGACCAGTACATTAATAGAAAATACCCGCATCCCAGTACCGGGGGAGAAGCTTCGGGATGGGTGAGGCCTTTGTTCTCCGCAGCTACCCGCTTAGCGAGGCCAGAGGAAAGTTCAGTGCGGGCCTCGCTGACAAATGGGAAGGACCATACACGATTGTGGGACACCAAAAGAATGTATACTAGACAGAGGACAAATCCGCAAAGTATCCCAGAACCCAGAAACAAGCTTGGATGCTGAGAAGTTTCCAACCCACCCTGACAAGGGTTGAACGACCAACACCTTATGGAGCAATGTCTGTCAGGACATTTCCCGCAACCCAAACGAACTTTGTATGCAAGATGGCCATCAAGCACGGCCGCATGACCCCTGTAACCCAGTCCCATCCAGGCGAAGGATGAACCCAACAGAGCCGACGAGGCAGGGCTGCCCGAAGAGCCCCTGCCTCAGTTGTTGAAGCCAACGACATCCACCCAGGAGGATGTGGGTACGACCCGAGCCTTGATACTGGACAACAGCGAGGTCGCTGCTATATCATCTTCCACTCAGGAGGAGGTGCCCATCCATGCCGATGAGACAGGGGTGCCCAAAGAGCCCCTACCTCAGTCTGCAACTGACCATGTCCACCCAGGACGACGTGGCTACCCATCGAGCCTCGACAATAGGACGTGGGCGAGACCACAATAACACTACCTTCAGTACGGGAGGGCGAGCCCAGCAGGGGGCAGAGAGAGAGTACAGGATTACCTGCCTCTGACGGCTACCCCAATGCTGCCCCTCCAGGAGGAGGGGACACCCAGCTGGCCGCTGCCAAGCACGACTCTCAGCAGCCCAGCACCCGACCCACGACCAGCTGGACGAGAGAGGTACCGCCCAGAACCGCCTCTCAAGGTCAGCCAAGGAGGTACTGAGAGTCGCCATGGCAAAGTCGAAATTTATGTGGCCATACCCACAGCATGCAACCTTAAGAAGTAAGTAAGGTTGCCCATGCAAACTAAATCAGTCTACCGGCACATCCCTAGGCAAGTGGCACCCACCGAGACGTCGGCCAAGATTATTTTCAGTTTTAAGTTGGACATCACGCCACCTCCTACGTGTGATAGAAGCCAGCCAAGCAGCCAGCGTTGCGCCTGAGCTCATGCAGCCGATGCAACCGTGCATAGGAGGGAAGCCTACTTCCAGTGCAGCCCGAGATATGGTACCGGAGTACGGCTAGCTCCAGCCACCCCCAAGAGCAGGTGGATATATGTCCCTGCACTACCACAGAATGGCAATTCATTCTACGCAGCTCGCTCCACCACTTCGTGTACTGGAGCTCTCTGCAGACACAGACATCCTCACGTATGGCCACCGCTATCTACAGACATATTCGAGACCTTCACCAGCAACCCCACAAGAAGAAGTTTTCATCCCCTTTAACACTCACTTCCCTTATGGACAACGTTGTTGAGTTATTTAGGGTCAGTTCTTATTATAGCTACCTAGCCGCGTCTGTTCTTGTCTAGTTTAGACCCAGGGTCCCTTCACAGTTTCTTGTTGGGTATGAGTTAGTACGGCCACCATATCTATTCCTCACAGAAATAAACACGTTTTTTTTTTATCTAACCTCCAAGCACTTATTTTTAAGGTGACTGTAACTTTAACTCCAGCAAACATCAGCCCACCATGGAAAAGCCGAAGACCATGTCATTAAAACCCATTTGCTGAACTTAAGAGTAGGACTGTGGACTCCCTTAACCGGATGCACTTATGTCTCAGACACATTAGAGAGCCGTCCATCTGCGGAGCAGGTACGCCAAGGTACCTGCTGCACATGTATGGTAGTCACAACCACTAAGAACTCAATCCACAAGGCAGCTAGTCAGCCAGCCCAGCCCAGCCCAACCAATTCACTCCATCCACCATGCTGTTACTGTTTCTGGAAGAAGTGATAAGACTGGTTCAGGAGGTTTGAGCCCCTGTAGGCCACACCCACGTTGCTGTCAGACATCCAGAGTAGCGCACCATCTAATCACAGTGCTGTTTGTCGCTGGTTGGAGTACTCTGGTACAACTGATTTACTTGGCCATGACTGGCTTTACACCTAGCTAAGGATCCTCGTCGCCTGCTCTTCCATAGCGTGGCTTGACTTTAGTACCTTCCTTTATGCCATACACCCATAGGAGTGGTGCAAAGTGGTGAGCTAGGAAGGCAGCTACTGCCTCCGAGTCCAACTTGGGCTGTAACCCATCGCCAACTGACCTCTGCAGTCTAACCCCCCAGGAATGATCTCAAGCTGCCTGACAGCTGGAGAGACCTCACGTCCCAGTCCTTCCACGCTCCCCATTTCAGCCAACCTACAAGACCGCCGGCGAGCCGCTTCCAGTCATCGTTTACTTCCGCCAGCGACTCCATTTACCACTGGGTATATCAAACCCATGGTTTCAACCCAGCAGGACCAGCAGCCCTCCACGGGCTCCTCCCAGCGCTGCCAGCCAAAGCACCACCTTCATCCAAGGACTGGGCACGAGTACCATCTTGCACCAGCAGCAAGAGCGGCAGTCACGAGCTACCCCAGACTACACCCACTCAGGTAAACAGTGGTTGTGTGTAAACCATTGTTCTGAAGGGCAGTTAAGCCCACGCCAGTCTTTGTGCTGTGTCGCCAAGCTACGTTCCCCATTTTATACATCAACTGGGGTCCGGTTGGCAGCCAGTAAAGGCAAACCCAATAGATAGCCAGTGTCTGGCACAGTAAAAGTTTGCCCAACCATGATATCATCATTATGCTTCAATTTTATTCCACATATTTAACTAACTGCATCTTAAATCCAGCTGTATAACTATTATGTATTTTCCCCATGTTCTTACTCAAAAATCCATTACATGTGTTCAGTACAAGCGCTACACTAAACAGTGTGACCTTGACACACAAAGTCATCATTCGCTGGCCATAAAAATCAATACCTGGGCGAGTCCATTGTCTCCTGACTCGAGGAGTGGAGGGTTGACAGTTTTTGCCGTGGGTGTTGTACAGAAATAAAAGTTATTTTTAATTTCTGTTGTTTAAAAGTAGAGTGGGTGTTATACACGGGTAGGTGTCACACATGCGTTAATACAGTAGTATGTGGGGTGTGTTAGTAGGTTGTAATGAAGAGATAACAACTGAGAAGTATGTACATGTATTGGTGAGTGGTTCTCTGGTTGGTGTTGCATGTCCACTCACCTTCTGAGCTCCACAACTAACAGTAATATGACTCCAGCGCCCAGAAGCATCAGCGCCACGGCATTCACGACCGGTTTGACCATGCCCAGAGCTGTGAAGACAGTGCCCCCGGCTATGGCAGCTGCACTGAACTTCCTCCTGCAAGAAGATAAGAGCTCTGACCTTACGTGCAGTATTGTCTTGCTGCATGTATCAATAGGACTACCATTTTACGGCTGGAAAGTCTGTTGCAAGGTTCAGTGCAGGGCCTTTTAAGAATTATCGTGTTTATTTCACACATATTTTGAAAGAAGCAGTTTTGAGCACTCTAAAATGGTGATTCTAATGTACGCAATGTCTTGAAAAGCATTCAACAGACCCCATATAAAGTGTGTGTTCTTTTTTTAGATGAGCACACTGCAATGCAGTTCAAGCATCAGTTAGGCAATTGTTAAAAATATATATTTATGTTTGCAACAGGAATATTATGTAAAGAAAAAAAAGGAAATAATTATTATAATGAGGCATAGTATTGTTTACTTAGTTTTTCTAAAATATTAATATAATTTGACATTCAAGTTGGAACATCCCTTTTCAGATGGAAATTATAGTTACTGGACTCAAAAATGTTTCTGAAATTATAATTGTCAGGCAATAAGAAAACAAGTTTAACTTTTGGAGATTTATGTATGTCTGATTTGTTCATCTCATTAAGAAGCTGAAAAGCTAGGCGTCCTTCACCTCTCGCCATGCACAAGGTGTGGGAAGAACCTCCTGGGGTAGAACATGCAGACAGCGATGGTGAGTAGCCAGAGGATGGACAGCTCATCTAAAAGCTGGCCCAGGAAGCTGAGGGTGGCATGGAAGTAGGCAGAGCTCAGTCCCACCACCACAAACAGTGCCCACAGCAGGTATACGCCGGCGTGCACCTTGATGGCATAGGAGCGGAACAGCGCCACCAGCACTGGTGGCACCACAAGGAACACCAGGTTGCTCACCTACGCAGCAGCCACCACCACGTACTTTCACATGAGAAACTTCATGCCACGGATCATAATTAAGCCAGCATTCACATGATACAATGTGTATACTACATGAAATTCAAGCAAGATGCAAGTGATCTGTGAGTAATTATAATGCAAGGTAGATTGTGTCATTTTTTGTGCAAGGCCATGCAAGTTGTCCTGATAATAGGTGAAATTAGTAGGGGGGTTTTTTTAAATTTTATTTTATTTAAATAAAGGTTGGGGATGAATTCGATCAACAAACTTTGTGAGGTGATTCTTTATGCAAAATCAAGTGGCAAATATATAGGACACTTTGTAACCAAACTAAATATTAAGGGTGAAATAAGACCCCAAAAAATTAGATTTTGGAATATATTTTTTTTGCGAAATATTGAAAATCATGTGAGATTAAAGTACAATACATGGAACATTGTTTTATGTTATCGGGATCTTCAAACTAATAGCAAACTCACATTGAAAACCCTCCCCGTTATGAAAATAACTGGGGTGGCCACCCTCTTATTGCCAGCAACTTTGTTACAGTCGGGAATTATGAAAGTTTGATGCTGCTTTATTCAGCATTATCACCTACAAAACAGAAATGGTCCCCTTGTTGCAACTGCCTAGGACCCACCATTTTCGTGTGAAACGTTCACAAAGATTCCATTAGATTCTGCTGCAGCGATACAGCACCTTGTATGCAGGCAATACTACCTGCATGCGTGTATGGCCACTGCACAGCCGATTGTGGCGGACAATGTTAACACACACTGTAAACAATGCATACCATACATTAATAAGCATACGTAACTGTTTATTTGTTGCAACAGTCTGTGTATGATTCCATGCAGGACATAAAAGATATTGGTATTGCCTACGCACCTGGAACTGTATCACTGCTGCTGTGTACTGTGCTGGGTTTTGAACATTAAAACATTTGGTGCTACAGCGTAGAGCAATGTTGTTATAATGCATCACAGGGATCAGATAGGCATGTGTGAAGGTCTTTTTTTAAATGGGAAGTGAAGCTTATATAGTGCCAAGGATTTTCAAAGAAAAATTGAAATCGAAGGATTAAAAAATATGTATTACTTTATAGTAGGCTAAAGTTTTCAAGTTTATTTAACTCATTTGTAATCTTACTGCCAAAAAATGTATGTGTACTAGACACTGAGCAATAGAATAAAACATATCCTAATCTTGTACTGTTGAAAAACTAAAATATCAAAATCTGCAAGAAAGTAGTACAGTAATCATAATACATTTAGATACCTACAAACTTGATAAATACTACCATACTCAATATATCCAGTCCCATGTGGCACTACCACCGCACAGTGATTTCATTGGGTGGCTATCAGCATCTGGCCTCTTCACGCGTAATATTCGTTTCCATCTTGCAGCTGTCTCATGCTTTCATCAATGTATTGAAATTCTATACTCTTGAATGTGTTTGCAGGAATAAAGCACTATAATTTCCCTGGAATTACCAAAAAAAAAAGTATGTGCTCGTAACACGGGGCCATGTGGTATGTGAATAAAAGTGATGATAGTGCACAGCCACAGCAATATAACGTTTAGGGCTACATACCTATTTCTTCGGCTGCAAAAAAAAATTAATCTTTCGGTAAATGCTTCAGTGAAAATAAATGTGTGCGTAATGATTTTTCTTAATAATTCTGGTTTTTATTGAATTCTGAACAAGTTATTCTACAACGTACCACTGATGGGATCTAATTATCATTAATATGCCGCCGGAGAAATGGCAAACATTCATAAAAACTATTAGCTATCATACAGAATTATCTAAATATCCATGTATGTGTGCATGCCGTGGGTCCTACAGATTATTCTCAAAAACTACAAACTTTGTTTGAAAAAAAACTTTTTTCACTGTGGCTCTCATTTTAAGTTACAGGTGCATTTCATTACATGGCCAGACATAAATTATTTATAGTGAAGAATAAGACAATGTTTATGTTTGTCAAATCGGTGGAAAATTATCTGCAATTCTTACATCAGCAGAGGTGCCAGTTCTGTCGACATTGGCCCATTCAGCAGAAGCACATTCAAATCAGCACTGATCTACATTCACACGAAACAGCAATGCAAATTATTCAAAATGTTTGCATATGATTGAAGCGTGGCCGGTTAGCTGAATAGTCACGACAGTCGAGGATTCTGTCCGCTAGACCAAAAACGGGATGAATGCGTATGCACGGAGATACAAATAATACCACAACCGGAGCAGTCGATACTGACTCGTGCCTGAGGTGGGCGGCGTGGTCCCGTTCCGCCTGCCTTTCCGGTGTAGGTTGAGGGAGTGCACTCAACAGTCTGGCGGCAAGGAGCGCTGCGTGCCACTCCCTACACTTTCGGCCGGGCCTCTGGCTGAAAGGCATAAAGTCTCTGCTCACAGGTTACTGGGTGCACCTTGATGCGAACAAACTAAATACAAGTTATAGTGTAAGTCCGGGTTTGGCTTGCTGACCAGGCTCTGTAAAGTCTCCACTGATCCTTCACGCTAGGCGGGCTGATCAGAGACGTGGAGTCGTTTGGGTCAAGAGTGCCGCCACTGGATGTGCGTCCACACACGAATGGATGGCAGGTCTCAAGCCACAGTTTATCCCGGCACTGGAAGCAGTGCTGTGGAATAAGACAATAACTTGATACTGTCGCCCCCCTCTAGGTGAAGGTGTTCCTAGTGGTTGTGGCTCCTCCGTTCCTCTCCGCCGGCACTGGAAGCAATTCTGTGGTAGTTTGGAAAGCAACAAATGGTCGTCTAATGGGTGTGTGAAAATATGATGGACCCCTGAAGGGCGCCTGTGGCTGAAGGTAATTCAATAGTTATAAATTCCCCAGTCCTTGTCAAAGGTGTACATAGCAACCCGTATCTAGCACGCACACAGACAGATACTCTAAGAAATAAAAGCTGAGAGGTAGGAAACAACAGTATACTTATTGAAGTCTCAATAAACATGCAACGCGTGTTACCTCCTACCAGGCAATTGAGTGCTGAAGGTAACTACGCTGGCCAGGTGTAGGTGACCTGGTTCTAATGGTGAATGGGAATGAATTAGCTCAACGAGAAAATATATAATACTTCTAAACTGTCTAATAATGATGTATTGAGGAGACAAAGTGAATATAACGTGTTGGTAAGCATGTTCGCTGGTTGTCTGGTTGATTGGTCATTCACTGTGAAGTAGCTACAACGGGCGTACTCAATGCTTCGAAGATCTCGGGCAGTCCCAGCACTGGCAGCAGTGCTGTGGGATAACGCAAGGATGGAACAAGAATGACTCTCGAGCTTGGCAGCATCCTGACTCATATAGTGGAAGCTTGTAAGCTGCGGGGTGCGGGGGAGGTGTGACATCCTCCTGCCCTGGTTGGTGTGGGAATACTCTGGTCAGCGTTTTTGCTTCGTGCCTCGTCTGTGGAGCTCGACTTTGCCCGAGGTCTGGGCAGCTTGTAAGCTCTCAGTCAGCGCGGAGTAGGGAAGTTGGCATGCCTGCCGGGTTGCGTATACTCCAGGTGAGACAATACGTGTATAGAAACCTGCTCCCTGTAGGGTAGGCAACGTGTCACGTCTGTAGTGGTGGAAGAGGTACTCTTGGCGATGAGTCGTAATCATATTAGATTAGATCAAACAACACGCGTCAATTCGCACCCCCTCAGTTGCTATGAAGACTCATCATGGAAAAGATAGTGGAGAAAGGTGTAGGCCCCCTCTCTGGAAGGTCTAGAATGTCTGGGTAGGCGTTGGTAAACATAAAGAAGTAGATAGCACGAAAAAAAAATTTTGTAGACAGGTAGGCGAGACCCTTAAGTGTAGGGTGCTTGACCATTGTATCGGCGCATGTTCTGTCATCCGGCCGGCGAAGCGGCACATCTGTAATGGCGGCCGGCTGGCGACCTTGATTCTCTGTCTCTTTTGGGTGGCGTCCTCTACCCCTCGACGTGGTTATTGGGCTTTGCTGATGCAGCGAGAGTGTGTATTCCCCTCGTGTTGCAAAGATTACAGGTCAGGAAGCCGTGTGTGTCGGGTGTCCCACAGGCCTAAATTTCATATTTGTGCCGTTAACAAAAACCAGTGTAGCACTGGTGGATATTACATTGGAATCGTATATAACAATCTGACAAAAAATTATATAAAATAATGCACGTCAACACGAGGGGATTAAAGTAAGAATAATTATAATATGTAAAAGCCTTACTCGCGGAAGGTGAAGAAATGCCACTACTGTCCTGCAGCTTGCTGCAGTAAGAAAAAGGAAAATCTTTTCAGGGAACATTTGTGTCTTTCAGCAAGCTAAATAGTTACGTGTGACAGATGGCGAGGTGGCCAACCACAGGCCCTTCAATACCTGGGTTGACTGGCTAAATGAATACAAAGTGAGTACACTACATGTATGACTATCGTGGCAAATTTTGTGCACGTTGGTTACTGACTACAATACACATAAACACTCAAATTTTTAAGTTAAAGATATCTTGCACCAGGTTTGGGGAGCTTTAATGTATAGATTCTTTGGTTGATACTGAGAAGGTGCACAAGATATTGCAAACATAAGCACATATAAGCATACACATAAAAATACTCTCCTACAAAATGGCACTCTTTCTTGTAGGCGATCTTCACATATACTCTTTCAAAATGTATTATAATATTAAAGTGTGTGCCTACACATCAAATCAGATTTAATGCTGAAAAGCATAATAAAAAAACTAACCTAGCTAGCCCTTGCGGGAGTCCATATTATATTGTAGGTATAACAGCTAGTATCTTCGTTGGAATGTTCAAGGTAAGTTCATAAGGAATGTTCACTTTTGTCCGTGCTGGAAACACACACGACAGCATTCTTCGTGAAGCGATCTTCACATAAACACTTTAAAAACGTATTGTGACATTTATAGGTTTACCTACACATCAAGTCAGATTTAAGGATGATCATTATAAAAATACAAAAAGCTAAAATGTCATTGTAATGTTGAAGTCTTTGTCTTCAACTTAATCACTGGCACTGTGGTGAGCGCCCATTCATAATGCTACCTACTTAAGTGCGCTGTCGGCTACTGAAACACTTGAACCGTGAGGTGTAAAATGTCTATAAAAAGTTATTGACGTACAGCTTTTAACAGTTGTATTAAAAAAATTAATTATCATAGTTGAGTGACTAATTACTGGTGCATTTACCTTGTTGGTTCTTTCTACTGGAACTGTACTGGATACTTTCGAATTTTAATTTAGCCTAAATGTGATTGTTCGTCTTACGTCACTGTCTTTGATTTGCGGCTAAATGAAATGTGGTGCACGTGATTGGTCTATAACGAGTCCTTTGGCCACGTGCACTTATTAGTGGTTTACAGTTACTACACTTTTTTTTTAAATTCGCCTACTTACTGGCGATCTTTGGTTTCACTTTTCACCCCCCCCCCCCCCCCCCCGGACAAAGGGCAGTGTGCAGAAGGTATGGCCACATATACCTAGTTGTGGGTCTCCATGGCGATTCCTGGTACCGGCCAGGCGTGTGGGCAGCTTTGTCGGTATGTGGGGGCATCAGGCGTCGTGGAGCAGTCTGGGGCATCATGGCTTCTGCTTCTGAAACAACAAAGTGGGAGGGCACTCATTCAAGAGACGTTGAGACTGCGGGGGAGTGTCAAGCCTTCCACCCCGACTGCACGGGTTCCTACCCGTAGGACAGGATGTTTCTCTGACGGGTTAGTGCGGGAGAGAAAGATCTCCACCCCGACTACGGGCAGCACAGCTCGTCGTGGTACCAGGTCGTGGGCACATCGACGGTCTCGGTGGCCAGGTCCTGGGGCGAGGCAGTGGAAGGGAGATTCACCTCGACCTCCACTGCGGGTGATGTGCCTGTTGAGGAGTAGTGGGTGGCATCGATGTTCTCAGCGGAAGTTGCCTCTCGCGTAGCAAGATGGTGGGGCGGAGCACTTCCAATGTGGCAGCTCGACGTCCGGGTCTGCGGGTATTCCTGCATCGCAGAACCTGGGGACAGAGGGACGGAGCATGTCTGTTGCAGCTCGACGCCCTGGGTAGCAGAGTTTCCTGTGTAACAGGTGGCTGGGACGGAACACTCTTGTTCGAGCTCGACGTCCAGGGTGGCGGGAGTTCCTGCGTGATAGGTTCTTGAGGCGGAGCACTTCTGGCCTGGCAACTTGATGTCCCGATGAGCGGGTCTTCCTGCGTGGCAGGTTGTTCCTGGGATGGAGCACTCTTGTACGAGCCCGACATCCAGGATGGCGGGAGTTCCTATGTGGCAGGTACTTGAGGCAGAGCACTTCCGGCGTGGCAGCTCGACATCCTGATAGGCGGGTGTTCCTGCGTGGCAGGTTCTTCCTCATCGGAGCCAGAGTTCGACTTCGTTAAAGCAGGTACTGCCTTGACTTCTGGCTTCGGAGTTGTACTGGGTGGTGACATAGGCGCTGGTGCAATTCCTACCCCTCTTGCCAAAGGGGCCTCTGATCATTCGCTAATTCGGCTTGATTGGCGGGTGTTTGATGGGGTTCTCTGTCGTGTGGACTCCGCCATGAAACTACGGAGCAGCCAGAGGGTGCTGTGCCGCATTTGGCTGTGATTTTCTCAGCATAGCTGCATGGCGTCGAGGGCATTGATCTGATGGAAAATGTACCTTGGCGTCGTTCTTCCTCGGGCTTTCATGAGGCGATCCTTCGGCGTCGTCGTCCCCAAGTGTCTGCAAGTTCCCTAGGTAGGGTTGTATCTGGCCTCGGGTAGCCTTCTGTATTCGTCCTCGTATATCTTCGGCCCAGTAGACGTCTCGCTTGCCTACTATACGGTATGGTCCCTCCCACTTGTGAGCAAGTCCAGCATTGGATTGGTTGCTGGCTTTGCTTAGAGTTTGACTTTGCAGAAGGACGGCTTCCCCTAGGTAAAATTTTCTTACCCCAGTTTTCGGTTGGGGGTATTTCTTGAGAATATATGCAGTTTGGGTTTGCTGGGCATGTGTGATGCGGGCCAAGGCAGCTAGCTGGATGTCCTCGGGTTGAGGCATGTCGGTTGGCTCGCTTTCCCACTGCCATTCGCCTGGTCGGCGTAATGTTTGACCCAGGAGTAGGATACTCGGACTGGTATCGATGGCTTCATTCGTGTGACGTCGAAGGGAAATCTTTACAGTGGGGATGTGTTTATCCCAATGTTTGTGATCGTTACCCACACTGTTATGAGACACTTCTTGATTTCCTGGTTGCTCCATTCAGTGGGGTTGGCTTGTGGATGGAAGGGAGGGGTAGTCCAGGTTTCTACCCCCCACTCTTGAAAGGCTGTTTGCCATTGAGGTGTCGTAAACTGGGTGCCATTGTCTGTCAGTATGGCTTTTGGATAACCCCATAGCGCGAAAATCTCCGCCTCCATTTTCCACATGATTGGGGTGGTTTCTTGGTACCCACCTTGAAAATTGATCTGTTACCATGAGTACGTAGCTGTTTCCTTTCGTGCTACGTGGATACAGGCCCATCAGATCGGCGGCGATGTGGGTCCAGGCCGTCTTGGGTCTCCATGGTTTTGCAGTAGGAGGGGTAACCGGGTAGGCTTTGCCGCAGCAGCACGTGACGCAGTTGCTAACGTAATGCCGGACGTCACGACTTATCCCATCCCAATTATAACGGGTTTTAATGTCCAGTAGTGTTTCCCTAGTACCCGGGTGACCAGCTTGGGGATGCTCATGGTGGTTCCAGCATATATCGACGCATGGGTGTGGTGGAACCCAGATTTTCCAAGGTGTATTCATTGGGCTGTCCGCTACTTATCCACACGACATCATCCTGTAGTTCGAATAGCTGGGGCTGTTCCCGTAGTAGGCATCAGATGTCGGGGTCCTCCTGCTGGTTTAGGGTTATTTGCAGTTGGAGAAGACGGATTTGTTCTTCCGGACTTCTTTCGCCCTGTGGGGGGAGGGAGACATTTTCTCCTCCTCTTCCTCCTCAGCTTTCTCCTCGGTTGTTGGGAATCGAGACAGGGCATCTAGCAGGTCGTTCTCCTTTCCTGGGCAATGCTGTACCTCGAAGTCGAACTCAGTAAGGAACATGTCCCACCGGCCAAGCTTAGCCTTCGAATTCCGGGACTCGTGTAGCCATTGGAGGCTTTGGAATCAGTCTGTAGAATGAAGTAATGACCTTTGAGATAATACCTGTACTTCTTCACGGCCCAGATAACGGCCAGACACTCTTGCTCATTGCTGTGGTAGCGGTGCTCTGTTTCGTTTAAGCGGATAGATGCATATGCTATCACATGTAGATGTCTTTCTATGTCTTGCTATTACAGTACTGCGCCCAGGCTGTTTTGACATGCTTCTGTATGCGGTATTAAGGGTTTGTCTCCTTGTGGTCGATGGAGATGGTGGATATTCTTGGAGCTATTTTTCAAGTTGGAAAATGCTTGTCGTTGTTCCGGACCCCATTGCCAATGCGAGTCTTTCTCGAGGAGTGGATGTAGTGGTGCCATATATGTTGCAATGTATGAAACGAAGTCTTGTAGCTTATTTGGAGGTTCTTCCGCTTCTTCGATCGCTCGTATCGAATTGTGTTGGGAAAAGTTTCCCTCAGGTGATATGACGTGTCCCAGATAATCTATTGAAGACTTGCCGAAGAAGCTTTTCGACAGTTTGCAAGTCATTCCGTGTAATTCGAGTCTTTCCAATACTCGCAGATGGCCTAGGTGTTCCTCCCAGCTATTTGAATATATTATTACATCGTCGAAATAGGCGAAACAGAACTCGCCGATGTAACCTATTAATACTTCCGTAGATATTAACCATTGGAATGTTGCGAGGGCATTTTTTAAGCCAAAGGGCATGACTCGAAATTGAAGGGTTTCGCCCTCAGGTGTTGTGAAGGCCGTATGTTTGCGACTGTCCGGGTGGACCGCAATCTGCCAGTATCCAGACTCCGTGTCGAGAGTGCTGAATATTTTGCCGTGCCAATGTCTCATAGTGTATGAGACAAGTCTATAGCTGGAGGAGTGATCGGGTGTGTAACTTCATTCAACGACTTGTAGTTTACACAAAATCACAATTTCCCATCCTTTTTTGTTACGAGGACCACGTGTGAGTTATATGGGGAATTTGATGACTCTACGATTCCCTGGTCCTTCATATTGTTGATCTGCTCCATGATGAGGTCACGGCAATGGGCTGACACTTGGTATGGACGGTTGTAGACTGGTACGTCAGTGGTTGGCCATATTTCATGCTGTATGGAACGTGTTTGTCGTAGCATTCCTCCTTGTCTGAATGCTCGGGCGTGCTCATCTAGTATGGCCTTTATTTGGGAAAATTCTGGTTCGTCGAGTTCGTAGTTAACACACATCGGGTCGATGGGCATTGGCAGGATGTCGTCTGGGTTTTGATCCCAGTTTACAGTAATTCGGTGAGTTTCTCCCAGATAGGTTCTTCGTTGCCCGTGATCTAAAATGCAGTGGTTGTGGATGAACCATGGGCACCCTAGTATCATCGATTTGGACATGGTTGGTGATGCAATGAATTCTGTCTGTGTAGCAATACTTTGAATTTTTACGTTCAGAGTAATGCGGCCTGTTACATCTAGGATGGATTCAGGTTGCGCCATTCTTACTATTTTGGTTTGTGGTCTTAGTTCGGCGAGCTGGTTCGATGTTAACAAATCCTTTTTGATAAAACTTCCGGTGGCTGCCGAGTCAAGTAGAGCGAGTATCCTAATATTATTTACCTCCACCTCTATGTGGAGGAGGGGGGGCTATGGGAATTGGTATTTCCTCACTTAATTACTGGAGGATATACCCTTGTAAACTCAGGTGATGGCCTGCTTCATAACCCAGCATCGTTGTTTCCCGGCTTGGTTCCAGGGATTGGATTTCCAGTTGGTCTTGTTGGGATATTTGTCTATGTTTTATCGACTTGGTTTGGTGGAATGGCAGCTCCTTCTGGTTTCTGAAGGCAGTTCTTGTTCCAGTGGTTTTCTGGACAGAACCATCATTCAGGTACGAATGCCATGTGAGGGGTTAGGATTGGTATGCCTTTAGGAGATGCAGCAGGTGCTGTTCGTACCTCAGGGGCCTTGGTGGATACTGATTCTTTGAGACTAGCGTGTGCTGCAAAGTTTTGCTTAGCTTCTCGTGCTCGATTAACTAATTCATCCAAGGTCGTAAGTCTTGCTGTCAAGAGAACGTTCCGGAGATTTGGCAATAACATTCAACTAATGAAACAAACAGCGGTAGCTTTGTTGACTCCGGGAAACACCCGTCGAAACATTTGTTCTTTTCTTCGTATGAAGATTTAGCCTTCTTCGTCGAGTACCTGGTTCTGGCTATAAAACTGTGTAGTTAGCCTAGTCAACACCTCCTCGCCCATGAATTCCGCCGCTATCCGGTTACTGAACTGCTTCCAGCCCATTAAAAATTCTCTGTATCTTTCCCACCATGTGAGGGCGAGGCCCTTCAAATGCAGTTGGGCCTGGTCAACCCATTATTTCGGTGGCAGGTCCGTTTCTTTAAATTCTTTTTCGCATTCCTGCATGAATGCGACTGGGTCTTCATGTGGGCAGCCTGCAAAGTCGGTTATTTGAATATCATTGTCTCTACCGGTAGCTGGATGGCCAGGTGCCTTTCCAGGTTGGACATATATCCGGGAAGGCTTAGATCTGTGGGAGTGAGAGATGTGTTTCCTTCGGCACCTTTCGCCTTGGTAGGCCATCCCGGGCATAGAAACGTATTCATTGGGCCATCCTATGCATAGGTGGTGATAGGGTCCACTGCACGTTATGCACCTTATGCAGTTTATGCCTCATCCGAGGCCTGTAATATCGTTTCACAAACTTGTTGGCTGTTGTCGACAAGCGGTACAGCGGTACTCTAAACCGTCTGTAGCTCGGGTCTCTTCAGGCCAGCCTATGCAGGCATAATGAAAGAGTTTATTGCAGTAAGTGCATTTGATCCTTAGTGTGCCATGGCCTGGGCAGTCGGCATGGCTACACTGTCCGCTGGATGCGTCAAATTATTTGTCGGAGTTCTCGCCAGTGGCTGCGTTGCTTTGGTGCCTGACATTGTACTGGGTAAGGGTGCCACAGGGTATTTTGAGGACTCCCAGAAGTCAGTTTGACTGATCGTTATTGACCCTTAGTTCTTGGCGTATGGTTGGTCTAGTTTGTGCCATTTATTGCGTACAGCTTTTTGTCTGACACCTCACGTTGAGTGCCAGAAAATCTCTTGATGCATGACCAGTTAGCTGAATAGTCATGACAGTCAAGGATTCTGTCCGCTAGACCAAAAGCGGGGTGAATGCGTATTCACGGATATACAAATAATACCACAACCGGAGCAGTTGATACTGACTTGTGCCTGAGTTGGGCGGCGTGGTCCCATTCCGCCTGCCTTTCCGATGTAGGTTGAGGAAGTGCACCCAACTGTCTGGTGGCAAGGAGCACTGTGTGTCACTCCCTACACTCTCGGCCGTGCTTCTGGCTGAAAGGCATAAAGTTTCTGCTCACAGGTTACTGGGCACACTTTGACACGAACAAACTAAATACAAGTTATAGTGTAAGTCCGGATTTGGCTTGCTGACCAGGCTCTATAAAGTCTTCACTGATCCTCCACACTAGGCGGGCTGATCAGAGATGTGGAGCCGTTTGGGTCACCAATGCCGCCACTGGATGCGTGTCCACACAGGAATGGATGGCAGGTCTCAAGCCACAGTTTATCCTGGCACTGGAAGCAGTGCTGTGGAATAAGACAATAACTTGATACTGTCGCCCCTCTCTAGGTGAAGGTGTTACTAGTGGTTGTGGCTCCTCAGTTCCTCTCCGCCGGCACTGGAAGCAATTCTGTGGTAGTTTGGAAAGCAACAAATGGTCGTCTAATGGGTGTGTGAAAATATGACGGACCCCTGAAAGGCACTCGTGGCTGAAGTTAATTCAGTAGTTCTAAATTTCCCGGTCCATGACAAAGGTGTACGTAGCAACCTATATCAAGCAGACACACACACAGGCACTCTAAAAAATAGAAACTGAGAGGTAGGAAAGAACAGTATATTTATTGAAGTCTTAATAGACATGCAATGCGTGCTACCTCCTACCAGACAATTGAGTGCTGAAGGTTACTACGCTGGCCAGGTGCAGGCGACCTGGTTCTAATGGAGGTTGGGAAAGAATTAGCTCAACGAGAAAATACATAATACTTCTAAACTGTCTAATAAAGATGTCTTGAGGAGACAAAGTGAATTTAACATGTTGGTAAGCATGTTTGCTTGTTGTCGAGTTGACTGGTCGTCGGTGGTGAAGTAGCCGCAGGGGACGTACTCAATGCTTCGAAGATCTCGGGCGGTCCCAGTACTGGTAGCAGTGCTGTGGGATAACGCAAGGATGGAACAAGAATGACTCTCCGAGTTTGGCAGCATCCTGACTTATATAGAGGAAGCTTGTAAGCTGCCGGCACGGGGTGCGAGGGATGCGTGACATCCTCCTACCCTGGTTGGCATGAGAATACTCTGGTCAGTGTTTCTGCTTCGTGCCTTGCCAGTAGTGCTCTGCCTTGCCCGAGGTCTGGGCAGCTTGTATGTTCTCAGCGAAGGGAAGGGGCGGGGGTACGCCTGCCGGGTTGCGTATCCTCCAGGTGAGTGAATACGCTTATAGATTCCTGCTGCCTGTAGGGTAGTCAATGTCACTCACGTCTGTAGTGGTGGAAGAGGTACTCTTGGTGAAGAGTCGTAATTGTATTAGATTAGATGTATAAGCGGCACGCGTCAAGATATTTAAAGTTCAAATGTGAATAATTCATGAATTACCTTTCGCAACTATTCAAATTTTCGAATATTCGCACACCCCTAGTGATTTTAAGTTGTTTCATTAACAAGGCATGTACAAAATCATTATAAGATAGTCTTGCACACTGGAAACCGATGGGTGTAAAGTACATTGTAGGAAAATAATAATTGTATTGTGACCTCATGAGTTAGGCACAACAGATAAATTACCAATGTGGGTGAACGTACGTACAGTGTTGCCAAACTCTGCAATTATGGTGGAGTAGGAGTAGTTTGCCTCACACCAGTCGACAGGTGAGCTGCCTCGCTGTAGGTAGCTCGACAGCATCGTGGCTCTCTACACCTGCACAACACACATATTACAGGGTAGAATATAGAAATACTGGGCAGTCAGACCTAACACGCTCGACATAGAATTCCTTCTTACACACATGTTGGCAACATTGACTCTTGAACTGTGTTAGAACTGTCAAATGTGTCTTTATGAAGTAATGTGGATTTTTGTTCACACCTTGTTTTCCAACAGACTAAAGCTTTTATGTAGAATAAAATATTGTGTGTTTTATGGCTATATTTTTGTTACATTTAAATTTGATAATGAGGACTGTAGTAACATCTTAAATCGCTTGTTTTTGTAAACACAGTTTAACCTTCCTTAAACACAGATGGTTTTGACATACACTCTATCCCATATTTCCTCTATAGGTTTGTAATTAAGCACTTAAAATAAACCTACTCTCTGTTCATTTTAACACAAAACCTGAATGAGAACCTATTGTAAAAATGGGCAATTAATTAGGAGAAATTTTAATTGGCGGTGAATGAAGTAGGTTGCTGTTTGTTTTATACACTTGCGCCAGGTGTTGATGTAATAGTGACTGTGTAACAGTTTCACAGTGTCTCTTGATTGACACATAAATATGAATCATTTGCTAGACAGCAGTGTTAATTTGTACCTTCAGGAAGTGGTTCATACTGGGTGGATTAGAGGGGAGTTAACAGGTGACATGAATGAGAGGATTCACGCCACCAATTGAATGTCTAGACCTGCACTATGGGAAAATTATACAACCCCCCTTTCCCCTTTTTCTTTCCAAATTGAAGGACTAGATGTGCTTCTGAGTGGGTGGATACATAGCAAGTTGAAAGAAAATGCTGAGCAAGCCATAAAGCCAGTTGGAAGTGCTCAAACCATTAACCTATTAAAGCACATCCATATAGTGAGGAAGGATTATACAGAGCTATTTTCCATAGTGATGACTGAAGTGTTTTGCATAGTGAATGGACCCCTGACTATTTCAAGACCCCTTGTAGCCTAACATTTTAATCAACTAGGGAAGTGAGAACTAATATTCCTGACTTAAGTATCTAATATACTGCAGTTTAAATATTGAAGCAACAGAAATATTATAAAACACATTAAATGTAAAAAATTGTGTGTTTACGTTTACGATTGGCACGTTTCCATCAAACTGTCATTTTTATGTTCCAACAAAAAATTATTGCAAACCTCAAACACAAAATTATGAAGCATGCAACATGATGATATGTTTTTGATCACTCTGCCACTCTAAATCACAGAGCAAAACTATTAAGACACATCAACAGTTTATCAAACAATGGAATATTGTAAAGTGGATGATGACTACTGTAAATCAACAAAAACACCACTACTACTAATGAATAATGTGCAGGCCTTGAAATATTTTTTTAAAATAATACACTAATTAAAGATAATGTTCATGAGAAAAAATTAACATAAATCTTGTTCAAAGATTGTCATAACTTAACTATATGGTGCCCCAAAGTATTACAGTTTGATTAATTGTGCTTCGCAAAGCATAAGGACCCTCGCTACACTTTGCTTCACATGTACTTTAACAAATTAATCCTTCCACTCCTCCCCCTGCAGATATGTTGCAGCACTGTGATAGCATAGGCCTAGTCCATTCACTGTTACTTCCAACTTTTCTGGAGTCCTGCTAAAGTTCTACTTCCTAAAATATAAGTAAAAGTTAAATTCAACAAAAATTGTTATGTTAACAGAAGTACAAAATGCTTGTGATAGGTGATATATTTAGGAAATAACTAGATACTTCATACGGGGGGTGATTTTTGAAAGGTTTGATTCAAAAAAGTGTGAAAAAACCACGAATAGACTATAGTAAAGCACTTACATTTATAGCTAAACGTTCTGCTGTTAATGTCTGTTGCCACACACAGCATCAGTGAAGAAAAGGTAGCACTCAGCAGTCCTGCTCTTTGGTTAAAAACTGCACAGATGGTGTCAAATCCTCCGATTTAGTGGACACACTGAAGAAGTTTCAGTACAGAAATCTGTCCCACAATGAAGCAAGCCTTTGTTTCTTGCTTGAAAAATTTCTCTTTGGGCTATAAAAGTGGAGTGAAAGGTTTATTCCTCTGTGTGGACAGATAAATTTCTTACATTTATCTTTGGAGCACCACGAATAAAACTTGATTTTTTGGACACTAATAATGCAAACAAACAAATTGGCTTCATGCTTTTTTTTCTGTGAGCTCTGTATCCCATGATGAAGCTTATTTGGACCACCATTATAGCGCACATATTTATGACATGCAAAAATAATTCATGTTAAATTAAACTGGTGGGTGGGAGATGGGCACTTGTTCACCTATTTACTATTGCTGTAGGATAGTTTAAGCTGTAAAACATGTACCTAGTAGGCTAGGTTGTGTATCTCCATGTACTCCAGAGACCGATTTGTCTGTGCAACTGTTAAACAAATAGTAAGAAATAAAATCCTATCATGTAAAGAATACTATTCAGTAATATATTGTAATATTCATTAATTAAAGGAAACTACGCACATAATACTGTTTTCAGCATTTTGAATCATGAACAACGGTTATTTATTATTTCAAACTTTAGGACACTTTTTGCATACTACCCTGAATAAAATTAATCCTCTAAGATTAGGATACTGTATTAACTGGGGAAGAAAAGTGATTTTGTTGCATAAATGGATTATTAGGATTCTAACTAATTTAGATAGACACTCATAAGATTTTAAAACTTCACATGTTTACTAGATAGCATTTTATTTCAAGTCTTAGGCATACTCTTCACAAGTAAATTCATTGAAATGATGGGCATATGGTCCACTGATGCTCATAATCAGGTTCAGTCAGTTGATGGCAAATTATACAGTATCTATACAGATTTGGCTTACACTTGACTGTCACATACGTGCAATGGCTAGTTCACCAGTTGAAACCACTTATACTTACACCATCATGCACCAGTAATTTTTAAGTAATTTGTTTATTGTAACAAAATTGAGTTTTCACTTGCTTAGATGACGGTTGGTCTGTCCCTTACCATGATACCACCATTGCAATTCCTATTTGATGTAGTGGATTTTGCTTTGTTCTGTTTTATCTGCGAGTCCCTGCATCTACTCCCAGCTTGGTAACACATGCACAGAGAGGCTTACTGCATACTGATGCGTATTAGGTGGAGGTGTCCATGGTACCCTTCTGAGCTGCTTAAAAGGTTGCGTGCACTGAGGTACTGACTACAAAATGTGTAGGCTACTGGGAGCTCTTTGGCGCAGGTAGTTGTAGTATTTCGGGTGAATCGATAAGTCTCGCTGCTAAGCCTCTGCTTCTTTGCGCTGTTACAGCCATGTGACAGGATAGAACTGTTGTAGGGAGGGTTGAGTTGCCAATGGTGCTTGCCTGCTGTTCCTCAGGGGCATTCAGGTAAGCTGGGTTGTAAATTGATGTACTCCTGGGTGAATGTGAACAACAAGGTTGGGGTTTGACGAGGTAATGTCTTGATCTCCTTTCAGCTTGCAAGTACCTGGCCCACAACCAGCCCGGACAGTGAGTTCAGGGTGTTAACAGGAAACATGTTAGGTTGTTAGATTGGAGGGAGACATGTAATGTAATGGTATTTGAGGGAGACACTCAGGCAGACTAACGCTTGTGATTGTGGGAAAAGTGACAACAGACCACACGATCAAGGGTAGGTTTTAAACCATCTTGCCTCAAGAGACAGCTTCCCCAGGACAGTGAGAAAAGGGAGAGGGGTGGGGAGAGAGAGACATGCGCACAGTGCAACAGCAGCCAAATTGTGGGCCATATCACCTTGCAGATGATTGATCACCCCCTACAAGAGCACCTGGACCACACTGCTGTAGCCAGGGCAGGAACAAAACTGATTTGGCAGGCAGGTGCCCCAGGACCAAAAGGCTTGGTCGAGGACTACGTTTTGTAGTGGTGAGATTGTGAGGCAATTACACACAAACCACTTGGCAAGCCGGGCTGTGAACCCCATGCCGCTGCATCCACGGTTTGAGTCCCCAGGCAGATGCATACACATCACATGACCATGATTGGGTCAAGAATTACGTTGCCTCGGAAGTTTGGAGGCCCTCAGCAGGTAGCCATTGATACTAGAGCTGAAGCAGGGTTGTAAACCACACCCACCACTCCATCTCAAGATCTGTAAGAGTGGGGCGAAGCTTTTAACATTCTAGTAAAAGAACCAGAAATTATACTGAGTAAACTAATTTATTTCCATTTGTGAAACAGATGACACCCAGCCAAGCCTTTGTTAAGAATGAACTACTATTTGAGCTGGGACAAGTTTGCGCAAATTAACAGTTCCGAAGAACATGCCAACTATGAAAGTGGAAAAAACGATTGCAACTTTGCTGGCCCTTTTCCTCATAGAATTTTGATGAGGTGGAGACTGAGGCTGAAGGAGGAGGGCATCTAGTCATGTGCATTAACACACGTGGCATCCTGTCATTCCCATTTTATTTTAAAGCTGAAATTCAAACCACACTAAATTATGACTATAGTTGCAACTAATATTTTGCTGTACATGTAGAGAGAAAACGTTGATTGGTGCATAATAATAGCTTTGGCAAATTACGCATTGTATTTAAAACTCTATTTTTACAAGGATTTTTACTAGAATATTTTACTGGGTCAGGTGATGTGTGTCGAGCAGTCAGGAGAGTCCCTTATCGCAAATCTTAGGAAGTTTGTAACTACTACCCACATGTGATGACAGAGGGGTGGATGCTTGCTTCAGGGGGCATTACAACAACACCCCCGGAAGCCATGGACATTTATAACAAATAAATTGCTTATTAGTGACATAACTCCAGAATGAAAGTCGTGCTGGGAGGAGTAACAGAGTTCATCCTGTTTTTCTATCATTTTAGTTTGATAGTTGATTTTACTTTTTTACGTAATATTATATTGTTAAAGATGAACTAATTTACTCATATGGCATGACTGGGATATTTTCTTACATTTACGTGTTTTTTTATTACTCCCGGTTGTAAACATTTCACTTCTCTGAAGAAACTTATTCTGATTCCCGATTCCTATGCTCCCTTGGAGAAATCCTTGCGACACACCCATGCTGGTAGCTAGCAGTTCAGCATGCTGTCTCATACTACATAAAGTCCCATCAAGTGCCAACTGCTGATAAAATATATTTTGTTTCAGCTGCAGAGGCACAGGGGTGGTGGTGGCCGGCAAGTTGAAAGATGCCCCGTGGTATTGATGTGGCCGTTTCGACTCCCCCTCCCCTGCCTCCTCCATCATTCATAATTTTTTCCCCAATGTGTGGGTAAGTAGAGATCACTCCTCCTCTTCGCCCAGAAAATATGAGATTTAGTGGGCTCATATGTGGTCATCAATGTATATTTTGTGAAAAATGTTTGCACATCCAACTGGATTCTTTGTAAAACTACACTTATCAACTCCAAATTAATCTCAGGGAAGCTGGAAAACGTATTTGGAACAGTATGTTTGTGTCAGCACCGATAAGAGCAATTTTCATACTCTGCCACCAAATTCAAAACACGTTTACACATCGAAGATGTAGTAGAACTGAAAATGATCAGAACTCATGCCACACTGTTTTTCTTCTATAGATGTAAGAGTATGCAATACAAGTTCATTAATTAATATGCAATGGAAATATGTGAATTTTAAATGCAACCTAGACTTTGGGCATTATTTTTAACTAACAATGTTAAGCATTATAGAAAAATATGTTTTTTTGTAACCTTGGCAATATTCTTCTGCCTTTTCTTAAAAGTACCTTAAAAGTAAATAATATAAAACTACAAGCACTGTACCAATAACTGAATACTTAACAAGAGCTCCACTAATAAACATTTGCTCATTTCAGAACATAAGCAACAGTTTGGGTTTGATATTTCTGAATCTAAGCCTGTTAGCGATATCAACACGTACTGGATTTGTTGGGGTTATACAACAAAATTAAGAAAGAGAGAGAGAGAGAGAGAGAGTGTGTGTGCGCACGAGAGAGAGTGTGTGTGCGCGCGAGAGAGAGTGTGTGTGTGCGAGAGAGAGAGAGAGAGAGAGAGAGAGAGAGTGTGTGTGTGTGTGTTTTTTTTTTGTTTTTTTTTTTTTTTTGTGTTACAAACAAAAAGTATCTAATGAATGGGGTAGTCTACACGGGACTTTTTTAGTTATCCCAACCAACTAACTGTAGGCTTCGTGTTCGGCTATAGAAACATGAAACATTGTAACGTAGACTAGTAAAACTCTGCAGGGTTTACAAATCATTTACACCCACAGATGATCCTTGGGTACTGAGCTTCATCAATGTACAGCACCGGCCAAAAAATAACTTTCCTGTTTATTATATAAACAATTCTGGACACCGAGAGTGAGTGGAACAAATTCATGGACAGATGAAAAAAATATAATACATGTATTTATTTCATAACTCAACAAATGCAAATGGATAACATTGTTGTTATAATTAGTATGAATTAAAATGTTTGAAATTTAGAAAACATCTCTGCTAACTATATTTTAACTGCAAGAATTAATGTGGAATAAGTAGGATTGTTTGTAAAATGAGAACAATCACCGCAAATTATGACATACTTGAACTTTCTGAATTGTGAAAATGATTGGGTGAGACAAGCGTAATATTTATTGACCATTATTCCAAATGAGGGTGCTTCAAAAAGTTCTCACTTTACACTAAATAGCCTATATCAAAAATAACTTTTGTATTGCCATTACAAATAGTTTTTACACTGTCTTCTTTGTGATTCTTACTTTTAATAATATTATTTGCTACAGAGTAAACATCTGTTAACTAACAATCAGTTATACTATTTTAACTCTATGCATTAACAATTTTAGGGAAGTGTAATGAATATAACAGAAAGCAGAAAGTTCATAGCTGTCACTCTCATATACGGTTGAAATATTTTCAAAGTTCTACACACTGTAACAAGGAAATCATGAGATGTAATGGTTTATGAGAGGCATACAAATAAACTTTGGTGTTTCTTTTTCATTTCATATGCTTGTCACTCAGTTATTTCTTGAAACAAAAAAAATCTCTCACTTGATCCTTTTTTCCTGTGCACGTCGAGAAAAATATACCATAACAGACCATTGTTTTAAGATTTTTTTATGTTGAAAATATATTCAGTAAATAAAAGTTTATGATTACATTATGATTAGAAAATATAAGTTATTGCCAGCAAAATTTTGAAATTTTTTTGAGTGTATAGTTTTCAAGTGAAGAGTTTAGTTCGAACAATTTTCTGCCGCACGAAGCGAGCCCGCAGCACTGTTGATTTTCCTACCTACGTGCAAAAGTTGAGGGAGCACGGAGGAGGCGCAGATAAAGGTGAGTTTCCAGTGTTTCTTTGCGGCCCCGACCAATGCGAGGGATTGGCTGGAGGAATGGTAACCGTGCTCAGCCGCAGTAGAGCACTGAGGCGGTGCGCGTGATGCTAAAATCCTGCAAATAACTATTACTGGCAACAAAGTTGAGCTATAACCAAGTAATATTGCATTGTTAAAGGAAAATATTATCAATTTTGAGTCAAAAATAGTTCATATTTGAAACTTTGATTGAATAAAATATTCGGCAATGTATGAAAATTTAGTCAGTGCTAGAGCTCGAGAGCACAGACCCACACACCGCCACTGCACAGGGGTGCTGTCTGCCTAAGTACCATATCACATTATAAATTGCTTGGTTTCATGGACATTGTAATGTAACTTTGCATTAGCTAGTTTAGCCTGCAGTTCTGAATACAGGGTGCATAGCAGATAACAGATCCTCAACATCCATTCTGCATTTGCACTATTTAGTTGAACTGTTGCTACAATATTTTTATAATCAATTTTGAGTGCCGAGTATGATCCAGAATGTTTTAAAGCATGCCCCATTATATATATATATATATATATATATATATATATATATATATATATATATATATATATATATATATATAATATAGACACACACACACATTCCTATATTGACGTGTGCTAGGGTATTGATGAATTTGTACGTGCAGACCCACTGTTCAAAGTTCTCACCTTTCAAATACTACGTTAATTGACCGTGGAGAAAGTGTTGTAAAAGAAAGGAAAGTATAATTAAGGATTAGCAATGTTTGAGTCTGCACGAGTGTAATTGGGGGAATGGAGGTGGGTATCTTAGCAAATGTAAAAACCATACCCCATTCAACAACTGTGTAATCTTGCAATGTTATACGGAGACATATATCATCTCTTCACAACACAGCCATGGCCCAGTATGCAAGGAGAGTAAAAATTTGTACAGACACAGTGCAGTGGCAGTCAGTTTGGCATTCAAGTTGTAACAATTGTTAGTCCCTGAAATCCTTCCATTTGCCCATCTCCAACAAGGTTGCACCCTTCACCTAGTTATTCACCAGTTATATTCATAGTTGAGATTTTTGCCCACTAAATAAACATGTACGTCAAATATTTTCAAAATGAGATTGTGACAAAGATTTCATTGTGAAAACTAAGTTCCTTGTGCCTGGTTTCATGTATTACTGTAGTGATTGAAATACTTACATTTGGTTGCAGTAGTTAATGTTAAACCTGCACCTCTCTGTGATGTGAAGTTGAGAAGTGTACACTCCACTCAACTCAACTTGGTGGTAAAACCACTCTGGAGTGTGCAAGTAGGGAATGAACAATGGGCACTACTTCCCTGAGTGATAATGAGAGCATATTAGTGAGGCATTAGCACTGTGATTGCCTGCCTCCCAGACACATGTAGAACTGTTCATGTTGCTAGTACAGTAACAAAGCTCCACGCAGTAAACAAGATCAGCGACACATTTACTGCATTTCAATCTCCCTTAATGTTGATGACGCGTGAATAGCAATTTGACACCTTATGCTTGCCAATGGTTGTGTTTACTTTGTCACATAGAACGTGGTAGTTTCTTCAAAAAATGTCATCACACAATTATGTAATTGGAACTGAATTGTAGTATGCATGATGAATTAAATCTTAGTAATAACTTTGTAGCTCTACACATGTTAATAGCCATTTGAACACACCTAAATATCAGTGTTCTGCCACTTGTCTGCTATACTCTGGTTCACACTTTTTGAGTCAAACATTTGAAAAATCACCCCAAGTATGGCATGTTTGGTGGTTGTAAGCATTTTATACTCCTTTTAACATACCTAACACAAAGTACCTTTATTTTTGGTTAAACTGAACTTTTACTAGAATTTTGTATTAATAAAATATTACGACATGTAGTGTATAATTAATATGAATATAAACAGACAAAATAGGTGTGTTGGTAACGCCCAGTAAGAAATATTTCTCGTGCAGATATTATGTAAGCGAGTGCACATGAATGTGGTGCATTGTCCCTTTGGTGTAATTTTCTAGACTCGGTTAAGCTTTGTATGCACCAGGCAGAGGAATAACCTGAAAGTAGAACGTTGGCAGTGCTTCAGAAATGTTCGAAGTAATAACAGTGAATTGAATTTAGCAGCTTTTTATATTGAAAAGTGAAATAACGTAGTTCAGTACTTACAATTAATTTTACAGAAATTTCTTGTGTGCAGTTATCTCATTAGTTAATTTAGGCAACTTAAGAACTTGCTGGGTATCGACAGTTGCAGCTAGTGAATACCACTGTACTTGTACTGTCATGTTTCACACTGAGATAATATTCTACAGGTCAATCAAGAGTTTGTGTTACCTTCTCACGCAGGCTAGCAATGTAACAGAGTCGTAAAGTCAGGTGGCTATTAAAACTGGCAATAAAACACTAGAAGCACCAGGCAACCAGGCCACACAAAACAACACGTGCACGAAGGTGGCAAGACAGGTAGATTGGCGATCAAGGGTGCCATCTACTTTTGCCCATGAACAGAGATAAACAACACTTTTCAGATGGTAAGATATGAACACCCAGTTACAGTGTAGTTCTTGGTTAATGGAAATATCCAAGCAATCTGATGAGTGCAGACACTAATAATCCACAGTCCAGACAGCTGTAATGTTGTTGCAGAAGTTCAGTTGCAAGTGTGCTGTCTAAGAAAATACAAAGTGGTATGGCTCTTGCAGGGATTCCCAACCATTTTAGGCTCACATCATCTTTCTCAGAGAATTCAGCTTTCACTGCACTTTCAGACAAATGCAAAACTTAATGTATAGTCTATTCACGATTCCTTCACTTTTTAAATCAAACCCTTGAGAAATTACCCCATGTATGATGTACTTGCTTGTTTCCTAAATATTCCATATATCCCAAGAATTTTATACTTGTGTTAACATAAAAATGTGTTATTTTTGTATTAAATTTAACTTCTACATATATTTTATCTATGAATTATATTTTGTTTATATTTGATATGGATAAAAACAGGGAAAAAATAAGTGCATTGGTAATGCTTAGCAAGAAATAATTTTTAAGCAAAATATTATTACACTTAGTGTGCACGAATGTGGTGCGCTGGCTCATTGGTGTAATTTTATAGGCTCTATTAAGCTTTGTTAGCATAAAGCGGGAGAAAATTTGGAAGTAGAACTTTAACAGGGCTTCAGAAAAGTCTGATGTAACCGTGAATGGATTATAGCAATATAGCAATGATTACTTTCTTCCCATTTATTGGACAAATCTTGAAATCATTACTATATTATCTATTGGACACTGTTATTAAAATGAGTTTATTTATAGTAATTATATTGCACTAATGTGATTATTGAGAAAAGCAGCATTATAAAAGTATCAACTGATCAGGCTCAGGGCATAGTATCAACAAAGTGTTGTCCTGCAAGCAAATATGTCCCATCATGCTGTTGTGATAGGTAATATTAAATAAGAAATCTTTTTACTTTTATGTACAGATGCTAATTACCATCATCTACTCGTAAAAAATATAACAACTTACTAAGGAACTACTTCGCCAGTTGCATGGAGTGAGGACATAGCACTACTTGGGAAAACAATCCCAATGCAGGCAGCCAGGGTTGAGCCAATAAAAACCTGCATGTAAGTCAGAAACACAGCTGCATGACTAGGTGTGCTGTGATGGAAACTTGGCCAGCATGTAGCTGCCTATCCCATCAGTGTAAGGAAAGTGTTGTGGACCCTCACCCACGTGTAGCTCCACGAGTGCCTTGTCATCCAGCTGGTGCGGAATGCAACATATCAGTGAGCAGCAGTCCTCTTTTCCTCAGGATTACCCAAACTGGTTCTATGTAATCTCTTTATCTCGCATCACACATAATCCCTGTAAAACGTCTCATCATCTTTGTATCCCGTGTTCCTCAGCCATCTCCGTGTGCAGGATGCTCTGTTTACACAACCAATGTTAGAGTTGAGATAACACATAAAAAACACACAAGTAATTTGTAACTCTATGACTGGCCAAAACCACATACAAGAACCGTAGTGACTGAGTGTTGGATGCATGGGGGGGGGGTTGTGTGTGTGTGTGTGAGAGAGAGAGTGAGTGAGTGTGAGAGAGAGAGAGAGAGAGTGTGAGAGAGAGAGAGAGTGAGTGAGTGTGTGTGAGAGAGTGAGTGTGTGAGAGAGAGAGAGAGAGTGTGAGAGAGAGAGCGCGAGAGAGAGTGAGTGAGTGTGTGTGTGTGTGAGAGAGAGAGAGAGAGTGTGTGTGTGTGTGTGTGTGTGCGCGTGCGTGTGTGATATGTAGCCACCGGGATGCCACATTAATACTCTAAATGCTTGTTTATCTTAATCACTTGTATCCGAAAAACAAATGTTATTTGTCACAATGCAGACGACTGCATTTGTATATACTGTACATAATCAGTACTAAATAACGCAAAGAAATAATTTAGTCTGATATAACGTGTACTATGTAAGGTCTTTGGCATACAATACAGTAATAATAATATATTCCTGAATATCCCCCTTTGTGTCCTGAAAGGGCGCGAACCTTGATGCGTGTCGCTTAGACTAATCAACGTTACTTTTGGTGGGCGCAAGGTCAGACGTGCTCGGGTATTCAATTACTGTGATCGAGTTCGCTTTCTACTAGAGACTAGCACTGGTCGAGTACGCTGGCGGCTTGGTATGAAGTCTGCCGTGGGCAGTACAGCAATATTTCTTACTACCATCTTAGCCCGTTGAGACAGGGCCGACTTACCAGGGTACTCAAGCAACAATTTCCCAGTTCTGATATAGAGGTAGGCCGGTTGGGGCCAGCAGTTGCCTGTGTGGTGCTAGTTGATGAGATGCTGTATGGAGAGGCGAGGTATCTCTGGCTCCAGGCGGTGGCTGCACTGTTTCTGAAGAACGAGTTGGCTATGCCCAAACTTGTGTCACTCCCAGTGACCAAGGAATGTACTGCAGGATGTGGCTCTTTGCGACGTCTGGTGTACGAGGGGAAATACACTGGGGTGCTGACTGAAGAGGACTGACTCTCCAGGTAATGGTCGGTCTGAGTCTGTACCCGTAGGGTATCTCCACCAAGTGTGGATGGGTTATTGGTGCACACTAACATAGCAGTAAATAACTCCTCCTCCTTGCTTCAAGTACCGTGCCTTAGTCTAATTGGCATAGAGGCGGTATTGACACTTCACTTACTATCTGTCGGTGCAAGCAATTGACGGTACCCCTACTACGTGTAAAGCCCAACAGCAGTTGACGGTGCAAACCTTGAAATATGGCAGATTTGACATTAATATTTGCAAAAAAAAATGCAAAAAAGCTGTTGTGTATGCTTCACACTGTTGGAATATTACATGTTTGTAATGAAAAGATAAAAATTAAGGTAATAACTGATGCATGTTAAGGCCTCCAGTTTAATGCCATTCAACAAACGAGACTACCAAATGTATCTGTGATCTAAAAAAAGGCTTACATATACGGGTACATAAACTTCTTTCATTTGAAGTGTGATGCGTAGATATGCTATTTTTTTTTTGCTGCAATGCACCAGAAGTGATACAAACCCTGGCAGTCACCCAAGCCAGCATTCCTTCTCCATAGATAAGGTTGATGCTTGGAGAAAGGAATGCACCTCAAGGAAGAGAATATTATAAATTGCCCCCGCCTAAAATACAACCCCATGAGAGGGGAAACCAGTCGACCATGCCAACGAAGCTGCCCCAAAGATCACGCAGCCGATACCACCAGCAAACCAGGATGATTTGCTTCCCGCCGCCCCCGAGACATGGCAGCAAGTACGGCTCCACCTACGAGGGTGGAACCACCCCTGTCAAAGCTACCCGAAGGCCGAAGGAACCCGAGACACCCCTAACCCAGGAAGATATATGGCCCAGCAGCTCGCCTTAGCACAAGTCATACTAAGGCTCTCTGTTCTGTCTGCTCTTTTCCGCCTCGTGAAGAAACACCCAGTGATCACCAGTTACCAACACTGGACTTCAAGCATGCACTGCAGCCACGAAGAGTCGTAGTTCCTCCCACACCCCATACTCCATCCTTAAGACACTTCAAGGCAACATAGCTGCAATGAGGGTTTAGTTTTTCTGACATCTACCTAATTCGTTGCTCTTGTTCTTCTAGAACGCCCTTCAGGCAAGGCTCTTAAAACCGACAGGCCCCTTCACCTGTCTTGTTTTCACCTTCCGTAAGTTAATCAGTGCCTTCATTACAGCAGGAGAGTACGGGTCACATTGTTCTATTCTGGATGAAATAAAACACGTTACTAGTCTAACCGCTGACTGTTCTTTCTTGTGTGAATTGTACTTCCTGGTGTCACCTAGCAAAGGAGAGGCAGGAATGCGTGGTTTTGGAACTTGTTTGCCGAATACAGAGTAGGACTGTAGCCTGTCCCCTAAAAAGGACTTGACATATGTCCTCAAAACACAACCCATTATACGGCCACCCATATAGTGGACAACGCATATAAAGGTACCTGGTGCACACGTACGGTAGAGCCACGACCGCTAGCAAGACATACTGCGAAGAGGCTAGATCACTCTTGTCAGTTAACACACTCCATCCACCGCATATAAACCATATGGAAGGAGTGCCAGGTCTGACAAGGAAGGATCTAGCCCTTCTGGAATACACTCTAGCTAGGGACAGTGTTTCCTGCCACTCAGTTACGGACATGAACCATAGCACCTCATCCCTGTTAAATACCGTTCACCCACCGAAGGAAGAGTGGAGCAACAGGAAGTCTGCTGCTATCATAGCTGAGAAGCAAGTACTGCTTAATCAATCTGCCCTAGCCTGCAGTTACTTTACCCACTGGGAACAAGCTCATGCTGCCCACCAACTGTTGAAGCCTCACCTCGCAGTCTCCCCTGTAACTTCTTTGGTCCCATAGTGAAAACCCTCGTAGCTGCACATCCCGTCATTGAGTACCTCCATCTGGGCTTACCCTTGGCACTAGGCGTCAAGCCAGCCAACCACCAACAGCAGGCCAGATACCTGCCTGCCACAACAGAGCCAGCCTCTTAAAGATTCGACAAGCAGAAAAATCGGACCCGCCGTTGCCGTCAAGTGTGCCAGGACAGAAGACCCCACACTGGACCTACGCCGACAAGTGCCCAACACACAGCAGTGGGAGGTAGGCTAGTGGCCCTGCCAACGTCATGCGCCTGCAAGCTCATTTGAGCCCAGCTAGACTTTGTGCCCAGCCAGCGGCCTACCCGCCCGACTTTGTTCAAAGGCACCATCAAGGCCAAGCAGTTTCTGCAGACACTGCCTCAGTAATGTCTGTACCTCTGAGCCTGTGTTACTCGTCTAACACAATATAAATACAGCCTAGTAAGACGCCGACGTGCTCCTTCATGTAAGACCATCACGCATCACATTATATTTAAACTTTTGCATCCATGGTAACCTCATCTCTTGTTTGTTACACTTAATTTGACACCCACTAAACTTCCTTTAGTAGTATGCCATTATTAAGATCCTATTACTGCATCATTCAAACATACATGCTCATGTAAAAGCTAATTTGTAAGCCAAACTTCCATTGCATTGGTATGAAGTTCACAAACGATGCACTAATGCAATACCCAATTTCAATATAAATTGTGTAGAACAAAAAATAAAGCGTAGGTACCGAACTACATTAGTGGAAATGTATTGAATAACACCTCGTAAAGATTGTCCAATCCAAATGGGTTTTACTACACAAACTGTGTGTGTGCATGCGCATGCATGCGTGCGTGTGTGTGTAGAGGGCACTCTGACCTTGAGTGGAACGGCCCCACTTGCCTGCATCAGTCTGCAGCCATTAGACCATTTGTCTAATTGCAGGTTGTCTGGCAGCATGATTGCAGTTGGCTGTGCGATTCTATCACATATGTACTGCAGAATGTATCTGCAATGCCTGGAAGACAACTGCAAACACCAATTGAACAGTTAAGTAACTGAGCATGGCTGGAAAGGGGGGGAGGGGAGGGGGACTCCAAAAGGTTGGCTGGATGCTGCAAGATTGCCATTCCCGTGTGGTGTGGTGTGATGTGTCAGTAGTTCATCAATGCCAAAGATAGGCGACAGGGTATCCAAAGCCACCTAGCCCCACTACTGCCATCTCGCTGCACTGATGAGTGACTGGATAGAAAATTGTTGGGACCACCCTGACTGACAAAACAGAAACTGCACGTGTAATCAAAGCTGTTGATTACTGGAGGTAGGTTTATGTCCTCATGCTCCTCTGGCATGTTTAACCCTAACACCATCTCATTGTCATGATCATCTCTGGTGGGTGAGCGAGCGAGGGAGCGTGCGTGCATGTGTTGGAGAAGAGCTTCTGTGGGACGTAATGGGATGACCTCCAACATCCATCTCAGTCGTTGCAATGACCATTGCCCAACTATGACTAGAAGTACAGTAGGTGTGGAATACCTTACCACAGAGATATTCAGAATTTGTACGGCAGGTTACATGCCAGAATTGTTGCACGTCTGGCTATTTGGGGTTGTTACACTTCTCATTGAGGTGTCTATGCTAATAAGTCGTCATGTCAACACCCCTTTCTGAATATTGACTGTCTACCGAGCCACCAGCACCCTCCAGCGAAGGTCACGCCAGTTCTACAGCGGGCTACTGGAGGGCAGCACACATTCTACTGGAGCATCTCCAGCCTCCATAGCCTGAAGAGATAAGAAAGGTTCATGCCTCCAGCAGAGGAGATAAAAAAATTAATAGCGCCACTTCAGCAGCAAGAATTTACAAACCCTGGGTTTGAGACTAGCTTACCCTGCACCTCTGAGCCTCTACAAGCTCCAGAAATCAGTATAAAAGAGCTAGCATCCCTTAGCTCACGGCAGTCCACTGCATCTCCATCGCTTACAAGGCCGGAGGAAGCAGCCAGGGTAAGTGATTGCAAACCCTCCTTCTCCACTGCTTGCCAACGCCCGTTCATAAGGGTGTGTGAACCACTAACCTTCAGGGATCCCACAACGTACCTAGGGCTGGGATCTCTATGTGGCAGAAGACATCACCAGGAGTTTAACATGTCTTCGGCAGCCACCAGCCTCCATCTGCAGCCTGTGGATCCAGCAGCTCCAGGGAGACGTCACCATCCAGAGGGTCCTGTCGATGTCGCTCTCACCAACCTCTCCTCCCTGATAAACACCCAGAGCTCCATGACTTAACAGTCACGACGACGTCACATCTGGATACCACTGCCCACCTGCCAGGGGAGCAACTCTTACAATTACCCTTCCGGTAATTGTCCCTCACTCAGGTTCCTTCAGAACACACCTAAGTAGCAAGTAATATGAATTTCTGCATTTCAATTAATCTTTTCTCACTAGGGTAATTTGCCCATGTAATACTGCTAGCTTTTGCTCCAGGTCGCCTTCACTTGGTACATTTCAGTACAGGGTTAACTTTTGTAATTACGTGTATAACAGTAGGAGAGTGCGGAACTACCATGTTTAAATACGTATTAATAAAACGTATTACTTTAACTTATTTTGCTCAACGTTTAAATTCTAACTTACTAGACCTGTAAGGAAACACAATCTTTCCCAGAGGTAAAGCCACCTGATCTTGTAAAAACCACCAAGGTACTTCCACACACATTAAGAGGCAAACCAAGTTTTGCCAACTTGATGGATCTTCGGCAGCACCTGAAACACAAGGTACTCCTCCACCAGTGGAATTGAGCAAACTAAGTAGTTCCCACTCCACCACCACTGCAAAGGCTGGATAGGAGAGCGAATTGCTATAACCTGCATGACCCACTGTGGATACCACACCTGAATTCCTCCACAATAAAGTGACATGAGAAACCCTAAGTTCTATCCACCACTTGCAAAGGCCGGATACAGAACACAGTGTGGTCTCATATCGCAAGTCAGTGTGTTCAGCAGTACTCTATAGGTAACCTAGATTTTGGCTTAGTTTCGGGGACTTTGGTCATGCCGTACTCCCGTCGAGGAGGAGCAAAGAAACTGCTAAAGAAGGTATTGAGAAGCATTGTAGATGAGATAACTAAGATTATCCCCTACTAAAACTGCATTTAGTACCTCCTTGTTCCCATCCCTAATCAAACTACTGGATAAACAGCATCCAATTATAGAGGCAATTGAACGATGAGAAGAGATCTGTCTAGGTATTGCCTGGCCTTGGCTACGGGTACCCTTGCAAGAACCCCTCCTCCCACTCGTCTCCAACAACAGACGACGAGAGTTTCAGAACCACTGTAATGCAACCAGGGCTAGCCGCTGACCAACCACCTGACATCCAGGAGAGCCAGCCTGCAAGAAGGAATACGCCTCTTCCTACTAGCAAAAAGGTACTGTGTCAGTCTCATTGAAGAATTGTGTTAACTGTCCCCGATTTTGTACCCAACAGCCAGAAGGCCCACTCTGTATACCAGCCGTGCACCTAAACAATCATAAGGTCCCTGTCTGACAATGACCCTCGTGATTCTGGCCTCGTGAATTTTGAAGACTGCCAACGTGACCAAAACTAAGTCTTCCTATAAGAAGACATATAGTGTCAGATTTAGTATAGAATCTACACCTCTAGTTTGTGGTCCAGGGTAAACGTAAACAAGCCAAAAGTGTGAATTTTAGTCCAATGTGAAGAACCCCCATCCTAGTCAGGCATTACCTAATTCAAGAGTTTCAAAAGATATCCTGCTTAAGGACTTTAGTGTCATTCTAACCCCTGGGCTTGCATTCAAACTCTGACTGTTGGATCAACCTTCAAAAGTGATGCCTAACATAGGACATAACTGCTTCACTGGCATAATGTGTCACAAATAAGTGAGAGAGGCATCATTCAAGTTAACATACCAAGCTCCATGGTAACTTCAATGAGAAACAGCTTTTAAAATGCATTCTACAAGCAGTGATTATAAATGAGCAAATGTTTGGTTAGATTACAAAAAAACCACCAGAAACAATAGATAGTTTATTGATTAAAAAAATCATTCATGTCAATACAAATCCATACAATAGAACAAAAAAATTTAACACACAGCATTAGTAGTATAAAACACTAGATAAAACAACACACATTTTTGGACTACTGTAACATGTTATACCTAATGTAATATTAACTGGAAAACATACAGTTTTATCTGTACTTAAAATGCGACTTACATTACCAGTATTCAATAATAATTTCAGACTTATCTCAACAGCAGCCTTTGGTTAAAATCAATATCCAATTTCTTGATGCAACTTGGTAACAAGTAAATAAAACCTATGCTTGCAAATGACATTGCAACACAAACAGCATAATAGAACACATTTTTAGTCATACTGTAGTAATGTATAGCTCAACCTTTCCATTTACTATTTATAATGCTAAAAACTGGACACAAATCACTTACATGTGAATATACAGCTAGTTAATGTTTAGTTAAATACTTTTCTGATCAATCCCTGGGGGATAAAATATACCTGTTCATAATTGTGTACATTCTAACTGGGATACTACTTGCATTTCTGTTGGCATCAAATTAGGAAAAATATTTCTTAAGTCATATTATCTTATTAAAATTGCTTTGCTGTCTCGTTGTTTGGTAAATTAGCTGAACCTGTAGTGTCCTGAGTGTATTTCAATCCTATGATCTATAAGAACCATGTCAAGTTTTATATTAAGAAGGGTACAGTTACCAGGCATGCCTCTTGGTTAGATGATGAATTGTACATACAAGAATGTTTATTCACCATAATGCGTTTAAATTACATCACATCTTTGTCAGTTACTCCCAAGCCTTAACACAACAGACTGTACCAATTCTTTGGCACCATCTTTATGATACAAAATACCAACCCACCAATCTCCTTCAATAGAAATTTACACCCGGAAACAACATTTTTCAACCTAAAAAATTGTTCTACATAAACAGCAAACTTAGCACGTTTTCATAATTTGTAAAAAGAGATTTAGTACTCAACACACTGATCCTTCATTTTAGAACTGCTATTAAGTCTTCTGTTGAACATTGATTCTATTGACAAGGTGAAGTAGAGTAGCTGCAGAATATCAAGATTTATGTGCAGGAGAAACACAATGACGCCCTAGAGTGGACAGTGTTGTAGTGACAAGCTAACAGGCCATAAAACACACACAATGTGCATGACAAAAGAACCATTGTTAGTCTTTGTGTCAAATGAAATAACAATAAACTAACAACTGGCTAGCCTATTAATTTTTGACAAATAAATATCTTGTCCACATATTTTGTTCCTACTGTAACATATGGAGCAGAAACTTAGATACTGGACAAGAAGATGGAAAGAAAGATAGAGGCAATAGGGAAGAAATTTCCAAGGAACATGATGGTAACGAGAAAGGAAACAATTCAAAATGAAGTTGTACGAGAGAAAGTACGGGTACAGGGGTTGGTACAGACCACAAGAGGATGTAAGAATAAGGTGGTATGGGAATGTCAAGAGTGCAAGAAGTGGGAAGTTGACAAGAAGAATGTTGTCCCTGAAGTAGTGTAGAAAGACCACAACAAAGACTAAAGAAGAGATGGGAGGAGCACTTGTCTCAGGAAGTCAGGAGGAGTGGTGAAGACTAGGAAACAGTGTGAGGGATAGGTATGGAGAAACAGAGGAAGATGAAGGTATTTTGCTAAACTGACCTGGCAACAAGTTGGAAACTGCTACGATGATCAATGATGATTAACGGGCGACGACTATAAAATCTTGTCCAGAAAAACACCCAACATGTTGCTATATTGTTCTGCTGTGAGTTCCAGTGAACTCAGCCAGCACTGTAATGTTCTTGAATTTTTACAACAAGCAGATAACACACAAACAAAATGATGCACAAAAATATTAAATAACTCATAATATGTAAATTTTCTATAATTGTACACTGACAGTTATTACTATGAATCCAAAATAAATACGCAAAAACAAAAAAATTTGTGCAGATAAGGTGAAGCCAAGCCTTCAATAGTGATGCACCACGGCCAGCGTCGTTAAACATTCTAGCCTTGCCACAGCCGCCTCCCCCCCCCCCCCCCCACAACATAAGATTTTAAGACATGCATACCACACCTTGGAGACAGTGTTGGCTCGGGCCAGCTGATGCTGCTTGCTGGTCTGCAACCCACTTCAGGCCATGGTTCCGCATTCCACTTACCCCTCCGGCCTCGGCCGTGGAGGGGATTAAGCGCCACCAGCTTTGGCAGATTTCGACCATGCCAGCCACTTCTCTGCGACCTCTTCACTACCTGCACCTTCCATGCTGGCCCTGTGTTTCAGGTATAAATAGAGCCCACAGACTAGAGTTTGAGGCTGACTCTCGCAGCTCTGTTGTAGAACATTACTCTGCCGGCCACATACAGAATTCACTTACCACTAGTCGATTCTCTCAGCGCAGTTGCAGAGTATCACTCTGCCCGATTGCGGACTGACTTCATTTTTGTCTACCAGCTAACGCAGCTCCAGTCTTGAACGTCATGCTGCCCAACAGCTTAACAAAGCCACCTGCACTTTATGGCTACCCACGCACTTTCAGGCACGAGTCTGAGTACCGTACTACTTATGTGACCCTCGCCCACCACGCTTCTGCATCTTCAGGACTAGGTGTCATTCTGGTTGGCATACTAGGATCGGCTGTTCAGACCCTATTTAGGGTACAGGCTAGTTGTGTGTTTATTGTTTCAACAATAAACAGAAATAAACCGATTTGGCTGAATTATCACTAGCAGCTATTATTGTTTCTTAACTTGCTTCCTGCTATATCCTGCTTCGTCCAAGAGAACATCAGACACTCTTGCAAGAGCAGGCACATGCCGTGGCCCCTATCCCTTCCTCAACAAGGAGCCCTGTCTCTGTGGAGCGGTGGCCTACTTGACTGCAGACCCAAGCACTTACAGAAGGATGTATCCTTCTGTAAGTGCTTGGGTCTGCAAGCCAAAATACTTGCAGCAAGGCCAACAGCAGTCCTTGTTATGGAGCTCCATCTCTTTGGCTCTATGGCAACTTCCTGCCTTTCTAATTAACATGAGAGAGGGCGCCCCTATCCTGCTATAGACAAGTGCTTAGTGTACCTGGGTCTGCTGGCGATTTCCCACCCACCCAGTCACTTGCTGAAAACCAGTAGCCAGGCCTACCAATTACACCCACTTGCCTACACCTTTTTCCTTTCAAGCCGAGCCCACTCCTACGGAACACCCACTGTCTTCCTCTCTATGCTATCTAGCCCCTTATACCTCGCCACAGGGCTGGGCGAGATAAGGCAGCCAAATAGGGACTAGCTCTGATTGGAGGCCTGGTAGAGGATGGACAGATTGCCTGTTGGGTGTATTCCTGCAAGCAAGAAGAAGCAGCTTGGCAGAGGGGAACATTTGCCAACTCTACCAGAGAAAGCAGCAACCTATGGTACGAGCTACTGTGGCATGTCGCCTGTGCCGTCTTGCCACTGCCTCCCACCCAATAAAGAAGCCAGTAACCTTTAGCTGGCCCTCAGCCTCAGACAAGGTGGTCCGAAGCTTAGAGCTATCGTCTAGCTACATACCATCCCTGAGTTTAAACCAGGCCAACTCCTACAAGCACTTCTCCTCATGCCCAGCAGATCATAGTTGAATTGCCAAGGGCAACCCGTCTAGTTCCTAGCAATAACCCAGTCAAGTGGACGATGCCTGATTTCTTGCTGCTGTCTGAAGAGGAAAAAAAAAAGGGGGGGGGGGGGGGGAGGCTCCGATGCCAGCCAACATCAGTTACTCCCATTGGGAGGGGCAACAGTATTTAAATACATTTATCCCACTCTAGGATATCATACAGCTAAACTACACAATACTGAAAAACAATATCAATATAAAAGCTAATGAAATATCTATAATTATTACCAATTACATAAAAACAGTAGCTTTAAACGCATCAGAAGAAAATATTCAGGAATGTGTCAAGCAAAAAAAAGTATATGACACTGCTTTTCTGAAATGCCTGTTTATGTTTTCCCAAAATTTATTTCTGCAAGGAACTACACACAACTGGTAGTTGTATTTAAAAAAAATGTCAAAGCATATTAACTAGTGATAATGTAAAATAAATCCTACCATAAACAGGTTTGATTACATAATTATAAGTTCTCTTTAGAATGTCATGTACCAGACAAAAACATTGTTATGATTTACTAACACCCAATAATTCTCCATGGTTTTCAATAAATCTGGTATGGTTTACAAATTAAAAGTGTGAGACCTGAAATTTTTTATACAAAACACATTTACAATATTTGCATAATAAATTTAAGTACAATATCAATAATTACTCTTACTAACACACTACAGCAGAAATGCAACCAGACTAGATATTGTAAGAAACTGCTTTGAGCTAACACAGGTGTGAGTGCATGAACAACTTAGCACAACGGGTATTACAAGTAATGACGTAAAAATTAGGGAGTGGAGGTAAACATATATGGCCCCTCCTAAATTTTGTAAAGAACACCAGCATGAGAGTAAATAGGCACCAAACTGTTTTTGTTCACCGGGTTGCATCAGTATATTGCACACAATCTCTTATGAATTGTTATAATGTATTCCTAATACTTTTATACGCCTTTCTTATGGGCTATAAACTTTTTCAATTTTTAATACAGCAGGTGAATTAAGCTTTAATCACATCAAAACTAGAGTTATAAAAATTTTTTTTTAAATATCTTAAGAGTTATGCCTAAATGCTTGCTGTATGCCTCCTCATAAGTTGAAGACATTGTTTACTACTGAGGGATAAAATGAGCACTTTTGAAATGTTAAGGTAAGCATTTGTGACGACTTAAATTATTTTGTTGTTTTTTTTTTTTTTTCATCAAAGAATAAAAGTTAGCAGGTTTGCAAAATATTTACTTTTCTAATAATTTCACTGTTTCAATAGACAGACACGAATTAAGTGGCGAGGCACATGACAATGTTAATTTTACATAAGACAGAAGAATACACAACATGCATACAAGTAGATTTTAAGCACAACTTTCGAAAGTGTTCATTTTACCGTGAACAAACTATACAAAAAATTATTACAGCCAACAATTTTTAATTTATCTGACCACATTAATCCATACTAAAATGCCCAAAGATATTTGTTCATGTATACTGGTGAAGAAAAGAGATACAAGTTTTACATAAAACTAAGTGTTTTAAGCTTGTATCAATAGCTATGAAAATTAAAGATTTGACCACAATTTACAATAAAATCAAATAATTTATACAGTTACAATTATAAATGTGCATCAATTTGCTATAACATTAAACTTCACTAACACTTTATTTATATATGTATAAAAATTATATTTGGCCTTTTAAAAGTCATTAATTGCTTACAATGTGGAATTATTTTCTTTACAGTCAACTAAAAATACATAGCACCAGGCACAAGTGGTACAAGACAGCAATATTTCTACTAAATACAGCAATATTTCTACTTCTTGTTCCCTAACATTAATTTTGTACAGAAATACATCTGTTTTGGACATTGGGGTACTGACTACTACACTGACACAAATAAATTGGAGGTCTGTGAGCCTAAGATTTTTAGTTTGAGCCAAGCCCAAGCGAGCCTAATCTAAGTGAATCTGTTAAAAAGTTCCCAAGCTTTGAATTAAATTTGAGCTCAAATACAAAAAATATGTTTTATAGTAAAGACAATATTTGTTTTTTTATGGTAATCTTTGTTCATATCTGCCGTCCTGAGAAATAATTTTAACTCTAGACTACACTTATTTTCTACAATATTGTACAGTGACCGCTTAACATTTTCTAGCAAACTGTAAACAAATTGTCTCATAGGCTGCTACATCACAAGCTGATTTGCAGCTCAGTTTTTATGCAAATATTGACAGTTATTTGTGTGCATATCTGCAGTTCATAAGAATGATATTAAACGGAGAGCACCTACTTTTTAAAATATTGTTTTGTGAATCTTGTAGTTTAAAAATTGTAAACAAACTGTCTTGTCAGGCACAGGATATTAAGGGGCTTGGTGGTCTGGTTTTTATGCTAAGTTAGTTAAAACAGCATTCACGTATCACAATTTGTGAGAACTCCTTTTACCAGAACACATCTATTTTTTCAAATATTTAGGTTTCATTATTAAATGTGTCATTTTATTTTGAAAACAGTAAAAAAACTATCTCGTCGGTTGCCAGCCGAATGACCTGCCGCTGATACATAAAATACATTTTTGTGCCTCAAAAAATATTTTTACCTGAGCTCGAGCAGCAAGCAGATATTCAGCTCAAGCTCACAAGTACTCACAGATCTCTAAAGTAAATATTTCTACAGACATAATAATAAATTTCCATTAACTAGTATACCATACTGTAAATTTTAAAGTACCAGTATTGCCAAGAAAACAAAAATTCTTACAGTTTGCTTGGCAAACAACGAAACCTATCAAGTTTACATGTGTACAAATTGCAGAAAATAAACACCCACAGCAAACTAAGTTTTAACTTAAGCAGTCATTAAAGTAGCCTGCACAATTCTGATAAACAGAATTACTGAAAAATAGCTTCTTTTTACATTTTTGTTTTTATTTCAAATGTCCTTGGAACTCTAAATGAACAATTTTTTACAGTATAAGAATGCCCAACATTACCATTACATTTTCTTTTTTTCCGCACTCAAACTTATACTGTACATAAAGAGAAGTTATTTTGTGTACATGAGACCACATATTGCCTAATAATTCCATGATTAAATAATTACAAACATAACTAAGAAAAAAATGGGTGACAGAGCACGAATGTGCTAAACATGTTATTTTCACAGCACTATTAAAAATTTCTTCAACGTTTGCACAGCTAGTAACAGAACTAGATCTCTGCAGCAGGTCCCATATTTTAAGTTTGGAGAAGTTGGGCACAATTTGCAGTAACTACCGTTCAGACAAGTAGGCAAATTGAGGCGCAGCTTCACATGCAAATTCCATAGCAATAATAAAAAAAGCATAGAAAAACTTACTTGCTGTTGTCTCATTTACACATGGAAACTTCAATCATCACTCTTCTCACACACTCACAAACACCCCGTATCTCTCTCACGCTCACCCCCCCCCCCCCCCCACACACACACACACACCCATGCATGCACGCACATACTTTCTAACTCCCACACACTCACTTTCTTACTCCCACATTCCCACACACGTTCACAATCCCACTATCTCTCACACTAACAATTTCGCTACTAGCTCTGAAATCTTCACTGTAACCTACACATACTGTCACCACATAGTATGTGTTGCAATAGTCATTTTTGGACAGTATTAATATATTAAACAAAGGTTGCCAACTCATAAGTTCTTCAAGATAAAAGTGAATACCCACAAATTCACATAATTTATTGCACAAAGTTTTGAAAAAAAAATTGATGTCTTTATGAAGTAATTTTTCCACACATCCAATAATGCCAAACAAATACCTGTGTATACATAGGGGCTGTAGGTGACCACTATTACTTGTGGCACAGAAGGAGTACAACAATATGGGGATTAACGAAGCAAAATGGGGCCTTGGTGGATGCACAGTTAGAGTGCTCACCTCCCATCAAGGCTAACCGGGTTCAACCACAGGCCGGGTCACTCCCACATTTTCACCAGTGGGGATCGTGCCGGACAATACTGCTGATTGGCGGGTTTTCTCAGGATCTCCCATTTCCCTTGCCCCTGTATTCCGACACTGCTTCATTCTCACCTCAATACAACTCAACAAAGCAAAAATTTACTGTCATAGTATTGTGGGATGGTAATGAGAAAATAGAGAAAAAAATTTGGTCACAAATTGTAAGTAAATTTCAATTTAAGAAAAGAGCTGTTCGCCATGAGTATTAAAAACTGATGACCTGTATTGTGAAGTGTGACACATTCCTGTGCATATACAATGTGCACTCTACGATTTCGCCTCATCTTTGAGCATGCCATTCAGAATAGGACAGGTCATGAACCCTAAACAGTACTGAAGAGGCAGGACATGTGGCTACAGGGTACATTGGCATTGACAAGATACTACAGACACATGACCCTAGCTTTACTGTTCACCTAGACTCACCCAGATTTTGTCATGCCAACATCCCATTGCTGCAAGATTGTACTGTTGACCGAGCCTCGGGGTCCCTCCAGCAAAGGTCACGCTTGCACCACAGCACGCCACTGGAGGGCAGCATCTGTTTTATCAGCACCTGTAGTCGAGATACAAGGTGATAGCGCCGCTTCAGCGTCCTGGAATTTTCAACTGCTGCAACTGAGGCTATCATTCGCCCCACCCCTCGCCTCCAAACACCCTGGAGAAATAAGTTTAAAAGAGCTGGCATGGCCATGGCCAACACTCTTTAGTCTCTGATATTCCACCGCCTTCAGCCAGTAGGAAGATTTTCCAACCAGAAGTTCACCACTTCTTTGGCAACTGCCGAAGACACCACCATCTGCCGCTTTCGCAGATCTCTCCAGCAGCTTCTGGGAGACTCAACCACCACCAGAGATTCCTGAAAACTTTGCTATGCCTTCACGACCACCCCCGGTATCCACTCCAGTCCCCGGTGTGGTCACGACGAAGTCCATTTTAGACCTCCCGTACACGGAGCCATCGTGTTCGTGTTCTTATTACTTCAATAATAAAAACACGTGTATTTCAGTCTATTTCTGTAATCTTATTTTCTTGGAAGTATTGGTAATCCTGTGTAACCTAACCAGCAGGGGTCGAGCCGGCATTATGCGAACTTAAAATTAATTACCTGTACATTAAGAGGCCACTTGAGTTCTGCCAAGTTGGTAGTCCATCGAAGGAGCTCAAAAGCCTTAGGTAAACATTTGTCAGGTGAATTGACCGGACTAAGTATTTCCATACTCCACCACTGCTTCTTTTGGGGCTGGTACGAAGCTGGAGGTGCCTAGCCTGATCAACCCACTGTGGAGCCCTTACTCGGGTGTTCAGACAGGAAGCAGCTTGAACAATATCCACGTTCTGTCCACTGCATCCTTTGGGGCCAAGCAAAAGGAACAACCTTGGACACTGTTCGCTGCAAGTCTGAATATTCAGCCGAACACAGTAGGGTAGGAGTCACATGCTTGTTCTCTTCCGAGGCCTTTTTGCTCTTTTTGATCCTTCCTTATGCCATACTCCCAGAAAGGAGATTCATCTAGCATTAACGCCTGTGCAATACCTACCCCATTGTTTCCCCCAATAGAAAGAATACAAGGCACTCCTCATCCCATTCTAGAAGCCTTCTGACAAGGTGAGGAGCAACCATTAGGTCTAGACAACCCATGGTTGTTTAATCCAGACCTCCCACTTAACACCCCCCTCAGCTGCCCACCGATTCATAGTGCTCCGCAGCGTAGCAGTCTGCCAGAACCCTCTACAGCCCCACCTCCTGCTGAGTCGCTTAGCCAGCCGCAGAGGAGGAATCCTCTTCCTCCCAGTCACCTCAAGGTAAAGTGCCGGTTTGTAACTGCAGCTGACAACCTATCAGGCCGGTCTTATACACAGGGAAGGCATTCACCAGACATTAAGGTCCCTGCCTTATCCACGTTCCTCACGATACTGGCATAGTGATATAAAACCTCTACTACTGGTACTTATCAAACAATTGTGTTAAAACCTATTTTTCTAAACTACAAATTATATTCAACCTACCCAGTCGTCGGTTTAAACCCAACACGTAGAACCATGCCCCAGCCAGTCATGAGTCTAATGATTCTTATTAGCAGTGGATTTCGCTCACAAAATTCAAAATCAATAGACACATATTTGTATAGGAAATGAGCCAGTTATTTCATACACAGAAGTTCAGTACTGTATCTCTATCAAGTATATGCCCAATGAAAAGTGGGAACATTTATATTATACAAAAAACACTAAATATTTTAACCCAAGCAAAAATGATTAAATTTACATGAAAACAAAGTAAAAACAAAAATATTCCTGATACAATAAAATAGGCCTACTTCTACAAGCATAATGGCCAAGAGATGATATTTCACAGATTTTGACAGTTACAAATACAAAATTTAATCAGTGTCCAAAATACCTAAATTACATACAATAATCTTCCAGTTTAATGAATTTCAAGGGACTAGAAACAAGTTTCAAACTGAACAAGTCCTTAAATGAAACAATGGTACAATTTTTATTGTCCATGCCTATTGTAACAATAATTTGTCGTGCTGCATCACAATACCTGCCTACACCTGGACATCATGCCATCACCTTAAACGAGCTGCCAGGGGAATACAACAGCGACTACCCAGCAAGACTTCTGCAGTGTACCCAGCCTATTGGCTACCATGTTTGTCAACTGCCTAGCACTCTTTCATGGTCATGTGGTTATTTCACTTCAGGAGAGCTTCTAGACATAATACTTTGGGACATTTAGAAATTGAAGGAGACGCTGGGCAGCCCCATGCTGCGACACATCACAAGGCAGTTGACCAAATACCTTTGTGTCCCAATCCTGATAAACACATGCATGTATATAGTACGGTGTGAGTATGAATTATACAGATTCTTTCATGAGTGAGCATGAGAATTGGCATGCCTAGCATCCCATAACCAAGAAATATGCAATTAATAAAATAGAACATGGCTACCCCACACCCCTTGAATTCAGTAGATTTGCTCAATGAAAAACATACAAACTTTACCACATTAAAGAAATTTCGAACGTGCTAAACCGATTATGTTAAATAAAAGTATTTTCTATTTTCCCAAATAATTAGCATATGAATAGAGAGGCTAAAAACACAGCTCACAAATAATAATTGTATTACTTGTTTATACCGATGTGTGCCAACTGTATTTTATTTTCTAGAGAATTTCAATAAGAGCTGTAGTCGAGGGTATGTGCCGTATATCCTGTGCTTGACCTCATTCATTAAAGTATACCTTCTGCAATTTTTGCATGTAACTTCTGTTTAGGTTATGTCCCTTAATTATATTACTATATTTGGCTAATTTATAAAAATCCATTATTATAACATTCAGAAACATAGTCATATCAACCAATTTTGTGGGTCATGCTAAGAACTTCACATCACAGTGAAACTTCAATATAAAGAATTTATTATGACCAATCAACATCTCAACCACACTAATGGTTTGGTTATTCATGACAACGTGGAGTGAAGATGTTTGGGCAGCTCTTAACAACACTGTTGTTAGAGCAGATGAAAATGAAACAAGGTGTAAATGGAGCAACACTGAAATTCAAGGGCAGGGGAAATGGGAGATCCCCAAGAAAACCAGGTGATCATCAGCATCATCCAGCATGGCATTGTTAATTTCACAGATTACAAAAGGACACAAATTGAGAAGAAAAACAGATCCTACGCACAGCTTTCCACACTGCTCAATTAACCGTAAACTACCTATATAAATACACAGTTATGTTAACTACTTCACTAGGAGATGTATGAAGTGCTGTGGAACCTATTGCATACCTTTCATGCCTGGAGAGTTGGTCTTCCCATTTCCACAGAATTTCTACACTATGAGCATAGCTTTACCCGTAATTTCTAGTAATGGTCTGCAAGACACTAATAACATAGTATACCACAAAACACTTTGCAAAACTCTTTAAACAACATTACATTTTACAACATTCTATTACTGGATGCTGTACTCTTGGTTTGATAATACTTAGAAGGTAACATGGCATATGATAACTGCCATGTTCTATGTAGCTGATTTTACAAGATTTGAGCCTTCTGTTATTTAGTTTCCACTTTAACTACCATTTGAAATAGTAATATTTGTCAATTGAAGTATATCAAAATAACGACATTTGGTTATTTTACATTTCTGTATGTTGTAAACTGATGGGGGAGAAAAAAAAAAAAAAAAAAAAAGTGTTTTTTCTCTGGTTTGTTTGTATTCAGTATTGCTTTTAAGTAAACAGTGGACTTATTTTCAAAAAAATGTAGTTATTAAAGTAAATTAGAAATTACTTTATTCCTATTAAATAGGGGGCATCAGAGGTTATTGGCAACATGAATGAAGTTGTTCAATAGGAATTTGAAAACAGAGGTTACTGTAAATGTATTATTTTAATGGAATTTTTGACGAAACCAGAAAAATTATTCAAGTGAAAGTTTTGCTAAATTGTAACATATTTGCCTGAGAGATTACTGCATAGACTACACTGTAAAATGAAAATACAAATTCTGGATTATATTTTACTGGAGAAGTTTAACATCTTTTTAAAGGAATCTGCCCTTTATGAATAATTCAATTCGCAGTACTAATCTTCTCTGCCAAATTGTTAAATGCATTGCTTGGATGTAATATAAAAAATTACACACACACAAGAAAATATTTACACCATCTTATAATAGCAACAATAATATTAGGTCACTATGATATATATTTAGTAAAAAAGATATCAAACTTTGGTTACAGAATAAATTCACTAGGTAAAAAATGCTCCAATAAAGATTGTTACAAAACCAAGTTGGAGCAATTGAAATATGTATATGATATCACACAGTAAAAACCAATCCACATGGGATGTGAAAATCTCATATAATTGCACATATCTGACAGAAACCTATCAGGAATGTATTGCTTAGCAGAAGACAATCATCCTGTACAAATCAAGATCTGTACATTTTTTAGCACCCATAAAATCAGATCAGACCCAGAATGATCCGCCCATCACACGTTCTTACTGCTGTCTGTTGGCAAGTTCACTCGTATGGAGATGTATGGCACACCCAGCTCGAAGGTGTCACGTGGCCAGTAGCGCAACACAGGGCACGTGTCTGGACGTTCCTCGTGGACAGAGAAGTAGGCAAAGAGGACAAGGGCAGTGTAGGAGGCAATGAATATGAGGATGTGCCAGAGGGCGTGCAGGTAGGGGAAGTCGAGGGCCAGCCACGTCTCGCAGAAGAGGCGATCATTAAGCCAACAGGCAACTGCCAGGAGCCACACTGCTGCGCAACGTACGCCCAGCCGCTGGACCCGGCTGGAGCTGCACCTGACAGCATGCACACAAGATCCCTGTTGCTACAGTTGCTGACATACAAACTGACATGACATGTACTCCTCTAACCCAGACCTTCTGACTAAAGAGTGCTCCCAACCATTTAGCTATCAACTAAGTGATCACATTCTGGATCATACTATGGGAAGGTTTTAAACCTCCACTGATTTTGCCTGATTTCATCCAGAAATCATATTCAATCAGTACCCATCTGACTCGTTTTGGTTAACTTTTGACAAATATATATCTATCCTTCTTCAACTCATGAAATTACTAAACAAATTGTATAAAAACAGGTTAGAACAGTCTTCTCTCATAGACTTCCACTATTAACACATTCATCAATATAACTTCAAATTAATATGCTACGTAATAAAATTACAACTCTTCAGAACAATTAGTTTCATTTGCTTAAGTCACTGAATATGACCACATCTGAACATCTTTAATGTTAAGTGTCATATTGGTTTCAAAGGAGAAAACATGACAACTAATACAGCAGCAAGACAAATATTAAAACTTACAAACACTGATTTGTAGAATGAACTTAAATGTCACACACTGTTTCTGTTCTTTTTACAGTTTAGCCAGCCCAAGTATATAATATGTATTCAGGCAACATCTATGCTCCCCTGCAAATTCAATATAGGTATGTTGTGGATTATTGCACCAGCATGAGCACAACACACACAAGATGTATCACTTCTAGCTGGCATCAGAACTGTATTACAACCTGTGCAATACTAGCAAAAAAAACCACCACCATTTTACCAGGGAAAATTGTAGTGTATATTCTTGGTACTCACAAACAACAGGAAAACACATAATTAAATTAATATTTGATATTTTTCATACTGTTAGGGATTAGATGCATATCCAGATGACATTAATAGTTTACGTATTTTGTTCTCTGTTTGTTACTCTTGTGCGTAAAACTATGGTCTCGATTACAGGACATTGAATTATCACAATTATTTTCACTCAAACATCAAAAAGAAGTTTCAGCAATTTTAAATATTTGATAAAGATTACGGCCCATGCGCTCAGCCTCCTGGGGCCGAGCGCATGGAACGTCCCAGTTGAAGTGCCTTCCCGGTCAGTGCCAGCAGCTTGGCAGGGGGGTGGAGGGGGTCGCAAGGTCGCGCCGCACCCTACAGTCTGCCGGGGAACGGGGGTCAGGCCATTAACCTTAGTACGTGCCGCCTGCTCTTTTTTCTTGTAGGGACGTTCCTTTGTCTAGCTCCCTAGCTTTTTCTACGAGGTTCTCGACTGTTGCGGTCGAACTGTTATTATAAGGTTACGTAATGGGGGGAGGAACATGCGGGTAATAGCTCTAACCCATAGGACATCGCTCTGCTCTGGGTACACGCATCAGAGTAGACGTTCTTTCCGTCTAATAAAAAGTTTGGCTTCCTTGTCGGGTCACTGTACCCGTGAGTGCAGGTCGGTTATTATCTCCCTTAGGAGTTCATACCCGGAAAAGAGAGACGCGAGTTGGACCCTAAACTGGGGCCAACTTTCTACGAACTCTCCATAGCGTTCCCACCAGCAGTTGGTGGTGCCTGTCAGCTGAGGGTGAGTACAGCTCACCCATTACCTCAGCGGGATATGTTCGCGGTATTCCTTCTCACAGGTACTGAGGAATTTGACGAGGTCAGCATGCTTTCTCCCTCTAAATTAGGGCAATGTCATCTCGTTTGGTAGCCCCTGGATACTAGGGCTACGTCTGAGAGTGTGATTACATTGGTGATGTGTGTTCTCTGTGACACACTTCACACTGATACACCAAGCTGGGTGTATCATCTCATTTGTCCAGCCACCCGATCATAGGTGGTGAAATTCCCATCAGCAGAGGATACAATGAACCGCATACCTCCCATACCCTTGACACTCTGGCCACTGACATTGCTGTGGCTCATCCTGGCGACACTCGGTAGTGATACTCAAGGCAGTCTGTACAGCCGGGTGGGGGATCTCATCCCACCCGATAGAGCTGTAGTGGAAGGTCCGGTGACAATAGGTGCACTGGATCTTATACTGTCCGGTCCCAGGGCAACTAGTCACGGGACAGGGGGCATAGCTCACCCCGGCGGCGATGTCTTCGGCTAACTGGCCATGGTGACTCGAATCCGAGTCTGACATTGTGATATCTATGGGCGCCACGGGGTGTTTAGAACGACTCCCCGAAGTCGTGAAAAATACTCCCCTTCAAGGAGTAAAGCAACAAGGGAAGGGGGGGAGGGCTGGGTTGGTCCTAACTCCCAAGTCTCAGCTACATGGAATTATGGCCCCACGTTGGATGCCAAATCTTCTGCACGTGCAATGGGGTGCGACCACCCTAGAAGGTAGTACAGTAATGACCGCCCTGCCAAGCTCATCTTAGCCACCACAACAAATACTATATATTCAATTAGGCCTAAGAAGTGTAAGGGGATTAGATACAATATTCGGCCGCTTGGGGGCAGGTTTACTATGGGTTGGAGGGGAGTCAAACCCCACAGTGAGTCGGATAGAGGTGACTTCCCACCCAGGGAGTGTGATCCACCTCACTATTAGGGTCGCCAATATGCGGGACGCCAGTTATCCCAAATGGATGAAATGGTGAGAAGTTTAATCTGGTGAGGTGATGGGGGTGCATAGTCTGGCAGATGAAACTTTAATTGGGCGAGTAGGTTTCAGGGGCTGGAATGAAGTCTACCAGGGGACATGTCACACGGGCACAGGAGTCGTGTTGTGCTGGGAGTCGAACCCAGATCACCTTTTCCGTTGCCAGTTTGGTATCACAATATTTCGGGAATACTGTGCCTGCGGGATGTTTCACTCTGATACGCCATCTGGATTTTTATTTAATATTACTGAAGGTTTTCTGTGACTGAATAGTAGGGTTATCATGGGGAATAGCCTCGTCCTCCTGACTTAACAATTTCGCCTGTTGTTGGATACCCAGGCCAATTGTCACAGATTAGATGATCTAGCGGGAAGGAATATCCAGGGAAATAAAGGGAGAAACGGCTCATGGAGTTTGATCGTGACACCTGCAGAGAAAGACCATCATCCCCTGCACCCACGGAAGAGACCTTACGCTGGGATTTTTGACAATATAAGGATGCACAGATATACCTCTGGCAAGAGGTTGCCGGGTTCGCCGGCTGCATAGGTCCGCGAGCTCTCTCCCTGGTCTGACCAAGACCTCCCTCCTCTCCTGCAGCTTACGAAGGCTCAACCTCTCCAGGAGCTTGCAGAAAGCTCATCCTCTCCAACAGCTTGTGAAGGCTCCTCCTGCACCAGTTGACTGCAAGAGCCGGTACGTCACTCCAGAGGTAACCTCAATGTCCAAATCCCTGCAACCCTTTAACCCAGTCACTCCTTTGACTCCATGGTAGCAGGTTGTTGCGACGTTCCTTTCTGAACACCCACCCCTCAAAAGGTTACGCTTTAAATTGTGTAGAATATAATAACTCTCAGATCAGAGTATTTTGTTTTGTTCTTTTCCAGGCTTACCTTCGCCTGGGTAATCTCGTAATTAATTTAGAGATTCATCCTGGATTCCCCACTGGCTTCTGACGTAATAATAAATATAAGGTAAAACTTATAAACAGATGACTATTTTTCTTTTAGTAATATTTTCCCCGTTCACTATGTTATTTCTTTTTTATTTAAGGATTGTTCTGTGTATCGTAACCCTACTGAGGAATAGTCAAGAGGCGTGCCAAACTCCATGGGAGACGGGACTTGAATAAGGCTTTGAGTCCGAAAAGACATTCCGCTGCTCCTCAGTTTACAGTGCTCCCTTGTCTACCGTCAGTGGCACCCAAATTCCCAACTGTAAATCTCACAGTCAGTGTCTCGGGTGTGTCTGAAGAAGACACCCCCCAGGACTGTACGTTTGCAGGAAGGACAGAAGGTTGGTCTAAATGCATAGTAGAAAATGTGGAACTCAGAGTAGCTAGCCCACAAGAGGAAGTAGAAACTAATCATGAGGATGCACCCTCACCGATGAACCCATGAACAATTTCACCCATTTCCCCACTCGATTACACGTGTGAACTAGACGAGTACTTAGGTATTTGTTGGCCGTGGGAAAACCTAGATCACATAAGCTACCTCCAACTGGGGACACCCCTGTCTGCTGCAATCATAACACCTCCTAAGGAAAATAAGAGTAAGAATCCACCGAGCACGTGTATGATACGTCTCGCTTCTGGGAAGGTGATCCGTGTCAGACTACCGCCTAAAGTTACCTCTAAATCCAGCGTAACTTCCACCCTCTTACATTACATCCCCAGCCATCGTCTTACATCGCCACAATGGATAGAGTCGACCCCACCAAGAGGATCTTCCACTCCCACCGCTGGCGTTGCTGAATCAGTAAACACGACATGTACCTCGGGACTGCTGGCATCCCATATTTTGGCAACCCTTTCAGTGAGAAAGATTGTACTCCCTGGATGGGAGTCAGTCACGGTTCAACTCACCCTGGGGTTTGAATCCCCTCCACTCAGGAGCAATCCCTTCCCTAAGCGGCTCCTTGTGAACCTACCATGACCCACTGGGCCAAACCAATCAAAAACACGCCACAGAAAAATCAGCTTCCGAGCTTAGGAGCACAGTCTGCGCTCTAGGCACTTAACTCGAGAGAGAGACACGCGTCAATACACTGTCGCAATCCAGCAGATGGCAGTCTTGGACGGATGCCTCCTGTCCGAGTGCGCATGAATGAAGTAAGTGTGGACGATGACAGGAGATTGCGAGACGACGGCGGGTGAGGTGTTCATGGTGTGAATGGATGAGAGGGTGTGAAACCGACAAGTGAAGCCTACTGTGCATGAGAGCGCTTGGAGGACTCTAGAACATTGCAACTGGCGGGACATGGACTGACCTGAGGTGGGACTGAATGGACATGTAATACGGATTTTATTGTAAATATTCGAACTGTCAAATATGGACACACAATTGTTAAATAATTGAATATGTTGATACACTCTCTATTGAGACTGATTATTAATTCTATAATTTAATTGATTTCTTCAACATGATTATAAACTGTATTAATTGATGTCATTAATAATGTTATTGATTTATTGTGAGGTGTTGAGTTGAGAGAATTTAGCTGTAGTTATTGTAAATAAAACTATAAAATTATAATTAACTCTTTTATTTAATTAAGACTGCCCCTTAACAAACTTGGTTTAGCTCACTTAACTTCTAGAAAGATAAATTGTAACACTGGTGTCAGAAGTGGGATGGAGGAAATATATTACAAAAAAAATTGTAAATATCACCATAGAATATTAACTGGCAGGATAAAATTTGTAAATATCACAATATTTGTAGCAATGGGCAAAGGAATTGTTTTGAAATCTTTGGATGCTAACCAGGAAAATGTCTGCAGACATGAAAGCACTTCGTGCTTTGATTTAAGGACTGAGTAGCCAAATAGGTAGTGTCAGGGAATCTGTAAATAGCCAAATTAGTAGTGTCAGTGAATCTGTAAATAGCCAAATTAGCAGTGTTAATGAAATGTATATAATCAAAATTGTATTGTTAATGACAATGTAAACAGTCGAATAGATAGTGTTAGTGAATCTGTTAATAGTGTCAGTGAATCTGTTAGGAGTGCTAGTGAGCTTGTACATAGGAAAATAGACAGTATAGATAGAAAAATAGACAGTGCAAACGAGAATATGGACGGAAAGATAGGTGTGAGCAACTTAGTAAATAATAAAATATAACGTGTAGACCAGAAAATTTTAAGAGTTCAAGGAAGGTGGATCAGGAGGTGAGCACCCTCAACAAGGAATGGCAGGAATCCCTAGAGCAGCAAGTGAGAAAACATGCAGCAGCTGATGAGGAGCTGAGACCGACCCCCACAGAGCCGATGACTTTGGAGAAGGCAGTGGTCACAGCCAGTGCCGCAACCGCAAGGGAAGAGCAGCAGTTCTCCACTTTGGGTACGTCTCAGCCAGGGGGGGCGAAGGCATCACAATAATGTCCGCACCCTATGATGGACAGATACCTTGGTGCGAGTACCAGCACCCGTTCGAGATTGTTGCCACCCTGAATGGCTGAACTGAAGAGCAGTGGGCATACTACCGGGCAGCTGTACTGAGGGGATCAGCATTGAGCATACTGCAGTTGCTACTAGAACGACATCGTCTAGAATACTCCACACTGGTGTCGGATTTTTGGAGCTGCGATTTGGCGACCGGTACCTGCGACAGGCCCACCATGCCCAACTGCGGAGTCACATCCAGCGACCCAACGAACCACTACAGGAACTGTAGCAGGACATCGTGAGGCTGACACACCTGTCTCTAGAGGGGTGCTCCAAGGAGGCACAAGATGTTATTGGAGTCTAGTTTTTCGTGGATGCTATTACAGATGCAGAAATGTGCCAAGCTGAGCTCCTGGCATTGCCACACAGCGTGCAGAATGCCTTGACCTGAGCATTGGAGGTAGAATCAGCGAAGCAGGAGCCGACATTCCGGCATGCAGTACAGGCAGCTACACCGTGCAGTGATGACGATTGAGAAAGCATCCTGGATGTTTTAAGAAAGTTGGAGACCACAGTTAAAGAGATTGCTGCCAGAGTCGGTGCTAGGAAAGCAAGTTTTTATCCACCTAAGCATCGGTAATGTTGGGAATGTGGACAGACACGGCACTTGAGTATCCAGTGCCCGCAAAAGAACTGCAGGACCCGGCAGCCAGACGTGAGTACGACTGACAGCTTGTTAAGAAGACTGGAGACTGCGGTAGAGGAACTTTTGAACTCCATAGAGGTGGCGACACCTGTCCCTTGTTGAAGGAGGTGCAGAGAATGCTAGAACAGTGGAAAGGAGGGACACTTACAACCCTGCTATCCAGAGGTGCCAATCAAGACTAGCCATCGAGGAACTGGTGAACGGACAGTTGCACGAACAAATGTAATTGACAGCTGCAGTAATAATTATCCAAACCATGGGCCCGTTGAAACAACTGGTAGCATCCTATCTAAAGGAACGTAGAAAGAGTGCCATATTGTGGTAAGAAGAACAAGGATATTGCAGTTGTATGAAGTCACCCAGCAGTTAATGCAGGAGAGGAAACAAGAGACATCCAGTTTTCAGATGGAGCTGCACGTATGCGTATTCAGAAGAAGGAAGACGGCCAGGGGGCAGGGTACGAACATATTGCAGTGTCTAGTGGCATCAACAGGAACACTCAATGTTATCCAAGAGTTGCACATTATACATTCAAGGAAGGACGACTAGTGTGGCTGTATGAAAGAAAATGGCTTTGGGGAAATACATCTCAATGCCGTGGATGTTGGGAAGGCCCTTACCAAATTTTGAAGAAAGTAAGTGATTCTTCCAGATGTTGCCGGGACTTCTGGAAAGAAAAGCCTATGGCTGTCCACATCAACCGACTGGCGCTGTACGAAGGTCCTGACATTGGAGAGTCAGTTCAGGATGAACAGACTTAAGGACGGGGCAGTGTTACGTGCTGCAGCTGGCGCAGTGAGGCTGTCTGTCCCGCAGCGTAGGAGGTGACCAACCTCGATCCTCCCCTCTTCCTGGAACGATGCACTCGCAGCCAGTTGCCCACCTTCTTAAAAACCAGTGAAACTAACAGCAGCGAGACTTGCTGATGTCACAGACCTCCTCTCATCTGCTGGAAATTCCGATAAATGTAGCAACGATGCAAGATTATTCTGGTGGGACTGGCCAGTGCCACAGTCCTCTTTGGCACAGCATGCGAGTTGGGGAAGATTCTGAGTGACAGCCTACGACACTATATGTACTGCTGCGGTCCAGCACATGGCTGTCTTGGGACGGAGGACACCAGGCTGAGTGCATGCAAGCGAAGTGAAGACGATGACAGGAGATTGCGAGACGACGGCGGGTGAGGTGTTTGTAGCGTGAATGGACGAGAGGGTATGAAACCGACAAGTGAAGTCAGTCCACTGTGAGTGAGGGCGATTGGAGGAATCTAGAACAATGCGACTGGCAGGACATGAACTGATCTGAGGTGGGACAGAATGGACATGTAATACAGATTTTATTGTAAATATTGGAACTGTCAAATAGACGCATAATTTATAAAATAATTGAATAGGTAGGTACACTGTCTATTGAGACTGATTTTTAATTAGTTTATTTAATTGTGGTAATCGTAAATCGTATTAATTGGAGTCATTAATTGTGAACAGTAAGTGATTGACAATTTATTGTGAGATGTTGAGTTGAGATAATTTTGCTGCACTTATTGTAAAAAAAACTATAAAATTATAATTATTTCTTTTATTTAATTAAGACCTACATCCCTTAACAAATTTGGTTTAGCCCACTTAATTTCTAGAGAGAGAATTTGTAAAAGTACATTAGGCCTACCTATCAAATTTTATCATTCTATTTTGAAATTAACTGAGCCAGCCCCGAAACATTCTAAACTCTACGTTTTATGGGGCTTAATTACAGTACGTTTAATATACACACCTTATAAGCTTGCCATTTAAAAAAATCTTCTTACCACATATCATCGTATAATTGTATTTCACATATTGTATTTACCAGAAAGGAAGGTGACACTGAATCTAAGACACCCCTTCCTAAAATAAATATTTTTGAGGGAAAAATATTTAAACCTGAATTCAAGACTACCCCTGTGAAATACTGAAGAAATTATTTAGGTTGAAAGTATTTTTTTTTTTTAAATTTATGATAAACCAGTCAAGAAAGGCTATTATATGAATAATATGATATTTTCATTTACTTTTAAAGAAAAGCTAATCACAATGAAATAGGTGTATGTAAACTGGCTGTATGGTAGCAGCATCTTTTTTAGTGTAAAATTTTTGTGGGTGTTATACATTCGTGACTTGAGACATTTTGCTTCCCAGCAAAGCACTTCCTCTTTACAGCCTGGTGACATCAGATAAGGGGACCCTTGTCAAAGTTAACAGGTACAGTCTCACCACTACAAAAATACGTACAACCATAGGACACACTGTATTTAAGCATGAAAAGCCTTTGGCCAAAATCCTCTCTCTCATGGCATGCCAATTTTGGACTACCTCTTACCTGAGGAAAAATTATGAATAGAAGTCCATAGTAATTTTGTGCATGTAACACAAACTTAAATACTGAACTAGCAGAGTTCCACATTTATGCTATTTGTGCCTAGGTTTTTAATTGAAGACAACCCCGAATTGTAGACACTCCCTTATTTTTCTATTCCTTTTCTGTCAAAAAACCTCACCTTCCTTTCTGGTAAATATAGGTATTAAAAAAAATATATAGCAGGGGAGTTTCAATATCAAAACATAGAGACGTTTGTGTTATGAAGTACGCAACTTAACCACTCATCCACTGAACACATGATGTATGAGAACAAATAAATGTTTATCTGAGCGGATATGCTAGGATAGTAGTAGAAAATTTAATAAATATTTACAATTGAGTATTCGTACATTTACGTGCTTGTAATAATATCCAACACGTAAAATAGTCTGCATCATGTTGTGCACAAGGTTTAAAAAGGAAGGACATGTGTGATGCAAGTTTGTAATAGTTATAACCAATCTTTTTATGCTTATTCGTATCAAAAATGTATGTGTAGGAAAATTATAACTACATACAACACAAACACATTCTGCAATGACTTAATACTACACAATATTTATTTTTGTGCCACTGAAATACACGGACACATTTAATACAGACGCCCGCCATATTGGTTTAACTACGAAATTCTAGACTGCAGACTGCTTGTTAGCAGTTGAAACGTTCCAAATATACTCATGATGTCACTCGACCTTCGTTTCAAGCTTAGAATACCGAGTGGTGGTCTGGAGCCGATAGATGTAAACAATATTTTTTTTTCCCGTCAGAAGGAGAGACTTAGAATAACCCCTATGGTTTCTTCATAGTGCATTATTTCAATGTCCGGGGAGTGCATTTGTGTGTGTGTATGTGTACGTGCATCTATAAACAGACATCCTCCTAATGGTAAAAAAAAATGGCAATGCCATGAAGTGTGATTTTGGCAATTGTTTCAGAAATTTTCTAAGTTATCAGTTTGAAAATCTGGTAACCTTAGCATTACATTCAAACCACATACATACTTACCAATAAGCATTAAGTTTTATTGCTCCATATAAATTCCAGTTCTTACTAGATAAGACTTCTAAATACTTTTTTGAAATTTCCTGTTACTATACTACATGTATGTACTAATGCTGCAATATTAAAATATTACTTGGTTTCAACAATAACCTTTTTCAGTGAACAAAATCAAATGCCGAGAAGGAGAAGGGAAAAAGGTGGGGTCACAATTCCGCTTAACCACTCTTGGGTCCACCCATGTTTGCAAGAGGGGTGTGGCTCCAACCATCACCAGACATATTTCCCAGGTTTGCTAGTGTGATACCTCGGCAATACCTAATAGCCACCAAGGAACCAGTGTGTAGAAAAAGCTACAGACATGAGGCTTGGCTTGAGAAAAATATGGTTAAAAGATAGACAGTTACCTCCTGATCTCGTGGATGAGCAGGACAAAGGCTGGGACACCAAGCGTCATGAGGGCGAAGGCATTAACTGCAGGATGCAACACAGCCAGGCCTGTCGCCAGGATCGTAAACACCACTGAAGCCAGACCAAACCGCTTCCTGCAGAATAAAATCACACTGTACAACCAGCAACACCCATACGCAACAAAGTCAATTCAAACCAACTTTAAAATACCATATTGTAACATTTTCAAAACTTGGGTTACCAGATACTTTTAATGAAATGTAGGACAGAGATGGTAAAAAATGTAGGACACTGCATAATAATGTAGGACATCTTAAAATGTAGAAAAATTAACAGCGAGAGGCACACAGCATACATTGTTTGATAAAACATAATTAAAAAACTATATTTTGTGACTTTTTTAAAGATGCAACATATTTATTTTGTATTTGTTATTTTCCTACCTACATTAAAATTATATCACTCCACATTTACACACACTATTTTCAACCAATAAAACATCTTGTTTTACACTTCAACATATCGTAGTTATACATTTCATACAATATTTACAAATGAAACCAACATTTCATTGTTTATAAAATTCACAAAACCTAAGATACAAAGCAAAATTTTAATTATAACCTCGGTGTCAATATACGGCAAAACCTCACTTTCGCTGCATTTATACCGTATACAAACTCTGCTTTCCGGAGCCCAGGTTAACAAAACATTGATTTCAGGTGTCTGTATAAACAGTCATAGACAAAACTGTTATGAGATGCTAGACAGGCAGAATCGATATAGATAGCTTACTGCGAGAGTCAAACAGTGTGTTTAGCATGCGGTGGCCATGTTCGCAACTAACATTGGGCTTCTAACAGCAAAATGTAGGACATTTACGATTATTCCAAAATTCCTCCTGAACACCACACAGAAGGTAGGTTTTCCATGTTTGGAGGTATGATGTCAAACAAAGTAAGGAGGTTTCTATATACTTTTTGGACTGAAATGGCATTTGCACACACATTGTTGCAGGCATGTGTTTCATCTGACAATAAGAAAGTCTCCCAATTTTTTTTTTTCAATTATTGCATACATTTTCCTTTGAATTAATATAAACAAATTAATAAACTGTTATATGTTGATAATGCAAATGCCCTTTTGTGTATATAGGTAATCAGTGGCGTCTCGTTAGCACAAGCAAGGCAAGCAGTGCTTGCCCAGACAGTTTCCTGACAGTGTTATATTTAAAATAAATATTAAATTCTATCTTATATTTACTTTAAGGTAACTTTTCACTCATGTGGTACACATTCTACTTGAGAAACAATACTGTACATTATAAGAAAACAACTCGTTGGCTAGCAAAACCAAGATGTTTGGAAGCGCTGTAAGTAATGATTTCAGCAGGGAGGCAGTCGCAATGGTTTCCCCGGCCGACGGTGGGTTGGCAGGGTAGGAAGACCAGACCGCCCGGGGAAGGGCGCTGGCTATGGCTGCGTCAACCTATGTTAGAAGCTACGATGGTAGTGCTTTCTTCATCGAACTGAAGCGGACATACCCAAAGCTGGCCTAGCCCATAGGCAGTTGGCGTGGTGTAGTTTACAGTAACTAGATCAATGTGTGGGCAAGTACGCACAACACAAATTGTATTGTTTTTATTTAATATACATATTCATGCGTGATGTATACCCTACATAAAAATTATAAAATTACAGTGTGAGACTGAGAACCAAGTAGATAGAATTAGTGCAACAGAAACATGTGTATGTAAGTGTGGTGGTGGATTATGAGTGAAGCAGTGCTTTCACTTTTCAGGAAATATGTGACATCATAAAAGAGGGTAGGCGGACACCTGAACTTGCAATCACAACAACTCGCAAGAAAGGTAAAAGTCATTTCTAAAAAAAAAAATTATCAGAAACACTCGTCGTTAGCTGGATGTAACAGCCTAAACAAACTGTTTTGCTGGTCATGTTTACTGTTTTCAAAGGATGTTAACACGTGGACTGCAACTGGGTATTGAGCCAATCTGTTCAATGCTGTTTAATGCTGTTCAAAAACACGAGCATTCTGCAGTTCACATAAATTGTTTTTGTCTCTTAAAGAATTTGGTAAAAATAGAGTTGATTTTGGTCTAGATAGATCCAAACAATTAAGCACACAACAATATAACGAAAGAGTTAAAAGAAACAGAGAAATTTTGAAGCGTTTAATAGGTGTTTTTTGTTTCTTGGGTGTACAGCAACTGCCTTTCCATGGTCATGATGAGACAAAAGAATCAGAAAACTGTGGCAATTATGTTGAGTTAATTGCTTTAATTGGACAAGGTACCGGGTTTGATGAAGGTGTCTTTGTGATATTTTTCACTCGGGCAAATTTTATGTTAAAAAATATTAATATTTTTACAAGCGGTGTATTTTATATTTAGGTACTAAAAAATGGTTAAATGGCACCATTTTGCACGTTGAAATCCAAATTTTCCCAGGGAAGGACTCCCAGACCCCCCTCCCAAATTTTTGGGGAGATCAACGCCACTACTGCCCCCTGTATACAGTAGCTTACCCATTAAATTATAGCATGCATCGTCATTATAGGTAATTTGTTAGTTTCTGTCGCAAAATTAATCTCTAACCTTTTTCACATTTTTGTTACACTGTGATTACTCTCTCCCGTGAGTAAACATATATTGGGAACACCAGAGAACAGTTCAAGAAAATAAAATATAGGGATGGGATCCTCAATACCACGACACCCTCGATACTTTATAGTATCGAGTATTGCATGAAAATATCCAAAAGTATTGAAATTAAAAACCATTTTCTCATGCCATAATTGTGGTACAAGCATACCATAACTTTTGCACAATGCGTACAATACTTTTGAAAAGTGTACCGTAATTTAATCTGTATACACACATATTTTCCCATACCATAACTTTTGGAATGTGTACGATACTTTCGAAAGGCATACCACAATTTAACCTGCATCCTTCAGGCATTCCAACACAACCATAACATTTTTCCTAGGTGCAATGGTTCATAAGATATTAAAAACAACTTTTAAATGTGTACCATAATTATTTTGGCTGGCAGCAGATTCCAAAGCTTCCTGCAAGCATCCCCCCCCCCCCCCCCATGTTGGCCGTCATTGCAGTCAGATTCTAAATTTTACTATTCCTCTTCTATTTTCTTTACTATTTTCCCCTATTATTTCTTTGTTACACACTTACCGTTCTTAACTACATTCTTATCCCCCCCCCCCCCCAGCCCCAATACAAACCTCTACAGTATTTAAACTCCAAAAATTCAGCTTCCTTTAGGTTTTGTATTTTTTAGAGGTTTCACTGAAAATACAAGGTACCAAGAGTAGAATAAAAAATGTTAATCTCGTCATTAATGTTGTGGAACTACCTATTTTCATTCCACAAAATATTTACAGTGATTTGGAGCATTATATAAAAAGATATATTTTTATGGTTAGCCAACTTGAACATGATCACAGAGAAGTGGATGGTAACTTGCCTGTCATTGTGGAAAAAGAAGGGGAAGAAGCGCCGTGGGAAGAACATGGAGAATGCGGCCATGAACATCCACAGAATGGCCAGTTCATCCAGCAGTTGGCCAATAAGGCTGAGGGTGGCGTGGAAGTAGGCGGAGCTCAGTCCCACTACGATGAACAGCAGCCAAATGACATGGATGCCGGGGTTGACGGAGCGGCCGTACTCTCGGAATAGGTGCATCATCACCGGCGGCAGCAGAAAGAACAGTACATTACTGAACTGTGGCACATGAACACACCCCATTGGTTTGTTAACACATGCTAGTGGCTGCTGCAAGAAGCTATAGGCTGATCACAATAAACTGAGCACTTTTGATAGCCATGCTTAAAATATGTTTGCATTAACATTGTGTAGGTACTTTTCCATCATACGTCAAATTAAAGATGCTGTTCACGGTAGAGTAGAGTACTTTTTAAATCAACCTTTGAAAACCATCACTGACCATGCCTGCTAACGGGCACTATGTCTGGCATACTCCCAGTAAAGTTGTTATATGTGTTGAATGAAAAATGTTAGCTAAACATTTCTTGATACTAAAATTATTTCATCATCTTTCTATTTTTTAATGCTTTAAGTGTAAAAATGAGAAAATTTGTAAAATATTTACATTTCTAATAATTTTACAGTTTTACATGACTGACGCATGAATAAAGCAATAAGGCCCATGGCAAAGCTAAATTATTTACGTATGGTGTAAGCATACAATATAAACCGAGAAGTAGATCATAAGCAGGTCTTACAAATGTGTTCAGTTTACTGTGAACAGTCTGTACAATTTCCATTGGCGTAATCACTTTATTCATGTGTTAGTCAAATGAAACTGTGAAATTATTAGAAAAGTAAATATTTTCAAATTTGCCTATTTTTACACTTATAATGCATTACAAAAAATCAGAATGCAAAAGAAATCAATCCAGTAGTCACAGATGTTTACCAAACCCATTTAATATACTATTAAAACATAGAACCACTTCTCCTTCGTCATTATCAACCTTACTGGGTGCATGCCAGTCAGAGTGCAAGTGACATTTTTTAAAGGTTGATTTCAAACGTACTGAAATAATTGTGAACTGCCTATACCCTGCCTTTATGGCTAACAGTCTCTTGTGCCCCATTTTAGATTTCAGCAGTTATCCAATAATTACATAGCATAATCACTAATATAAAGATGTGACTTCTTATTTAAAACTGCCAAAGCAATCAACTATAAACAGAAACATTTCTAGGTAAATTTTTACTGCCAAAAAAAAATATTTTTTTTAATACCAGAAACGTCATACTACGACCTTTCATATTTTATATTCTGACAGGAAAATAATCAATGATAGTAACGTTCTTTTACCTAGCCTACTATAAAATATATAACAGAAATTGACAGAACAGTATGTTATTCCAACTTAAGTAATAAACTGGTGAGCGCCCACACCAGCAATACAGAGTACGGTACTCCTACAACCACCATTAAAACACTTGCTGATAGTTCTTAGCAGCACGGGGATCCTCGCACCACTTACAGTGTTGACAAACTCTGCAATGACTGGAGATATGAGGTAGTTGCCCTCGCACCAGTCGACAGGTGAGCTGCCCGGCTCCAAGTGCTGCCACATCCTGGCAGTCGCAAGCCCCTACGTGCAACAGCAGATCTGCAAACCAACACTGCAAGTTCAAATTTTGAAACAGTTCCGGAACACTGCCATGATTACCACATTATGAATTCAAAATCCATAAAAAAAAGTTAATGCATTTACAAAATGCAGGGGTGACTTCATGACCGGGTGGGATAACTTTGTAGAACAGGAGGGGGGGGGGGGGGGAATCCACTTACAATAATATGTTTAGGATAAACAGTGGAGATAATTTAATGGCTTAAGTGTGGCGTTGCTAGAGATTTCAGATATATTGTTTAATATTTTATTTATTTAACAGTGAAACCTTGTTAAGAAGTTCCCACTTAAGAAGTTTTCCTACTTAATAAGATGTATAATTTTTCACCTTGTATATATGTACATGTGTAATTTGACCCTTTTAAGAAATTTTCCTGGTTAATAAGTATTACCTTTTCAGTCCATTTAAAAACTTCTTAACAGAGTCTTACTGTATTCATATATTTAACTATTATTTGTTGTTACAGCCTGTAGCGCTTGCAGGGCAACACAAAGTATGAATTTGCATTAAAACACAAGATAAAAAGAAAAAGTTAGAAATTTTATGGCGTGTGTTTGGAAAACATAGTCGTTTTAGCAAAACTGTGTATTTGAAACAGCAATTGAAAAAACCATTACAAACTCCATGTAAAAAATATTTCACTACAGAGCCCATCCATATATGGGCTATTTACTTGGCGCAAGCAAATGCCATTAATACTGTTAGGAAAATGATAATACAATATTTTATGACACAAAATACCAGCATAAAACGTCCTCTTAAAATCCTTTAAAACACTGAGGAACGTCTGGAAAAATGTATTTTCTGAATCGTTAAGTACTTCCTTTACGTAACATTAAAACACTTACATACGATTCTTACTATCCTTTGGCTAAACACAAAAAGTAAAATGTCTACAAACATTTCCTATCATTGAACTTGGACTCTCTCTTAAAATTGGCAACATTCCACAATATAAAACAGTTTGTATTTTTTAATTGCCTATCCTGAAGTGCATATAACTTTATCATAAAGTAACTACATAACACAATTACGTTTTAAGTTACGTTAACAAGGTATTTTTTCTTTCTAACATTTATCGTTACTTGGCATGTTTTCCTTTCTTTAAACAATGTTAAGTAGCTTAACATTTTAATTTATGAAGGCTGACAATTTTACATTTTAAATGGATAATACCAAAACAGCCTTTTTAAATAAAATATGGCATGTGCGGCTGTGCTGGTTACAGCATTTCACCAACCTCCCTCACGGCACAGCTGATTGTCCACTGTAGCATCACGTCGTGTATCGATCGACGTAACGTCCCACCATTATGCAGTTTTAAGGTCAGAAATAACTTATTCTTCAGCAATAGTAGTAAAGTCTTGCAAAAATGTTGGTGGTAAATTGCGTAGTTTCTTGGTGCGGACAAGAACATGGCGTTACGTAGTTGGCCCGAACAGAATTGTTTTATGGAAATGAGACCTCCCATCTCATCGCTTATGATCACATGATGCTATTTTCACATCACACCCTATAGATATGCAGTCATATGGAAGAGTAATGACAAGCATTTTATACTTTTTGCTATATAGTTGTGTTAATATTCTTTGGCAACATTTTTTTATTTCTTCAGTTTTGGCACAAAACAATTGGATTGGACTGTGTGCTCAATTTTTGAAATTGGCAAATCCTTCTCACCATGTCTTGGAGAAGCCTAGCATCACTGGTTTGAAAACCGCAATAAAAAGAAAAAAAGCGTAATGGCAAGTTCAGCAGGCAGATACGTGCCACTCGTGCTCCCAAGAATGATATTTTGTAGGGCCATTTAATTAAAAAAGGATGCCTATATAAATTAAATATGGTGAAGGAGATTAATATGCTAATATGTACTGAAATTATTATATGGGCAGCAACATGAGCCTAATTCAAGTGGCAAGAGAAATGCCTCGCTTTTATCATGTAGCTAAGTTATTGTTAGCCTTGTTAGAATTCCAGGATATTTAACTTTTGGAATTATAAAATTTATTAAACACTAATTATTGATTTGTGAGCATATTCAAATGAAGTGGGTATCCACTGAAGACAAATGAGGATTTCTAAGTCATTTTGAACTGTGTAGTTATAATCACGTTCTCAAACAGTTGCATAGTGTGCCCAATTATGTATGTATACAATGCTGATGCAAACTGTAGATTCATGTTCTCCATTTAGACAGCAAGCAATTTTTCGTCATAACTACATACAGTATTTAAATAACTCTATTTTTAATTTTCTTAATATGCAAGGTTGTATATTTTTTAAATATTGAGGGAAGCCGCAGGATATATTTACTCACATAAACTGTTGAAATTTTGAATTTAGCCCTCTCTCCAATTGTTGAATATTGCTTTTTTTAAATGTTTATCATCAAATGTTGTCTAATGAGTGCAGCCCACAAATTGTGCCACATGATGTGTTGTGTGCAGACTGCATACATAGTGGAGCTTCACGTAACTTGTAGAATATACCATGAAATGTGACAGTGAGGAGGACTATGAAGATTGGGGTGTCTATATAGTAGGCTAAAACATATATAATTTATTTCCAAAATATATTTCTATTGTGTCGCTGAATCGTGTTAAATGCAAGAATACCTTTGAAAACCAAACCATAATTCACAAAACTGTAATCATGCAGTGTCGGGATATAATTTAATTCTGTAAAATTTATCAAGGCTTGCCTTGTCTATATTCACGAGAGTATTGTACTAGCTATGTCCCTAACATATTAGTAGTGGAGAAAAATATACATATAGCATATCATACAAAAAGACGTTCACAGGAGTTGTTTACAAGCAGTTTAAGTGTTCGCCATAATACATTTGTTGAACAACAATGCACAGAGACAGGAAACAAATATGCATCAATTGTAGTCTTCTGATGTCATTGTTGCCCATTTCACGTGATGGTTGTATGCTGGGAATGTGCAAAATTTCAGTGTACCATGTGAATTTGATGGTGCTAAGGCTTGTGATTTACAAGTGCTATTAAGCACGTTTCTTTGCGATTATTTCGATGTGATGTGCTAGATCAAATTATTGTATGAAAATATTAATGTTTCTTTGAAATTATGTCCATGTGAAGTGTTAACCACGATCATATGGCAATATGAGTGTTTGCAGAGTTCACACAGATTGAATACATGTTAACATGTGCTACACTTTAGTTATCAGCAATAAATCACCAAGAAGCTATATTTACAGCTTATGTGGGTAACGTAATTTATATTCTAGTTTTTGCATGGAAAGAACATGTACGCCTACTTAATTGTACAGTGTACTGTTTCATGTGACTGTAGGAATTGAAGGGCTTACATACTGCTGCCACCACCCATGTAAAATGCGGAAGGTCTAACAAAATTAAACCTAACTTCATGATAGGTGAATCACGGGGTGGATGAACCAACACGAGCTTACTTATCATAATATTTTTTCTAACACGCTATTTCATGTCGGCACATTCTCCCCTTGTAATTACATATAGTGAAGTTAGATCAGGTCTTCTTGCATTTAACGTGGTTAAGCAATCCAGATGACATGTAATTTATATACAATTTACGTGTTTTACCCCACAATTTCCCTGATCTTAAAAACCTTCCTATTATCACACTTGGTAGTATGTACTGAGAATATCATGATGCCTCTAGTAGATTTGGGTTTAGTTTGATTAATAATGTAGATTTATACAATATTTTTTACCAGAAGAGAGACTAGTCTAGATAATTACCATAAGGGAAATTATTTCACTGCATTTATTAGTTTTAGTTTGTGTACTTACAATATCATTGTGAAATCTACATATATCTTGACACATACGACACTAACTGTATTATATATAAATACTGTAAAGCCGTTCACTATTTCTTTGTTCACAAACGGCCTCTTTTATATATTACCCATTTAAATACATATTAATAATAACAATAGTAATAAATAAATTTATTTATTGCAAAGCTTAACGTGCCACCCAACAGTACAAGACCAATGACAGGGAGGCACAAAAACATAGAACATGGGATACATGCCATAAATAATAATACACATACACAGAAATGATTAAAGGAAAAAAAAATACACGTACAGTGCACACAACATGAAAATTACTAACTACTACAAAAAAGATATGTTTAATATTTAATATTATAAACTACTGTAATATTCGAACAAGTCACTAAATAAAATCTTTTTCCCTATAAAAGGTTCAAAGTTAGAAAAATATTTATTGTAATAATTAACACACCGACTGACTAAATTTTTCTGACATTTTAATAATGAAAAAGTATGAAGTGTTCTGTGTGTGTAATAAGGTACTTTTAGACATACTTTATTAACTATAATACAAGATGTATAATTTATAAATGAATTATTTTAAAATAAAACGTCTAGAATTTCAAGTCTAGTTTTTAAAGACAAAGTATTGAATCAAAATTGTTCTGTATTATAATCAAAATCTACACCTAATGAGAATCTATTAAATATTAATTTAAATACATTCCTTTGTATGTTTTCTAATCTAATCAAATCAGTTTCTGTTAGATAATTTCAGTTCATAGTACAATATTCTAATCTAGATCTAATTAAAGCATTATAAAGACATAATAGAGAATCAGGAGACGTGGCTGAAAATGTGATGAATTTTATAATAATAATGATATTAATAATAATAATATAATCGCCCGGTGGAAAGTGCCACCTTCCGTCATCTCTTTACACCCTCCAGTCCCTTCCTAAATCAACCAACCCCCTTCACCACCATCAACTCTGAGGAAACCACACTTTACAAGACAAGTCTTAAAATTTGGTTGACAACTATGAATGTAGGCTTTTGGGCATAATTAAAATAATATTGACCCGGCTAACAGCCAGCAGCGTTAAGCCCATGACGGTGCTCACCACTCACATGACACTTGAGCATGCACGTGCGCAAAGAGGCTCCAATTTGAACTTCCCCATAACTGAATATTAATTTGCAGTGCAAAATGTGTCTTTTGTTTTCCTTTCAGGTTCAAAATGTTTTAAGTGTTTAAAAATTTATGTTTTAAATGATTGCACAATGTTTGATTATGAATTCAAAATGTGTGCTGCGTGAAGACTGCGGACAGCATTATTCCGGAGTGAATGCCGTCATAAAAAGACATTTAAAGAATTAAGAAAATAAATAAGAAAAATCTAAAATGTAAAACAATATTAAAATTATTTTTGTGCCATTTATTTTCAAATATCAAAGTTTTACTCGGTGTGCATAGCACTTTTGCTTATGTGAACCCCGTAGGAAACCACGATAGGTCTGTGAGACGCTTGCCTAGGTGCAGTCGCCAGACCACCTACGAGGTCTGGCGAGGTAAGACACTATCGCATATGCACTTCAAACTTTTTGCACTGATGTAGATTACCATAGTTCATTCTTAGTAAACCGGATAACCTCTGCTTGTGTGCATTTTGCCAGATATTTTCCCCAGCATTATGCTTCCACTTAACATAATAATTTGTGCTTTGTGGCTTTTTGAAATGTAAATGAGGAGAAGGGAGGAAAGATGTAGGAGAGACCACAAGCCCGCGGAACTTTGAATCAGGCACCATCCGCCTATGTTAAAGGAGTTTCCGTGTAATTGATGCGTGCAATATTAAGGGCTTTAATTTCATGTATGTATTTGAGGGTATTTTTCATGTTTGATTGTTTTAGGGCCACATCATTTGCGACCACATGATTAATAGCCACCAAGTCAATATTTGCGCCATCCATGCACTTTGAGGTCTTATTTGTGTAATATCATGTGTGCCATCAAATGTTTCAGGGTTCTATGTAATTTTATTCATGGTTCCCTGAAATTTTTATGTAATTGAAGTCTTGTATGTTTGACCACGCTATAATTTCAATGTTTGATTTTCTTGCCTTCTGGCATATTTGTTGAAAGGAATCATAAAATACTTTCTAATGTTGACAACTCTACTTGTGAACCATTGTGGTATGTCAAAATATGGCGACAGGGTATAGTCTCGCGTATAAAGAGCGGTAAAGTAAAACTACGGTTAAAGATACCTCTGCCTTGATTCATTTCATATTTCCAATAATATTACAAGTTCAAAACCTATTTTCAATATGCAAAAGAATAATTTTCTCAACAGAAATAACTTGTTTAACCAGAATTTGCCGTTTTTGCAGAGAAATACCGCAACACTTATCCAGTGGCATCCGCGCCATCTAATCTTGCTTTCACACGCTTGCATGTTTATTGTGACCATTCATGTCATGTCCGATCATATTCTAAGTGTACTTACGTCATTTATAGTGTACGGTGACGTTATTTCCATCCTAGCCGGCTATGTGTATAGGCCGCCACCACACTAACCACGTGCTGGAAGATGCAACCCGACGAGTTTGCATTAGCGATGCCAAATAATCACATGTGTTGGCCCATTCATTTCACTATTCTCTGGGCCCTGTCTTCAGGAAAAATTGTCAGTTCACCCTAGCAGCTGTCGACCTCTTTCCTAGTGAAGATTGTTTTTTCTAACACAACAGAGAAGTCATATATCTAGGAGTGCGCTTAGAGTAATTGCAGGACACACAGAACCCACAGCATCCCTAAGAACCCTGAGTCTCAACAGTGCGGTGACTGGGAAACACGGCTGGCGCCCACTTACAGTAAGTTATTGTGTCACTGTTTGTCTTGTCTCTCGCCCGACAGTGTCAATATATACAATTAGTGCCAGGCGTAGTACCTACATTCAGCTTTGGAAAAATACTTTAAGCTAGGTACAAATTATTAAAATACTATATGCTCAGCACAAAGTTGTTTATGCAGGTATTTTATGGTAAAATATATTTACAAAGTAATATTATTTCTATATGGGAATGCTTCGTATTTATGAAAAGATGATTTCATACCATACTCTAAGCAATGATCTTAACAAAACCATTCCCAATCCCCTGTTCTGAAAAATAGCCGAGAAAACGCTTTCAAAATATAAGCACACAAAGTTTAAACAAATGCTAATTAGACCTAAAAAAACTTTTGTGAATTTTTTGTTGTGCAACTTGTTTTACAATTACTCTAACTGCCCCCCTGTCCAAACATGTAAAGTATTTGAGATTTTCTATGTTTAATATTTTTTTTATCTTCATCTCACATTTTAAATCAAAATCATTTTCATAATATTATAACAATGCAGTATAAGAATTTTAAATAACTTACGAAATATTTCCTCAAAATGCTGGCATTTTGATCTTTTCTCTTGGCATTAGATTATGGCATTGGGATGACGACGAAACAATCCACTCGAAGAACAAAGGCTTTCACTTCTTTGTTATTAATACGGAAGTCATTATTGGTACCCTGACAGCTACTGCTAGGCCGACAGCTGATACAAACAAATGTCAGTGAACTTCCTATTTGACCGTGCTGATATAACAAACGAAAAAGTAAATAGAGACGATACCATAGTTACTATATACATCATATGATAGTCCCGAAACTAAACGAGGGAAAGATGCACATCACTGGCTATACTTTTTTTTTAGTTGAAAGAAACGAACGTAATGCGAAATGTAACTGGATAGTATCGAGATATAAAATATAAATATCTCGATATTATTTGTTTACATCTTTCAGAAATGTCTTCCACGCTTCCTTGACCTTAATCAACAAACCAAAGTTCAGGCACTATTTATGACCGAATCGGAGAACGTTTTGAACGAGTTGAAGAATTTATTGGCGGTAGTAGTTCTAGGCTGCAACGAAGAAATAAAAACGCACAATGCTATTCAAGGGACAGTGTAATCTTTCGAATATTAATAAAGTAAGCTCAGTGTTGTGATAAAAAGGTTTGGTTAACAAATAGTGCATTTGCGAAATTTTTATATATTTTTTGGAAAATATTGGTTTGTAGCGGTGAATGCTGTATTTTAAATTGTACACGTCTTCCTGGCTTTAAATTCAGGTGTTTCGAAGAATAATTATTTGTTCGTATTGTTTTGTGAATTTTTTGTGTGTATTATTTCTTATACGTAACTACCATTATGCAACGGTTAACAATCCCAAGCACAACGTTGTGTAAAGTTGAAGCTTAATAAATAATGTCAATAATAATTTTTGGTCTATTCTGTAGAGCCATATTTGACTGTTAATGAAGAAAGAATGTGAAATGTTACATTAATATGGGATAGCCTTGACAGGTTGACGAGGCAGATGGGGAAAGGAGCTGGAAAGCAAGATCAAGCAGGCAAAAGATGAATACTTAGAGAACAATGGAAGAAGGAAATAAATGGGGAAACAGTTTGAATATCTTTTATTTATTTTTTGCTTGGTCTTTCACCAGTTACAACCAAATTGACTGTGCCTGAAGAAGGTATACTCTGTTTAATTTATGAAGGCCTTTTTTTTTTTTTTTTTTACAGTTCTAAGGGTGCATTTATAGTGGAGAGAATGGCACGGTGAGCAAAGAGGTGAAGCGTGGCAGAATCAAACCATCAAACCAGAATCAAATGGCATCTGTGCCATCTAAACCTACTTTCACACATCTGCATATTTATTGTGCCCATTCATGTTGTGTCCCATATTGTATCATTCTTATTTGTGTAATTTGCACGGTGACATAATTTTCGTCCTGGCCGGCGCTATGTGTAAAGACTGTCACACACTCATGTGCTGGGAGATGTGTCCCAACGAGTCCGTGTTAGTGATGCCAAATAGTCACATGTGTTAGATGCTCATTTTGTAATCCTCCGTGTCCTGTCTCCAGGAAAACCTACAGTCCACCCTAACGGCTGTAGACTTCTTTCCTTGTGGGGGCTGTGTTTTCAAACACCCCGGAGAAATCATCCACCTAGGAGTGCGCTAGAGTAATTGCGAGCTGGGGGGGAGAGCCCAAAAGAATTCGCTAGACATGTCCAAGTTTTAACCACTAACTGGCACGACTTTGTAATTGGAGAGCAATAAATGGTATGTATTCAGTGCAAACCTGTGCGTTTACTTGTAGCGTCAGAACAGTAAATCTCCCACCAATTTTTCAGTGATAAAATGTTTAGTATTGACTAGTGTTTTGTAAAGATGCTCTGGTGAGATGGACACATAACCCACAGCATCCCTGAGAACCCTGATTCTCACAGTGCGGTGTCTGGGAAGCACCACTGGTGCCCACCTACCGTAAGTAACTTGTGTCATTGTTCGTCTCGTGTCTCACTCGACGGCATCAATTGGCGTTCCCAAGTGTGGTCAGTGTGTTCATCCGCGAGAAGGTCTCAAGACATTTGCATCTGCAACTGCGACACCTGCGAACGCGAGCGCGAAATACCTAGACATGCTGATCGACCGATGCGTGCATTGTGGAAGGTTAAGTGAAGTCAATCTGTTCAGTGAAAAACTATGGGATCAACCGCTATGCCAATGCACGTCCGATACTGTGCCAATGCCATTTGAACCACGCTTGTGCATGCACGCCGGATGTGACTGGCGGGAACGAAGTGGGCGCAGTGCCAGCAATGCAAACGGGACTTACATTTGCGATGCATAGGACCAGATGAATATGTAACCTTCTGTGATAGTGTTATAAACTGTGCGGAGTGCTGTAAAACAAGCTGTGCAGAGATCGCGCCACTGACAACAGCAGAGGTGAAGTCCACGCCGCCGCCAGTAGTCGTTACGTACCTGCCACATGGCTTAACACGTCCCAATAGGAATGTACTGTTACCAACTTTTGCAGGGCACATTTTGGAAGACCCGGGTAATTATCTCTGGCTTTGCGAAGAAAAACTGAACTGACACCGCGTGCATAGGGAAGATTGGACGAGGTCACTGCCAACCGAGGGAACAGCCGCCACGTGGTGGAACTTGGTAAGAGACTATCGGGTAACATGGGAAGAGTTTTGTGGCAGGTTACCGGGCAGAGGTTTGATACGGATGGAGACACTATACAGACCCAAGTGCGATTGTTCCGCAAACAACAGAGCAAATGCAAAGGGATTGATGAGTCCGTCCAGCGCAAACTAGGTCTGTGCAAATGCCTAAACCCAGGTCAACCTACCCGTGGAGTGTTAGAGATTATTGTAGCCCTGTCAACACCGGACATTAGGCTGTACCTGCGACGAGCATCACGTGTGAGTGTAGAGCAGTTCTCGCCGGAGGCGTGCCTCTATGAGCAAGATGTACGCGCGGGACAAGGACACCAATCCCAGAGGCAGAGCTACCGTACATCAACACCTACGATGATGCCAGATATTACGCGACCACCGCCGCAGTTTATTCCAGTGAGATCAAACCATGGACAGAGAAACTTTCACCACAACAACTGGGAAAATTATTATCAGGGTAATCTGTTGGAAAACTAAGTAGGGAGGTTGGTGAAACAGCACCTGCACCAGATCGTAGGAATCTGCCTAATGAAGGTGCCAAAGTGTTTCAGATGAGTGACAGTACTGTATGGGTGTTACAGGTCAATGTAGAACTTGAGAAGAATATGACCGCTGTGATACACACTGCCACAAGCCACAATTTTGTGCATGAAAGGTTAGTACATGCTATAACAACTAGAGTGCCGCCACGCCGTCTGCAATGCACCACTACCAATCAACAAGGTGATGCAAAAAGCGTAATGCACGTGACAGTACTAGTACATGAACTCCATACAAAATGTGATGTTTACATTGTGCCAGACCTGTGTGAGGAAATGATTTTGGGGTTACCATGGTTAATCGATAATCAAGCAGTAATTGAGCCACATCTTGGCCGTTTTCACATGGGGACGCGTGGGAGATGGATGCTGTACGCAGTAAGAACAACACCGCCGACAACAACAGCTGATGTGGCACTTGCCAAGTTTGCATACGAGGTGCCCGAACATCAGGAAAAGCTACAACATCTGCTGGACCAGTATGCCTGTGTGTTCCACACTGACTGGGAGCAACGGCGTATTGATGTCACCGAGCATGCCATCATCACAACATACAAGGACCTGGTGTACTCCAAGCCACGAGACCCAGGTATTTTCTTCCAGTCCGTAATCAATTAGCAGGTATGTAAAATGCCCAATGATAATGTAATTGAACCTACGCAGAGTCTATAATTCAGGCACTACAGTAGCCCCTAAAAAAGGACGGTGAATGGAGGTTTTGTGTAGACTTTCTTCCTCTCAACAAAGTAACTGTAAAAATGCCACCTCCAGTAATTAACATCATGGACATTTTGTCAACACTAGGACCAGCTACTGTGTTTACTTCGCTCGACCTCGTCAGGATATTGGCAAGTACCCATCCACCCACAGGATCGTAAATAGACTACATTTACCACACCAGACGGGCATAGATTCCAGTTCGTTGCAATGCCATTAGGCTTAAAATGTGCCCCTTCCACTTTTCAAAATCTAATGGTAAGTGTGTTAAATGGTTACATAGGAGACTTTACAATGGCATATCTTAACGATGTACTTGCATGTACAAACAGTTGGGAAGAACATCTACACCACCTGAGCCTTGTGTTCGAGAGGCTCGAATGCAACAAACTCACATGTAAGGTCGACAAGTGTAAGTTGGGGATGAGTGAGATGGAGTTTTTGGGACAGTATGTAATGAGGAATGGACATGAACCAAAAGAACATGTACAAGAGATACAGGAAAAACCCATACCCAGGTCAAGTAAACAAGTTCACAAATTTTTTGGTTTGATAAATTGGCTGAGGGAATTCGTTCCAAATTTTTAATAACTGCGCCTTTAACTTAATTGCTATGTGAGAAACGTAAATTTGTATAGACACCTCAAGCCGATCAAGCATTCAAAAACATTAAACTTGCTTTTCAAATTTGTAAACCGCTAGCCAGGTTTAGCCCGGAGTTGCCTATTGTTGTTCAGACAGATGCGAGCCAAGAAGGCATTGGAGCAGTGTTGTACCAGGTGGGAGAACAAGGGGAAAAATGCATTATCAACTACCACAGTGCAAAGTTTGGTGATGCAGAACGTAAATATCACGTAAACGAACGAGAGTGTTTGGCAATTGTACACGCTCTGAGAAAGTACCGGCCGTATCTGTTAGGGAGGCAGTTTACACTGAAAACTGATAACCATTGTTTAATTTGGTTGGAAGGCATGCAAAAACGGAAAGAGTAAACTCGCCCGCTGGGCTTTACAGTTGCAAGAGTTCGACTTCAAGGTAGAACACGTAGCAGGAAAAACCAACGAACTCACGGATGCACTGTCCAGAAAACCCTGTCCGAACATAACAGTAACAGATTACGCTGAGTGGGTAGAGGAGCTACCACCTTGCCGTGCCACACAAGCAACAGACACGCCACCTTTTGTTTTGCAGAACATTGTTGCCACACCACCCGGAGAACTAGTCTCGTTGAATGTCCGCAATGTGTTAAGAAAGGAGCACACTGCACAGAAAAATTCCCCGGATGCGGCACAACGCCGGCAACACTGCGCCGCGAGATATTCAAAACACTGGAGAATAGTGGACCCGGAAATCCAAGTTAACCCCCCCCCCCCCCCCCGGTAAAATTGCCCAATGGCAAACATACGTACCTAAGGAAACACGTGAACTTGTGCTGATATAGGTGCATGACAGCTTAGAGCATGGTACCTGGGTTCCAAACAGACACGTAGGAATGTACAGAAATTTTTCCGTTGGCCCAGAGTACAAAGGGACATACGTAAACCTGTACAGAGTTGTTATGTGCAACACCTGAAAGCCGCGGAGAACAGATGGCGATGCTCCACAACAACCAAGGCTGCCAACAGAGCCATTCAAAACTGTCACACTCGACATCGTAGGCCTGTACCCGCACACAAAGGGTGGGAAACGTTTTCTTGTTGTCACCACTGATTTGCTTACAAAGTGGACTGAGGCATTTCCAGTCAGTAATGTCGGTGCACACACTGTTGCACATGTAATGCAAAATGAGTTCTTTCCCAGGTGGGGTTACCCAGAATACCTACTGACAGATAATGACACCCAATTTGTAGGGAGAAAATGGAGAGAATATTGTACCTCGTGGGGAACAGAACACCTTACCATCCCAGCCTACCATCCCAGGGCGAGCTCGACCAAACATCGTAATCAGGACATAAAAATTCAGTTGCGAGTCAGGTTATGAACAGACCACACGAGATGGGCGGAATTTATTCCAGAAGTCATGTTTTGTTTACGGAATAGAGTCAATGCCGCCATGGGAAAAACACCCGCGGAGATGGTGCAGGGCCGCGAACTGTGTGCGCCCGGAGAACCCCGCAAAAACCTGCCGGTACCGCCTGAGGAAATTATTGCCCGCCAACTCCAGATCCATAAGCAGGCAAGGAAAAATCAGGAGAATTATTGTAATACATGGGTACCAGAGAGCAGAAGGCCGCCGCCAGAGTTAGTGCCCGGCATGTATGTTATATAAGGGAAAACCCATTATCAGCGGGAGTCAAAAACCGTTGTGCAGGACTAGCACCCAAGTGGATTGGGCTGGTAAGAATATCTGCAAAGATGGGGAATTCCACATTTCTTGTGAAGTTGGGTCTGCGACGAGTCACGAAACATCACCACGACAACCTGTGTATAGCCCGTACACCTGTAGGGAAGAGGAGCAAGGAGAAGCCGAAAAGCCAGTACCTCAGCGAGCTTGACGTTGCGTACCAGGTGGTACAAGGAATGACAGAAGCAGCACGTGCCAAAACAACACCAATAGTCCCGTGACCATGCACCCGGAAAACATAAACAACATTTTAAACACTATATAATTTAGGGCCTTTGCGCCGTCCGAACACTCCACGCCAAACATGGAGGGAGAAGGCCACGAAAGTGTGAACACGCAAGTGAACGAAATGAGTAGTATAGTTTATCGCCGTTTCAGGGCTTTCCCGTAGGGGCAAGCAACAGCCCAACAAATTAAGTAATTTCAAAGGATTTACTTGTGTAAAGGAGAAAATAGGTGGTAACAGTGTACATGTAAACTGCAACACAACCAGTGCCAATGATATGCCTTTTCTAGGTTTTGCTGTACCCACAACAACAGCCTCACAAGGCAGCAAAGTTTTAAGGGGTTTCCCCAAGGCACAAGTCAACATGGTTGTAACATAAGTAAAAACATAAATAGTAATACCACAAGCGTAAGTGTAATGCCTTTCAGAGGTTTTTCGGCACCCGCAGGGGACAGCTTAGTAGGGCAAGAAAGTTTCAAAGGGTTTGGGGAGGCTAGTAGGAAAGTGAATGTCAAGAAACCACATCACGGCACTTGTAAGAGGTAGGGCGAGTCACCATTCCTTTAGGGCAAGAAAGTTTCAAAGGGTTTGGGGAGGCTAGTAGGAAAGTGAATGTCAAGAAACCACATCATGGCACTTGTAAGAGGTAGGGCGAGTCACCATTCCTTTAGGGCAAGAAAGTTTCAAAGGGTTTGGGGAGGCTAGTAGGAAATTGAATGTCAAGAAACCACATCACGGCACTTGTAAGAGGTAGGGCGAGTCACCATTCCTTCCCAACAATATGGTTCCAACCTACACCCCCACCCCTGCAAAAGCCGCAGAGTAAGAAGACTTTTGAGGCCATGCGTCCTTTGCCCACAATCTTTGGTCCCGGTTCACACCCAGGCAGAGCCCACCAGAGCAAATTTAAGTTTCTTGCACCGTCTTGGCCTTCGTGGGAGGAGTCATTTTACACTGGCTAACAGCCAGCACCGTTAAGACCACTAACGTGACACGTGGGTGCGCATGTGTGCAAAGAGGCCATAACCTGAAATTTCCCGTGACGGGATATTTATTTAAAGTGTAAACTATGTCTTTTGTTTTAATTTAGGGTCCAAGTGTTTTAAAGTGTTAAAAATGTGTGTTCCAAAAATGTTGTACAATGTTTAGTTGAAATTCAAAATGTGCGCCGCACAATGAATAAGGACGTTATTATTCCAGCATAAACACCTCCATAAACAAAAATCATTGAATACAGAAAATTCACAATTTAAAATTCTAATGTGATCATGTATGCAAATTAATTATGTGCCATTTCTTTTCAATATTAAAAGTTTTACTCTGCGTGCATAGCACTTCCGCTTATGTGAATCCCGTAGGCAGCCATTGTAGGTCCGTGCAACCTCTGCCTGTTGGCAGTCCGTCGAGGAGAGCTGGCGAGGTAAGATGCTGTCACATACACACTTCAACTTTTTGCACTGATGTAGATTACCATGGTTCGCTTTTAGTATACGGGTTAGCCATTGCTTGCATACGTTTTGCCAGACATTCCCCAGCATTATGCTTCCGCTTAAACTAATAACTTGCGCCCTTGTGGCTTTTTAAACTTAATCGATGAAGAATGAGAACAGATGTCAGAGATGCCACACAGCCCGCGAAACTTAGAATCAGGTGTCATTCGCCAATGAGAAAGGTGTTTCATTGTAATTTCTGTTTAATTGTTGCGTGCAATATTATGGGCTATATTTCTATGTGTGTATTTAAGGGCATTTTTCATATTTGTGTTACGGCCACATCACCCATGACCACGTGGTCAGATATTGCCAAGTCAGTATCCACGCCATCCATGCGTTTTAAGGATATATTTGTGTAATATCTTGTGCGCCATAATTAATTTCAGGGTTCTATGCAATGTTTTATTCAGGGTTCCGTGTAATTCATGTGATTGATGCTTTTGTATGTATGACCATGAGGTCTTTCACACATGTTGATTTTCCCGCCATCAGGCGTGCTACAAGTTCTTAAATGCATAAATCTTCAGGGGAATAATTTGCACAATACCGTTACTGCTTTGTCTGGTAATTATTTGCCATTTCTATAGAAAATTATTGCAATTTCACTCGCACCACGTGGTCCGCTACACATTGAATCCAGCTGCATCCGCGCCACATAAACATACTTTCACGCATCTGCATGTTTATTGTGCCCATTCGTGTCGTATCCCATATTGTGACCTAATTTCCGTCCTAGCCAGCTATGTGTAAAGACCATCACCACACTCACCACGTGCTGGGAGATGCATCCCGACGAGTCTACGTTAGTGATGCCAAATAGTCACACGTGTTAGTTGCTCCGTGTCCGGTCTCCAGAAAAAACCTACAGTCCACCCTAGCGGCTGTAGACTTCTTTCCTTGTGGGGGTTGTGTTTTCAAACACCCCGGACAAATCATTCACCTAGGAGTGTGTGACTGTGTTTGCAACACATATAGGGCGAGGTCCTTGTCTCAACTGCTCCTTGAATGTAGGTGTTTTAAGTCGGAAAACAGCTGATGTCAAAAAAGGGATTTGGGTTGGTTCCAATGAAAAGGTTTGGAAATATTCGTCGCCTTACGTTTATATATTAATTTCAAATCATTTACAATATTTTTCCCCAAGATCACATTGGAAAAACTTTATATAAAAATATACCTTTCACACCTATTACATTTGGTATAAAAAGTTTGTATCAAAAAGAATTGTGTCTAAAACTTTCCCCAAAAACTACATTTTTACAAGATTACATCTCTTTCCAGCTATATGCAGGTTACATATAATTATTTGGATTTAAACCATACTTAACTAAAATGGCAACAAGCTAGCTACCTCCCCTCCTTTAAAATGTTAACTGACGGAACAGCAGTTCCTGCCCAAGTGAAAACCCTGTGTTGTCTCCTCGAATCTGGGTGAGACACCTTTATTTATATTTTATTTGAAATCATCTAGAACATTACAAAATGATCTTCACTCCGTCTATATCTGAAGTAATGGAACGGTACCCTGGTGGTGCGTTACTGGCTGGCTGTCATCTCGTGGTCAATGTTACATACGAGGGAGGGGGAGGCAGTTATAGATTTTGTGGGCGGTAGCAGCCCCGCGGCTCCCATACTTGCAGACCAACAGGCCCGCCCAGCGGACGTGAGGCATGGAGCTCGTCAAACACACCCTCGTCGCAACGAAGGTAAGCCATCTCAAATGACCAACATTTTCTCAACTTCATATGGCACTGTTGGTTTGACTTTCTTTCGATGTGCAGGGATGGCCGTCACAAGTGCGCTAGAATAATTGTGAGCTGGGATAAGAACCCATCGGAATTCACTAGACACGTCTGAGTTTTAATCACTAACTAATTTTTCTGGCACGACTTTGTAATTGGAGAGCAATGAATGATATGTATTCAGTGCAAACCTGTGTGTTTATTTGTAGCGTCAGAACAACTAATCTCCTGTCTATTTTTCAGTGATAAAATGTTTAGTATTAACCAGTCTTTTGCAAAGACTCTCAGGTGAGACAGACACACAGAACCCACAACATCCCTGAGACCCCTTAGTTTCACAGTGCGGTGTCTGGGAAGCACCGCTGACGTCCACCTACCATAAGTAACTTGCGTCATCGTTCGTCCCATGTCTCGCCCGACAGCGTCAGCCTTCAAACATCTGACTTTACTCACACGGTGCTGCAACCTGCTTATAACAAAAATAGGAGACCAGTCCCACAGATTATTTAATATTACTTTACACTTCTCTGTCTTGCGAATAAAGTGTGTTACAGCAACATGTTTACCAGAAAGCATTATGCATGGCTGATTTTTTTTATAGTTAAAGGTTTTGCATTAATAATGTTTTTATAATGAGCTCTATTAACAACCAAATTCAACTATAAAAGCAGCAGAAGACTGATGCAATTGATGAAGAGATAAGGAAGATGTGTGGAGCTGACAGCTACTTGTAGTAATGTAATTTTTAGTCTTTGTCCTCCAATCTGCTAAAGATTTATGTAGGCCTATTTATTATGCTCAAGTGGTTTTCAAGATTTTTTTTTTAGGTTTTCCTTTTTGTGTCTGAAAAATTTGAGATTAATTTTTATTGTATTCTCATCTGCATAATGTGAAGCCAGTGAAAAGTAACGTGAAAATTCATTAAATTATTTTTCAACCAGGAATCATTAATTAATGCTATGATTTTCTCCAAAGTAGGGATAGATAAATGTACTTCTTAAAATGAATTAATGTTGTGAATACTGTCTTGTGTTAACTGGGAAAGATTTGTGGCACACGAGAGTTTGGTTTTATGTATTTATCTATTTTTCAATAGCGCTGTGCATGGGATTTCATTTTTTTTAATGCCTATTAAATAGGAAAGTCAGGGAATTTTTTTAGTCGGTACCTGTAGCAACCCTGAGTGGACTATGGCTTACCGACGTGCGATTTCTGCTGCCATAAGAGCGGCTGGACTTGAAGGCCTAATGACTAGCTTAACCGTGAGGAGATACTCCAGCCAAATAGCGGCGGAGCAGGCTAGTCTAGCACTTAACCTTAACTAACACCCTCGGTCCATCACAGCGGAGTATGTGCAGCAGACTGTCCTGAGGCCTGCTCTGTTAGCCTCTTCATACTGAAAATTCTAGCTTGTAGATCCTCAGAAGGGTGAAGGAGAAGCTATACCACTTCTCGGGGTGTTGGAAGTTCTGACGTCACACATGGGTACCTGGATCCCTTATCTGCTTGGCGCAGAGACGTTGACATATCTTAGCCTCGCTGCGCTCTCGTGGAGACTGTGATGCTCCAGTGGAATGTGTGCTGTCCTCCAGCGGCTTTTTGTGGAACTGGTGCAACCGTCCTGAAAGGAGCCGGTGTCTAGTAGATAGTACAATCTTCGGAGAGGTGTGTTGACGTGACTGCTTCTGGGTGAGTTGCGGCAACAGTAAAATCTACGATCACGTGTCTGCAGTATCAATTGAGGCTAGTCAGTATGCCTGTAGGCAAGTGTCCCGCCTCAATTACTGATTTTATTTGATGTGACTTGCCCCATAAGGATTGTTTTGCTCCAAGATGGGGAAAAGTCGTTTGGTAGAGTGCGCTATGTAAAAGCGCAGGAATGCATCACGCATCAACTTTATTCAAGTGTTAGTCAAGTGAAACTGTGAAATTATATAAAAGTATACATTTGACAAATTTTCTGATTATTGTTCTTATGCGCTTTAAAAAACAGGAAAAGAAATTATTTCATTATTATTATTTATTTATTTATATAATGAAGTTTCCGTAGACACTGATACTGAGCCCGAAAAGCTCCAGGGTATGGAATGTATGTCAATACAGTAATATCTGAATGTAGTTACAAATGTTTACGTAACACTTTTAATTCAACATTAACTAAGGAACTATTTTCCCTCAGTCATTTCCAGTTTTACTGGGCGCTTGTCTTTCAGTGTGCATTTTAAATTATATGCAGTTAGGGGCAGTGACATTTTTGAAAGATTGATTTCAAAGTATAAGTTAACCGTGAACAGCATATACTAGCATACAGCTACATGGAGACTTACAGCTGTGTACAGCTCAATTACATACAAGATCAGCAAAGTACAAAAAAGCATGAACTGTATACTCTTAAGTATTTTCAATAAGTCTGGTAAATTATTTCAAAACGTGGTGTGAAAAACAAGGTAGGGCTAGGTATGATGGTTTCAAGGCAAATAAGTACTAAAAGTCCGTTCACGTTAAAGTGAACACTCTAGAAATCAACCTTTGTAAAAATAACCACAGCCTGCAACTGCATATGTATAACCATGTATGTCACCGCACAGACTGGGGATGAACACACCCAGTTATGTTGGCGATGAAATGTGAAAAGTAGTTCTACAAAATAACGCGGTATTGCAAGTGAAAATATTTAAATTTATGGCTACTTAACTGTAACTAATAATTATTTTGTGTCGTGTGATTGGTGCAACTGTCAAAATCAACAGTCCGTTGTTGTGATTCCTTCATGCTTGTTGCTTGGCTTTGCGTGTGGGGAGTGGTTGTGAGGCAAGCTACAAATTTGGAAAGTGGAAGTTGTGTTTTAATATTTCTCATTTATTTTTTAGCTTATCTGCAATCAGCATTGTTTTATTATAGGTCGTATAGTGTTTAATTGTGTTGTAGTAATTTTGTGTAAAGTACAAATATTCAGCGTCAGGAGGACATTATAAATCTTGCCGAAAGTATTTGTTCTTTAATTCGTCAAGGAGAATAAAGCCATGCAAAGTGATCGAACGAGTTGCAGAAATGATGAAAATTTCAACTGCAACTGTCCGGAGGTAAATGTAAATATGTTTTTACTACGTGTTTTCCATGCTTATCCCCAGTACGTTATTGAAGTAGATCATTGAAAATGAACAAGTAGAAGTCGACAATTCCAAACGTGATGTAAACAGAAAGTTAAATAACAATAATAAAAGTAAATGAACGACAGGGGAGAAGCACAATATTAATATATTCATGTGAGTTTGCGAAGTACATGTTATATCCTAAGTTTGACAAATAATATAATAAGTTATATGTACCTTTTTTACATACACCCATCTGTTTAACCTTTCTTTCAAATCTGTCGTGATAACAAGTGCAAATTTGGGAGCTTATAATTATATGTTAATTTTACACGTTTTTATATCACTGTGTTGTTTCGTCGTGTAGGCATAACCTCAAATACATATGTACGTATCTATTTACACCCAGCCATGTAACACAACACCCACAACATCCCTGAGTCTCAATAATGCGGTGATTGGGAAGCACCGCTGGCGCCCAAATTACCAGTAAGTATTTGTGTCATTGTTCGTCTCGTGTCTCACCAGACGGCGTCAATGTATTTGAGGTTACGCCTACATGATAAAACAACACAGTGATATAGAAACGTGTATAATTAATGTATAATTATTGACGGCCAAATGTGTACTTGTTATCAAGGTAGATTTAAGAAAGGTTACATTACTTGTTAGATTACTTTACGCAGTGTAAGTGTTAAATGACGTATTTCTAAAGAAGCTGTATGAGCTAACTTCCAATAAGGGCCAGGCTACAATTGACATACCTAACACATTCACAGTTATAGCTATAAGCACATACAAAACACAAAAGCACAATGACCTGGCTACAATTGATATAATGATAATATTAATTTGTTTATGTTGCGACATTTGTACCGAAGAAATTAAGGTCTGTATATAGAGTTGGTAGCGGGTTTTTCCAAAAATAAATATTTTCAATTGATCTGAGACATTTTTTAAATAATAAATTATTTACATTTCAATTTTTACTATAAATATTTCCTAAAAGTGTATTGGTTTTGCATTAATAATAAGATATTTCTTTCAGCTTTGTGTGTGCACGCGTGAACCAATTTGTTGTAAGTGTAGAAATTTTCTTTAAATACTTTTCTCATTTAAGTTTTCAGTTTTGCTGCAGTCATTGCAATGAAGGAACCACGACAATTATGAGAGTCCATGCACTTTACCTGTAAAATTGGTTTCTTGAGGTCTGTGTGGGTTTGACAAAAAGGAAATGTCGCACCCATTTGGACCATAAGAGACGCTGTAAATGTGGCCAACATCGGATCAGCATTTCACTTAGCTATAAATAATATACATTATTTTTATAATTATTTTATACAAATAAAGGTGGTGCCAGTTGCAAGCCTGGTATACCCTTCTTTTACCACTTCAATTCACAGTATAAATGTTCAGTTCTTTTTGGGAGGGTCTCAGAAGGGTACGAACACAGAGTAAACATATACACAATTGCACTTGTTTATATGTTTATATTTTTAGTGTAAATTATTTGTATTTTATATATACATTATAGGCCTATGTTGAAATATATTTATCTCCATTTATAAAGGTGCATGTAAAACTATCCTTAAAATGTACATATACATGCACATATTTTATATATTTTTCTTTTTAATATATTACATATTTTTATATACTGCCATGTTAGCGCCGTCACATTAAGTTTATTAGCACCATCTACTTCTGTGCAGTGGTGTACTCTTTGCTCGGCTCAGATCCCCTCATCGTTACTTTTTGATTTGTCATTTTTTATTTAAAGTCTTGCACGGCCTTGCTCCGTCAACTTTATACGCTTCAGATGTCTGCTACGTTACGCCGCTACCTTATGCCTGCAGGATGTATGTTTTTTTTCCTGATGGCTTAGTTGCACCTAACTTTGGTCAGTTGAGGCCAAATACAACTACCATGTTTTCGAGCTGACATTTTACTAGTCACGCTACAGATCATGGGGCACTTAGAAAATAGTGAGTCATGGGAAACGTTAAGTTTGCTGTACAGTTTTTAAATGTGTGGTAATTTGTGTGATAAGTAGTGTTGTACCGTGGGTGTGCAGTAGTGCTAGTCTATTTCGAAATCAGGATTTGGCTGCCCTTGCAATTTTATTTTTCGGCTTAACTAATGCGTGTCCTTTTTTAACGTGTCGTGTTGGTCCTTGTTCACCACCCAAGTTTCAATGTTTGCTTTTTCGCGGTTTCCTTGACTTCAACGCTACGGCGTTGGTTTTTCACTTGTTTGTTGTGTAAAATTTTTTCTATTGGAGCTTTGATATGACCCAAACGATTATATATGTTATGTATTTTATATATATTGTATATTTTAGATTATATATATGTATCATGTGTCATATACATCATATAAAAATGTTACATGTTTTATATATAATATACAAGTTACATTTACATCGAGTTTATTAACATGTGGCAGTCACGTGGCAATGTTTGTTTACATGTGGCAGAAGGATACACATTGGGCAAGAAAGTAGAACTTTAACGGGGCTTTCAAAAGTGCTCACTGTATCGTGAACGGCCTATATGTATAAACATAAAAATTTTTGAATGTATGTATGTAAAAAGTTAATGAAATACAGGCTTGTAACAGGTATATAACATACTTTGTAACATTCTATCTATGTCTTGTTCCATCACTGTGGTATAAAAATACATAGGCCTACTACATCTGAAGTACTAGTAATTGTTTACTATAGGCCGTTCACTGTAATGTGAGCACTTTTTGTAGCTGTTTCATCAGACATAATAACCCAAAACTATATTTTTAAGTGGCCTCGGATTTTTGGTTTTGGGTACGGTAAATGTATACACTGTGTTTATTACTCACATGGAGTTTACATTAACAAGTGGTGGAAGGATATAAATTGTTTGAAAGGAAATGTAACTATGGCTTCAAAATTGCTCACTTTACAATGAATGGCCTATAAGGATCTGTCTGTCACCTTTTTCTGAGTAGGTGTACACAAATTTTATTATGATTTTTATTACTTGTTTACTGGTGGAGTAAATGTGATTGGTTTTATCTTCATATTGGCCAATCACAGTAAAGGGAGCACTTTTGAAAGCCTTACTAAATTTCTTTTTTCAGAAATTTTGCATTTTTTTTGTGGGACGTTCTAAACACAGTTTTTACATTTTACTGCTTAGATAATTATATTCTATATTTTTACTCAGTAAATATACAAGTGATATGATCAGGAGTATTTTAAATACTAGTAAAGTGTGTAGGGAGGCGTACTATTAGTTTGTGTAAAGTGATTATTTTATACATAGTTCCTGTGTACTCTTGTAAGACTCCCAATAGTGTAATTTCTTGACCTGTATGCAAATAGTCATCGCTGTGTATACTGTAAGTATGAGCATTCTTTTTAATTGTAAGCATAAATCGCCAGAAAGACTGAATGTGTGCTGAATTTTATCTCACAGGTACTTGTAGATAAAATTCTGAATCATGTATTTCACTACTTAGCACATTAAGAAAATGTTTTGTGTGCGAAATGATTTCAAAGTGATGTGAATTGTTACATAATTTCTGTATAAATATACTTCTCCATATCAACTTCAATGCAATAAAAAACTAAACAGATTGTCAGTAAACAATGATCATGTGTTAATTACACTTGAAAATATTCCGTGTTAAGTATGGGTAGTTTCAATAGTTTGATGCGGTTTTTCCTTCAAAATTTAGTGACATGCAAGGTTTTACCCTATATGTATGAAGCAGGTAAATAATAATGTATGAAGCATGTACTGTAATAATGTTTGAAGCAAGTAAATTGGTGTGCTCTCAGCAATCTGTATCACTCATGCTACAGGAAGCAGAGTGGTGCAAATTTGCAAAAATTCACCTTTATGGTGGAAAGTTGCAAATATTCACTTTTATGGTGCTAGTTAGTGGTCACAACAAAATCTCAACTGTTGGAAACTTTGAATAAACAAAATACAAAAACTTATAGTGTTTCGTGAGCAACAACTCAAATGGAGTTCACTATAAACATTAGCTTGAACTAGGTCAGTGTAATAGCAAGATAGTCTGAACTGAAAAAAAGTTTGTTAATAAAAAAAGCACCAAAAGTAAATAGGCTGAATGATGAAGCGATAAGCTGTTCATTGATGATTTATTGCCATTTCTTTTACAATAGTGGCATACAAAAGGTAAGGAAAACTAAGAAGACGGGAGAGAGAGAGACTACTTTTACTCCTGACGATGATGGAAATAAATTTAATAGATTTCAAAATGTCCTAAATATAAAATAAGATTGAAGTCAGTGGCGCTGCCTGTGTGAGTTACAGTAGTCACTCACTGTTCCTCACTGGACGAGTGCTTCTTGACTTCTGTTACTTCTGTTGTATGACAAGAGTCGTACCTGCTTTAAATATCGATTGAAAGTTTCATCATCTGAACACGGCTCAATCGCATTGCTTGGTGCGGAAATGTCTAAAAATAAAACGCAAATGCAGATGTGGATCTGGAAATAACATGTGGGTCACCTCAGCCAAATGTGACCGCATGTACTTTCCTTATTTCATCATGTAGCAAAATATGACGGCTACGTGGCAATCTTACTAAACCAATGAAAGAGTGTAATGTCATCCTATGATGTCTGACAGTACTGTTAAATGACTCAAATCAAATAATAAATTTGTAAAAATGGAAATACATAAAATACAAACAAATTATTACTGCCTTAATATTCTAAATACTGAGTGAGTTACTATTCTTCACAAAAATATAGAAAAACTAAAAAATCCTTGATTACATCAATTACTATATATTGCAACATTATAGCTTATTTGGTAATAACATCTACAATGTTATGCAGAAATGGTACATTTAACACAAACAGTTGTTGCATTTAGTTGGGATGTTAAATAAACAACCATTTATCAATGTAGGCCCTACAAATAAAGGTAACATACGAATAACATCTTCGTAAATTAATTCTATTATTGATGGTGGGCATGTGTTCTAAAGGACTGATGCAATGGAAAATAATCTTCAATTGCCGATACTCTACGACTTACTCGAAAAGTCAAAACCAACATTGGTCATAACTCAAAATTTGGATGCATTCACATTTTTATCTGATGATACTTAGTTCCCTACTCACTCAAATGTCATTACACCATTTAGATATTATAGTTCACATAATTAAATTTGAAAAGATCTGCAAATGCATGTGCTGTGGTCCGTACTTCCTAAAACCCTACAAATGATAAAACCATTTTTAATGGTTTCACTAATTTACATATTTTGCATCTTTTTTTAGTTTTGTGTAGGACATAAAGTAAAATGGAACATCATGTAAAAAAAACCTTGGTAAAACATTTCAAATTCTTACCAAACAAACAATGAAACAGTGTACTGTCAGCATGCTAATCTTTGACCTACGTACTTTACAAAAATCCATGGTTTTTATTAATCACCATGCACAGTTCCAAGCAGTAATTTTTCCCCTAAAGATTAATTTTTAAAGTGCTTAATTTACTGTAAACAGCGTAGAGTATACATGCCGTTGCTTGATGGTAATCTTGTATTTTGAAACAGACAATTGGGCAGCAATAATTCATTATGAAATAAAAATTGTCCTTGTAGTTCTCATCGTACCTGAAGAGACTACAGAGCACCCTGGTCATTGCAGAGCACAACAATGAGAAGCTCCTGCCCATCACGCAGAATGCACTGACAGCAGCAAAGAAGCTGGGTGGAGAGGTGTCCGTGTTAGTGGCAGGCACCAAGTGTGGAGCGGTGAGTCAGTAATGTGTGTGCTTGTGTGTGTGCGTGCATGTGTGGAAAACACAATACTGCGAGGATACCACTACCCTAAGTCCACGTCTCAATTAGAGCTGCAAGTGGTGGAGAGTTACATTATGTTTTCAACTTTGTCTACACAATATGTAAAACTATAATTGGCACTCTACAGCACATGCGTGTTCATGTTTGTCTGTTTTAAGTGAACAAACTAGCTATATGTCAGAGAGATAAAGCAAACTATTGGAAGAAAAAAGTTATGGATATAACTAATGAGCCTACTCTCCTGTACATGGTTGCAAATCATTTTTAATTAAATTTTTAAAAGCTTAGCTGGTACCAGAAACACATTGTAACATCTTCTCTTTCCAACCCTATCTCTGACCACTGAACCAAGTTATTTAATTAAAGTATTTCCAATACAAGGGAAGGGGAGAACATTCTTATAAGAATGGGGCATAGCTTATGAAATCATTAACCAACCGGGGTTCATAAAAACACTTTATTAACATAAACATATATGAATACAGATAGGAATAAAACAATACTTTACACTGATTACCAAATACACAATATTCAATTAACAATAATTCACAAGTGGCTCGGTGCCGTTAAGTACCAATACTGGAACTAACCTAAAGTCCCTAGCCTTGCCAATTATTAATTATTATTCTTAAAGTGGGGATTTATGGGGTCTCGAAGGATGACTTGCACCATAACTGCTAGCACGGGGTATGCTCACCAATAACACAGAAGAGGACCTGGAGACTCCTCCAAGCCTCAATGTCTTGATGTTTGCATTGCTTGCTCCGGAAACTGACGTAGTCGTACTTCTGGTGCCAGCGTGACTCTGGGGGGAGGGGGCAGCATTCCTTGAATTATATACGCCGCACCTCCAATAGGTCAGCATGATGTTTTGCAAGCAATCAAAATCCATAGTGCATAGTACCTTGGCATGTAATTTCGTGTGCGGCTTTCCTCTGGCCGCTACAACATTCAACAGTAGTTAGTGAAACTAGAGCCCAAAAAACCTGAGCATGCAACCATCTGTATTACAGAGGTAGTATTAGGAGCAACAACTTCAAATGTAATCATGGTAATATTTTGGCAGATAGGGTTTTCTAACCTGAAATATTTACATGGTTATCATTTTCAAAATAAGTGTCGGAGCCATTTAAATTACTTAAGTTTGCATGGCATCTCTTAGCACTTCTTGCAATATGTTAAACAAAAAGATAATGTTGACGCATGCCAGCTTTATGCTCTACAGAGATGCACACTCTATGGCTAGCTTCGCCCCATCTGAGCGCTCCAAACGCAGGGCGAATTCAAATTCATTGGCCGCTGAGACTTGGAAATTAAATATTAAATTACGTCAGCCTTTAATGAGTCAATTAAGTAATTGAACTTCACATTTGAATTGATATTCTTCCACGTCCAATCGAGAAGGAACGAGCAAGAGCAACCACAACAAAAATATAATATAATTAATTTGTATTATACTACGCTACCCTGCCTGGCCAAGAAGTTCCACTCAGCCCTCGAAACAGCAGCACCCCGTGACCTTCTGACTTCACAGCCCACCTGCCTCAGTCCGGGGTGCAACTTAATGTCATCGCCTTCACCAGGGGAGATCAAAATTTGAGCGGCACTCCAGCAGCAGATAAACCAGTCCCTGTGTTGGAAGACTATGCTACCCCCTGCCCCCGGAGAATCGCTGTAACAGAATGATTTTCGTATAAATATAATTCCAGCCTCGTGGTACAGCAGAGACACTGGAGCTCGCCGGCCGCAAGGTTCGCGAGCCTCCTACAGTCTGTGGAAGACTCTTTCTCCTCTCCAGCCCGCACAGGGTTCAGCCGCCTTCACCACAGCAGCCCAAGGCAGGGCTCGAACCACCACCTCCAGCCGGCAGCTTGCAAAAGGCCGCCAGCACTCCAGCCACAGCTTCCTTCAGCTGACTGCCCAGGTACAGCTCTCCACGTCTGGTAAATCCCACACCTGTACCCACTTACCCTTACCTCAGTCAACTTCCCTTGACTCAACGGCAACAGGTCGTTGCGCGATTTACGTCCCCCTGGATAGAGCTCCTTTGTAACAATCACGCTGTAAATAGTGTTTACTTTAATTTGGTAAATAAATTAGGAATCTTCATAGGAATTATTTTAATTTTTATTGGTTTTTGCCATTCTCGCCTTTGCTTGTTGATTTAATATTTAATATAATATGTTACCTAGCTTATAGTGTGTAATTATTTAGCCTGGTCTCTGCTAACTCCTATTTTTAACGAAATAAAATATTACGTATCAAACTTAAATTCTTGTGTGTCACTTACCGTCATTTTTAATTTACATCGTGTACTACTTTTATTATTGTTGCTTATTAATTCACTGTTGTTTTTCCATAATGTGTGCATTTAATTCTAACCTAGTTTACGTCTTTATCTGGCCGTGCAGTGTGCTGAATCCCTCAGGAGGCAGGGCCCGACATTGGACTTAATTCCTGAGATTCCACTGCATCCGCTGTAGATAACTGACACAAGGTTATGTTACTTGGGTTGCCATTGTGAACAGCAGGTCCGCGGGAGTGATTGTAGATTTCGCCCTGCCCAGGACTGCTTGTACACAACCCCTGCTGACAACCTGCATTTATTTTATTTTGCTATATTTCATTTATCCATGTGCAAACAACACAGTGGTTTTGAAAGCCGTCAGAGGCGACGCAAGAGGTGTGCCTTACTACAGCAAGCTTTGTTGAACCAGATAATCACAGACTCACAGTCCAGTACTCTGAATATTAGTGTATCTGAGAGTCACCAGATTAATTATAACATAGTGTTACCTCTGGACCACGAAACACCCTTAAAACATTTGTTAGGTTGGTGCAAGCCAGACGAGGAATCAGATTCCGAGGAAACCCCTGTTCAGCCCACCCTAATACCAGCACTGCCCACGAGCACAACTCACAGAGCCCCTCCAGTCAATCTAGACTAGTGAGACTAAAATCTGGTAGGATACTTCTGGTTCGACACCCGAGAACAGAAATGCTTCCCAACTTCTACACCATCACATTGGCTTCCGGATGGGTGATTAGGGTTTGAATACCTCCTAAAGCAGTTCCCCGCAATCAGCCGAAATAGCCTGCAGCCAATTTCATCCCCGCTCGCCAACCCACGAGGCCACAGTGGGTTAATCCTGTCAGTACAAGCCAGATCGCTCACCCCCATAATCACTCGTAGCCGGTTGAGCTTATTCACCCTCTTATCGGGACAGCTGCGTTCCGACTTTTGACGTCCCTTGTGGTACGGAGAGTAAGGCTGCCCGGAAGGGATAACCTAGTCCTCCGATTTGCTCTGGGGTTCGACTCCCCTCTACCTCAGAAGGTCAAAAAGGGCAGTCAGCAACCTAACCACTTATCCACTAAGGGAAGCGCTTGTCAATGTATTAGCAGATTCAATGATTGTCATAGCTACAACCAGCATATAATGATCAGTTGAAATTATTTGGGGCATACTAACCGAAGATATTTACATGACTATTATTTTGAAAATATGTGTCTACCCCCTTATGTCATATAAATTTAGAGAGACTACAGATATATAACTTGTCACTTGAATTTTATGGGAATTATTCAACTGTTTCCCGAGAGAGGACAAAAAACTTAATGTCGTATGTGGTACTATCTTTCAGAATGGTGGAAAAAAAAAGGTTATGTATTAGTTCATTTGATACTTCCATAGGTACTTCAAGAATACAAAGTTAATTTTAAATTAGTTTCATGGGTATAGTATACTACACTAAAATGTTTATATAGCCGTTATTTTAAAAATCAATGCCAAGTCCTCCTAAGGCATACCAGTGTATGTGGCCTACTACTTGTTTGTCAAATTTGGTTGAAATTGATTGGTTGTTTTCTGAGATATGACAAAAATGTATTTATTCATGTGGCACTAGCTTAAAAAATGGTGGACAAAAGTGTTTCTGTTTAGACACTTTTGAGGGTTGTAATAGGCAACTACTGTCAGCATACAAACTTAATTTGAATTTTATTGCATGGTTTTGTAGAAATAGCATACAAAGCTAAAATGTCTGTAAGGTCGCCATTTTTAAAATAAGTGTCTTGCCTACTTAAAACATATCCATTTATTTGGCCTACTGTAGTACTATTTGTTTGCTAAATTTTGTAGGAATTAGTTTATTGTTTCCCAAGGTATGATATAAAACTATTTCATGTAGCACTAACTTACAACATGGCGGATAAACGTGACGATGTGATGGCATATTTGGTGCTTGTAATAAATACTTTCATCATACAAAATTTGGTCATAATTGACTTAACGGTATGTAAGATGTAGTAAATTAAAGTCAAATATTTATATCACCACCAGTTTGAAAATACAGTGGACTCCTTATTTACCGTCACATGTATAAAACTTGCCCCCAACTCAACAACAAGTTACTCATGATGCAAAAATTAATTGGAGGCAGTTAAAAAAATATGGAAGAATAACCAATAGCAATGGAGATTATGTTTAAGAGGGTGACTACAGAAAGTGAAAATACTATTTTTGTTTAAAGTTTCAATTTCCAGGCACGTCCCATTTCTTTTTTGTTTGTACTTCCTCTGTCCTAACAGATACAAAATAGGAATTTCAACATGGTACAAAATAATGCCTGGCAAACAGAGTACAAAAATACTACGTGTATACATAATTTTTAAATTTACAATTCTACAATTACTTTAAAACATTGCAAAAGTAATGTTAAAATTTACTGGGTTACATAAAAATATGCCTTTATAATAATACAAATATATAAAGGACTTAAGTTGAACAAATTCCCCAATAATTTACCAATAAATTTCACATATTTTGTAGTGAGATCTACCCCACTCCCCCTTACCATGCCTCTCGAGTGTCCCAGCCATTGCTTCGTTTGCCACAGCATTGATAGTCAAAATTCTGTAATTGTCGCCCTCCACAAAGCTGTGGAGAACGTCCTTGAAACAGAAGTATATCATAGCCCAGTGAATTTCAAAGGTGGCACTGACGTCACAAGGCGATCCTCTCAGTCGCCAAAACTGCCGCTAGGTGGAAGAAACACCACACGTGTCCATTGTAACTCTGGTCGTTGCCAAAGCCACCTGGTACCTGTGTCATAGAGTCAAACGTTACCTCCAACTGCCGGCAACAGGCAAACGTCTTCACCAACGTAAGTACCAATAACCCGAGCCAGATTGTCATGATGTAGAGTAACTCCATTACAAATCACATTGAAATGGTAAAAAAGGACAAATCCTACAATCAACTTCTTTGACTTCAACTTCTGCAATCAAATCTTCTTTGACCAAACAATTATAAATAAAATCATTACTTTAAAATGCCAGCAGTTGTGCACGGAAGACAAACTCGCTCGCCTTCTTGGTTGGGCAGCACAAATATACGTCATACTTGCATGTGCACTAGCATACGCTGACAATTGGCTTGCCTGACTCATGATATTTGCCACCAACAATCACGACGCGATGGCCATCAGACTTGGCTCTCACTCAACTCCTGCCAACACTCACTTGCACCTATGCGCTCGACTGCAAAACTAAAGTACCCAATAGCCAGTGCTCTCACTGACCAACAAACTCCAGAATTATTTTTTTGGGCATGAAAATGGTTAAATTGGGTTTTTTTGAAATTGGTTTCAGCTGCTAAATTTTCTATATAGAAACCTAAGGGTTGTCTTTTAGACACTTACAATACTTTTATCTTTATTAGCGTGCCACTGGAAAGACTATGCCAGTTGAGTACCTTGCATATAATGGGGTGATGCGGCAAATGGTGAGTAAAAAATGTTCGGCCTTAGCTCACTTATTTGAGGCTTCAAACTCATAAAATAGCTGTAGGTAGACAAAACCCTTAATGCTGCAGACTTGTTATAAAAAATATTCAACAAGTAAGTAGTCATTTTGTGCATATATATGTTACACATTTTCAAAAATTGTCAGTGGATAGATTTTTCCACCACATCAAATTTATTTTTTAGTGTGACATTTTATCAGCTGTGCTCAAGTCATTGTTTTAGCTTTTGTAGCTGGTTTATGTTGATTAAACTGTTTTGAGGTAAGCCTTTGGAAAAAAAAATTCTGCTCATTACCTAGATATTTTTACATAAGCACTAATTGACTTATCATACTTAGTATTGGCAGTTTATTGTGAAAAGTAGTTTTATTTTTTGGACATACTTTGACGACCTCTGAATTTCATTTTAGTTTCTTTTGTACAAAAAAAAAAAATTGGTATCAGTGTAACATTTTTTTTTCCAGTGGGTTGCATTACTTGAGTAACATGTGAATACGAGTCGTGAGGTCCATGGAAGTAGATTTTGTGATGCTAGCAATGGAAGTAGGCATGAAGGGAAGAGCAAAAAATAAACCTAATAGAGCTTATAAAACAACCTAATTGTGGTGCACTATTGCAACTATTTGTATTTGTGTTGTCAAAATACATGCCAGTAGCCACTGGAGTCAGTTGTATATGCGGGGGTGTGCAGGTGGCAGAGCAAGTGTCGAAGGCTTCTGGCCTGACACGAGTGCTGCTGCTGGAGAACGAAGTGTTCCAAGGCTTCATGGCAGAGATGTTGACTCCGCTGGTGCTCGCTGCACACAAGCAGTATGGCTTCAGCCACATTCTGGCAGGGGCGACGGCTGCTGGCAAGTCCCTACTGCCCCGTGTTGCTGCCAAGCTTGATGTCTCCCCAATCACAGATGTTGTGGACATCAAGTCTGCCGACACCTTTATCAGGACCATCTACGCTGGTGAGATGCAGTGTTGCTACCTTGTACATGATGTCTATTGCGTAGTGCCACATTCTCTCAAATAACATGTCTTTCAGGTGAATGTATAATTTTGTAGTGTGTAGATGTGACCAAAAATGCCTGGTTTAGGTATGGCATGTCTTTCAGGTGAATGTATAATTTTGTAGTGTGTAGATGTGACCAAAAATGCCTGGTTTAGGTGTGTGAATGTCTCAAGGTTTTGGGATAAAAGTAATTTTTTTTAATAAGGAGTTACTCATCTTTTGAGAATTCCTTATCTAAAGAAATAAATAATGAAAACACATGTCCATAAATTTACAGTTTGACTACTGTTGGTGCTAAATGGTACAGGCACCCGCAGTTCCCCAAAAACTTGACTGTATGACCGAGTTGTCTGTATGAACCGAAACTGTCAAATTTCGACCCATGTGTTCCCCTTAAGCATTAAAATAGCATCCAAAAGCATATTTTGCTAATATATAGTCTCTGATGGAAAAATATATTGATGAAATGAAAATTTGTGTATTAAGATAATGTATTCTGATTCTTGAAATTCTGTTGGTACGTACGAGGTATCTGTATGAAACCGGTGCAAAGTCTGTCAGTTATTCATAAGGAGCTGTTTAAGTGGCAAGGCATTTCCTCGAAATTTTAGGAACTGTGTGTATTGCCTTCGTCTTGTATTTGAAGTAGTTCAAGGATCACTAGAAGGAAAAACCTGATTATTTGGTGCATGGCAGATAAACTGCTGACTTAAAAAAAAGAGAAATGTTTTTAGTGAATTCTACATTTTGTTAATAGACGAGGTGAACAAACTTTGTTACAGGAGTTGTGATTTCGTATGTTACTATTATAAACCAGTGTTCTTCAGAAATGCACATATATAGGTTATGATACTGTTTTATAGACTTATTTTTACTGCAGAATCATTTCCAAACTCATCTTTTTCTTGTGATATACAGTTTAAATTTTTTTAAATTATAGAGGTGTCAGGGAAGGAATATGACTAAAGTTATTAGGAAATCAATATTTTTGGTAAATTGGGTTACCTTTAACATAATACATTTGTATTTGATAAGCCTAACAAATGTTATAGGCCACATAACATTTTTACCTGTCACAGTTGCATCAGCTATGTGCATTTAACAAGATATGTTCATCACTAAACACTTAATTACATTTTTTTTATTAATGCTGCACAGTACTATAAGTAACATAAGATACAATAGAATGTTTATAAAACAACTCCTCATAGTTTCCAGACATTATGTTATTGTAGAAAGAAGGTCGCTATAAATATTTTGGGAAATTTTGTATCAATTTTGATTCACCCCCAACTCCTATACATCAAAGTTTACAATTTTTTTTTTTTGCATAAAGTCCATGTTCAATTGTTTCTAGAGGGAAAATTACCCATTTTTAAATTAATATAAATTTATTTTATTAGGTAAATTTCTTCTGGGAAAAAATATATCCAATAGGTGTATACTTAACCTCCCTTGTCGCCTAAAATTGTAAAAATATCAAGTGGCGTGAGGATTTATTGAACATTCCGTTGTCTCTGGCATAAAATCAACATGATTTTTGCATGGAAAAGTAATTTAATTTATTAGTCATGATGTCATCCAAATAAAACAAATGATACCACAGAAGGATAACTGCAATCTCTTTTGTCACCAAACAATTATAAAAACTGTAACATTGGGTGTTGCATACTATTTTGAATGTGCAATTTCAATTTTTGATAATATCTTCCAGATAAAACAGAGAATATTTCAACAAAACATTAATTTATATTAATAAACTGATTTTTTGTTAGAATAAAGTGATAATGCAGCAAGTTAACTGCAACCTCATGTGTCACCAGTGATTTACAAAAATGGTAGCATTGAACACTGCGTACTTTTCTTCTGAGTGCAAATTCAATGTTAAGTTGCGTCTTGCAAAAAAATTTGAGGATATTTCAATAAAATATGAATTTATATTAATAAGCAGACATTTGTACGAACAAAGCGTTACCACAGAAGGATATCTGCAACCACCTTTGTCCAGAATTTACTATAAAATCAGTAACGTTGAACACTGGATCCTTTTTTTTCTTAGTGTCAATTCAATGTTAAGTGACCTCTTGCAGAAAAAATCTGAAGATTTTTCAATGAAATATTATTTTATGTGAATAAAAAGAAGTCTTCCAAATATAATGATATGACAGAAAATTATCTGTAACCTTTTACTGCAAGAAATTACAAAGACTGTAACATTGGATATGGCATACTTTTTTCGACCGTAAAATTCAAAGTTTGGCGGCCTCTTGCAAAAAATCTAAGAGTATTTCAACAAAATTTTAATTTATATTGTTAAGCACATGTCTTCCAATTAAAACGATACTACAGAAAGATGTTGCGTACTTTTTTATGCCATATATACTGATGCGTGACAGACTCGGCGGATTGTGTGCCCACATCCCTGGGTGACTAGTTTGACGCTAGGCTAGTCGCGTCTTCAGGAATGTAATATTGGCCTAGTAGGCTGCCGGCTTGGTATGAAGTCTGGCTCTGTAAATACCACTCTGCGTGGTGTTGACTTCTGGTGCGGGACTGAGTTCAAGCGAGCGGGATGGTGCATCTGGCCCTGATGTGGTTTAGCTAGCGTAGGTCCCTCGGCCCTGGTTGCGCTAGACTGGTGTGCGTGGTGTGTGTCCGAGTTACTGGGGTTCTCTACTATCGTGGTGCCACTAGGTGCTACCGGAGTTGAGTTGGACCCCTAGCCAAATAGCATCTCGTGTATTACGGGATGATATCCTTACGCTTTAAGGGTGAGTGACTCGAACAGTGCTGTAGGAATGATGGATGATGCTGGTATGGTGAGTTATCACAGCAAAGCAGCTTGTTTTTCAGGACTCAGTAGTCCGAACCCGGTGGGAAGGATGCTAAGCCCTTGTGGATCTTTAGAGATAGCCTTTGCCTTCTTTGCCTTCTTTTGAACACCACCCCTGCGGGTGTAAGGCATCAGGTTCCAGTCTAGGATCGGGCCTGCAGGAGTTAGGCAGTTGACTTGTAAGAGTCAAGTGTATGTGTGAATTGCTACCGCCAACCTCGTACCCCACTCTTGATTTCCCCCCCCCCCCCCCCCCCCCCCCCCCCATAGGTGTGGAAGTCTTAAGCTGCAAAGCTTTGGCTGCAAGGAATGCACTGTGTTGTCCCATTGGGGTGGTCTCCTCATTACCAGAGTGTAATCCCACTCGGCACCGCTAAGTATGCAATTGAGATGGAGTTCACCCCAGCCGGCAAGCCAATCCCACCTGGAGCGTACCTAGTACCGTGGCTCTACCGTTCCCTCTACCTGGGTGCAAGAAATGGGTGGCCAATAGTGGTGAGGTTAGTATCCCGAAGTCACTGGTCTCCCCAGGCTCGAAGAAGAAGTTCCCCTCCTCGAAACAGTTGCACGTGCGATGAGGCGGGTGCGACTTCAAGCCGGCAAGCCACTCTCCAGGGGACGGTATCCTAATGTCGTGGCTCTACCACTCACTGCACGGGGCAGAGAATGGGTGGCCTTCCAAGGATGTTTTGTTCTGTTGTTAGTGTGAGTTCGGAAAGAGCAAAACCCGGTTTTCTGCTGTCCCTGTCAGATCTGATGAGGATGAAGAGTAGGAGGTCCAAGTGATACTCAAGAAGTTAGACAAGATCAGAGATGGTGGAAGTACTACCTCCTATCCTCTCAGGCTTGGTGGAAAGTGCACACACTAGCATAAAACAGGCACACTTGCATGTGCGATGAGAGCCCAGGAGAGGACAGGTCAAAACTGAAGCAGAACTGATCATCCGGAGGCTGGAGCTCTTTGCCTTATATACTCCTCGGCCATCCCTTCCTTCATTGGCGTAGGGCGTCTGGAGAGGGGGTTAGCAGCTGCAAGCCCAGTACCTAGATCCTTGCTGTGAGCGGCACAGTGGAGAGTTGTGGGATGTAGGCATCATACTTGTGAAGGCATCCCGTGGCACACTGCTTTACTAGCCGCGGACCTTTTGCATGGTCCTGGTGGTTCACTAGGCATTATTGGGACGTCTATCCCGACTGTAGATACAATACAACATACTTGTAGGCGGTAGCGGTGACTCAACTCCGTTGACAACTGCTAGTGGTGTAGTTTGCACTGATGGGTAATACTCGTTTATTAATGAGTATAAAAGACATCATGCATCAATTCGCTCCCTCTCCTTATGCGACGTAGACTAATCAGGGCAGTGAGTAAAGAAGAGAGAAAATTCTTATGCGGGAATGTGGAACTGTCCCCTCATAAACAATTTAATTCTCTCTTGCTGGGCTTCTGTAGTGATCCCAGCTCTGTGCTCGGTGCGCTCTTCTCTCATTACTCGAATTACGTGCTGGCAGGCTGCACGAGGCAGGTGGCTGGCTTGGACGTATTCTTGCAGTGGCGGAGTCGGCTAGACAAAACTATCTCTCTCTGTGTCACGTACTGGGCTTATCTTCCCTCTCTCTCTTCACAGCTGACTGGTGGGCTAGAAGCGGTGCGTGTCTTCTTGGAGTGTAAAGTGAGTGTCGTGAGGGGTATCCACCAGTGTTGGTGATAACGCGTGGCCTTCTTGATTATAGTGTGCAGACCTACATCTACAGCTGTAAGTAAGGCTTGGTTCCGTACAATATGGTTCTTACGAACCTAAGAGAGCAAAACACACGGAATTAGTTATGAACCTTGGGGAGCAGATCGTTTTTTTTTTATGTAAAATTTATAAAAAAAATTATAGAATGATATATTTACAAAAGACAAGTGTGCCCAAGACCCCACTTGCAAGGCGTGTATTCTAGCTATCTGCTGTGGCCGCCTGGTGCGTTAGAGTATTTAGGCCCTGCCTTCGGCCACCCTATCTTAACGTACAGCAGAACAAGTTGTAAAAAAAACTATGGAGTTTGCCAGCCGAGACCTTACGTCATCTTGTCTGCACACTAAGTTGGGATGCGAGTGTATTGGCAAAATGGGGAAACAAAAGACTTACTTCACCATCTTACATTGATACAGAGAAGAGAGACACAGAAAGCATTTGTTACACATAATGCACTTGAATTCTTTGAAAAATTGAGACAAAAGATTTTCTTTTATTACCACGTTCTTGATGTCTTGTTAAACAGTCCTTTTGTGGTTTGACTTTAGCATGAACAGATATTTTGACATACACAAACATGCTTAGTTACAATTCTGATTGGCTGAATTTTGCACTGACCATAAAACAAAGATCATTTATACAAAACATAACTTGAACATTATAACATCATTACTGAACTTGACTCTTATTATTTATTTACATACTTTACTTCTGAGAATTTTACGCCTCTTTCATTGCATTTATAGCGAACGTTAACAAATATGTGCTAGTTTCATTAACTGTGACGCGTGCTCGATTAGACTGACTTAGCATGTTGGTCGAGGATTTTGCCCACTAGACCAAAAGCGGGGTAGTTTGGTTTAAATAGTTGACAAGAGGCGAGGGGTATTGGTTAGAACTTACTCACTCCTGCATCTGGGTACTGTAGTCAGGTAGGCACGGAAAATTTGGTCTATTCCGGAGCTGAGGTTCCACAGGTGTGCTTCGTTAGACCAGAAGATGAGGTTATCCCAGCCTAGGTGCACTTCAGTACTGATCAGGAGTCCTTTGACAACAGGATGACAGGTAGGATGTATGCGAATACCCGGTGCGAAGACAATTACCAGAATCAGAGCAGGCACGTCTGCTTGACGTCTTAAGTTTGGCGGCGCGGTCCCGTTCCACCTGCCCCTCCTGTGTAGGACGTGGTAATGTAATCCACGGCTTGAGAGCAGAGTGAGCCAGATATTGTTCCCTGCGTTTTATACCACTCCTCTTCTCATTAGGCATATGGCAAACAGTTCTATAGTCTACACGATGCACAGGAAGGTTGACAGTGTAACCCAATAGTGACTTGCCGGCACGAGCTCGATAAGATTCCCCACTGATGCCCCACAGTATGCGGGCTGATTAGGGACGTGGAGCTGCAGGGGCCACCAAGCCTCTACTGGTTGTGCGTTCGCACTAGGATGAACGGCAAAACTTCAAGGCCACGGTCACCGCGCACTGACTTAGTGCAAATGGTGAGAAGCAACCTGAGTCTGTCGTGCCTCCCGGTGTGAAGGTGTTTCTAGTGGTTGTGGCATCGCCGTTTCTCCCCCACGAGCACTGACTTAGTGCTAATGTGTGACTGGGAAGAAACAGGTAGCCGTCTAATATGTATGTCTTCTGACGTGCAGATACCTGAAAGGGATGCACAGTCAGGCTAACTGGATTTAACAAAACTCCCGGTTCCTGTCGGCAGTGCACGGCGTATTCTGTCTCCAACTGTTAATACAAACAAATACCCTGGAAATAAAAAACAGAAAGGTGGAGAACAATAAGTGTTTATTGAATGTTCAATACACACTTGACCTGTACTACCTCCTACCAACTCGTGGAGTGCTGAAGGTAACTGCGATTTCAGGTGTAGGCGACCTGGTTCTAAGTAAAAAGGGAAAAGCTGGTTCTAGACATATACAAATTAGTTAAAGTTAAGCTGCTAAGTAAAAGGTGTCCTGAGGAGACAAACTGAAGTGAAGTTAAATAAATATGTGATTGTGTTCGCTGGTCATTGGGTTGACTGGTTGTCGACGTACGTACTAAGTAGCAGCTGGGGCATACTTGAAATTAACAAGATTCTCTGAAGATCCCGAGCACTGACTTAGTGCTGTGGGAGGTCGCTAGAGAAGAATGCGTAAGAATGACTCCCAAACTCGCAGCGTCCTGACTTATATAGTGGATGCTTGTAGGCTGCCTGTGTGGGAGGTGTGGCGTCCTCCTGCCCTGGTTGGCATGGGAATACTTTAGTCAGCGTTTCTGCTTCATGCCTCATCGTTGGCGCTCGGCCTTACCCGAGGTCTGGGCAGCTTTTTGGCTCTCAGCGCAGCAGAAAAAAAAGGGGGGGATGGCATGCCTGCAGGGTTGCGTATCCTCCAGGTGAAGAGAATGTGCTCATAAGTTTCTGTTGCCTGTAGGGTAGGCAGCACGTCTCTCACATGTGTAGTGATGGAAGAGGTACTCTAGGCAATGAGTCATAATCGTATTAGATTAGATGGATAAGCGGCACGGGTCAACTGATAAACTTTGATAAAATTCAGACAGACTAATCATAGTTCTGTTGGTTATACTTCTCTGTTAACACAAGTCTATTTACCTTCATTGCTTTGCATAGTCTTTCAGATCTAGCTCCATTAAAGTTTAGAATTATTTACATTGTTCTCTTAACATCTCTATTCGTTAGTTGAAAACATTAATTTTTGGGATTTTCTATATATCCATTTTATAAATGCTATAACACAGTTAAGCACTGGCTAGACTTTTCACAGTTCAATTGTAATGACCTCGGCAGCTTTCTTTTCAACAGAGTATCAAATATTATTATTTACCCTAAGCTGTAGCAATACGAGCTAGAAACATCGGTTGAAATATTCAAAACAAGAGGCAAAGGCAAGGTTTCTTTAAGCGTTACACATATTTACACTTGTATTTATAACTTGAGAGATTATATACTAATTACTGAACAGACATTCGAATTGATTAGCCAACAGTATCGTAGAGAAAATTTTACTTTTGTGTTAGTACTTGGGCTTACTCAAGGCTATTAATGCCATTACTGATGCAGATCTCCATCCACAGGATCTCGTCTATCGTCACCCCTAGCTACTATAGGGCTTTTTTATTTTTTTCATAGCACTGCTATTTACTGCCCTGTCTGTGTACGTCGATGTACGCTTACACAATCTAGGAGGAGAGGAAAAAAGAAAAATGAGCCTAGCCCATCACTTACTCATTGTGGCGTATTGCACTGCAGGATGAGGCTTCCCTCGCTTCTTCTTGAGAGGTCTCCCCCACTTTCTCTGGGTGACGTGTGGTGGGGTAGGCCAGGCGAACTTTGCGGGCGGCCTCCAGGATGACACCCGGTACTGGTCTGGTAGGTTTGCTGAGGCTGCAGACATCAACGAGGCAAGAACTGCTGTGTGGGTTCGCCCTTGCCCGCAGTCCGGGACTGACCAGGCAGGCGATGAGGGCGTTGACGCGTGTACGGCTATTGACTGTGTGACATGGTCGTTGAGACTTGATGCGCTAGACCAAGTGGTGGTTATAGGTAGCTAATGGGAGGTGTTAGAAACCTGACTTACTCGGAAGGTCTTTGGTCATTTGGTAACGTGGATTAACTGGCTGAGTGAGACTGTTGTTACAGTTCTTGCCTTAAATTAATTTGTATTTCAAGTTCCAATCTGCTGAATCTTGACTCCAGAGGTTCAGGTTGGCTAGACCATATCTAGCTTTAGTCCGGTTGACTAAACCCCTCACTACCGGGTGATAGTAGGGACTGGTGCAGACGAGTCGTGGAAAATGAATATAAAGTACCACATGGACAGTCGAGACTGCCTGTAATCTCAGTGAGGCGGCGCAGTCCCGTTCCGCCTATCTTTCCTGCATAGGATGGGCCAAGGCCAGCCATATTTGGCTGGCCTTGGCATGAGGCGACACTGGCACCGTCAGGGGCAGGCCTTGGGATGGACCATCTTCTTTTGCCCCTCCAGCTGAAGTAGCTGTGTCTCCACATTCCGAAGCGGAGAACGCGTCCGCAGTCACGATTGCTTCCGTCTCAGTCCCAATAATTGGAGCGGATGGCGATTCCTCCAGGTACTGAGCGGCCACCGGCACAAGCTCAACGAGGGTCTTCATGATTGGTTCATTCAGGTGGAAGTTCTGAATTGACCGTCGCTGTTTGCCAGGGTGGTTGGGAACATTCCACCGGTTCTTCCTGGTGTGGCCGGGTGTTCCCCTTGAGGCTTCGTGATTGCGGTTTGTATCGATTCCAGGGAAAGTGGTCTTCTTTCCATGGCTTTTGACATGGTGCTCTGCATCTCTCCCCTTTCACAAATGGGGTTCGGCAGCGGCCGCAGTGGTAGTTTCTGCCAGTCTAGAGGGCTGCCCCATGATAACTCATTGGCGCTTGGGGTTCACCTCCTCCCTCGTGTCTCCATTTTACTCTTGAAGTCAGTGAGGGTAGATGGCAGCATACAACTTGCAGACCATGCTGTTTTTGGTGGCCCCGTAGGCCAAGCGGGTGGAAAACAGTTCGTTCCTTGGCTGGCTGTAGTTTGTGCTGTGGGCACCAGCTTCTCCATTGAACCCGTTGGTGGGCTCGTCCAATTCCACTGAGGCTTCAGAGGTTATTTCAGCTATCTGCACTTCAGACTCAGTGCTCTCATGTGGGAAGGGCCGGATTTGTCCTCGCATTGCCTTGCGAATTCACCCCCAGAGGTCTTCCACCCAGTAGACGTCACGCCAACTGAAGAGATTTGGACGGCTCGAGGTCTTGAGAGGACCACCTTATAGGAACCTTCCCACTTGCAGACGAGGCCTGCGCTAAACTGGTTACTAGACTTACTGAGCGGATGGAGTTGCAGTATTTTCAGGATCTGCCTATATCAATGTTTGTGGTCATCCCCAATACTAAGGTGCAGAATTTTCTTTATATCCTGATTTTTCCTCTCTGTGAGATTTGCTTGTGGGTGGTAAGGTGTGGTGGTCTACATCTCCACCCCCCATTCTTTGCATGTGGCGAGCCATTTCCGGCCTGTGAACTGTGTTCCATTGTCTGTTAAAATGCATTGTGGTACTCCCACCTAGTGAAAATTTCGGCCTCGAATTTTTCAATGATGTAATGCATCTCCTGGATGAGATGGGGAAGTGCTTCTACCCAGTGGGAAAATAGGTTGTTAACGACAAGCAGGTAACAGTTGCCGCGAGTTCTTCTTGGGTATGGGCCCATTGCGTCTAAGGGCATCAGGAATTGGCCATTGGGGTGGTACTGGGTATGCCTTTCCTCTGCAACATTTATCGCAGCTATCCATTTACTGACGGATGTCCCGGCTCATCCCGTCCCAGATATGTCTGGCTATATCTGCTTATTTTTCCGTGGTACCCAGGTGTGCAGCTTCCGGGTGATCGTGATAGTGATAACAGATATCCACGTGTAGGGCTTTAGGTACCCAGATCCACCATTTTGCCCCGGGTTGACCGTTGCAGGACCATACAACTTTGTTATGGATTTCAAAGCGTTTAGCGTGTGTTTTAAGTAATCCCTGTATCCCCGGGTCAAGTGTAGGTGTGAATTGCTACAGCCAACTGTGCACCCGACTCTTGATTCCCCCACCATAGGTTTTGGAGTCTTGAACTGCAAAGCGTTGGCTGCAGGAACTGCAGGTTGTTGTCCGAATGGGTTTGGTCTCCTTTGCACCGGAGTGTAACCCCAATTGGCACCACTAAGTGTGTGATGAGAGGAATTCACCCCAGCCGGGAGCGTACCTATTTTGTCGTGGCTCTACCGTTCCCTCCACCTGGATACAAGGAATGGGTGGCCTTCCCATAGTGGTGAGGTGAGTGTCCCAAGGTCACTGGTCTCCCCAGGCTCAAAGAAGTTCCCCATCTCAGCACCATTGCGTGTGCAGTGAGGTGGGGGCGACTTCAAGCCGGCAAATCACTTTCCAGGGGATGGTATCCTAATATCGTAGCTCTAGCATTCACTGCATGGGGCAAAGAATGGGTGGCCTTCCAAGCATGTTTTGTTCTGTTAGTGTGAATTCAGAAAGAGCAAAACCTGGTCCCCTGCTGTCCCTGTCAGATCCAATGAGGGTGAAGAGGAGGAGATCGGAGTGATACTCAAGAAGTTAGGCAAAATCAATGTTTATTTTGCAGTTTAGGAAAATAAGCAGAGATGGTGGAAGTACTACCTCCTATCCACTCAGGCGTGGCAGAAGGTACACACCCTAGCATAAAACAGGGGAAGGTGCCCTGTGCAAAGTTAAATGGAGTGGGCAATAACTGATGCATGCGAACTTAGTTTTCTCCTCTGGGTTCTATAAAGAACCAAACATGTATCAGTGTGAGGTGCTGATGACGCCGCTGGTGCTTCCTTTTGTAGACGGTTGGAGGGGATCTTCGGCCCCGTGAGGTAGCAGTGATGTGTTTAGAATTGATGCGGGCCTCTGCACCACTTAGGTGTGCAATGAAAGCTCAGGAGAGGACAGGTCAAGAACTGAAGCAGAAATGATCATCCGGAGGCCGGGAGCTCTTCACCTTATATACCCGTAGGCCATCCCTTCCTTCATTGACATAGTGCATCTGGAGAGGGGGTTAGCAGGTGCAAGTCCAGTGCCTAGATCCTCTGTGCGAGCGGCACAGTGGAGAGTTATGGGATCTAGGCATCATATTTGTGGAGGCATCCCGCGGCACACTGCTGTACTAACCCCGGCCCACTTGCATGGTCGCTGTGACTCATCAGGCGAAATAATTTCCATTATTGGGACATCTATCCCGGCCTGGTTGCTACAACAAACTTGTAGGCGGTGGCAGTGATTCAACTCCGTTGACAATTGCTAGTGGTGTAGTTTGCACTGGTGAGTAGTAGCAGTTTATTAATAAGTATAAAAGACATAATGCGTCAATACAAATTACAAATCTCATTTTCGAGATACGTGATGACAGACAGCTCTGGTGAACCCTGTACAGGGAGGGTGATTGGGGTGAAGAGAAAGTTAGAAGTGAGGAAGTGAGAATGTATCTGGCTCTTGTCACATGTTATGGAGGCGGAGACGGCTGGCAACAAGGTGAGGAAAACTTGCTGTGGTTGCACGCCGCTTGTGATAAAACACCTGCTTCCACACGGCTGATGGCATTTCTAAGAAAAGCTCATTTTAACAAGTCAACAACAAACAGTAATCAAAACCCAAGAGAAATCCAAGATGCAATAATGCAAATAAAGTGAGAAGTCAAGTGAGAGTGAGCATGATGGCAAGACAAGCATGTGACAATAGTTGTTTTGCTCGCAGGCCTGAGTGGTTAGGGATGTGTGCAGTCAATAGGTTGATGTGTGTGGCGTTTTTTAGATTATTACTTAATGACTACGACTCATCAACCATCACATATTTTACGTAACCCGAGGAAGGGTCGAACCCAGAGTAATTCACAAGTGCCTACAGGATCACTCCCAGCCTACTGAGTGATTGCAGACATTTGAATAATTCAAGCAACTCCATTTACAGGCGCCGGCAGAATTGCCCTTGTTGTGGAGAGTGATTATAGATACGTGACTGGGACGTTATGCAAGCGCAACGAGTCACACCAAACCTCCACCTGCCATGAGCAATCCGAGCGGCAAAAGCCGAGTGCCAGGCAGAGAGGGTTGCTACTCCTATCCCGGCCTCGCACTAAAGGGACATCACGAGGCAATGCCACACCTCCCACTCCAGTCCCAGCATGGACTGACCAGCGCACTATAAATGCCAGTGCGCTGCTGAAGACGACAGTTATCTTTTCCAGTAACTCACCTCAACACCTCATGTGCTAGGGCACTCTACTAAAACTTAAACCCACTGCCCTCCAGAGGCTCTGCGTAATCTTCATGATGCTCTCCAACAGTAAGCTTGCAGACCTCTGTCCAACGTCTACTCCAGGAACAATACTTCCGTTGTCGTTCCTCCTGGTTGAATGACCACCACTACTTCTGGTAGTGGTAACTACACCCACTGCCCTTCTAGTAGTGGCCCCCCTAAGTCTCTTCTAGACACCCCAAGTTAGAGTAGCTGCGACTGAGTTGTTTTTATAGCAGTCAAGGTCATTCTATACCTAGGTCTCAGTCACCTGTATTACCGTAGGATACTCCCAACCATGTTTTGCTTAGTAGTAGATAGTACGTGTCACCTTGTTTATTACTATGTAATAAATACGTATTGTTCCTACCCGAGAGTTGTTTATTCAAGAAGTAATTTACTGCTGACCACTTGACATACTATCTGTGTATATGAAAAGGCCTGGTACTCTAACAGTAACCTGTAATCTTGATCCAGCGCACCTGACCTCGCGCAACCAAAACCACATGGACCATGTTGCAGTTCAGGCTCTAGTAAAATATATGCATCAAGGTATTGCTCTATTGCTGGCAGTCAAGGAGGATGGTATCTAGTTTTATGTTATGCTTTCTAGTCAGTACAGCACTCTGCAACCAAAAAAATTAAAAAATTAATTTTCTTAAGATTTCCCTCAGACGTTTTTAGCAATCCCCACCCCCCTAATTTTTAAGCTTCCTCAAAAATTAGTTATAGAAACATGGGGTTAATTTAGAGATTTTCAACTATATTTGTGTGCCTCATTTTGTTGTACAAACAATTTATTACAAAGATGGACAAACTTTGATGAACATTAAAAGCATTGTTAACAAAGGAGAATAATTTGAAATTTTAATGTGCTGGTGCAGTTTTGCTTAGGTAACTCTTTTTCAGCAAAAAATTATTACATTTTGGTCATAAGTGAAAAAAGAGGAGCAGATTCAGTGGTGTATGAGTATCACCATAAAAAAATACCTTGCTCCACTTGCAAGTTATTGCTTGATAGATTCTTACACATGTAATGTACTGATCATACCTAATTTATAAAATCATGGACAGTTATCTTATTTTCCTACCTGCTGTAATATTTGTTTGCTAGTTTAATGTTAATAAATTAAAGTAAAATAAGCATGATTGGAACAGTCACTATTTTATGTGCAGAATGACTGAATTCATATTGCGAGTTATTTTACATGGTAGTAAGTGTCCTTTGTTTGAGGCGTTTTAATAATTTTTGAGAGCTGGTTCAAGGATTGTTGTTCAAAGATCAGTGGCTGCATTGCCGTAGTAGCATTTCATGCTTTGAGTTGGAGGTGATAAGGAAAACGAACTTACTTAATTAGTCACATAAGTACATAGAACCTTCGTCTTCATGTGTATTATTATTGTTAAATATATACAATTTCAAGCTGTAAGTAAAATTTGCTAGTTAAACTAATGACTGAAAATATTTTTTATTTATATTTGATGTGTTGTGCATTGTCTAGTGTCAATTATGCCTTTGCTGACATTCTGCATTGAGCTGGGTGTAATCTCCTTTAGGCAATGCTATCCTGACACTGAAGTGCAAGGACCCAGTGAAAGTGGTGACAGTTCGAGGCACCAGTTTTGAGGCAGACCCCCTGGAGGGTGGCAGCACAAAAGTTGAGGCAGCCCCTGCAGGAGACTACGCCACTGATCTGTCTCATTTCATCAGCCAGGAGCTGAGCAAGAGCGATCGACCAGACCTGACTAGTGCCAAGGTGGTTATCAGTGGAGGTGAGCTCATCTTTCTCATTGTCAAAGAGTCAGACTACCTAGTGGTGCCAACGATGTTACATTTTGAATGTACCATTATAGAAATATTATAGATTGAAATTGATGCACGACAGTCTAGGGTAGGTGACATGTGAATCTTGGTTACGTGATGACCTGAGGCTGAGAAGAGGTCGCCATAGTAAAATTACAGTTTTATTCGTAACGCCAGTATCATGAGAAAGGAAAGAGAATTATTAGTAACATCTACTGTGACCGGTGTTCTGTCGGACTGTCTGATGGGAACAAAATCAGGTGCCGCTGTCACAGCTCGGCGAACGAATTAGTCCTTAGCAACAGGTTTACCTTGTTGGCTGTGCTGTCGTGGTGGCTGCTTCCCCAGTTGCTGCGAAGGCGGGCGACTGCTGTTGGTTGTACCGGGATGTGGTGCACTGTTGATGTTGCTGGTGCCCTGTGTGGGTGGGTAATAGGTGATCTGCTGGCCCCCGAATCACGGGTTGGCTATGCCTAGAGGTGGGTCCTCTCCTCTGCAGGAGGTGAGGCGAACCAGCTGTCTACGTGAGGGGTGCGAGGAGTGTGGTGAGGCCTCTGCAGTGAGCGGGCAGTATGTACTCTGCCCTGCGAGGTTTTACTACCAAGTGCAGAAGGAGGAAGTGGATCTGGGGGCGTAAGCTGCTCTTCTATACTTCCTCTGGGCACCACCCTTCCTGGTGTACGGCATAGGAAAAGGTACAATTTACCACCTGGCAAAAGTGAAGCTGGCGACATAATTCCCTAAAGTGTTCTGCCAAGTGCGCAGCTGCACAGGCAAGAGTCGTACCCTGTGCTCTGATTATCCTGCCCTGTAGAGAGTGGTGGACAGATAGGTGGGTTTCCTCAGACTGTACGTCAGGACACTTGGGTGTGGTATCCACAGGAGTCAGTCCTCCAGAACTGACTCTTACTCCCTCTTGGCCCCATTTAGAGTGGTGGTGGAGTTATGTCATCCTGACTGGCTCACCACCTGGTGGAGGTTTTTCCAGTAGTGATGGCTCTACCGTACTATACTCTGGGGTACAGCACAGATAGCCTTCTAATGTGTATGTTTGTTAGCTTTGGTGAGTGTGGTCCTACGTCTTCACTTTAGTGGGCTGGTTTCTACGTGAGGTTAACATTGTGACACTCTGAAATAAGTAGTACTTGGAAGTAAATTTAGATCACATATGTATTCATTGAAAATATACAGTAATACCTGGTTAATTCGTAGTGCTCAGAACCAAATTTTTTGACTTCGTATTACATAATTTTGAATTATTGAATTTAAATAAAAGTTTGTTTATATGTATTAAAGAAATGCACATTTTCCCTTTCCAAAGTAAACACAGCTACGGCAATAACAAAACATTCACCGATTATTACGGCAAAAGAAATTTGTTTTTAATTAAAATACAGTTCCGCATGACCAAGAATATGCATATCACCAGTAGTACCAACTAACTTCCAATACAACCAAATCTGATCACCCAGATCTAATTTCATCTTCTTACATGAGAACATGGATGCATTACCAAATACACTAATAACAGCAGTATTATCTGCCTTCCCTTCATGAACAGGATACATCTTCCAACATACTATGTCACGCGGATCAATATCACTAATTTCCTTAGGCATAGGCTCCTTTTGTGTATGAGACTTTCTAAAGAAACACAATTCTAACAAACCCCTACCTGCCTTAGCAGTTATTCCTTGAAGACCAAAACTGCACAAAAACAACAACAAAATATAACTCTCTTCTACATCAACAACCTTAATGGTCCAGGACCTATTATTCTTATTGACATCCTTACTGAAAGACAAAATATTACGGTATACCTTCTTAGGATAATACCTAGACACACGAGTCTGACGAGGCATCACAACAATGTGTCTTCTCTAATGACACAGAGCGAAATGAACTACGCGAACTTGTTACAACCGTTATATAACTGCGGAACTGTTAAAGATGAGAACTATAGATAATATTAAAGAAGACGTAAAGTGTAGCCCAGAGATAACAGCACAGCGCGATCATATCGCTGCATACACTGTACTCCGTACCCGGCATGGTAACGTTATCTCTAAATACACAGTATACCTGCAGTTTGTATCTTTGTCATTATTGTACTGCTGGAGTGATTGTGATTACATAACACTTGGTTTGACCGAATTTGGTTAATAAGTTTGGGCGTTATTGCAATTTCAGTTTACAAGGTTATGGTCTTAGAGTATCTCGGGCAACAGCATATAGGCACTAATATTACTGCCTGCTGTCACATTTAATATTAACTGCAAGTATGCTGTGTATTTAGAGATAACGTTATCATGCCGGGTACGGAGTCCAGTGGACGCAGCGATAACATATCGCACTGTGCTGTTATCTTGGGGCTACACTTTCTGTCTTTTTTTAATGTTATCTATGGTTCTCGTCATATCAGTTCTGCAGTTATATTACGGTTGTAACACGTTCATGTAGTTCATTTCGCTCCATGTCATTAGAGAAGACACATCGTTATGATGCCTCTTCAGACTCGTTTGTCTAGGTATTATCCTAAGAAGGTATACCGTAATATTTTGTCTTTCAGTAAGGATGTCAATAAGAATGATAGGTCCTGGACCGTTAAGGTTGTTGATGTAGAAGAGAGTTATATTTTCTTGTCGTTTTTGCACCATTTTGGTCTTCAAGGAATAACTGCTAAGGCAGGTAGTGGTTTTTAAAAAAAGGCAAATATTTGCAGGAAATAGCCCAAAAAATAAGTTTGTTGCATTTATCGTGGTCACTAATTATGTTCACGTGCAGTAAAATATAGGTGTTGTAATTGTTGCCTTTAATTGTTATGTCAAAATATAAAAAAACAGAAATAAAATGGTAAAGCTCGGTTAAAAACTGCAGTCATGGTAGCCAGTATCCTCTCGCTCCCTCTATTATGAATGCACTTCCTGCGAATGTTGATAAAAGTTGAAAGCCGGATGCCGTATGCTTGCACAATTTCAGTCTTGCTATTCTCGTTTTTGTCCACTTCCCTGATTATTTGAAATTTGTCTTTGCAGTGTACTATCGCTTTTTCTCGCTCATCTTGTTTATAACACAAAAATACTTACAGCATTTCGCTTGCAGTGAATTTTTTCAACTCGCTCAAGATTAGTTGTCAATCTTCTAATCTTCGCAAACAAATACTTTCCGAATTTTTTTTTCAAACATGGAGTCTGGAAGGGAGGGGACGGCTAGAGAGCCCTCCAGGGGTGGATATTTTTCATGGGTTTGGGGGTAACAGCGGGGTTGCCAGTTCTCAATCCCACACTGCCTGGTCAGCCAGCCAGGGCACTGGGGTCAAGTGCTGTGCGGTTTTTGTGTCATCAAGCAGCACCCCTCGCTTAACTAGGTTTGGCTTCTGAATAGGTCGCTCCCTTTTTCATCTTCTTTGCTCCCCTCCCCGGTCTTCAGTCTAACCACCACCGGCTGCCCGCCATACCTCCGGTTAGCCATGCCGCCCACACCACTACACTCCCTTCCTCCTATCCTCCATTCACACCCACACCACTACTCTCCTTATCACTCTTCACAAACAAACCATGCCCACACAGCACCAAGCTTCCTTCCTCCCTTGCTCCCGCCCCGCTGTACTTCAGCACCACTCTAAGCTCTCTCCCACACCCGTACTCTCTCTTTCATCTCTTTTTCTTCTCCCTTCCCACTCTGTACATCTTCCTATAATCTGCATTCTCATCCTCTTGCTCCAAACACCCCCAGCCCCTTTAGAGGCAACTGTCACAACAGACAGCCCAGAATTTTCTTTATCCTACTCTCCCTAATCTCCCTAACTTCACGCAGTGCGTGGCACTAGCTGTCACATCTTTTCACTTCTTCAGCAGGCAGACTAGGTGACGAAAACCAGTCAACAGATATGAAAACTCTGGCACTATCAATGACATCACTGTGGCGGGCGACAGCAGTGGCTGCATCAGCTGAATGCCGCACCGCCACCCATCGCTGGTTTACTTGCGTGCACCCGTGACAGTGTAGACTATGGGTGTTTATTATCATAATTGTTATAGCTTTGATTAATTAATTAGAACTTCACATACACTTTTGGTTGAAATCCAACATCGAATTATATAAAAGGCAAATTTTGAATTAACCAAACTTAAAAGCATATAAAATCCTATTCTTCCATTTGGGGGCAAATGAACACTTCAAATTAATCGACTTGGAATTAATTAACTTCAAATTAACGAAGTTTTACTGTACACAGTGGCCCGTACTACCTCCTAAAACTAACCTTGAATTGATATGGAAGTTAATCTGCGCACAGACAGGTGAAAGAGACCTGGTTCTAACATGACTGGAAGGCAATAAAAGACAAGGTAGTTAACTACAACTTTCCCTATCTATCTGTCAGTTTGTCCAGAAGGGACCGTTGGTGACCGCTTCCAGAAGAGTAATGGTAGATTTTCCATTACCAATTGGTAAGGGCGAGGTGGTAGTCCTGAAGGGACCGTCTATGACCATTACAAGTGGATTCTAAGGGAGGTGTTGCTGTCGTCTTCAGGAGCCGGTGGTATAGTCTTCCTGAAGATCTAAAGGATGTTGCCGAAGGGGCAGAAGATGATTCTGGTGCCGCTGGCTTCAATAGTTGACTTATTCTGACCCAAGAGTAAACTGTGGAATCAGCAAGGCGAACTAGAGAACAAGCTACTGGTGTCATCCTCCAACCCTGTCCAGAGCGGTGGACGAGACAAAGACTAGTAGAGCGAGTCACTGGTAATGGCTTCCGCCTTCCGTGTCCAGAGCGGTGGAAGAAGCATGGACTGAAAATTTTGGGCTGCGCAGGGGCTAATATTCTGGTTGACTGCTGGACCCCAGATGGCGAGGGTGAGGGGGGTGATAAGGTCCGCCCTTCCAGTTGTCTGCTAGCATCTGCTGCGGGAGAATCAGTGATGTGGTGTGCTTAATCCCTTATCGTTTCGTAGTATGGGTGGTGCCCTCCCTTGGCGTACCATAGAACTACGTGACCTTGGTGGTGGGCTCTGTGTCTCTGCCAATAGTACAGTCTCCCTTCGGGGGGTTGACACGTGACGTCTGCATGGAGAGTAGAGTGAACAGTACAAGCTGGACTGACGTGTCTAATATAATTTCTCATTGCGAGGTAGTACCCTGTAGGCATGTGACCATTCTCTTCTAGTACTGTTTAATGACTTGCCTAGCAAAATGAAACTGTATTTAGATGAGGTGAATTCAAGTGTGGGTCATTCTTGCGCAATGTGTCACATGTAAAAGTAGGTACAGTGGATTCTCTATCCATCGTTTTTCAGGGGATTGACAAAAATTTCAATACATGTGGATTTAATAAATGTGGTCTTGAATTGCAGATAAATCAATAATGGCACCACAGAATATGTTCCATGGATGCGGGATTTCAATCCATCTGAGTTCTATACATAGAGGTTCCACTGTAGTTATTTATTATAATTTCTATTTAAAACTTTAATACAAATGTTTATAGAGTATTTTTGGTAAATGGGCCTTCATGTAATATTTCATTTACAGTAATAATGGGCCCACGCGGTGTGCGCTTTGTTCGACCACGCCAGGTCGCTGACACTCCAAGGTCTCTGGTCCCCTTATCGATTTCTGGTTGCCGCGCCCGTGCTGCAAACATGTAAACAAAATCAGTCGCTGAGTTTATTTGTATGAGGGTATGAGAGTTTTTAATGCAAAGGGAATAGTTTACATCTATATTAAATTTTGTTTAGTATGAATGCATAATGGGTAAATATTCCAGTCAAACAGCTGCATTTAAACTTCAGGTAATTGCATATGCAGAGGAACATGGCAATAGAGAACATGGCCGAAAATTCACAGTTTCTAAATTTAACGTGCATGTCATGTTTGCCCAATACCGGGCTGCTGTTATGAAGTGAACTGGACTTGTAATGATGGCAGTGGCGTGGCTGGCGCCGACAGCTGCCCCACCCAAGGATCTAGGACCACGGGACAGTGGCAAGCCGCAGCACCTGGCCGCGCTGCTGAGGATCTAGGTGCTTGCCTGGTCACGCTACAGAGGATCTAGATGCTTTCCCACCCATGCTACAGAGGATCTAGGCGCTCGCTCAGCTACATACACACGGCAGTGTTTTCGCGGCTAGCCCCAGCACACAAGTGATTTTATTTTGAATATGTATCTTCATATTATCAATAAATAAAGTGCTGTGTTTTAAAAAAATGTTTCCCCCACGGTTGGCAAGGGATTACTTACAGTAGACCCCATTTTAATGTTTACATGCACATGTCTTGGCGATTCCTTGCATAATTCGCGCTCCCTAATTTCTTGCACTAAAATCCTGTAAAAAAGGTGCGAGAATAATGCTAGTAAATACGGTATTGCTCACAGTTGCGAAGCAAGGTATTTACACAAATCATATTTGTTTATACTTTCATAGGATAGATGCATTTTTTTTTAAATATATAAATAAAAAAAAGCAGATATTTCACTTTGAAATAAGTAGCTAATTCATTGTGTTATGTGAATGGAACTGACTTCGAAATTTTAACAGAGCGTATCTTGAAAAGAGAGACGTGTGACTAGCCAGATGCTGTATGCTTGCGCAATTTCAGTTTTGCTATTCTCGTTTTTGTCCACTTCCCTGATTATTTAAAATTTGTCTTTGCAGTGTACTATCACTTTTTCTCGCTCATCTTGTTTATAACGTCGTGACGTCTTGTTGGCGATGGCGGTGAATCAAACTCCATTGCATGAGTTCCCAGTTCAGTAGTACTGATGAGTCGAAGTAGATTAATTAATTTATAGAAATACCTCATACATCAAACGCATGGTTTTGAGTTAGTTTTTTTTAGCTTGTTTCTTCTTTTGCAGCATGTCGTTCAGTCTAGGACCCTTGAAACGTCAGCAGTTGTTTATAATGCTTTGCCAACCCAAGTAGAGCTAATAATACCAAAAGAAGTACATATGTCTTAAGTTTGCATTTGCATGGGTACTGGCAGTGAAGAGGTCCTCGAATGCAAAGTTCATTATTCTAGTACAGGGTTGCCATTTATTACAGATGTTATATATTTTAACTGATTTTTAACTCTAGGAAAATTTCTGTGAAATAATTCAAATGTATACCACTGAGGTGTACAAAATAATTTCTTGCTATCTTTTATATCTCGACTTTGTTCTATACATGAGGCACCATGCTAATGTTTAAATAGCGTGTAAAATCTCTCTAGACAATTATTACATGTAACAAAACTACAGTATACAGTACAAAGAAATGTAAACAAATCTCACCCAAAGCTCTTAGAGCAGTAAGACCACTGCATGTTTACCTACATTTACCCAAATACATTACATTTGGAATTGTGAAGTTTTTATCTCCATGATGAATATCCATGTCTGTTGTTAATACATAAATCATGGAAGGACGTATCATCTACAGTAGTTTGATTGTATTTCACTTCAAAATAGTGATTCGTTGATAAACAGAAAAAGTAAACAAAGTTTTTTTTTTCGTGCATGCAACACTTTACTCAAAATGGCTGCTGCATGCATCCGACACTAGCACCTACAGCAATGTGTGTCAGTTTCATTTGCGCGTTTGTTTGGAAATTTTGTCCAACGGAGTGAACAATAAAGGAAATATTTTGGACATACACCATTACTTCAATAGCGTATGTCCAAAATATTTCGCTTAATTATTCACTGGCGTGGGTGCACAGTTATCTACATATTTGTGTTCCTGGCTCTATGATCACATGAAAAAGTCATGGCCATTATTGAACAGAATTTTTGCTGTGCCTTGCCATTTTTGCGCACACAATCCGAATCTGGTGACTGTGTTTTGCATCTGACAATGATATCACAACGGAGAGGAAACAAAAATTATCGCTGATACGGTCGTTGTATAAACAAAAGTATAAGTGTGGGTGGAGAAAAGCATTACTATCATGGTTTGTACATTCCAAACAAAAACAGTTACATTAAATTTGTAAACATCCTTCATATCCACATTTTTTCTTATTTTACCCATTTTTTTTATTCCAGGGATTTTACAGGATTTCACCCAATGATTCCAGGATTTTACAGGATTTCTATATATAAACACCAGGATTTTAGATTCAGAGCTGGTGGCAGCCCCCTGTTCTAGTATAATTTTAGTGCATCGACTCATCCATATATCAATCTCTTACCTTTGTAACCCCCCCCCCTCCCCCTTTTTTCTCCTTTATCCCCATCATAGCCTTGTGAGTTAGGCTCATGAATTTGGGCCCACCATGTATAAATATAATTATTTGTATGTGTGTATGCATATATAAAATTACTAACTTTCATCCACTTTTTAATATAAACATGCCATATGACTAATAAACCTAGTGTATACATTCACCACTCTCAAAAGTTAACGTCTGAGGCTGCAATCAAATATATTTACAAATGGTTAATGCCTGTTAGGATGGCCTTAAGAAGTTCTCTTTTCACTGTAAATAGCTTATATATATATATATATATTAGAACTGCAATGCCGTGGGAGTGCTTACAGCCAGTTTTCACAGAACCCTTGGAGCAGGCTCTATCACTGCAGCTTTTGTGGCTGCTGATGTTGTGGCAACTCTTAGTTCCTTCTAGGCCTTGAAATCCAGGCTCGTTTTCAAGGCAGTTAGGTTGGCCTTGTGCTGTATCAAGACCTTCTGATTGTCACTCCTTGGGCTGTGTCCTCGATTAACCAATCGAAGACCACACCTACAGATTGGCATTGATGACCCCTCTGGCTTTTGGCATTCTCATTGCAGCCTTCCTCTCCATGTCACACACAATCACATATAGAATGTACAAGTACTCACAGGGCGGTACTCGTAGATAGACACACACAAACGAAAGTCAGACGAACACATTTGTCACGCAAATGCATGGTCGCGCAAGATTTTGTTGACTAGACCAGCTTTATTGGGTGGAGATTGGTGACACACTGCAGACTCGTGAGTGGTGGTTGGAAAACAGTGAACCTCACGGCCAGGAGGCAAACTAGTGTGAGGTGAGAAATTTTAAATGTTATGGCGGCTGCGGTGGAGGTGGTGGTTTTAGTGCAAAACTGCGTCGCTGGGAACTGGCCCACCAATGCATCACCAATTCCAGTCAGACACCTGACCTAAACATAAGATAACCCATCCGCCACATTAAAAATTTCCCTCCTAACCGTAGGAGCCTCCTGGCCTCTAGGTTCACTGTTTGCCAACCAACACTCACAAGACTGCAGTGTCTCGCCACTCTCCGCCTGATGAAGCTGGTCTAGCCAGCGAAACGTTGCGCAATCACGCATCCGCGTGGAAAATGTGTTCGCCTGACTTTTGTTTCTGTATATTTATGAACGAGTACTGCCCTGTGAGTACTTATGCATTCTGTCTACTTGTTATAATGTAATAAGTAGCCTAGTGGCCTATTCCCGCCATATCACAATCCCATATAAGCTATTCACGGTAAAGTGCACACTTTTGAAAGTCCTCTCATTTGGAATAATGGTCAATGAATATATTTTATTTCAGCCTTGGACATTAACTTCCAAGTGTGGTGGAATATATACACTGTGTTTATTACTTACACTGCAATATTATTTTTAACATGTGGGTAAAAGATACAAAATGGCTGAAAGGAAAAATTAACTAGGGCCTCAAAAGTGCTCACTTTACCTTGATCAGCCTAAACCTATTCTTCAGTATCACAGATAGGGTCAATTACAAGATACAGTGCTACCTTCTTGCCTCTAATTTCGTCCCTTCTCTTTTTCCTTTTCCATGATAATGTCAAACTTCTGCAGAAGTGTGAAGGTATTCTACATGTTTCTATTCATATAGTGAAATCAAAAGTCCAAAGTTGTAACCAAAAAGAATGTAAACTGGTTGTTAGTAAACCAAAGTGCAGAGCAGAATCAAAAATTGTAAATAAAATAGCAACCAAATAAATTAACATAAGCAGGTATTCAACAATCAGTCCAGTGAATTCCAATTGCATTTCAAAATTACAATCCAAAAAAAATAAAAAAAATAAATTTATAATTGGGAACTAGAAAATTTTGAAATCGTGAAATTTTCACAAAATCACGCAAAATTAAGGGAAAGCCACGAAAAATACCAATTGGCACGAAAAAATAAAATTCCCATGAATTTTTATAAAATATGCACGAAAAAGTGTATTTATTATGATATTCGTATGCATTTAGTTAAACTTCCCATGAATTTTTATAAAATATGCACAAAAAAGTGTATTTATTATGATATTCGTATGCATTTAGTTAAATTAAATAGAAAAATGTGGCGGTCACAGAAATCAACGAATATTCTTAAACTGTAGCAAAATTTGAACATGCTCACAAACAAAACATTTCTGTGTATACACAATATATGCAAACTGAAATCCTGACCTAAAAACTAGAGATGGGACATTCGATACTTCGTTACTGGTATTCGTTGGAATATATTAATTATCGCAATGTGCATATTAAGACATTTAGTTGATGCAGGAAATGTAATAATATTGATCGATACGTGTATTGCTTGGTCCGCGACTTTCCCTTTCGTCGTGAAGCGGCACCATTTATTTTCATTATGCATTATACTAGTTTCGGATAGCCAGTGAAGTGCTGTATTTATTTAATGATTCAACTAATTATTTTTTATTAATAGCAGAGATAAATGTAGTAAGGATTGCAATGGATCATATATTCAGGAGTTGCAAATAGGAATTACGAACACTAAGTCAGTGTGTACTGTAAATAACGTATTATGAAACAGTTATTAGAATGTTTGAAATTTACGTTGCCTAGAAAACCACCATTTCAACTCTGTTTTGCAGTATAAAAAGCACATTTATTGTATGCCGAACAAACTTCGCAAAAAAATATTTACGTCCCGAATGTGTTTAATATTCGAATTGGTATGAACTACTTTATCATGTTTTCTTTTGGTGAGGTTCAAATTTGTCAGGTTATTTAATTTGAATGTTTCTTTCATACGAGAAAATTTTCGACTCGTCCATTAAAACAATATGTAATTTAAAATTATACAGTCTTGTAAGAAGAGGCAGAGACCAACAATTTGACTGGTTACTTCTTTGTAAATGCCATTTAGTAGATAATTTTATTGCTTTCCCGTTCCTCTTGTTTGGGGGGGGGGGGGGGCTAGAACAGGAGGGACCACCACCTCGAAATTCCACCTATATCGCAGCCACCATCAGTTGCAGACCCACTTCTCCCCCGCCACAGAGGACGACAGCCACTTTGGTAAGACAAAGTATAATTAGCCTCCAAAATTACCCCCGGACGATGCATTGCCCTTACGGCCACAGAGAAAAAGGAGACTAAGCATTACTCGAGGTTTCACCCTCAATACCCAAGGTGCCCGTTGTCTGTGCCAGAGAGGTAACACGTACCCTACGAATTATCCTGTATATCACAGGGAGTAAGTAGTGTCATTGTTGTTGTCAAATTTTTGAAGTTATTGAGTAAGAACTGTCTGAAAATAAGTAAAATTTGATAACAGGTTAGTATTTTCTCACTTAAGATCTACAATTCTTCTTTGTCTATTTAGGTTTTTTTTATTATTTGGTTGAACGTACCCATGGGTCTTTTGCTTGGGTATGAGAGCCGTTTTATTATTTTTCGTACAATACATACAAAAACTGAACTGCAACTTGAGTTAGTAAAATTTTTATTTTTGCACAAGTTTCCCAAGCTGTGAATTTTGTAATAGCAGGAAAAAGTTAAGAGTTTCAGGTCAAAGAAAATAATATGTTTGTAATGTTATTTCGGGTGTGCCATGCCCTCCCGAGGGATTTGAATCTACTTGTGTGGGTGCTGCTGACTGGTTACAGGTAGAGGCCTCAAGTCGGGGGAGAACTTCAAGTTGCTGTATGATCTGGCGGACAAGCTGAAAGCGGCAGTGGGAGCATCCCGAGCTGCGGTGGATGCAGGCTATGTGCCCAATGACCTGCAGGTTGGCCAGACTGGCAAGATTGTTGCTCCGGTAAGTACTGCTGAGTTGTCATACATGTGTGGCTGCCCGGTTAAACTGTCCTTGGTTCTACACCTTCCCACTGCAAGATGTAAAATGTGAGCAACAGATGCTTCAGAGATCTGTGTAGTTGTGAGGTCCCACTTCTTTTCTGGCATGTTTTCTCCTGCTGGGTAACATAATTTTAATATTGTTGCATTTTCATATTTGGGTAATGGCTTAGTAGTCAGAACTTTAAAAATCTGATGCGTGACATTGGGTAGCAGACTGGGACGTCACGGTCTAGCAAGATTTTAACGTGTCAGTGGGTGATTGGACTGGCTGGCTGTTTTAATGGCTGACTGGGCCTCGGCTAGTATATAATACTGGGTGCGTGGCTTGATGATACGGCACAAAGTCAGGCGAGGGTTTAGGTGTCCTGTGTACTGGGTGGCACACAGCCACAGGTTACTGATCCTGGAGGTGGCCCGGGGTGGCTCCTGACCCAGCTGCTGGAGTTGATCGGAGTTGGTGCCCCAACCTAGGGCGGTAATGGTGCTGCGGCTGGCAGTGCTGAGGCGAGAGCCCGGGGAGGGCTGCTGGTCCAGCGTCACTAGAACCAGGGATTAGCAATCCCTAGGTGAGACCTCTCCAGTTGGCAGGCTGCTTGAGCTCATTCCCAGAGGGTTATGCTGCAAAGTGCAGTTGGGACTGGGTTACAGCTGCCATTGGCTTTGGAGGCCGCAGCTGCCTTCCTTTCTTGCCACTTCATACCACTCCTTTGGGTGTATGGTATAAAAGTAGGTATAAATATTGGCCTCGCGGGAAGAGAGCAGACGACGATGTTCCCTAGCTAGGTGTAGAACCAAGCCGAGTTCGAACTGACCAGAGTCGTACCCAATGACTCCAACTGGGGACAGTTCAGCATGGTGGTTGGAGCGGTGGGTTTACCCTGGAATTCCGACAGTGACGTTGGATGTGGGTCCAAAGGTGGGCAGTCCTCCAAAAGCAGTCTATCACTCCTTCCGGCGACAGTACAGCAATGTGGATGGAGTGAATCTGCTGGACTAGCTAACTGACAGCCCTTGGATTGTGTTGCAAGTGGTTGTGGCTTTGCCTTACTGCTCAGCAGGTGCACAGTATGGGTGGCTGCCGACTGGGTATGGTTTTACGACATACGTGCACTCGGTTAAGGGAGCTCGCTGTCCTGCTTTAGGTTCGGTAATTGGTTTGTCAAAGACGCTGTCTCCTGTTTTACCCTGGTGGGCTGACGTCTATAGAGGATAAAATCAGTCACCCTAGAAATTAGCACACAAAGTGTTGAGAGAAAAACGCATTTATTCTGTGAGGAATAACCACGGTGGCCCGTACTATCTCCTAACTAGGAACTGAATGGAAGTAAACTACGTAAACCAGGTGAAGGGGACCTGGGTCTAACCTGAACAAGAGCAGCTGCATCTAGGTAGCTACAATAACAACTGCGCCTTTGAACTATCTCATTGCCGTTGTCCAGAAGGGACTTTAGGGGTCGCTACTAGAAATGTAGTGAGTGTTTAACACTACCAGAAGGGTAGAGTGGTTACTGATACAGCTCTTGAAAAGCTTCTCGTAGGTCACGAAGACGTTGGTATCAGTAGAGAGCCCCAGCACACGAGTTGGTGGAGCTAGCTGCAGGAGATGAACTCAAGAAGAACTGGAGAACAACTGGCGTTTTGCCAGCGGTGCAAGGCCATATATTCTCCCTGCCCGCCGGCTCGTTTGGGGTGCGGGTGGCAAGCTCCTCTTCCTGAGCAGAACTTTGCTGTCTAGCACAATCTCTCAGCCGGTGGCCGAACTAGGCATCTGTGTTATGCTGGGTTGCCTTGGTTGCGCGAGCTTACATACTTAACACAGCTGCTTGGCTAGCCTCAATCTCACATGTGGGGTTGGCGTGACATCTGACATAAGGGCAAACTATCTTGGCTGATGTGTCTGTGGTTGCCCCCGTAACTAGGAGTGTACTTGGAAGCTCTCGTAGCAAACCATTTCAGGGTTCAAACCCTGCCTGGAGTGACGTGATGAATACGTACAGATGAGGCGAAGTCGTGTTTATAATAGTCTGAATTTTGATGATGTGATTACCTCTCCCCTCAACTCTTCATAATTTATTTTGGTGAGCTATAACCCATGTGGTGTTTATTTTAAGCATGTTCTTCACTATTCTTCATTCACCCGACTGGTTTTTCACCTAATTTCATTAATTTACCATACTATTCAGAGTTGACCTTCCTTTGATGGAAAACCATATCATTTTAATTGCCATTGTATGAAAATGATCATCTTCCATGCTGTCTTTAACCTAAGGCCATCGTTGTGACCTCTCATTTTATTATTTTGTATGTAGTTTCTCTATTTCATTTCTCTATTTCCTCTACAAACATTACCACTTTATTTGGACGTGTTTGTCGCACACGTTTTCATTCTGACCATATCTCTTCAGAGTCTCTTGTAGTCGCAGACCTAGTCTCGCCTGCTACCACAGCGATTCCTGGGGCAGGGGAAACGTTGGTGGAAGTTGCAGTTGGCTGGTGGTTTTCTCGAGGCACTGCCATTTCTCCTGCCTTTACATTCTGCCTCTACTCCATATTTACTTCATTTCACCCTCACTGACACTCACTACCTTTTTGTAAGTGCTGAAATAAAAATTTGACTCGTCATATTTCCTCTCCCTCTTTTTTGATCATTACTAAGAAAATTTTTGTAATTTCTTCAGATACACTTACAACTACATAATTGTTTCTGCCCTGTAGGTCCTATACAAGGCTGCCATTTTTATGGTTTTTATCTGTTTTTGTGGTTTTTATATCAATTGGATTAACGGATTTAAAGGAAAACTCTCAAGATATTTTTTGTACCATTACAGATGAAAGATGGGAGTCATAGATCTGTATGCAATATGGACACCAGCATTGGAATTTCCAACTTTCAATAATCACCCAAGTGGTAATAATTTTAACCACACTACAATTGAGATCTGTCAACTTTGAGCAGTTGGTAACTTGCATACAGAAAACAAACTTTTAGGGTTCTTTGAAAATGTTGAGTGTATTACAGTCGGTAAAACAAACAAAAATCAACAAGATTCAATTTTCGTGTTTATTTTTATGTTCCACAATATTGCAAATTGTTACTTATTTCAGAATGTTTTGTTTTATATGTGTCAATAGGAGTAAAATATCTGCCACCACGCAGTGCAGCGAGAAAAAAAATAGTTATTAATCAGGCGAATGTGTATTGCAAGTTCCACTTAAATAAAAAGTACAAGATGTGTATCACACATGCGGCATTGTGCATGTCGAGTATTGATTAGTTGACTAGTTTTGATATACATTGTACGTAACTAAAAACAATTCGCTCTCAAAAAAATAGAGGTCACAAGAATTCAGCTACAAGTATTTATTCTGATTATTCTAGTCCAAATGTTCTGCCATTTACATGGTATCTAATTCTGGTCATTTTAAAATATGGGTTTGCTATAAACATTTTGTAACACGAGAGAAAAATGCAGTATGTATTGTACAGAATGTGTGTTTGTTCTGTGAAACTTTAATTGCCACAAACAAAAAATTTTCATGAACACCAAGCACCTGATGGGGCTCAGTCCGCCATCTTGAGTTCTCATCATGGACCTTCACGAAGGACAAGCTCAAAGTTTAATTTAACCCTAGATGACTGTCTCACATGTACACCATACACCCTCCACGAACGCCACACACCTGCCACCATGAGATAATGTAGTCTCTGCCTACTTCCATATTTACACTGGGTCACTAAACATTCCGCCCACCTTGAAATTATGATTTCAAAGTAAATCAAGATAAGAGGTATAGCTTAACGACTGGACGCATCAGGAGTCCGTGGGTGGTATGGAGTTGAGCCACTCGCACTATTCTAACTTCTCCAGGGAAGGTCTTGATCGCACTAGCAAGTTGCCAACCAAGAGATGGCACATTGGGATCTTGAATCAAGACAAGATAGCCTGGCTCAAGATTAACTGAACTTGCTGTCCATTTTCCTCGAATTTGTTGCTGGTGCAGGTAGTCCTGATCCCACTGGTGTCAGAAATCTTGATGAGTTTTCTGTAGTAGATTCCATCTTGACAGACGATCAGAAAGCACAGCTGTGAAATCTTCATCAGGAACAGCTTGTGATGGTCCCAATGTTAGAAAATGACTTGGTGTCAATAGAGTGAGGTCAGTAGGGTCTGTAGAGAGTGTTGACAATTGACGAGAATTAACCACTGCTTCAATTTACGTAAGCACAGTGTAGAATTCCTTGTACGTCAAGATCTGGGTCCCACAAACCTTCAAAATGTGTTGCGGCTGGGGATTGAAGTGCCTCTTAATGTTTTGGTCACATAAAGATTTTGGGATCTCTGCATGATTTTTGGCATTAGAGAAAATATTGTTAAACTGTTGGATCTTCCTACCAGTGCCAACAAAATTTATTCCGCTGTCACTAAATAGCTCTGTACAGCAACCACGCCGAACCACAAATCGTCATAATGCTGCCATGAAAGCCTCAATGGATAGTTCCGATACCAGCTCAAAATGAAGAGCCTTGGTTGAAAAACAAACAGAGATAGGCTTGTAATGTCCTTGGTTTTCGACCTATGCCCATTATGATGGTGAAGAGTGTTGCATAGTCCACACCTGTTTTCAAGAATGATTTTGCTGGAGTGATCCGCTCACCGGAAGACCTGCCATCGCAGGTGTCATTGGGTTGGGCCAACAACAAAAATAAATCACGCACTTAAGCAACCGCTGTCTAACCTCATCTTGCTCATTGACAACCCAGAATTCCTGCTGAATAACAGACAACAAGTGTTGCAGCCCTGGATGAAGTATATCTTTATGCAGTTGGTTGATTATCAGCTCTACCAAACTACACTTCATTGGAAGCAGTACGGGGTGCTTCTGGTTATAGAGCAACGATGAATGCTTGGAGCCCACCGCCCACCCTAAGAATACCATTCTTTTCCACAAAGGGATTCAGCCTCTTCAGGGAGGCTGAGCACTCCCCTTTTGTTATGGCTGCAAGCTCTGCACAGGATTCTACTGCCTGGGTTTTCTTAACCCAAAACAAAACAGATGCCTGTAACTCTGTAACAGTGAGGGGTCCTGTAACTTTTTGTGTTGTCTGGCTTTATTAACTCAGTGAAGCAAAGGCAATATGCAGTTATTCATTTTTGCTTATTCCAAAATGAATATTGATCAAGCAATGAAAAGTAAATATGTTGCACATTTCCATTCAGAGACATTGGGGTATGACTTTCGACAGACAAAAATTCCTCCGTGTTTGCTCTTACTTCAGACTCACAAACTGGCTGGCAGGGCATTGGGCTGGCCCTCATCCAGGAAGGCCCTGTCGACCAGATGTGATGGCATCAAGCCCCTCGAGACACAGTCTGCAGGATTGTCCTCTGACCGAACATAGTGCCACCATTCTGGTGGTGTGTTTGTCTGTATTTCCCCACGCTATTGGCAAAAAAAGTCTTCCAGTGGTGAGATGATGACTGGCTCCATGCCAACATCACTGTTGAGTCAGTCCATGCAAAAACGTCACTAAAGTTAAGTTGGATACCGAACACTGTCAGCACATAGCAAATAGTCTTTGCAAGAAGCAATGCTCCACAGAGTTCCAGTCTGAAGATAGAAACACACTTTGTTGGGGCTACCTTTGATCTTGGTATTATCATGTGCACATTCACTGGACCACTAGCAGGAATGAATTTAACATATACTACTGCAGCATAGTCCTTCTCAGAGTTATCTGAGAATCAGAAGTTCCAACCTCGAGTCTGGGGAACTCACCAAGGGTCCTCGAGGATTGGTAATCTGCTTGATAAAAGGGAGTTCCCTCCATTGAGTCCACCTCATTTGTTTGGCCTGTAACAATTCTTCATCTCATCCGACCCCAGTAGCAATAATGGCGATAGCCACCCAAGCAGATCGAAAATATGTGCCAAATCAGATAAGACATCTCGTTTGGTCAGCACTCCACCTGGTGATCGTATCTCATATGAAAATACTTCGCTACTTGGCACCCACTGTAGACCAAGAACCTTTAGTGGAGTGGCTCCATCAGCATCACTGAACAGATGCTTACTGGGCTGTTGAAGATGGGACTAATGCAGTGCTGCCAGAAACTCAGAGCTATTTCTTGCAAATTTCCTAAGGCAGAAGCCACCTGATTGCAGTATATCCACCCACTCCTGCTGAAGTGCTATGGCTTCCTGCCCCAACTCTGCTCCAGTCCACCACATCATCCACATATATATCGGTTTTTAATACTATGGCAGCACGTGGGAACTGTGACCCTCATCATCTGAGAGCTGACAAAGAGTGCAAATAGCCAAAAAAGGTGATGCAGTTAAACTCCATAAGTGACTGTCTTCAACCTATATTCCATTACCCTTGAGGATGTGTCGAAACACCAGAGTATACATTGGTAGTCTTGATGACATGGATCAGTCAAGATCTGCCTGTACATCAGTTGAATGTCTGCTGTAAGGGCAACTGTATGCAACCGAAAGCAGATTATTGAGTCACTAATGTCACACTGAAGTTTTTGTGCTGAGAGCAGTACCTCATTCAGTGAATATCCCAATGATGTTTTGGCTGAGGCATCGAAAACAACTCTCAGTTTGGTGGTCGTGCTGTCTGGTTTCAAGACGGAGTGGTGAGGAATGTAATATGATGAATCCTGGTTGACATCTGTTTCTGGTATCTCCTCCCTAGGGCCTGATGCCAAATAATATGTCAGAATCTGGGTGGAGAAGGTTTACCTGTGGGTTGAGACGAAATTGCCGCTCTAGATGGTACAGTCTTCTTACTTCTCCGTACTTCACCCCGTGACTCTCCAAGTTTTGGCTCTGTAGATTTGAATGGAAGCACAACCATGTTCCTTTCATTAGGCTCTCTGCGGTGTGTCGGCTGTAAGGATTCTTCACATTGAGCAACCTCAGACGTGATTAGAACTGCTTTAGGCACCTCTCCCAATTCCCAAAACTTCCTTACACTCTCTTCCAAGGACATCGCTGATACATGGAGACATGTAGTCACAAGTGATGTTGATCTCGCATTAGTGTCCACCCTGCCCATCACTAACTACCCGAAGATTGAGTCCAGTGCAACTGGTGAACCTAGACCTCCGTCTATTCTACCACTGGTCAGTAAAAGTGGGATCCGCACCAGCTGGCTGGATGCAACATGTTGCGACATCCTTTACCTCCACAACCAGAGAACCATCAATATCTTTCACCAATTGTGAACATCTTGACCTCAGCACCTCCAACCTCGAAAGACAGTTGCTAGTAATAAAATTGGCCTGACTACCAGAGTCCAACAATGCACGACACATCTGTATGTTGCCAGTAGTATCCCTTACGCCAAAATTGGCAGTTGCCAATAAATTGAATGATGCAGGTGCAGTGTTGATTAGTGAGGTGGTAGGTCAATACCTTACCACCTCACTAACCAAAACTGCACCTGTGTCTGCGCTTTGCTGTGAACTTGAGTCTTGGTTGGGCGACACAAGTTTTCAAAGTGCAGAATTGTGTGGTGTCTCCTGTTGCAGGTTTTGCAGTTGGTTCTGTGATGGGCACTCCTTCGCCCTATGAGTAGGCCGTAAACAATTAATGCAAATGTTGCACTGTTTTGCAATATCAAAGCACTCCTTGTACGACTTAAGTGAAAACTGTGGACACTTGGGTAACGAATGAGTATCCTGACAAACAACACAATGAGGCCTAGGAATGACTGTGCTGCAAGTTAACCAGATGACTTTATGTATATTTGGTGCTACCCTTGTGTGTTGTCTTGGGTTTTTGCCCTCCCCCAAGTGACTCCAGCATCCTCTCTCTTCCTCCCAAAAATGATAAGAATTGCTCTAAAGTAGCTAATTGATTAGGATCTGTAATTGTTAGTTCCCACTCTCTTGTGAGGCTCATTTCCAACTTTGTCTCCAGTAAGTGGAGTAGCAACAGATCCCAGGTATGCACAAATACTCCTAATACCTTCAGTGCTGCAACATTCTAATTAATAGTTGACGCCGTCACCAAGACCAGAATGACCTAGGTGGCGCCAAGAGCGATACCTCGGTGGGAAGAGCCAAAAGGTAACCTTGCTGTAATTCCAAGAATCGATCTTCAAGGCATGTTTGTATCCATCGGGATGCAATCGGGATTCAAACCCCAAAATCTCCAACAGGGAGGGAAAGTCACCTAGCCTTGTAAAATCTCTAAGTCCCATTCAAATTCATTGTCCTCCTGACTGTTATGAACCCGAGCTAGCCCTGTGTTGTGGGTTTCCCCCATGTTGTGGAAGGGGAAAGAGGGTTTTCTCCTCGTAAGGGCCCTGAAGGTTTGGAGGAGTTTGACCCGAGAATAAGCCTTATATGTTAACTTCTGAGTGCAGTAGAATATACAAACTGTGTTAATTGCTTGCAAGACAATAATTATTTTAAAAGCTGGTTATAGGATAAAAAATGACTGAAATGAAAACATAACTAGGGCTTCAAAAGTGCCCACTTTACCGTGAACAGCCTATACTGTCGTGGCAAGTATGCTGGTGTGTAAAGTTGGGCGATGCTTTCCATGTGGGCACATAATCAGGAATAGTGGGTTTAACCACTCGCGACTCGTCACCTGTGGAGACGCCTTTCTCTTCTCAGGCAGACAGGTGGCTCTGCGACATAGCCGGCGGTGCAACAGCGGCCGGCTCTGGTTTCGGTTGACTGGTACTGTTGATGGCTGTAATTGCTGGAGGAAGGTGTGGGGGTATGGTGGTGTGCGATTCAGGTAGATATTCAGGTGCATTTCCTACTACATGTAAATCAAAATAAACTACCACCAAATGTTCAAAAGGAATACGAGGTGATGTAAGGGTGGGAGGTTCAAATAGGGGTTTGTTCTCAGTGGTACTAGATTGTCAGGAATTTACAATCTGTTGTTCAACTTTCTTTAAAGCCTGGAGCAGGTGGAACTTCCTTCCACATCAGTGAGTGCGTGGCATTGAACCGTTTAAAACACAACAAACACAGGATAAAGCTGTTTACTAGGTCGGGTATAATGTGTACGGCTAAGGTCTGGCTTGTCCAGTACTACCATATGTATAATTACAATCTGGCTATCTCCAGCCGAGAAAGAATTATAGAGTTTGGGTCTCGTAGACAATCTGGGTCCATAGGTGTGAGTTCTTATTACAAAAATTACTTGGTGTATTGTTTCCTGCCATACCGGTGTTATCGTGAGCAAGTAAACTCACTGAAGGAATTGAATACTCAATCTTACTGGCCTACTTGAAGGGCTTACTTTATAAATTAAAGAATTAAATTATTAATCTTCACATACAACATTATTACAAAATACAACATTAACTGAGAACACTATACAAGATTCGGATACGTGAATGATTCTACAAAGTAAAGCAATTATAATGAGCAACGTGGATCCCACACTTAAAATAATTATAAGAAAATATAAATGGAAGCATCCTCTCAATAAGTCAGGTGGAGGCAACCTGAAAGATGTGATAAAATCACTATCAATTTTATGTGAACTGTTAGTTCTATTAATAATAAAATTATTAGCCCAGATGTATGCTCCTAACTTTAATTAGAGGAAGTTCAAAAGGGATTTAGTATGTTCAATTAGGAATTACCTCATGCCAGCAGTGAAGCGGTGGCCAGGCTAGGGCCTTAAGGGGAGGTCCGGATGGGACATCGTTGCAACCTCATGGTACCTGGTAGTAAGTAAGGGTAGGAGGGTTTGGAGGTTGGGTAGGACAACGATACTGGGACCTCAGGCGGACGTCGGCATCTCTGGAGCTGCTGGGGACCCAAGGAAGATGAAGGCCTCTGCGGGCGTTGAACCTCCGTGGGATGCGGTAGGTGGTTGAAGAAGTCGAGAACCTTCTGGGTGTTGGAGTATTCCGGAGCTGGACAGTGTTGTCAACTGTCCCACCCGGTAGCAGGCGCAGTCGAGGGCCACTGCCTTATGCAGGCGCCTTCAGGTGGTGACAGCCGGACGGCACCACGAAATCACCGATTCCTGAGGCCTGCTTTGCTCTGGCATGTATACTAATTTTGGCAGTCCACTGGTAGCTCTCAGAGAGGGGTGTGAGGGGGTTATCCCCGCCTCTCGGGGATGGAGCTTATGTCGTCATCCGAAGGCTGCCTGGATTATTATCGCTGGTGGCGCTCACCTCAGGTGAATGAAATTTAAGGCAGCATCTTGCCCTTCGGGGAGGCCATGACTTCTCTCTGATAGGCAGCTTCTCTTAGTGGTGCGCAGTTTGAAATGTGCAGGCTTTTCATGTGGGAGCGGCAGAGTGGAAACTCATGGTTTCGGTGGGGTTCTCCAGGCTGCTTCAGGAGGGTGATTTCGTGACTGCGTGTAGCATCATTTAGGAGTGCAGTAAAGCAAGGAACACGTGAGAGGAGGAGGATTGTTGAGACACTGTCAACTTTAATGTGGTCACTTGTCCTGCCATCCTTACTGCTGGATTCTTGAGGTTAGGCCTGCCCCAGCGTACTTTGCCTTTCAGATGGGGTCTTTAAATATGACAGCCAGTCCAAATTGTCAACTGTGGGTTTTTTGCAACCAGGGACTCGAAGGAGATTAGCAAATGTTTGCCACAATTTGATTTCACCACTAAAACTGGGTAACTTGATGGTTGGTAATGGAACTCTAGGAGTATGTGACATATCTGCTGCTGATGCTTGATTGGGAGTCCCTGATGATTCAGCCAAAGTGTCTGCCACTACCATGATTTGGTAATATGCGTCATCAAAACATCCCATCTCGTGCTGTGTTCCTCTTCACCAAAGTCATTGACCTCTTCAGCTTTGCAGGCTATGAGATGATCCTCCTCGAAACCACAGTGAATGTGAGCCAAATCCCTACAGGTGGCCCTAAACAAGGCGATATTGCGCTGGATCCATTAAGACTTTTTCTGCTAGAATTGCAGCCTGTTGCAATTGATTCTCTGCCCGTGCCAATCTCAACTGGACCACTGCTACCGTAGCGAACTATCAATCCAATAAATCACCCATGAATTAAACAAATGAAACAGCGTTACCCATTTCTCCAACAAAAAAAAACCTCCCCTCCGAGGAGGTTATATTGGACGCACAGCCGCGGTGCCGTTTCCTGAAGGACCCACTGCCATGCTAAAATTAGTGATAGGCGAGTATGAGTTTCTTAGCTTTGAGTCAAATTGAGTCAAGTTATATGAAACTTGAGTAGAGTTAAGTAAAGTGTCAAGTTGCATGAATCCATTTTACAGTCATTCTCACAAGGGGTGTATCTACTGTGTATTATGTGGTGCAGTACCAAAACACGTATACAGCTACCCATTTATATGTTCACGTTTTGATATTTTGATGTACAAAAGAATTCAAGATGGAGCTGCATGTCAGCACTACTAATCTAGGTCAACACAATTGAATATATGGCATTGCAAGTTGACAGTAAGAATCTATTGTTTGCAGCTATACGTAAATAAATATTGAATGTAACTGCAATTTTCTTTTTCATATCATATTGGTAAACAAAACCCAATTTAGGTTGGAAATGGTTAAAAAATAAATACCTTTCTGTAAAAACTGCATATGAACATTTCACATTTTGGGAGACACCAGGTAAAATAATCTTTGTTGTGCGAAAAGTTAACGTAAATTGTGATTGTCGAAGTGAAATACTTTTACATTGTTTACATAGGATTTTTGGGCTGGAATAGAAAATCATACATTAAAGTAAAAGATACGTTATTGTGAAGGATGTTGTATCGGAATTTTTACTGTAAAATGATAAAGATGGTGTTTAACTGCAATAGCACACAGGCTAGTTGTAGTGTTGGCTTGCAGGAGCTGTACATTGCAGTGGGCATCTCGGGAGCCATCCAGCACCTAGCGGGGATGAAGGACTCTAAGACGATTGTCGCTATCAACAAGGACCCAGAGGCTCCCATCTTCCAAGTGGCAGACTACGGCCTGGTGGCGGACCTCTTCAAGGTTGTGCCTGAGCTCACACAGAAATTGTCCTAGTATTCAACCATTTATTACCCCTACTCCCTTAGCATCTGTGGGAACACACATTTCTGGGTTACTATACCACCTTGCTGGAATACAGGGAGCATCTGTGTTTTGAATAATTTGATCTTACTGTACTTGCCTTTATCTGTAATCGGAATTAAGTGAATGTAAATATTGTACAAATACTAACTCTGGTGATTTTCCAAATTTTTACAAAAAAGTTTTTGTATGTACAGTATATTTTAGAGCATTTGCCCAGTTATTCAAATCTCTCCAACATGTAGTAGTTAATATGCAGGTATTCACTTTAAACAAAGTAATAGGTGTCAGTTTTAAAATTTAACACACATACTTGAAACAAAATATTTAAGTTTTAGACTTAAACTGTTTTTTTTAATGTGCCTAGGCCTATTTACATTTTGTAATAGCGTTCAAATTAACATGAATGAAATGTAATGCATGTACATATTTACAGTAATGTGTATGCTGAGAATGGTACTGAAGTCTGTGTTGCATTCCCCATATGAAATCCATGCTTGTATTAACAGTATTATTTTAATTTTGTGTGTGTTCTTGCATAACATGAAATAGGTGTAAATGAAAATATGTTGCAGGGTCATCCCAAGAGTAATGAATGTTTGCTGAATTGTTACTTGTACATATTTGTTTTATGGTGGTTTAAAATGCTAGGTGGATTACAAAATTATATCTTTCCAACAAAATACAACAATTTGGTCAACTTATTATCATCTCACGGGATTTTCAAAGAAGTCGAAACTGTGTAACCGTGAGTGCTTTACCAAATCTGCATACTGCAGTATTTCAAGGTCAGCAGGTTAAATATGTCAAAGTGTTCGGTTTCATTGTTTTCTTAAATTTAAAAATTATATAGAGGTCTACAAGTTTACATGTGCCCTACGAATTACCTTTACATGTAAAACAAATACAATTTCGCTGTTTAAGACAAAATTGTTACACTCATTAATTAGGGAGATGATTTTGTGGTGTTATTCCAACTGGAATTTTATTGTTTAAAAAACACCAGATTTCTGTGTTATCGCTTTTATTATAAAAAACTTACAAATTGAAATTCTTATAACTTAAATTGTTCATTATTAGAGTCAAAATTGTACTGTGTTATTTTAATGCAATTTGATTATAAATTGATGATCACTTGATAATTTATCCATATGTACCCAAAAGGAAGATGAGGTTTTTTGACAGAAAATAAAGGAACAGAAAAAATAAAGGGGTCGTCTTCAATTCACAACCTAGGGCACAAATGCCATAAATGTGCGACACTGCTATTTTATTATTTAAGTTTGTGTTACTTGCACAAAATTACTATCGGCTTCTATTCAACATTTTTACTCAGGTAGCAGTTAGTCCTCCAAAATTGGTGTGCCATGATACAAAGGATTTTGACAAAGGCTTTTCATGCTTAAATACTTGTTTCCTATGGTTGTATGTATTTTTGCGTGCTGAGACTGTACCTGTCAACATTGACAAGGGTTCCCTTATCTTATGTCACCCTGCTGAAGGGTTTTGCTGGTGGGAAGTAAAATGGCTCAAGTCACGATTATATAACACCCACAAAAGTTTTACAATGTAAGAAAGATGCTGCTACCATGCAGCCAGGTTAGACACACAATATTTCATTGTGATTAGCTTTTCTTTAAAAGTAAATTAAGTATATCATTTTATTAAATATATTGTATTGTTCATATACTAATAGCATTTCTTCTTGAAGGGTTTGTCATAAATTTGTGCAAAAATACTTTTAACATAAACAATTTTTTCAACACTTAACAAGGGTAGTCTTGAATTCAGGTTTAAATATTTTTCCCTCGAAAATCTTTTTTTTTGGAAGGGGACGTCTTAGATTCAAGGTCGTCTTCCTTCCGGGTAAAAACTGTACCTAAATATAATTTTATTTTTATGTTTGGCGGTGTATTAACATGCATTTCAGTATTATGTAATCGTATCACTATTCACCATATCATCTTGTTACTACGTACATTCTTAATGTATTATTTTTAACACACAATTCAAAATCATGGTTATCATCCCTTTACCAAATTCTGTCAGCAAGAGTGATTTGGAATGTCATAATGAACTGAGTTTAGGAAATTATGTCACATATTGTTTGTACTATCCTAATTTCTTCAACAATTTCCAAAACTTTTTCTCAAGTCAATTAAGGAGTATTTTGGCCTACTACCAGATAGCAGGACGTGTGTATCAGTTTTATTTCCAGTTCTGTATGGTGCATGCAATAGCTACAGTATGAATTCTGGTAGTTGTATCCCTTTTGCAATATACTGGAGTGACTGCTCATCATTTGGTGCTATACCATCAAAATAAAAGATGATTTCAAAGCTAATGAGCTGCCCTAGCCTATATCTTATCTCCAGCAAGACTGTTTTGTATCTGAAATTTTGTACATTATTTTTATGGAGAAAACACATTTGTAATGTTAATTTTTTTTAAACAAATAAAGTTTATCTAAATCAGGATAGTGTGCAAGTGATTTTAAAGAAATTGATGCGTGCCCAGATAGGCAACTAGGAACGATTGTCGAGGATTTTGTCCTCTAGACCAAAAGCGAGCTGGTTTGGATTAAATAGCCGGCGAGAGGTGTTGGTTAGTACGTATTTACTCCTACTTCTTGGGTACCATGGTCGTGGAGGGTTTTACCCAGACGTAGCACGCTTGGTCCACACCAAAACGGCGATTCCCGAGAAGAACTTCGTTGGTCCAGAAGTGGATGTTATCCCAGCTGAATCTTACTTCCATACCAGTTAACCACCCTTTTACCAAGGGATGGCACGAGGAGTGAATTCGTAGACACGGAAGTTCGAATAATATAGTTACCAGAGCAGTCAATACTGACTCGTGCCTGAGTTGGGCAGCACGGTCCCATTCCGTCTGCCTCTCTGGTGTAGGTTGAGGAACTGCTCTCAACCATCTGACTGCAAGGAATGAGGCTTTCATTCCCTAAGTTTCTGGCCGTGCCTATGGTCGTAAGGCATCGAGTCTCTGCTCACAGTATACTAGGTACACCTTGACACGAACAAACTAAACATAATTTACAGTGTCAGTCCGGTGTTGGCTTGCTGACCAGGCTCTGTTAACTCTCCACTGATCCCCCCATGCAGGAATGGGCGGCAGGTCTCAAGCTGCAAGATATCCCAGCACTAACAATGCTGTGGGATAAGGCAATAACTCGAGACTGTCACTTCTCCCTGAGTGAAAGTGTTACTAGTGGTTATGGCTCCTCTGTTCCTCTCCACCGGCACTGGTACAGTACTGTGGCAGTTGGAAAGCAACAGATGGCCGTCTAAAGGTGTGTAAGACAAAATGACTGACTCCTGAAGGGTACCTGTAGTTGAAGTTAATTTGGTTATATCAATTATCCGATCCTTGTCAATGGTGTACGTAGCAACCTATATCTAGCAGGCAAATAGACAGATACTGTAAAAAATAAAAGCTGAAAGGTAGGAAACAAAAGTATGTTTATTGATAGTTCAATAAACATGCGACTCGCGCTACCTCCTGCCAGGCAACTGAGTGCTGAAGGTTACTACGCTGGCCAGGTGTAGGCGACCTGGTTCTAATGGAGATTGGGAAAGAATTAGCTCAACGAGAAAATATATAATCCTAAACTGTCTAAAGATGTCTTGAGGAGACAAAGTGAATTTTAGTTTGTAAGCGTGTTTGCTTGTTGTCGGGTTGACTGGTCGTCGGCGGTGAAGTAGCCGCAGGGGATGTACTCAATGTTTCGAAGATCTCGGGCGGTCCCAGCACTGGCAGCAGTACTGTGGGATAACACAAGAGATGGAACAAGAATGACTCTCGATGCCTTGGCGATGAGTTCGTAATCGTACTAAATTAGTTGTATAAGTGGCATGTGTCAATTTGCCGCCCCCCCCCCCCTAAATTGCGATGAAGGCTCATCATGGAATAGGTGGCCAAAAAAGGCGTAGGCCCCCTCTCTAGAGGGTCTAGGTAGATTTCGGTAGACGTGGCGAAGCAGATAGCACAAAAAAAAATTTTGCAGACAGGTAGGTGGGACCCTTAAGCTTGGGTGGCTGACCGCTGTAGCGGCACGTGTTGTATGCGCTCTGGTCGTCCGACCGGCAAAGCAAAACGTGTGATATGTGAAGCGGTGTCAGCCGGCCGGCGACCTTGATTCTCTCTCTCTTGCGGGCTGGAATTCTTCTCTGCTTCTCTCTCTGGTGATGCGGCGAGTGTGTGTATTCCCCCCATGTTTAAAGATTACTGGGCTAGGATGCAGCGTTTGTCTGGTGTCTCGCCGGCCTACATTTCTTACGCGTGCCAGTGACAAAAACTAGCAGATCGCTGTTGGATATTACAAGGGAATCGTGCACAAAAACCTGAAAGAAAAATTATATAAAACAATGGCACGTCAAACGAGGGGATTAAAGTTGAAGTACAAGCCTTACTCACGGAAGGCAGGAAAACGCCACTACTATCCTGGAGCTTGCTGCAGAGAGTTAAGAAAGAAAAAGGAAAATCTTTCCAGGGAACCTTTGTGTCTTTCAGCAAGCTAAATAGTTACGTGTGACAGATTGTGAAGTGGACAACCACAAGCCCTTCAATACCTGGGTTGGCCGGCTAAACGAATACAAAGCAAGTACACTACATGTATGACTATCGCAGCAAATTTTTCGCACATTGGTCACTTAATACAATATACGTAAACACTAAAAATGGAAGTTAAAAATTTCTTGCACCAGGTTTGGAGAGCTCAAAGTCTTTGGGTTTATACTGAGTACGTGCACAAGGTATTGCAAACAAAAGCACTCACAAAATGTAAGCATATCAAGCATAATATAAAAATACCCTCCTACAAAATGGTATTCTTTTTGTAGGTGATCTTCACATATACTCTTTCAAAATGTATTAAGAGATATAATTGTGTGCCTACACATCAAATCAGATTTACTGCTGAAAAGCATAGAAAAAAATTAACCTAACTGTCCCTTGTGGGAGTCCATCTTATATCGTAGGTCTAACAGCTAGTATGTGCACTGTGTATCTTCGTTGGAATGTTCAAGGTAAGTTCCTGAGGAATGTTCACAATAGTAAGTGCTGCATATACACTCTTACACAACAGCATTCTTCATGTAAGCGATCTTCACAAGTACACTGTAAAAACGTATTGTGATATTTATAGGTTTACCTACACATCAAATCAGATTTAAGTGATTAAAAAAATATAAAAAGGTAAAATGTTATTGAAATCTTTAAAAATTGGCAAGTCTTGTTGAACTTAAATTGTGGTTTACTGGTACAAGTAAATTTATTAATGATGTCCTAGTTTTTATGTAAGAATTAAAAATATCAGAAGCAAGCCTCTTCTTCTAGCGCTGTGCAGCGACAAGTGTAGTAGTATGATCAGTAAGGTTACACATGTTGGCAATTCTTCTGAGTTAATAATTATTTACAATGACACATGACGTCTTCTACAATATTAATAAACGACGCTTCTCATAGGTGCAACTGCATCCCTGGCAGTTTGTCTACCAAGTCACGATATTGCCGCCGCCTACAAGATTGTTGTATCTACCAGGTCAGGACAGACGTCCCAATAATAATTTATTATTTTGCCCGATGAGCCACCGAGACCATGCAAGATGTCCGGGACGAGTACAGCAGTGTGCCGCGGGATGCCGCCACGTGCAAGATGCCTAGATCCCACCGCTCTCCACTACGTTGCATGCACAAAGGATCTAGGTGCTGGGCTTGCACCTGCTAACCCTCTCTCCAGGCACCCTATGCCAGTGAAGGAAGGGATGGCCGAGGAGTTTATAAGGAGATGCATCCCGGCCTCCGGATTGTCAGTTCTGCTCCAGTTCTTGATCGCCTCTCCTGAGCTCTCATCACTCCAGCTATTGGTGCTGAGGCTCAAACCTCTCCTAGTACTTCACCTCTCACCTCGTGGGGTCGAAGATCCTCTCCAGCGCAACCTAGGGAAGAACCAGTGGCGTCGACAGCTTCACACTTACATGTTTGGTCCCTTACGGACAACCTGAGAGTAGAGCTCGCCCTGAGGTTTAACATTACGCTACACGCATCAGCTACTGCCTGTCCTAGTAGTTTTGCACAGGGTGCCTTCCCCTGTTTTAAGATAGGGTGTTTTACCTTCCGCCTAGCCCGTGTGGAATTAGGAGATAGCACCTCTGCCATCTGTGTTTATTTCCTTAGGGTCAATAAAGACAGATCTTACCAGATCTCTTGACTTTCACTCAGAGCTTCTTCCTTGTCTCATCATAGAGCTGGAGGACTCAGCAGAAGACCAGGTTTTGGTGTGCCGAACTTACACAAACACACCAGCACATCCTTTGAAGGCCACCCATTCCTTGCCACAGCAGTGAATGGTGGAGCTACGACACTAGGATACCGTCCCTTGGATGTTGGCTTTCCGGCTCAAAGTCGCCCCCCCCCCCCCCCCATCTCACCGCTCACTTTGTGGTACCGAGGAGGGTATCTTCTTAGAGTCCGGGGAGACCAGTGACTGTTGGATACTCACCTCACCAGTATTGGAAGGCCACCCATTCCTTGCACCAAGTGAGAGGAACGGTAGAGCCACGACACTAGATACGCTCCCGGTGGGATCAGTTTGCCAGCCAGGGTGCTGAACTCTCACTGCTCACTGGTGGTGCCGAGAGGGTTGCATTCTGATGCAGGGAAACCTACCCCCACGGGACAACACAGTGCGGTTCCTGCAAACATCACCCCGCAGCTCGTGCCTTCCATACCTGGGGGAGGAGTCGAGAGTGAGGCTGTGTTGGCAGCAGTAATTTACACTTACACGTCAACTGCCTACCTTCTGCAAACCCGATTTTGTGTATAAATGCCTCCCACCTAATTGAGAGACAGGCCAAGAAGGCGAGAGCGATCTCCAAAAATCCACTGGGGTTACGTAGCCTTCCCAGCAGGTTCTTGCTGCTTAGTCCATTCAAGCAAGCTGCATTGCTGAGATGTTTCACCGTACCGACACCCACCATCACACCACGCTGTAGTGCAGGAGGCACTGTTCTGCGAAAGGCCCACCAGCGCACTGGAACCGCAGCCAAGTACCACACCCGCACACACCACCCCTCAGTCTAGTGCTACCCCGGTAGTGGGAACAGGTACAGTACAGCCACGTACCAAACCACTTCGCCGCCCTACTACAACTCAACCGAAACCTGCAATATGCCGAGTAAAGTTTGTCGAGCCTGACTTCATACTGAGTCGCCGACCCACCAGGCTCTGTTGTACACCGGGCAGGCCCTGTGCCCAGACCTGAATAAACTGCCTGGAGACTCTACTCGCCTAGCGTCGAGTAAGACACCCAGGACAGGGACTGTCCGCGTCAACAAATGCCGCCCGAAAAGCTATTTTCGTGTTTACATTTGGTAATATTTAGTGGTTAAGGTTGGAATGTTGCAAAATTTTAACCATAAATTGTTTTCACTGTTTTGCTGCTAAGATCATATCGTAATGATAGTTCTTTTCATGTAAATGTTTTAGTGCGAGTTGATTGAATGAATCACCACTACTGAAGTATACAAAGATATAATGGCACCAAAAGCTATAGTACATTATTTGGTGGCATTTCACGCTGAAAGCCAGCGATAAAACGAAAGCTGTACGACTCCATTGCTCTAAAGAAATAGGTTGCTGTGGCAAAACGACTTGTGAATTACTCACTGATTTTCAGATGTGAGGTCCCAGTTTTTATCTTTGGTGATAATGGACTGCAAATTTCTGGGGTAGAAATTTTTATGCAAATGATTTGAGTGGGAGCTATTTTGTTCTGTTCCCCCACTGTTTTCGCTGTTGCCTTCCAACACATTGAGTTTCTTCTTCTTCCCCAATTAATAAAGTTGGCAGAGAATGTAGGTTTATCCCTCAAGTCAGTCCGCATGGCTTAGCAGCTGCATGCTCAAATTTTATTCATGTAGACTCTGCCCAAACTGCATGTTTAATGCTGGTCATGTTCGTGACTTATTGAAGTACGATGATATGTAGAGACAATGAAAAATCACTATAATGATACAGGTTCTAGTTAATGCCACAAAGCTTGATGTATGATGTCTTTATTACCTATTATCAATGGGGCAGCTGTGGCGCAGTGGCTAGGGCGCTCGCCTCCCACCACAGTGATCCGGGGACAATGCCGCTTGGTGGGTTTCTCAGGGTACTTCACCCCCTCCCCTCCCCCCCTCCTTTTGCATTCCAGCACAGCTCCATCGTAGGGTCCCATTTCATGTCATGTCCGGGGATGATGGGCACCTATGGGTCCCAGCTGGAAAGCCCATCACTCGGAGAGAGTTCTCTCATCCTGGGTTCACTCCCCACTAGAGTTTTTTTTAATTATTAACTTCTACTCAAACGATTGTGGGGCGCTTGCAGCTAAGTTTGATTTGCCACCACCACCAATAAGACGTTGGGAATTGTATCTGACGTTGGGAATTGTATCTACCCAAGGCAAGAGACGGACGCTCCATGCCAGATATTATTCACCGGCCGAGCCACTGAAATCATGCAACGAGGCTCACTGAGTACAGCAGTGTGCCGCCAGATGCCACTACTAGTACGAGTGCCAAGACATGAACCTGGATTCTGCACCAGCCACTGACGTGTGTCTCTCTCCGAGGATTTATGGCACGCACTTTGCATGTGCTACTCCCCTCTCCAAAACAAACCCTATGCCAGATGAAGAAGGGGCAAGCTGCCGGAGGAGTATAAATAGCAGACCGCACCAGGGCTCACGGCCAGTCTTCAAGTAATTGACGTCTGTCTCCGACCTTAGGCCTTCATCGCACACTGTTGTGGTGCCGAAGGTCTGGAAAGGCCATACTGCTATGCACACAAACTTGCCAGCCGATGACAGCAGAGGAAGCCACAGATAAGAGTATAAATAGCGGGCCAGAAGTCAGCTCGTAACCAGTCTTCAATTCCCCACCACGCTCCCTGTTGGGGAACGGGCCAGCCTGCGACTTAAGCCCTTGCTTAGACCAGTCTTAATTCCTTCACTGCGCAAGCCCTCAAAGAAACTGATCAGTCTGCAGTAAACCAGTCTTCAGCATCCACCACACTCACTGCCGGAATTATTGGCCAGCCTACTCGCCTCAGCTAACCTAGCTCACTTCGCTCCTTGCTGATACCTTTCCTTCCTTCACCGCACTTTTAGTGCTGAAGGGAACGCCTCTCCTTGGTCTCCACCGCACCTCGTTGCCGGAGCCATCCTGTAATTAACCTGTTTAGTCTTCACTGAAGATTACATGTCACACATCATCTACACACTAGACACTGCGACTTCTTCCTGGGCAACAATTGCGTAAGGAGTTTAGACCAGGTTAAGATATTTTAATAGTGCTCGTTTACCCCACCATTGCATCTTAGAACTAGGTCGCCTGTATCTGGACAGGGTAGGTATAAAACTTGCCTAAGATCTTGCCAGCATTTAGAAGGTGGTGCGATATCACATGTTTATGTACCGTAACAGGGAATAAACAGTGCCAAACTGACTTGAGGGTACCACCTTCCTGTAGACTTTGCACCTTTCCTAGTTTACCTCATGTCACTGAATGTAACACAGGTGACCTGGGAAAATTACACATTCAAGCCAGTACAAACCAGCTTACCCCCATTCACTAGCCAGGCCCTCATACCCTGGTAGGCAGAACAGTAGAGCCAGCTCACAGGTACACTGACTCTTAAGTTCAGCTTGTCGACTTAGTGCTTGCCCTCTCCACTGCGTTTAGGCGCCGGAGGGGTCATTCCCTGAGGTGGGAAGACTTGGGCTTATGAACAACACCCACACGTTAAGACAGTCGATGCAAGGTGGAAATCTCAGTGCTCACCCTGTTTAGGCTCTAAGCTTTGTGAGGAGATGACCGTCCACTCGGCAGACGAACCGGAGTGGTCTCCACAAGAAGGTTAAGCAACAGCTAACTGCCTCTGGGTGCTTACAAGATCTTACCACCTCCCTTATCACCACTCTTAGCCAGCTTACACCATAAGGAGCAAGCCCAGGAACTACGTTATCTACTGAGTCCCATAACTCCAGAGATTTCGAAGGACCTCTCCTAGGCACCGTCTCAGCTGAACAAGTAAATTCACCCTTGGATCGCAGAATATCTCTGCCAACCAGATCAGCCTGCAACCGTTTCTATTGCTTATCTCAGCTTTGAACCTGCTATGTGAAACATACACGCACGAGCAAATCTCAGGAACCAGATCTCTAATTTACCTGCTGTTAATGTATGCCCCAGAGAAAAGACACGTCAAGCCACAGTCTGAGATTACGCATCACCCAGGTATCCCGCCAAAAACAAACCAGTTGAAACGTAAGATCTCATTGCCCGAGTCCGACTTTGTGCCCTGCTGCAAAGCTACCAGGCCTTCTCTCTACACTGGACGTGCCCTAGTACCTCGTAGAGATTAAGTAGTACACCGTAAACCCCACCAGAACCCCTGACCTAGTGCCCCGCAAAACCAACCCTTTCTGTTGTAAGAACAGTCAGCCTAGGTGTCATGCGTCAACGTAATTTATCTGAAACCACTCATTCAGTTTCATATTTTGGGTATTACTGCACAGTTTCTTCCTTGCCATCACGGACTGGTTACTTTTTAAAAATAATATAAAACTATATTCCCCCCCCCCCCCCACCCCTCATAAAGTATGCACAAAATTCTGGAGGTTTGCAGTATAAAAAGTAAGATACTTTTAAAATTTTTGTTCGAAGAAGTTTAGAGGATTTGATGGTTGTGAGTTATAAAATTCATTGTAAAATAAAAAATTTAGTTTCATAAAATATTTTGTTTTAAAAAACACCTGTAGTGTTAAGCTTAAAATTTCCACTCAATCACATAGATTAATTTTACGGAATAATTTTTTGACAGTGAAAAATTTAAAGAATTTTAATGGGAAAAAATTTAAATATAGTATTACAATTTATTCTATGTCTATAAAATTAGTGAGCCCAAAATTTTTACAAAGATGATAAATGAGAAGTAAGAAATGTTTGAAATCTTATAACGTATTAAAATAAAAGTTTGTAAGTGAGTGTGAGAGAGAGAGAGAGAGAGAGAGTGTGTGTGTGCGCGTGCGTGTGCGTGTGTGCGCACGGCTGTTGGGGGGACATAACTAAGACCCGCGTTATAGCTTTCCGCGCTATTCTGGGAGTGACCGAGTACAGTAGCAAAAAAAGCCAATGTTCTAATGTTGCATGGCACCTATCTGTCAAACACGGAGCAAGTGTTGTTATTTACCGCCGTAACTCGTCAAACGTTTAGCTCCTTGCTATCGGAACTTTATTTTTTTTATCTGCATCACTGGACTTGACAGCACCCAAGGGGGAGAAACAGAAGAGAAACGCGCTGTGATGAAAGGTCACGTGCATTCAAGCAAGAAGAACTAAAAAATACTGCATTTTCCAGGCAAAGGATGTACTTATTTCACCAAGGGCGGTGTTCGCTGTGAGTTGTTTGTCATGTGGGTTGAAGAAGGAGGTTCACCCCCTGCCATCTGCCGGGCCTGGTTGGGAGTAAGTGAGAATGAGAAAAGAATGCTCATGTCCAAAGGTCGAATGCACACTTGCACTGCAGATGGGATCTATCAGTGCTTCACATGTTTTGAAACATGTCGCTTGCTCATCTGATTTGAATTTTACAAAGGAAAACTAAAACAAGCTAATTATTTGTGGCATGCAAAGAAAGATAGCTTTTCTGCATTAAGTCTTGTCAATAATAGTTCGTCCGCTCTGAATTTTTTTTTCGAAAATCGGACGACATACCTTATAGCCAGTATATATACATTATATTCAAAGTGTCTACATCATAATTATTATGATTACGTAGAGCTATACGCAGTAGGAGATTAATTATAGGCCTGTAAATGACTTTGAAGCATGAATTTCGAGGCCCGCCTAAAATTTGGGATTTTTTTTTCGAAAATAGGAAGACATACCGCATAGTCGGTATATATACATTATAACCAAAGTGTTTACATAATAATTATAATGATTACATAAAGCTATATGCCGTAGAAGAATAATTATAGGCCTGTAAATGACTTCGAAGTATGAATTTTGAGGTGCACCTCAAATTTGGGATTTTTTTTTCTCGAAAATAGGAAGACATACCACATAGCCGGTATGTGTGTATATATGTAAAATCAATCTACATTGTAATTATAATGATTACATAGAGCTATACCCCGTAGGAGATTGACGCAGCAGCTGGCTGTTATTGCTCATGCCTAGATAGTCGGGGCTAGGCAGCTGTCCGTCGGTCGGTCGCTACAAGATTATTCTGGCGGGCGGAGACGAGACAGCAGCCCGGTATTAGGAAAACATGTTGTTTGATGCAATTCACGTCAATGTGTTGAATTTCTATATAATTTAGGTGGCATGTTGGCCTCTGCACTGGCATGATGAGGTCCGGCAATGTTTACGGGAATATAAAAATTTAGTGCAGTATACTTCAAATATTTTTTATACCGAATTTTCCATCAAAAATTTCTGATGTGGCCTATACACGCACATGGCCTACTCGCCAATATAGTAATATAAAAACACATTTTATTTGCATATACGGAAAACCATACAATATTGGATGTAAAGAATCAGCAAAATAGATCTCGGCGCTGAAAGGAGGGAAAGCGCATGCCCACACCCTCCGCCTCGTCCATCAATGTCCCCGACTCACGACCACCTGCCGACAGACCACAGACTTACCGACTGCACACTTTCCACTTATTTATTTATTCAGGCCGGGGGATATAAATTGCCCCATGGTATAACCGAATCCGCGTATACTGGGCTTCCACTGTATATATACACACGCACATCAAGCTTGCGGACACCTTTATGGAAAATGCGCTCTTCTCTGTTTCTCTGTCAACCTTGTTCACCCCCCAAACTGACCTTATATCCACACCCCGACTAGGGTCTCTCTAGATGTTTACTATATACAACCTCCTTGGTCTGAATAACCATGTTACGAAATATTTTATTGGCTCCTGTAAAAGGTAAAGGGGAAATTGGAGTGGCTAGGTAAGAAAAACCTTGTGTCTGGTAGATTTAATTGTAGCTGTGATTACTGGTACAGGTGGAGAGTAATTTTTATTACTCTGAACTGCAGCAGTGCAAATGTTAGATTGAAATTTTTAATTGGGCCCTAATAATGGGATTTTTGAAAGAGTTGTAATTTTAATTAGGAAGAGTACTTCTTGGTTTCTGACATGTGATCATTTATTTTCAAGAGCATGTTTAATATAAACTCGACAGTTTAACAAGAACTTATGGTAAGTTTACTGCATCAGTTGTCATTTCATTCAAAATACAAGTTGTATTTAAATGGGCACAGGAGAATTTTTTTCATAACACCCGGATGAACATGGCACTGGCAAGATCTGCTGTGCGAGTGGAATGAAACAAATGTATTCCACTTTTGTAAATCCAAGTCAGCATTTGTGGTGTTACAAAAGATGGAGATCATGTTTTCTTCTTGGTTATTTATTTTTACATGACCCATATGTTTTGGACATTTCACACGATTATGTCATTTCCACCACCATGTTATCTACTAAAATCACACACATATGTTCAACGCAGAGCACAAATTTTTCGACTTTTTTAAACATGTATTCATGGAAAATTGGCGCTGTACGAATCCCTGTACATTTGGAAGTACTGCTTTTCATTCAACTTTCCCATTTTTAAATGAGATAAAACCTTACATAAAAAAAAGTTATGATCAGCTATGTCTCGTACACAAGTCATGTTAGAGTGATTTCACGTATGTATATCTTATGTTATCTTACAGAAAGGGGGCCACGGTGGCTGAGCGATTAGCACGCTCGCCTCCCACCAATGCGAACCAGGTTCCTTCCCCGGCCGGGTCACCACATTTTCGCAAGTGGGAATTGTGCCGGACGATACCTGTTTTGTCGGCAAGTTATAGCAGTTCCTTCGCCCGTGACCTGCCGCCAACCATCCCTCCGCACTGTTTACAAACAACTTAACCTAGAACAATGTTTACTAACACTAAATCTCTCCTTCACACACATTTACTAAATTGCCATCCTCTTATTCTTATTCCCAAACCTATCCCCACACTACAGTTCAAACTGTTTTAGGGGTACTACCTTTCGCCCACTTCTTGTCTGATATCTTTGCTTACGAAGTCCCCTCTCAGGTCGCTCTTGTTCATCTGTGAAACCACAAAAGCCTTCACCTCTCGAAGAACTTGGCTCTGGCAATGCTTGTCTTGCTGTTGTATCAGTGTCTCTGGTCTTCCCTTCATCATCTGGCTCTGCCCAATAATGCCCTACTGATGTTGGAGGCCCTCGTGTTGCACTGTCCGGCTCTGCTTGATGCATAGTTGATCATAGCTGCCATTGTGTTTCACCGTCTGTCCGTGACTTCCATGCTTGCCCCTCTTCTGGAACCACCACAAGCTGTCTCCTGTTCCGGCGACCCCGCCAGGTGTTGGTTTCCACCATGTAAGACTGGGGGTTGTCAGAACCAGGACTGTGCCGTACTTGCGCATATCCGGAACCTATACGTGTCCCCCTGGCTGCAAGTGTACCAGTGTTCGAGCTCCATGGTGGACATTGTAGTTCCTGCGCGACCTCTCCTTGACACGGCCATAGTTTCTGAGGAATGTTTGCATATGAAAGTAGCCCCAGATTAGGATCCATGGAATCAGACAAATACTCTTTGCCACTTTTACTGGACTTTCGGCAGCGCTGTTCGATTGGGGGAACATTGGGCTGGAGGTTACGTGGTCTAATCCATAATCCTTGGAAAAACACTGGAACTCCTGGGCCGTGAATTGTGTTCCGTTATCTGAGTGCACTGTTTCAGGAATACCGTGGCGTGCAAATATATTCTTTGCCACAGAACAACTCCCTCTGATGTTAGGTTCTTTAACCTCACCAGCTCAAAAAATCTTGAAAAGTAGTCTTGAACCACCAAGTAATGTACCCCAGCTGCTTCAAAATGTCCATGCACCAAGAGGTTCTGCCTGTTGTACTCTCATTTTTAAGCACTGCTGGCAATTTTCCATTAACCTGTTTATGTCCGTTGTGATGCTCGGCCACCAAACAGTCTCCTGGGCTCTACATCAACACTTTACTGTACCCATGTGCCCTTCATGGATTTTCGTCAGCATTTCAGCCCGTAGTGACCTAGGCACAAATATTTGTGACCCTTTCGTAATGAGGCCTTCATTATATGCCAATTGCCCTCTGAACTGCCAAAAGTGTGATTGGTTGTCGTCAAAGCCGCCCAAGATGTTACTTCAGGTGTTGGCACTCTACATCTTCCTCTTGCGCTGTCTTAATGGCCTTCAACCGGACATCGGAAAATGGCATTTCCCTAATGACTGCTTCTACAAACAGCTCCTCTTCCAAGACGTCACTACTATCCTCTGTTGGCCAATCCACCGGGGCCCGTGACAGTGCATCCGGTACAAAAAAAACTCTTGCCTGCCACATGGGTAATCTGATATTTAAAACACATCAGGTGCATTTTCAACCTTTGCAACCTGGGGGTTAACTCAGTCAGTGGTGTTGTGGCCAGTAACGTGACCAATGGTTTATGGTCAGTGATAATTGTAAAGTGGGCTCCCATAACTTCTCAGGGGCCCATGTGACTGCCAAAGCTTCCTTTTTGACCTGAACGTACCGTAATTCCACCCTGCTAAGTCCTCGAGATGCAAAAGCGACTGTCCTCCACACCGCCTGCTGGCACTGTCCCAGTACACTTCCTAAACCATAGGAAAAGGCATCTGCTAGCACTCTTGTTGCAGCTTCATGATGATATAATGCTAAAAAGGGTTGACTGCTAAGCTCCTTCAGTTTTTGTGTCCCCTCATGCTAGGGTTAGCCCCACACCCACTCCGTATCCTGGTGCAGCAACGTCCGCAGGGGTTGTGTTTTTTTTTTTTTTTTTTTTTTTTTTTTTTTGCCAGGTGAGGTATGAACTTCATTAAATAGTTGCTCGTGCCCAGGAATCTCTGAACCTCAGACACATTTTTGGGGTCCGAAATGTCCTTGGTTGCCCTTGGTTTTCCTGGATCCGGTGCCACAATGCCCTCTGTTATCATATGACCCAAACATTTCACCGTCTTGTTTCTAAGGCTGCATTTTGCCCTGTTAAGGGTAATGCCACTTCTCGCCAACTTATCCAATACTGCTTTCAGCTGCTGGTCATACTCCTGTATTGTGTGACCACACACAAAGATGTCGTTTGCATGGTTGATGACCCCCGGCATGTCCCCTACTGCTTGATGATCTGCCACTGATAGTGCTCTGAGCCGGAGCTGATGCCGAATGGAAGGCGATTGAAATAATACCGTCCAAAGGGTGTAATGAATGTTGTGAGTGGTACACTAGCTTGAGTTAGGGGAACCTGCCAAAATTAATTTGAGGCATCCAAAGCTGAAAACCATTTGGCATCCTGCAGTTGCACCAGGAACTCTTCCACTGAGGCAGCTCTTTGAAATCCACACATTCCTAACCGAGCCATTCCTCTTCAGCACCAGCACCATGGGTACACACTACTCTGTTGGCTCCTCCACTGGTGTGATGACTCCTCCGCTTGCCATTCATTCGAGCTCCAGCTTCATTTTGTCCCGTAAGGGCAACGGAACTCTTCGGGGTGCCACTACAGCGTACGGTTTGGCGTCATCCTGAAGTTGTATGTGGTACTTAGTTTTGAAATTACGCAGCTCTTCAAATGCTTCTCATATTTGTTGTCACCATCCCCCTGTTCCTGCACTTCTTCCACTGTCTTCATCTGAATGATATCCAGTGTTCATATCACTGGCCGCCCCAGCAAGGACACCTGTTGTCCGTTTACTACAAACACTTCTTGCTGAAACTTCCTATTCTTGTGCAGCAAGGATGCAGTTGTCGTTTCTAGCACTTCAATAAGGTGTCTACCTGCCCCAAACAGCTTCCGTTCCGTGGGTCTTACTGGTAGGTTCAGATTGTGACATAGCTGCGCCCCAATGACAGATACATCGGCGCCAATATCAATTTTAAAAAAAACCATTGTCCCACACATTTTCAGCTCTATGAACCATGGTTCTGAGCAAATTTCTACAACCTTCTCGCCCATGTAATAATATTGGCCTTCCTGCCTTTCGTGCCCTTGTGGTTTCTCATGGCCCTGAGGCTCGCCCCCCAATTCCTGGACATCCACCTGACCGCAGCATCGGCCAAAGTGCCCCATGCGTCCACAACGATAGCACGTGGCCCCATTTGCCAGACACTTCGACCACTGGTGGGCTTGTGCACCCCACATTTTGAGCATTTATATGTACTTCCTTGTCTGCCACTTCTATCTATCATAGCGTACACTACCTCTTGTTGTCTTATCACCTTTTCTGTTGCGCTCACTTCTACCTTGCTGAATCACTTCCACAGCGTTTGACTGGGCCCGCACGAGCTGCTGCTGTTGCCGCACGAATTCTGCCTGCCAGATACGCGGATACGTTTAGCAGCTCGTTCAGTCGTCAAGTCATTATCCATTTGTAATGCTTCCGACAACTTATCATCAGCAACACCAATGACCAGTACGGTTGTTATTTATTCCTCTTTAAGGTCCTTCAGGTCGCACGACTCAGCCAATTTGAAGACATCATTGATAAACCCATCTGCTGTTTCTCCTTCTTGCTTTCATTTAAAAAAATTTAGCCCATTCTTAAATCACATTCTTTTTGACCTAAAAGAAGGTGTCAAATTTTCCTTTTACTGTTTTGTACTGTTGCACATCTACATCAGATAGTGCAAATGACTGGAGGAGGTCCTCTACTTCCGATCCCATACAATACACTAACATATTGACTTGACTGTTCTCCGACTTCGTATGCAGTTTCGATGCCACTTTAAAATGTTCAAATCTTGTTATCCACTTCGGCCACTCGGCCGGTGTTCGAAAGTCAAAGTTGCCCAGTGGCACAACCTGAAATTGTGCCGATGCCGCCATCACTAGGTATCTCCCTGAGACACAAGGGTTAACTATCGCTCGCCACACCCCAATATGGTATTGGATCAACCGTTAGGCCGCACGAACATGACGTCCGTGTGAACTAAATCGTAAACTGGCACAACCAATAAGGACGTGAAACAGATAATACCTTTGCCACCCTGTTTTGTCTGTAAGTTATATCTGTTCCTTCACCCATGACCTGCCGTCCGCCATGTCTATTCCCAACTGCCGCCAACCTTCCCTCCGCATTGTTTACAAACAACCTAACCTAGAACAATGTTTACTAACACTACAGGCGAGTTTTCTCGGTGATCTCCCGTTTCCTCCGCCCCTTCATTCCGGCGCCGCTCCATATTCACTTCAATCACACTCATCAGCTCTGAAGACCTCGATGTTAAGAGCCACCCAAATCTCTCCTCTTTACTTCATACAGACATAAAACATGTAAAACACCTTACTCTAAAATTAAACTATGGCCCACAGAAACGTAAGTGGTACGTACGTAATATCCATCTTCATATGACTGTATGATAAAAAAAGGAAAAAACACATAGGTTACCTTAAAATTTTTTTCTCAACGATGTTGCAACTAATGGGCAGCAAAATTCTGTTTGTTGACAGAAAAATTCAACAATACAGAGTTATTCAGCAACTCAACAGCCTCACTTTAATGGCCAAGTTTAGTAACTGCTGAGTGGATAAATATGAAGCGAGACAAAGAGAAATAAGTATTGGATTCTTCAGCAACAGTCAATGATAAATATGTCAATAACAAAGACTTCTTTGTTTACATCTTTTACCATTTCCGAAATGTCGCTGATTTCTAACAAAAATGTTTAGAAACGTGTAAATATCACAAGATTTTAAAAGATAGTAAAATAATACAGCTATCCATAAATTGTATGGACGAATAGTAAAAGTTGACAGGTATGTTTCTTGAAGGATTTTGAAGATTATCACTTGTATTGTAATGTTAGTTAAACTTGACTGACACACAACTAATGTGGGCTATCTATATCACGAGTTTAATAAGGTTGGTTTTTGTTGATGTACATATATGTTAAGTTCACGTTCTTTGTATGTCCACATGTATGTACAATGTTTGCTAATCCTGTGAGAAATGGACAGGTTCCACTGTATTTGGGAGTAAAGTTATGCTAGGTTTTGTTGGCTCTGTTAGACAACTGGCAAGGTGCCACAGATTCCGTGTCAAATTTTGTAATTCATCAGTTTAATTAAATTAAACATTAACTGAATATGTTAACACTGGCGTGCCACATTGTAAAACAAAGCTAATAAAAAAAGTTTACACATTATATTTGTTTATTTAAAGTAAAAAGCAACTTACAGCTAAACAACCATACAGATTATTTTAATTTATATGAAAACAATATTCTGTAGAAAAAAAGGAAACTATTTCAAGTAATAACAAACAAAATATATATTGAAAATCCTCTTGTCTACTATACAAACAATAAAAGGTGACCCTGTACAATATGCAAACATAATTTGGTTAACTTGATTAGTATTAAACAGGTTACATACATACTGTATTCAAACACACACTTTTCACCAGTTACAAATATACAATATAATAACAAGAGTGTTTCGTTGTATCACATATTAACTACACAAGTATTGTCCATGCACTGCTACTGGTGACAATTTACATATCAACATATGGTAATTAACTGCACTTGTCGGCATGATGGGCTCTCTGTTGATGTGCGTCATGCATACTCAATGGTCAGTTACAACCAGTGTGGATATACAATGAGAATTAACCATAATACAGCTACAAAAAGGTGGTTCAGTATTTCACATAGTAGCACAAGTTTAGTAAGAGAATACTGAATTAGCCAATCGAAATAAATACAGTAATATACAAACATGTCTGAAGCTGTTTTTGTTAGTGTTAAAGAAATAAAGAGGCAAAAAGGGCAGCATTTGCATAATGGGAGATATATATGCTTAGTGTACAATGCATAGAGACCAAACAATTTTGTATTCTGATAATATGAAAAACAACACTAGTTTCCATATGCAAAAAAAAAATATGATTTTTTGCATTCCACGTTATTGTTTACAAAATGTTAAAAATCATGTTATATTTTTACAAATTTGTTGTGTTTTGATACCACAGAGCTTTTTCTTGCATAAAATTTTATGTCATTTTGCAGGTTTGCCTTCTGTGCTGTACCTTTTACACTGTGATATTTTTTAAGCTCGAACAAAATAAATAAAACAATGCAGTATTTTAATTCTTCCATTCCAGCTTAATATATGATCATCGCAGTGAAAATATAACAATATAGAAAGGTTCAGGCAACTATAATTTACACATTATAATGCCAAAAATTAAGATGGCATCAGATAACCTTTCTTAATTTAATAAGTTGAATTTGTAATTTAATCACATGCACACAAACGTAAATGTTTACTTTCTTTTAGGTCATAAATAACGAGCGCAACAGGTGCATCACTTTTAAATTAACACATTAGTATACTGCAATACAAAAGTTTATTTGTCCGTTAGTAAAGCATGCCAGTGTAACGTTCATATCTACAGTGTAGCATGTAATCTAAGAAAGTGATCGGAGCCAAACGTTTTGTTTGCGTACGAGGTACCTTCACTCTTTAGTCAACATTAGTTTTTCATTTATGTACATTAACTTGCCTAGCATATATATTAGCAAATTGAATTGTCACATATTTTAACCCCATATTACCGTAATTACGTTTCTGTAACCAATATTCTCAGTTTCCCAGTGCAGTAAATGCTGTGTCCGAATTCACCAGCCAAGATTCCTTACCTGAATTTTTGTCCTAGAAAAGTGCATAACAGCTGTGATGTTACATCGTCGTCGTTTGAATTCACAGTAAGGGTATAGATACGCCCTTGAATGTCTCCTTCAGCTAAGGGCACGAGCAGTCCCCCACCCCCTTCACATTTCGTACACTGTAAGTTTTGTTTTTCAGTTGTTATAACAGATCTGCAGCTTCTTTCTGCCAATTACTGGACACTTGTTTGTGAATAAACCAAGAAAATTCTATAAGAAAACGTGTTTATTTACCATATTTCAGCATGTATAGGCCGTACATTCTTACAATTTTACAAAAAAAATTACTACAAAAAGTGGGGTGCAGCTTACTTATGAGATATTGGCATTAAAATAAGAATTTTACACCCAAAACGTGTTTAGAAATTTGTCAACATACAGTACAATTTAATTTTTTAACTTAGTTTCACTCACGTTCATAAGCCAAATAACCTCCATCCCACACACGTGAAATGTAAACATGTTGGAGCTCGGCCATAGATGCCGTACATGAGAAAATAATTTTGCTGCTGTACAAGAGAAAGATATATGTAGTTTGCATGCCTGCAGCCATGCCACAAGTGAATATGGATGGACGTGATTTTGTGCAACATGTTGCTGTGGCTTTGCTTTCTCAAGTCACGTTACCATCTGTGGAATAGAATCTGCACAACGTATATTTGTAAACATTGCAACATAATACAAATTTTCTGTTACAAATGTTTTGTAGGGGAGAAATTTAGTCGCAATTTACTATGTTTGTACAAAATCGTAACTTAACAATACTAACAGGAATAAAAAAATTTTAGTGTGGCTCATAATTAAAATATTAATCATCCCTAATTTTCATCAAAAACTTATGGTGTGGTCTATACATGCTAAAATTCAGTAATTAATTTTTTTATATATGCGTTGCAAATTGTGAAACGAAGATGGATGTTAGAAATGATACCCATTTTGCCATAAAGAGATCAAGGCAAGTGAACAAGGGTATGTTAAAGTGAATTTGAACACAGCCTGTGTTTATTTGAAATGCCTAAAAATACAGTAAGGGCAACATAGTGGGCTTTCATAGTGATGTGTTAATATGTGTGACACGTCAACACAGATGTGTAAATATTGTAACTGAACAGTTTAATATGAGCACTGCATATTAGAACCATGTCAAAAGTGACAAACATATTTTGAACAAATAAAAAAAAAAAATCAAAACTATATTACTGAAAGTATTGGTAATGCAAAAACACGAAGACATACATTTTTCTCAAATTTTTTTCGTGTTTGTTTTAGGCAATTTGCTGTGTCAAAAAACTGCTTTTCCGTAATTGTTTGTGAAGTGTTTTTGCATTAATCCCACCAAACAAATTAGAGTGTAACTTGTCTGGTTGTGTTAGACAGAATACAAAATCTGAAGGGAAGAAATATACAAGTGTATTCAATGTTGTCTATTGGTGAGGAAAAAAGTGGTTTTTCCTCTTAAAATACATGGCCATATATTTTGCTGTGTTAAGTTAGAGTTGTTTTTATGAGTACTGTGTGGCACTTATACTCTTTCTAAAACAATTTTCACCAACGGAATTATTGGATTGAGTAAAAAAAAAATACTAATGATAGTAATGCAAATGTTAATCACATTATGGTACGTTAGTCATTTTACATGTTGCTTCATTATTATATGGTACATTACTGGTAAATGGGTTTCTTTTACTTTCAATAAATTATGCAAAAAATAAAAACCTTTAAATTTTTTATTTAATTTTCCAGACTAAGAATGGTTTCCCAAGAAAAATATAGCACCACTTTTCAGCAAACATAACGCCGCTTTTGAATAAATAAAACACTGCTGTTTTCAGGTCTCTAAAATTCATTGCAGAAAAGTTCAGCTTACTTGCTTTCTAGTTTTGGGAGTAAAGATTTATGATAAACAAATGAATAAGTCTCAAGTTATTCTGTATTTAAGATCACTCTGCAAATACCCATTGCAGTTATTTTTAGACAGTCGTGTAACAAGTGAACAGTAATTATAATCTATTGAAAGTAATTGTATGTGCAAATAAAAAAAAAATATGTACTCAGTCCTCTTTGTTTAAAGTATGTACAGTATACCTGAATTGTTTATGTGCTGCCAATAATTTTGCAAAGTTTAAACTATTAAACAACAAATGCACTAACATTTTCCCAAAACTGAAAATTAATGACTGCAAAATAATTTCCGAAATAATTTTAAGAATTCCATATACAAATGTACACCAGGTGCTGCACGAGCTATTGTAGGAATGGTCATGCAAATAAAGAATTGCATGTGTATAGTCAAACCTCAACTTTATACACTCAAGGAAACAAGTTAAAATGAACAAAAAAGCACATGGAGATGTTGTGCACATGCCTAATAAAACAGCCGCGATGCTGCCCGTGTTTACATTTCATGTAATTAAGACATTTTATTGTGTTCTCACTTATGAAATATTAATTAATTTAATAGGGTGATGTATTCTGAACAAACTTTACCGCAGTATTGCACATAGGCCTAACATATAGTGTGATACAGCCTAATTGTACATTTCCCATAAGGAAATGAAATATTTTATGTAAATTACATAATGATAAACCTAAAAGATGCAAAACATCTTAGCTGTTACAATGCCAAACAAAATGTTGCATCAGTAGCAAATTGAAACATTATTGTAGAGCAATGAAACATCCATTTATTAAAAGTAAAATTATATTATTTGGTAAATCTGTTGTAATTGAAACATGGTAAACTCAGACTAGTTCAGAACAGTATTTATGCATTTTAAAAAAAAGTGGCTTTATAATAGAAACAAGAAGGATGGAGCAAGCAAGGAAGGAGGAGAGTAAAAAGCAGTTATTATAAATTTTTTTGTTGCTTACGTTGTACATCAATGCCAACATTGTCTGGCACAGCTGCCATGAGGTGGGGTGTGGAATGTGCCTGCTGCCAATGTGTATCTTGGCAGACAAGTACAAAAAACAAAATAAAACTGCATGAGCAGGGGCCACACTTGATCAGCTGATGGGTCAACAATCTTACTTGTGCACAGTGCATTAGAAAAGTTAAATTTTAATAAATTTCTGCTTGTTTTTTTTATTTTCACAGTGTGGCACATCGCATGCATGTAGTGTCAGTACAACCTGTAATTTTTTAAATGTTGCAACGTACAACATGTTTTGATACATTTTCATGGGAATTCTTTTCTTTTTAAAATTTTTTGCCCAATTTTTTTTATATATTTTTTTTTGCTACAGTTCCCAAGAATTTGTCCATATGGATGGGGTGCCTTAAGAATGAGATTTGAGTTTATACAGTAAAACTCATGAAAATAGTTTCTGAAGGAACTTAAAAATTTAGGCTTGTCAACCAGGAAAAACTCTTGAGGAGTTCAAATTACTTGGGTATTTTATATACCAGGTACAAAACGATGTCAACTTATTGAGAAGGAAAACTTCTTTAAGGGAACTTCTTAAACTTGATTTTCTGTTGTTATTTCTTTAAGTGATATTGCCTTGTGAAAACTCACACATTCGAAAGTTTACTGAACCACCTTAAAGTTTGCCACAGACCATAAGTAGAGACCTGAAAAATTTTGCAAGTTCAATGACCTGAAAGATAGACTCTACATTCTAATGTGCAAGTATGCCAATTATTAACCTCACATTGGTTATCTGCTGTCACAGTGGAAGGCGACAATTGGACCAGCGTTCTCCAGGTGGTGTCAAACACAGTGCAGACCAATGGCTGAGGTTATATAAACACATGTGTTTGGAATTCTAGCATGTCTCAAAATGAATCCATGAATTTTTCAGGTCTCTAACTGTAAGATATAATGACTGGTAATGGGTAAAACCTTAAAGACTTAGGGATGCAGCAACAAGAGGTCAGAAAGGAGGCATACATGAGCCACTCGCAACCCTATCATCCTGGCCACCTTTATCACCAGTGGGATCCCCTGACCCCTGTTATTGCATCCTATGTATATGTCCCAACACACAACAGTAGTTGCCGTACTCGGAGGCGAGGGAAACCGGGCAGCTGGAAGGATGATGACGACAACGATAATGATGTGGGAAACAAATATTCTGAAGAAAACTCGATGCAACTTGGTGCCCACCATAGGATTCCAGTTTTCAGTTGTCAAACACATCATCACTATGTTTGTAAATTGGGTGTATTTAGAGTATTGTATATGTGGGTTTTGTCTTATGAGCTACAGCTATTTGATGATGCTTTTTGCAAACTGTATTTCATACAGCCATATTACACATGTGAAAGTGCGAAGTAGCACCAGAACATTATATGGAGTGCATACTGTATGGCTAGGTAAGACCATGATTGCTAGGCATCGCTGCAAGACGATGCCAGTGGAAGCCAGTTCAGATGGCTGCGGCACTCATCACGTCATAATATGCGACAGGCGTTTTTCAGCACGTTCTTCTTCTTGTGTCCCTTCTGCTTACCTGGACGCAATACGATGGTCCCATTGCCGTGGCGAGACTTATTGGAATGGTGTGATGGACTGAAGGCACCTACAAACAACAAAGCATTACCATCACTGGCATAGTAAATTGCAACATTACAAAATAAAGTCATCTGTTAATTATTGTTCATTTGAGATCCATATTTGGCATGTGTTAACTAACAACTGTGATGAGCTTTTGATGAACCTTTAAACCCATTTAAGGTTAGAAAATTGTAACTCTGAGAAGCAGAATACTGAAAATACTACAAACAAAAGCTAGCTACCATGACATGACATGTGTACAATTAAAATAAAAGTCAACTAAAAGAGAAAAAAAAAGTTGAAATTTTCCAAACGATTAAAAGACTGGGAAGGGGCAGAGGCAAGAACTTGAGAAGGCTATAATCAACAAATGAACAATGCAAATGGAAAAAAATAACATAAAGGATAATACTGTAAATGTAACAATTAAATGTTATTTTGTCCACACGTTAAATTGACTTTCATTTTGAGGATGCTTAGTAGTATTAAAATAATACTCTCATTTTCCCAGAAAGTGTATTCCATAGGATTTCCTGCACTCTTGAATATCTTGTTACATTTTCTTTGAAGGTTAGTGACAGTACGCTCTTCTCTAGTTCTTATTGTCAGTATGACCATTTCTCTTGTAAGCAGAGCCACATTAAGAATATTATTGGGGGGAGAGGTAGACTGATCTTTACTACAAACACCAACACTAGTGGTCTATCAACAATTTTTCATTTACGAGCTAGAAATGGTGGAGGGTTTTATAGAGAGCATTAATGTTACCGCAGACAAAATTACATTTATTGAAATTGCCACTTAAATGAAAGCCTGGGAGTAAAAAATCATTACAATATATTCATACCAGTTTGGGAGCACCTAAACCCCATCACCTGCCCCACAGCATAAATTGCTTGCTTGTAAAAATATGGTCAGTTTTTGCACTGTACACACACAGTAAATGTTGAAAATGTAAATCATTCTTCCACTGTCAAGGTAATCATATCAAAATGAGCTAACGGACATAGAGGTGCTGTGCATCACTCAATTGCATATTAGAAAGAGTCTATAATAAGCAGTTGAATTTGAGGCATGTGTAGTACAGAAAGGTCATTCTGCAAGGGCACCATGTATGATGTTTTAACTGTGAAATTATCATGACACTACGTAAACTCTCCAATACTTCAAGTGAGCAATGCAAAAGGAGTTGTTCAGAATACAGTATAATTTAAATTGCACAAATTATCTTCCATATCTGATTTTTTGTAGGATGCCTTGGTAGTTTGCGGTAGAGAAAATTAGCTATGAAATATAAAGGCATCTTAACACTACTCTGTTCACAATGCCAATAGTGCGAACTATCATGGCAGCTGTTGATGGTTTGTATACATTCGTGGTCAACATTTTTTAGTCCTAACGGCCCGGATTAGTGTAATCAGTACGTGTAATATGCGTAATTGCACGTGACACGATTTACATAATGATGTGTGACACCCCTGACTGCTTTTGACACTCGTACGGGTAAAGTTAGCTAACGGGATAGCGTATACGTGGAAGGTCGTAGTAGGCGTGTACGGGAAATAACTGCAGTGTATAAGTACTTGCTTTAAACTGTGTGGTTTGGTAAACCACGGGAGTGCAAATAATTTGATTATACAGTCCATTTTCAGAGTTAAAAAGGTCAACATCTCACAAAATGGCGGCAACAATACCAGCATTACAACATGTGACTTTTAATTTCCTCTTGTCACAAGCTGAAGGTGCAAGGGAATTATGTGAAGCAATAGAAGAAGATGCCTCAAAAATTGAGAACTTTGAGATTGTGGTTGAAGACGTTATAAGCAAGAGAAATGAAGTGGTCGCCAATTTCTGTGCATTGTGTGCAAACCCCCTCAATGAAGGCATCTATATAGAAGAAGTGAAACAGCAATTTGTTGCTTACGAACTAGTGTTTCGGGACTTACATAAAGTATACAACAGAAACAAACGACAACCGTCAAACTAGTCGGGTAGTGAGTGCAATACAAAACTAGTATACAGAATGCTCCACAGGCAGCAGTCCTGCCAACTTTACCATTGCCTGTGTTTACTGGAAACTAAGCCGAGTGGACAGGGCTTTCTGAACTATTAACTCAATGGTTGTGCAAATTCCCAGCATAATTAAAGTGCAAAAACTCCACTACTTATTGCGATGTTTGAAGGAAGAACCATGGAGCTGGTAAGCAACATTCCAGTTATTGATAAGAATTATAATGTAGAATAGGATTTATTGGAGAAAAGGTACAAAAATGTACAGTTTACAGCTACCATTCATGTGCAAAAAAATCCTGCATCTTCCACCCATAACTAGTAAGAATGATGCATCATATTCAGTTTTTCTGTGCACAAAAATCTTAATGCACTAAAGGCTTTAGATTTTCCAGTTCACAAGTGGGATTTTTTGTTGCTGAATATATTGCTGGAGAAACTTGATGAACCCTTGAGACAGGCATTCGAAATGTCACAGGATGATGAATTTCCATCATACACACGGTTGTTGCAATTTTTGCAATGCAAATAACTTGCTACAGAACATGTACAGTTGTTGGCTCCTTCTGAACCAAGGCCTAACTCATTTAACACTGTTCTGAGTAATAATAAGTCAAGTACATGGTTTAACAAGATGAGGTCATTAAGTGCAGGTATTCAGCCAGGTCCGGTCAACCCTTCAAAGACCACACTAGTATCAGTCTGTGATAAGGCATCAAAAAAACAAAAGTGCGATGTGTGTAATGGATCACATACACTGACATGATGCCAGTCTTTCTTGTCGTTTAAACCTGATGAAAAAAGGAGACGTTCTAGAGAAACAGTTGGGCTTCTACTGCCTCAGAGGTGGTCATATAGCAGTGCAGTGTGGATCAAGATTTTGATGTCAACGTAGTGGGAAATCACACCACACTTTGCTTCACATAGCAGACAATGGAGAGGAAGTAGATCCGACACGATACTAATAATGACAGTGCAGCTGCTTGTCAAGATAGTCCAGTAGTGATGTGCTGAGCTCAAGGTAAAGGTCATGGCTGGTGTAGGGAAATTCCAAACAGCGAGAGCCATACTAGATGGAGCATCGCAATAATTCTTCATCAAAGATGCATGCGTGAAGTGCTTAGGACTGAAGCGTTGCCATTCAAGGGTCAGCATATCTGGGATTCGTCAGATGCCTGCAGCTGAAGTAAGGGGAGAGGTGGTGTGCAAAATTGCATCGTTGCACTCATTGTTACTAAATCCTTGATCATTAACAGAATAACAAGGGACATGCCATCGGTACAGGTAGATATGCCATTCCTCGCTCACCTAAAGGATCTCCCATTGGCAGACCCACAGTTTGTGACACCTGGGGCAATCGGAATGCTTCTCTCTGCAGAGGTTGTTGCAGAGATAATGACTGGTGCCAAAATTGCTTTACAGCCACATGCCTTTCAAAGAGAATTTGGTTGGGTGCTGGCTGGAAAAGCCCTGTATGAACACAGTAGTCCAAAGTCAACTTCATTACATGTGCACACAAATAGCAGTCTTGACAGCACCCTGCAGAGGTTCTGGGACATTGAGGAGGTTCCAGGGGACAATTTCGTTTCCAAGGATGACACAAAGTGTGAAGAGCACTTTGTAGGTATGCACACTCGAGATGATAAAGGAAGGTATGTATTATGTCTTCCATTTAAAAATGGTGACTGTGATACTGTATTGGGGAATTCATGTGGGGTGGCTCTCAGACGACTTCGTGGTCAGGAGCAAAAGTAGGGAAGGTTGTCAAGTTTGCACTCTGAATATAAAAATTTCATGGAGGAATACGAGTAATTAGGCCATGTGACATGTGTAGATATCCTGAAATTTGATGAATATTGTGAGATGGAACTTACATATTTATCACATGGAAAAACCTGCTTACATCATCCCCCATCAAATAGTTGTGAAGGAAGACAGGGTGTCCTCAAAAGTTAGAGTTGTGTTCGATGCCTCGGCTCCAACGGTTAATGGATCATCCCTTAATGACGTGCTCTTGTGTGGTCCCAAGCTCCATAAGGATATTTGTGATATTGTACTGAACTTCAGAACATCAAGTGTAGCACTTACAGCTGATGTGTGTAAGATGTACAGGCAGATAGGTATTGACCCACGAGACCTGAAGTATCAATGTGTATTGTAGCGACCAACCCCAGACTCACCAGTCAAACTGTATGAATTAAACACTGTGACTTACGGGTTAGCATCCTCACCTTACCAAGCACTGCATACAATTAAGCAATTGGTAACCCATGAAGCCCAGTACCCCTTAGCAGCACGTGTTTTACTGCAGGGTGTTTTTGTTGACGACATAGTCACAGGAACATCTACCATCACTGAAGCTAAAGAGTAAAAAGAACAGCTCATTAGATTATTGGATGCTGGAGGGTTTCAACTACACAAATGGTGTTCTAATAGTGAGAAGATGATGGAAGTGTATCATCTGAGTCTAGAACCCTGGACTGCAGTGAATCTGTGAAGGTGTTGCTGCTGCACTGGGATCCAGGCCATGACTGCTTCATATACAGGATACAGGTATATGATGCATCAAACACCAAGTGAGGCATTCTTTCAACCATTGCCCACTTGTACGACCCTTGTGGCTGGTTGGCCACAGTGATTGCAACTAGCAATATCTTGCTTCAGTTATGGACCCAAGGTCTTGACTGGGATGAAACTGTTGGACAGGATGTGCTTAACCATTGGGAGAAGTTTAAGAAGTCACGTTCTAGCCTGTGTGAGGTTAAAATTCCTAGATTTATTCCACTTCAAAGGGCCGAGGATCAGTTTCATGGATTCTGCAATCCCAGTGAAAGGGGCCTATGCTGCAGTCATCTATGTCCATTGTGTGACCAGGGACGGGAATGTTCAAGTCAGTCTTCTCTGTTCAAAGTCGAAAGTAGCCCTTTTGAAGACACTCACTGTGCCCAAACTTGAGTTATTTGCAGCATTGTTATTGAGTACGCTGTGACAGCACATCAACAGGCTGTATTTTGACAAGATCAAATAGTTTGAGGTTCATACTTGGACACATTCAAGTGTAGTATTAGCATGGTTACATCTGTCACCACACCAGTCGAAGACATTTGTAGCTAACAGAGAAGCAAAGATTCAGGCCATCGTACCACCCAGTATATGGAAGCACGTCCTATCTGAGGAGAACCCCGCAGATGTGGCATCACGCGGTGCTCTTCCTGAGCAGCTTCTCAGGCACTAGTGGTGGTTCACAGGCCCACTGTGGCTGAAGCTTTCGCAGGAACACTGGCCAGATACAGGCCATTATACCCAAGAGTCTGTGCCAGAATTGAATCCACCTGCATCTGTTGTCTTGGTGGCAAACCAGGTTGAGTGTAACGGCCCTGAAGATCTGTTTGTTTTAATTGACAAGTCATCTTCGCTAGTCAAGTTGACACACATCACAGCATGGGTATTGCATTCAAGAAAACAAGCCATTCAAAGAGTAATTTTCTGACACTGGAGGAGTTAAGAAATGCTACAGTGACATTGGTCAAACATGTACAGTTATGTAGCTGCAGGAAAGAATTGTCTGCTCTTCAAAAAGGGAGTAGGTGCCCCAGGGTTACACAGCCACTGATGCCATTTCTTGATTCAAATGGAGTTATTAGAGTGGGCGGACGGCTACACCATTCTTCACTACCAGACACTGCAAAACACCCCATTTTGCTGCCAAAGCAAAGCTAGTTATCCAGACTCATTATTGTCTATTGTCATACCATGAATTTACACCCAGGGCAATCCACAACCTTGTATCTAGTCCGCCGAGAGTACTGGATAATTTCTGAACGCTCTGTGGTGCGAAATGTGATTCACAAGTGCATACAGCGTTTTAAGGCCAGACCAGTCGCTCACAATCCAGTAATGGGCACACTGCCGAAAGCACGGTTTTCGCAGGTTCGAGCATTTAGGTCCGTTGGGGTATATTTTGGAGTGCCTTTCCATGCCATATCAGTACGAACAAGGAAGAAAGCAACCTTCAAGGTATACTTGTGTCTGTTCGTTTGTATGGCCACTAAGGCAGTACACTTGGAGCTGGTCACAGACTTGTCAACTGCAGCTTTTCTGGCTGCATTCAAGCGATTTGTGTCAATAAGAGAAGTCCCTACTGATGTGTACTCCGATAATGGTACCAACTTTGTGGGAGCACATAAACATCTCAAAGAGGTGTACGTAACATTACTTTCAAAGGGTAATGAGGAAGAGATTGCAGCTAAGGTGAACCTGGGAGGGTCGAAGTGGCACTTCAACCCTCCAGCAAGTCCAAATTTTGGAGGTCTGTGGGAAGCAGCAATCAAGAGTGCCTAGCAACATCTATACAGAGTTGTAGGTACTCAGTTGCTGACCTTCTAAGAACTCTCAACTCTGTTTGCACAGGTTTCAGCCGTGTTGAATTCGAGACCTATATGTAGCCGCCTGACAGATCCTCAGGAGTATGATGTTCTGACACCAGGCCACTTCCTTGTGGGTGAGCCATTGGTAACTGTACCTGACAACAATCTGGGTGATATTCCTTTGAACCGTCTTGATCGTTGGCAAATGATCACACAGTTTCACCAACAATTATGGAAGAGATGGAGTGTGGAGTACCTACACAACCTCCAGCAAAAGGAAAAATGGACACAATCAGTTTCTCATGTGTGCATTGACCAGTTAGTGCTGCTGAAAGACTCCATGTTGCCACCACTAAAGTAGAAGACTGCTACAGTGTCAGCAGTACATCCAGGCCAAGATGGTGTAGTTTGTGTGGTAACCTTAAAAACATCACAGAGGGAGTTCCTACGACCTGTCAACAAAATCTGCCCACTTTCTGTGGATTAAAATCAGTGATATTAGACTTTTTTGTGTGAACTTGAAAATAATTATTTTCAGTGGGTGGTATGTTCACAATGTCAATAGTGCAAACTATCATGGCGGTGGTTGATGGTTTGTATTCATTCGTGCTCAACAGCTCTGTTGGTTTGGAAGGAATAAAATAAATAACTGTGTTACATATAATACTATAAAAATTTCATCTAAAGTATTCCATGTATTTAATTATTTGATAATTTAGAAATCAAGCTGTTATTTTTATTACTGTTATAAACAAAACTATCCTGCAAGTATCGTCACCACTACTATTGCATTGGTGATACAGTTATAAAACTTGCGACCACGCCAGATTCCGAACCACTCTAATCACTGCAACCTGCACTGAGTTCACCCCCTTCCTTGCACTTTGCTATTTATCTGAAACTCTGTTCCCTAATCAAGGTAAATGTATATGAGGTAGCAAAGTAGGTGTTAAGTTACCTCCTTTATAAAATTAAGTCACTGTGAACTAACACCAATTGTAAAAAAGGTTTATTTAAAAAAAAATTATAATAGAGGGGCTTTAGTGCTCACTCCCCTCCCCCCCCCCCCCCAACATCTAGCTCATTAACAAATTTCATCTCTTTCTGTGGTTGCTGTTGCAAAGTCATCAAACTCGCATAGCGAGGAGGCCAACTCTTGGCATAACTCGTAACTTGTGCACATATTAGTAAAGTAGTTAGAAACACATTACTAGCCAAAGGTGCTCGTTGTGCGATAACCTGAAGTGAGGGAGTGATATTGGGGGTACGTACTGATGGTGAGGGGTGGAAGCCGTTGTTGGAGCTGCAGTAATCCTCCTCCTGCTCACGCAACTCGGCTAGGCAGCGTGCTGCCAGGTGGTGGAACACTGCATTCACATTGACGTCCTCCTTCACGGATGTCCTCAGCAAACGGCAGCCCAGCGCCCGGGCAAGTAGATCGGCTTCTTCCCTGCGCACACCCCACATAAAGAGTCACGCCCTGCTGCTCTATGCTGGGCAACACACAAATGCCAATCTCACGCAGTCAGCTGGCATACGTAACACATGCAAGTACTAACTCTCCTTGGTGCCAGTTTCCTCTAAGGCCATAGTTACCAGAACCTGTCGTATCTGTGTGTTTATCTTCTAGCTGAGTGATTGACATTGCACTTTGTATTTCCATCCATGTTAAGATGACAAAAAAATTTGACCATCAAAAGTAACCATTTTGTTTTAAAACAATACACTGGTAGTTTCCCAATACAAGGAATGGCAACAGTTAGCATAATAATGCTGTTATTACTCTGATGATGGCCACACTTCTGCGCACAATACGGGTCGACTTCGACCCATCAGCGAGTGCTGAGAGCCTCGGGGCAAGTCCGAAGCGGCAGATATGATTCTAAGTGGCTATAGGGTGGATTCCATGTGCTGGATGACTACAGTCCGAGAAAATAATTAACACAATTAATTATTTTATTGTACTGCCCACCCAGAATTCGACATGCAGTCGCCACCCTCTCGACCACAAATTGTTTTACCCGACGAGCCACAAATTAGCCAACACCGATAAGGAAGTTATAAAAGTCACCACAGAATCACAGCACCCCTGCATGCAGTGACGTCACAGCTGCAGGGCCTCGAGCAGAGGTGGTAAACCTGTCAACCTCCACCCAAGGAGATAAGAAATATACAGCGCTGCCCGCTACCCTGAATTAATCTAATCCTGTGGTGAGAGGTTTGCAACCCCCACACTCCTGTGAGAGCCACAAAGAAAAGATTTTGACTCTATAAGGAATCCTGAAAATGCTCTTACGAGAGTTTGTCAGTCCGCCGACTGCAGAGGTTGGAGGGCTCTCCTAGGTCTGGACAAGACCTCCTACTCTCCTAGCCTGAAGAAGACCATCCATCCAGCTCCAGCAGCTTGAAAAGGCCCATCCATCTCCAACAGCTCCAGCTCCAGCTTCAGCTCCGGCAGCTTGAGAAGGCTCCCCGGAGGTAACTTCTTCGTTCGCACCCTGCACCCTTTACCCAAGTCTTTTCTTGACTCCGCGGTAGCAGGCCATCATGACATGTCCTCTGGACAACCACCCCTCAGAAAATTAACTCACTGTCTAGGAGTTTGTTGTATTAGAGAAATTCAGACCAGGTTCACCTTCACCTGGTGCAAAGTTAATTAATAATTTATACTAAATTATTTAGTTTGTACAAGAACTGGATTCCCCAGTGTCTTCACTAGCAGCAATAAAACACTACTTTAAACTGGTCGAAGATGTTCTTTGGTCTCCTTCATTCATTTAAAGTATATATTAAAAGTGTTTTCAATTGGGCTCGATAACGAAATTAATTCCTCACTGCGGAATAAGTGTGAGTGGGCTGAACCTCTCAGGATCACAGTGCCTGACAAGGCTATAGTCTGAAAAGATATACTGGGATTCCTAGGAGTGTCCGGAGCACCCGTGTCTGTCCACGGGAACATCCAAACTCTAGCCTGCCATTTTATACACACAGTGCCTAGGGAGTGACTGCAGAAGACACTCCCACGAGGACTGTCCTCCAGTGGCTAGGGGAGGAGTGAGATTCATTAGTCAACATAGGAGAAGAGCCTCATTTGGAGAAAGGATAGAATCTACCAATAGAACAATTAATCAGGTACTGTCAACTTAAACCTTCCAATGACTAGGAAAGGAGGGGATTACTCAGTAGGAATCGTCGTCGAATTCAACAGGCTTTACAGAGAAAACTGTCATAGCCTGAAAGCGTATCGCTAGCCAACTCCCCTCAAGATGCTGCACCCCCTGCTCCTGCACCACTCCAGATTTTGCAGTTTATAGTGTGTGAACACGAATCGGAGTTAGATTCCGAGCTAGGTATCTGCTGGCCGTGGCCTGGCTATGAGAACATAAGCTTTTACCATCCATCTAAACCAGCACTGGTAGCAAAGCCTCGTACCCCTTCCTCAGTTTTCGACTCTAAGCCACCCACAATGTGTATAATCTGTAAAGCAGGCGGGAGGTGATCAAAATCACCATAGCTCCCAAAACCACCCCCAAAGTTTGGATAGCTTCTCCTCAGCATAATTTCATCCCCACTCATAAACCTACGAGGCCAGCTCCCTTCAGACGTCCAGGTAGCGAATGGGACCCCAAGCAGGAACTATCCGAAGTAAGACCATCCATTTCCATTCCACTATCATATACATCGCCGTTCACAGTATTTTAGCAAATTATTCATTTATTAGGACAGCTGGCATACCGTATTTTGACAACCATCACGATGAGTAAAGTTGCACTCCCTGGGAGGGAGACGTACACAATCAAGCTCACCCTGTGGTTTTATTCCCCTCCAAACCACTATAACCCTTCCACTAGGCGGTATCCCAGAAAAAACTCCAACGTGGGTAAACCCAAACTCGCCAGGCAAAAGGAACCCCTGCTAGAAACAAATACACCACCAAAGGGCCCCAAATAACACCAGCACTCCTAATACTCAGTGCCGGTCGGAAGTACCAAGGCAGGAGCCAGGTACCTCCTCCCGCCACGAAAGCCCAGAAAGAGTGGAGCAAGTGCGTCAACTCCTGCTATAGCATAAAGAAAAAAGTAGAGATTTCTATTAACATTTGTTCCTATGTTGTTTACTATCCTAAAAGAACATTTCTCAAGGGCACCAAGAAATGTCAGCCTTATATAAGGAAAATTTTATAAGAGGGTAATTTTTTTATTGAAAAACATGTTTTGGACCACGAGAAGGCAACTTATAAAGGTGGTTCTACTGTACATTATAAAGGAACTGGCATGCCCGAATGTAATTTATTAAAGGAAAATTTAACAGCTATGTAAACAAACTTATGAAAACAAAACATAACACACACATTACACAGCCTACTAATGAATTGGAAATGAATGTGTGACAAAACATACAAGTTTAGAAGAGACTGTAATTTTATCCGTCTGTTCATCAAAAGTTAAAACTTGCGAAGCTTGTGAAAGATGGAAGGAATTTTCAGAAGCACCTATTTGGATGTTGGTCACATGATTGATGGACAGATGGATGCAACTGCTTATTGTAAATTTGCCTTAAAGCATTACAATCATATTGCAATGATTGTTTTAAAAATTCACCATTTTATCATCCCCACTTAGGTCAGGAGGTTGATTGAAGGATGGCTTTTATACTGTACTTCCATCTCAAACTTACACAAATTCAAGACCTGAATCTTGTGACCTGAATTCTCCTTAGCAATCTCAGCCTCTGACACCATGATGTTATTAAGCTGAACTGATATTTATTCCACATTAAACCAAGGCATACAATTCAGGATAAGAAAATGGAATTGATACTATGTGGTCTAGCGCCGCCTACCTGGAGGAGGTTAGCACATTTGCAGCAGAAAAGCACAGGAAAGAGTGATAAGGGCTATCTATACTACCATGTGCATCAAGTGCATCATCATCGCTATGTGCTAGGCTCAGAACTGGTGTGCAGTGTTATTGTCATGCTGCATGTACTTATGGGACTTTAATCAGTGATTCTATCATTTTATTGGTGGAAAGTCTGCAGCACGGTTCGATGCATGTTCTTCAAGTACTTCTGAATGTATGTATGTATGTATCACTTATATTTTGAGACACAGCGCTTTGAAAAAGCAGTTTTTAACTATATTGCAGGGCTCTGAAATGATGTTTATAATGTGTGTGGTGAATTAAAAATAATCAACAGGTGTAATCTGAAGTGTGTGTACGTTTGTACTTCAACAAATTATACATGTAAATGAATGGTTTTGTAAAAAAAAATTTCAAACACTGCAATGCAGTACGAGCACCAGGTAGCCAGGTAGATGGGCCCCTTAGAGAGACTGATGCACCAACATTTTATATTTACCAACTTGCCATTGTAACTACACTGTTTGTGAAAAATGCATCACCAAGAAGGATACATGTGATTGAAATTAACTTTATACCACAGATTAGGTATGTGACAATACCTAAATGATTAGGATTACAGTGCAGTACATGATCTCTGTCCTTGAGAATTCAGTATGTTGTGAAGCCCCCACGTGCTGCAATCAGAGCCCCTAAATGTTGTGGCATGGAATCAAAGAGGACATGGATATGTTCTTGGGAAATATCCCACCACGCGGCTTGTTTGCCAGTCCACAAAGCATCAACAGGAGTCGAGACCAGCCCACAGAAGACAGCGTCAAAACATCGACGCGGACAGGTCCACATCCGTTGCAGTACTCCAGTGTCGAGCCAACACTGTGGATGAGGCTGTACTGTCTGTTACAGCAATGTGGACAAGATGGTGGTCATCTGGTGCTGTGGTCACATTGTGTGGACCAGTACCCGCTCGTCGCTGCATACGAACCTCTTCAATCCACTGGTTCCACACACGCATCACTGTCGTAGCAGCATGCCCTGTATGAGCCGAAATGTCACGGTATGACAAACCCGTTTCCTGGGGACCAGTCATTCTGCCCCGTTGAGACTCACTCACATGCTGATATGGCGCCCTTTGATGTCGACGAGGCATAATGGCACTTGCTTTCACTTTGTTTGATGGTTATTCGCTGACTGAGTTTGGCGTAACACTTACCTTTCCAGTGACACAAGAGAGGGAATTGCTGGGCCTATGTGTATGCTATCTCTCTGCAATTGTAATCACTTTTTGCTGGTACACTGTTCTACACATCCCCCAAGTTTGGATTCATTCTGGCCTTTTCTGGGTGTTGCAATTTTCACAACAATAGTGTAGTTACTCCGCATGTGTACGTGTGTGCATGCATGCATGTGTGTGTGCGTCAAAATTATTGGCATGTTAATATCTAAATAATAGTATTGTATATCTTTTTACATTTCACGCTGTTACATATTCATTGCCTTCTGTCAGTAGTACGAAAACATTAAATGCAGTAAATATTTAACATTGTAAAAAGGCGTAGGAGAATATTACTTAGATTTTAATGAGTTGAAAATCTCAATATGCACTCTGGAAAACTAGTTGTGATGACAAGTTAAAAATTAGAAGACATCAGTGTACCATTTCACTTACTTCTTGCTATTGTAACTATGTTATGTACCAAACCATCCTTGATAAAGACCAGGACAATAAGTAATTATCACATAAGCAATTAAAACTGATGCAGCAAATTAGGATGTTCAAGGAAGATTTTACAAAAACCAAGAACAATGCCAGTTTCAAAAAATCATGTTAACCTTTTGTGAAGAAGTCGACTTATTCCAAATCGACTTTGTAATTTTTTTTCAACTATGTGTCAGTATCAGTATTGCATTCTGTCCTCACGAAACCCCAATCTTTATTACATATGTTTTACATTCAGATATGCACGATGAAGGCCATTTTAAAACTGCACATATTTACGAGTTCAAAATTCGGACATGGTGTTTACATTGCACAAAATAATATCAATTGCGAAATTTTTACACAGATTTAGATATGAAAATAGACTGTGTGACATTTTCTCTGAACAAGTCTGTTCCTTTAGCAAAGACCCATATGCTTTCCACAAAATCAGACCCTCACTGTCACGTTGACATCTAGCCTGAGTACATTATGTCATTTGGTAGGTTTGAATGACTTATAATGTAAATACTGATGAGCCAGCACTCATTCGGACTAAAGAGAACACTGTGGCCGAACATGTTATAAAATATTTTGAGCAACAATTGTTGTGATTTATTAATTAGTGAATATCTTTTAATATTGTACTTAGTTGTAATTGTTTGTGGACAGCTGTATTTATCATATTGATGCCTGACACTTTTCTAACACTGGTGATTTGATTCAGCTCCATCCTACACATAGCTCTTCTTGTGAGTTTAGAAATTTGCATTACAGTTTGTCTCGGTAATTAAGAAATTGTTTTATCTTCTGTGTAGGATGGATATCCTGACTAGTGTAGATTTTTTTATTCACCGGCCCACCGTAACAATGCTTAACGGCAAAGAAATATTTTATCCCCCGCTAGATAGCAATACTAATAGAATTTTAGTTTTGTTGTTTTGTCTTTGCACCCCCTCCTCCAGCCAGCCGGTGACGTCACATTGGCAAGTCATGCATTTGCTACCCACAGTTCAGCAACCACCCCTCACCCTCAAGATGCCAGCCAATTAGCATCGGGCAGCAACCCTCGAATGAGTATAAAAGGAGCGACAGTTTTCAACAACGGATCAGTCTTCAGCAGTGATGTTAGACATACCATTTCCATGGTACTTCTACCATGTACGTGTGTACCATGTACCACGACGAGGTTGTCATGGTAAGCAAATGTACCATAATCTAACTACAATAAAAGTATGCAGTCAATGATTCAAAAAGTATAATAGAAGATAATCAGTTTCTAGCTTGCAAATTAAGGTTTATTTTTGGAGGCTTTCCGAATAAGCTATTGAGATTGAAATGAATCAATATTGTTTGGGTTTCTGGCAATGTTCCATTGTTCCCTTTTAGTTTGTGAGTCCGTGGTTTATTGTTGTCAGTCAGGTTGTGATGTTCTGTATTATGTACGGGTAATTTGGCCTATTTTACTTAACAAACACATTCCATTGCTGTGGAGGCAGGGTTTGTCATATTTCATAAAGGTAGAATGATTATTTTGTGATTTAAAAACCACGTATTTTTCAGTTATTTTTTTAAATTCAAATATTTCATTTGTATTTGATTTCATTAGTGTAACATTCAAACAACTGTTGCATAGTAAAAAAAATTGTGATTTAACGCATTTGTTAGACATGTACCATAATTTTGTGCCAGTGTACCATTATTTTTAATGCCCCATACCATTGTAGAGCAATGATGATATAACATCCCTGGTCTTCAGTTCCCTCCCCCTGGAGAGCTGACCAGCCTGAACAACCAATCTTCAGAACTCCAGCACTTGTTGCTTGGATCTGACCAACCTGTGCTCTTCAGCTGCCTAGCACTCGTTGCTCAGACCAGCCCATATCCCCTAGCCTTTTGCATTCCAGCACACGTTGCTCGGAACCATTAAGAGTAGTCTGATCACTCGACCCTTAATGTTAGTCAGGTGTGTTTCTTTGCAACAGACCATGCTAACCCCACCCCCTTATTCTGCACAGACGTGTCAGAACAAAGGGAATTCCTTCCTTCAGTCCTTCCTAGGACTAATCCTGCCCTACCCCTGCTTAGTTTTCCTAGCGCCAGTATTCAAGCGTACGTTGATGCATATGGAGACTACCAGGCTTAATGGCAGAATAATCAGCATAGTGTTCACTCGATACCACGCACCCCAGTTTTTTACACCGGATACCTCTACCAGTTTAACCATGTACTTTAGCTTCCCGGCGATAACTCATGCTGACGCAGGAGATAGAGTACGTCATCACTTGTGTTTCCCGTAAAATGGAAATAGACGTGCTAAGCTCAAACCTTTGGATTCCGCATTCTTGTAGACCTAGCACCTTGCTCCCAGTTAACTCCATATGGGAAGGGAACACAGGTGATCCCGGGAAAGTATCCAGGCGAGCCAACACACCATATTTCATTACCCATAAACACCTAGCTTGGCCACCCTTCCTGTCTACCATGTGGATCAAATGGGGAAGCCACACAGGTACACTGCCTCTACGCCAGCTTGTTAGCTTGGTGTTTGTGTCTCTTTCCACTGCACATCCATGCCAAGAAAGACAGGCGTCCCCCGAGTTGGGAAGACTTGGCCAGAGCAACACCCACGTGAGTGACTTAAACGGTACGGCCCGACTTCCAGTGCATACTGCACATCTGCGCCAGGTGCTGGAATAGGGTGTCCATCTCATCAACGCCCCTCACATGGTCCAACACATAAAGTGAAGAGCAAGGAGCCTGCCTTCCTTCTCATGTACGAGAAGGGTGTTTTGTGTGAGTCCTGATTACCTATTCCAGACGGCGAGGTCTGAAGGAAAGGGTGAAGCAGACATTACTTGCTTCTGGCTGCCTGCATGAGTAATTCCCTGCCCTTGTCTCTTCAATAGCCAAGCTCAGCCCCAGGGAACAGGCCCAGGCCTTGAGGCATCTGCAAGATATAGTGGCTGAGATACTAAAGGACTTGTTCGCCGACTCAGTTCGAACCGGCCTGGAAGAACACCTGTGGTGGGTCAATAAACACCTCAACCAACCAGATCAGCCTCGAACCCCGGCTATTGCTTATCTGATGCCAGCAGTCCTTCGGCCAGCACCTTGGCCCACACCACCATTCAGACCTGCAGTACCTCCACCAATCTAACACTCAACCTATTGTTAAACGCACACCTGTTGAGTTCCGTCGCCCATGTTTCATACACAAGGGAGTAGCCTCTAAGCGAAAGATTGTGCTTTCTGAACTCAACTTTGTGCTCTGCCGGCAAGCAACCAGGCCAGTCCTGTACAATGGACAAGCACCAGTGCCCCATCAGAAATAGAACCCTCCAGGGAATAGGAGCGCTCGGTCTAGCTCCTGGACAAAACGGACCGGGTCTAGCTCCTGGACAAAGTGGACTGCGGCTCCAAGATGTCTGAGTATTTACTCCTGGATACGTCACGCGTCATTATGTATTCCTTTCCATTTGACGTATGCCAGTTACTGTATTCATTTAATTTGTATTTAGTTATTAAATAAAATAACATGTAAATGAATTAATGCATTTATTATGCAAAAACACTTTAATGTTAAGTGGACAAGGGCCCGCCAATTACAAGTTACACCAGTGTATCAAATAACTGTTATCTCTCTGTCTACCAAGGAATGGATGATGGTAGTAATTTAGGACCAGAGATATTAAAAAGCATATGTGTAGTGTAATTCCTGGAATGATGGAGCAATAATTAAAAAGTCTCTACTGTGTGAAGCACAGCATGAAGTTATTGCAGATGCAGTGTAATATACATGAGAATGACTTACGGGTCCACCACACTTTGGTCTAGAAGATCTATCTTGTTCTCGACAAGAACTGTAGGAATTTCTCCGCACTCATCCTCCACCTGCACATGCACAGCATACATAAAAACTGAAATACACCAGTTGTTAATGCTAGTTCTTCACAAACATTAGTTACCACATGAGGCAAGATGCTAAATTTACTCACTTGTTATGTAAACACAATGATATATGCCAGCATTTCCCAAACATTTTTTCCTGTGACCCGGTTATTTTTAGGATCCTTTTTCATGACCCACTAAAAACACATTGCCTATTTCTCCCGTGCCATGCCACCCCGCATCACTTTGACAGTTATGATATTCTGAGGCGCAGGTGAGGCGACCCTGCAAAATTTATTTGTGACCTGGTACTGGGTCGCAACCCACCATTTGGGAAAAGCTGATATATACTGTTCACAGTAAACTGCAATTTTGAGAGCCCTGCTTAAGATCTATATGCATGTGCATTGTGTATTCTTCCACCATATGGAAAATTATTATAGTCCACGCACCATGTCTAGGCAGATGGACTCCATAATAAACTAAGGAGTCTGTTCACCTAGGCGTGCGTAGACTATAACACTGCCATGGCCTTGTTCACTCATGTCAATCAAGTGAAACAGTAATATAATTAGAAAAGTAAATGTTTTACAAATTTGCTAATTCTTACACCTGTACCTATGCATTTCAAAAATAAAAGCAATCATTTAAGTATTTACAAATGTTTACCTACAATAATACATGGAACTAATTTTCCTCTGTTATCAACATTACTGGGTCCATGTCATGTGTACCCATTAAAATGTATGCAGGTATGGGCAGTGATTCCAGAAGTGCTAAGCTAACAGTGAACAGCCCATAAAATGCATTAACCTAACCATTGTATTAATTCAACCCATCCAAAACAGTCCAAGTGACTGTTCAATATGAAAATTGTCTGGATTACAGTTTTCAATTCCTGAAATATATTACCAAAAAAAACAGTAAGAAACACATGTTCACCTAAACTGAATTCCTTATTAACATTCACTCTGACCAAAAAATTTTATATTCTATGGTAAGAATTTTATACTGTCATACCACCATGTCCCATACAGCTGGCTCTTCAGAACCTATTAAGACAGCAGTTTGACCCAGTGCTGTGAAATGCTAACAATTTTCCACTGAACATGAACCCTCAAGTGACATTTCCTGGTGTCAAGGTTTTCTCCGGTAGCTACAGTTTCCTCACCCATCTTCACTGTGAAGTATCTTCAGCCTAATTTTATATCATCACCTGAACACATACAGGTCTGCCCCTCCACTTAGAGCCACCCAGATTCTTTAATGTCATACCAACTCATTTTTCTTTTATACCTACAGATTCAACTGACCATTTTAACTGAACTCACTGACATGGGAAAACAGTATAATGACTGCATAAGTATTCATCTATTCCACAAATGGGATCCCCCTCCCCGTGCCACACTGCACCATTTCTGGTTTGAACTCATGACCTCCAGATGATGAGTAGCCAAGTTACCACAAAACTATAAACTCGCAGCTCAATTATGCAACTGGTGGGATGCTTGTAGCAGTAAGGTAGTTTAAAACTTTTCCATGGGTAAAAACACCCACTTTAACATTTTAAAACACAAGCAGAGTACTGTATTATAGGCATTGTGAAATACAGTCATTTGTAAAAACGAATTTATCACCATGAACCAATCACACGAGTACAACGAAGGTCGCAACACAGTACCGACATAACCCGGCATGTGTCCCACTTGCATTTTATGTAGTTTGCTTGCATGGATGAACCACAAGGGAGCATACATGCCCCTCCAACATTCATAGCTGTAATACACACTGCAGTGTCAGCAACACAGTACCGACATAGACCGGCATGTGTCCCACTTGCATTTTATGTAGTTTGCTTGCATGGATGAACCACAAGGGAGCATACATGACCCTCCAACATTCATAGCTGTAATACACACTGCAGTGTCAGCAACACAGTACCGACATAGCCCGGCATGTGTCATACTTGCATTTTATGTAGTTTGCTTGCATGGATGAACCACAAGGGAGCATACATGACCCTCCAACATTCATAGCTGTAATACACACTGCAGTGTCAGCAACACAGTACCGACATAGCCCGGCATGTGTCCCACTTGCATTTTATGTAGTTTCCTTGCATGGATGAACCACTAGGGAGCATACATGCCCCTCCAACATTCATAGCTGTAATACACACTGCAGTGTCAGCAACACAGTACCGACATAGCCCGGCATGTGTCCCACTTGCATTTTATGTAGTTTACTTGCATGGATGAACCACTAGGGAGCATACATGCCCCTCCAACATTCATAGCTGTAATACACACTGCAGTGTCAGCAACACAGTACCGACATAGCCCGGCATGTGTCCCACTTGCATTTTATGTAGTTTGCTTGCATGGATAAACCACAAGGGAGCATACATGACCCTCCAACATTCATAGCTGTAATACACACTGCAGTGTCAGCAACACAGTACCGACATAGCCCGGCATGTGTCTCACTTGCATTTTATGTAGTTTGCTTGCATGGATGAACCACTAGGGAGCATACATGCCCCTCCAACATTCATAGCTGTAATACACACTGCAGTGTCAGCAACACAGTACCGACATAGCCCGGCATGTGTCCCACTTGCATTTTATGTAGTTTGCTTGCATGGATGAACCACTAGGGAGCATACATGACCCTCCAACATTCATAGCTGTAATACACACTGCAGTGTCAGCAAAACAGTACCGACATAGCCCGGCATGTGTCCCACTTGCATTTTATGTAGTTTCCTTGCATGGATGAACCACTAGGGAGCATACATGCCCCTCCAACATTCATAGCTGTAATACACACTGCAGTGTCAGCAACACAGTACCGACATAGCCCGGCATGTGTCCCACTTGCATTTTATGTAGTTTACTTGCATGGATGAACCACTAGGGAGCATACATGCCCTCCAACATTCATAGCTGTAATACACACTGCAATGTCAGCAACACAGTACCGACATAGCCCGGCATGTGTCCCACTGCATTTTATGTAGTTTGCTTGCATGGATGAACCACTAGGAGCATACATGCCCCTCCAACATTCATAGCTGTAATACACACTGCAGTGTCAGCAACACAGTACCGACATAGCCCGGCATGTGTCCCACTGCATTTTATGTAGTTTGCTTGCATGGATGAACCACTAGGGAGCATACATGCCCCTCCAACATTCATAGCTGTAATACACACTGCAGTGTCAGCAACACAGTACCGACATAGCCCGGCATGTGTCCCACTTGCATTTTATGTAGTTTGCTTGCATGGATGAACCACTAGGGAGCATACATGCCCCTCCAACATTCATAGCTGTAATACACACTGCAGTGTCAGCAACACAGTACCGACATAGCCCGGCATGTGTCCCACTTGCATTTTATGTAGTTTGCTTGCATGGATGAACCACTAGGGAGCATACATGCCCTCCAACATTCATAGCTGTAATACACACTGCAGTGTCAGCAACACAGTACCGACATAGCCGGCATGTGTCCCACTTGCATTTTATGTAGTTTCTTGCATGGATGAACCACTAGGGAGCATACATGCCCTCCAACATTCATAGCTGTAATACACACTGCAGTGTCAGCAACACAGTACCGACATAGCCCGGCATGTGTCCCACTTGCATTTTATGTAGTTTCCTTGCATGGATGAACCACTAGGGAGCATACATGCCCTCCAACATTCATAGCTGTAATACACACTGCAGTGTCAGCAACACAGTACCGACATAGCCCGGCATGTGTCCCACTTGCATTTTATGTAGTTTGCTTGCATGGATGAACCACTAGGGAGCATACATGCCCCTCCAACATTCATAGCTGTAATACACACTGCAGTGTCAGCAACACAGTACCGACATAGCCCGGCATGTGTCCCACTTGCATTTTATGTAGTTTGCTTGCATGGATGAACCACTAGGGAGCATACATGCCCTCCAACATTCATAGCTGTAATACACACTGCAGTGTCAGCAACACAGTACCGACATAGCCCGGCATGTGTCCCACTTGCATTTTATGTAGTTTGCTTGCATGGATGAACCACTAGGGAGCATACATGCCCCTCCAACATTCATAGCTGTAATACACACTGCAAGTGTCAGCAACACAGTACCGACATAGCCGGCATGTGTCCCACTTGCATTTTATGTAGTTTGCTTGCATGGATGAACCACTAGGGAGCATACATGCCCCTCCAACATTCATAGCTGTAATACACACTGCAGTGTCAGCAACACAGTACCGACATAGCCCGGCATGTGTCCCACTTGCATTTTATGTAGTTTGCTTGCATGGATGAACCACTAGGGAGCATACATGCCCCTCCAACATTCATAGCTGTAATACACACTGCAGTGTCAGCAAACAGTACCGACATAGCCCGGCATGTGTCCCACTTGCATTTTATGTAGTTTGCTTGCATGGATGAACCACTAGGGAGCATACATGCCCTCCAACATTCATAGCTGTAATACACACTGCAGTGTCAGCAACACAGTACCGACATAGCCCGGCATGTGTCCCACTTGCATTTTATGTAGTTTGCTTGCATGGATGAACCACTAGGGAGCATACATGCCCTCCAACATTCATAGCTGTAATACACACTGCAGTGTCAGCAACACAGTACCGACATAGCCCGGCATGTGTCCCACTTGCATTTTATGTAGTTTGCTTGCATGGATGAACCACTAGGGAGCATACATGCCCCTCCAACATTCATAGCTGTAATACACACTGAAATGTCAGCAACACAGTACCGACATAGCCCGGCATGTGTCCCACTTGCATTTTATGTAGTTTGCTTGCATGGATGAACCACTAGGGAGCATACATGCCCCTCAACATTCATAGCTGTAATACACACTGCATGTCAGCAACACGTACGAATAGCCGGCATGTGTCCCACTTGCATTTTATGTAGTTTGCTTGCATGGATGAACCACTAGGGAGCATACATGCCCCTCCAACATTCATAGCTGTAATACACACTGCAGTGTCAGCAACACAGTACCGACATAGCCCGGCATGTGTCCCACTTGCATTTTATGTAGTTTGCTTGCATGGATGAACCACTAGGGAGCATACATGCCCCTCCAACATTCATAGCTGTAATACACACTGCAGTGTCAGCAACACAGTACCGACATAGCCCGGCATGTGTCCCACTTGCATTTTATGTAGTTTGCTTGCATGGATGAACACACTAGGGAGCATACATGCCCTCCAACATTCATAGCTGTAATACACACTGCAGTGTCAGCAACACAGTACCGACATAGCCCGGCATGTGTCCCACTTGCATTTTATGTAGTTTGCTTGCATGGATGAACCACTAGGGAGCATACATGCCCTCCAACATTCATAGCTGTAATACACACTGCATGTCAGCAACACAGTACCGACATAGCCCGGCATGTGTCCCACTTGCATTTTATGTAGTTTCTTGCATGGATGAACCACTAGGGAGCATACATGCCCCTCCAACATTCATAGCTGTAATACACACTGCAGTGTCAGCAACACAGTACCGACATAGCCCGGCATGTGTCCCACTTGCATTTTATGTAGTTTGCTTGCATGGATGAACCACTAGGGAGCATACATGCCCCTCCAACATTCATAGCTGTAATACACACTGCAGTGTCAGCAACACAGTACCGACATAGCCGGCATGTGTCCCACTTGCATTTTATGTAGTTTGCTTGCATGGATGAACCACTAGGGAGCATACATGCCCCTCCAACATTCATAGCTGTAATACACACTGCAGTGTCAGCAACACAGTACCGACATAGCCGGCATGTGTCCCACTTGCATTTTATGTAGTTTGCTTGCATGGATGAACCACTAGGGAGCATACATGCCCCTCCAACATTCATAGCTGTAATACACACTGCAGTGTCAGCAACACAGTACCGACATAGCCCGGATGTGTCCCACTTGCATTTTATGTAGTTTGCTTGCATGGATGAACCACTAGGGAGCATACATGACCCTCCAACATTCATAGCTGTAATACACACTGCAGTGTCAGCAACACAGTACCGACATAGCCCGGCATGTGTCCCACTTGCATTTTATGTAGTTTGCTTGCATGGATGAACCACTAGGGAGCATACATGACCCTCCAACATTCATAGCTGTAATACACACTGCAGTGTCAGCAACACAGTACCGGCATGTGTCCCACTTGCATTTTATGTAGATTGCTTGCATGGATGAACCACAAGGGAGCATACATGCCCCTCCAACATTCATAGCTGTAATACACACTGCAGTGTCAGCAACACAGTACCGACATAGCCCGGCATGTGTCCCACTTGCATTTTATGTAGTTTGCTTGCATGGATGAACCACTAGGTAGCATACATGCCCCTCCAACATTCATAGCTGTAATACACACTGCAGTGTCAGCAACACAGTACCGACATAGCCCGGCATGTGTCCCACTTGCATTTTATGTAGTTTGCTTGCATGGATGAACCACTAGGGAGCATACATGACCCTCCAACATTCATAGCTGTAATACACACTGCAATGTCAGCAACACAGTACCGACATAGCCCGGCATGGGGCCACTTGCATTTTATGTAGTTTGCTTGCATGGATGAACCACTAGGTAGCATACATGCCCCTCCAACATTCATAGCTTTAATACACACTGCAATGTCAGCAACACAGTACCGACATAGCCCGGCATGTGTCCCACCTGCATTTTATGTAGTTTCCTTGCATGGATGAACCACTAGGGAGCATACATGCCCCTTCAACATTCATAGCTGTAATACACACTGCAGTGTCAGCAACACAGTACCGACATAGCCCGGCATGTGTCCCACTTGCATTTTATGTAGTTTGCTTGCATGGATGAACCACAAGGGAGCATACATGACCCTCCAACATTCATAGCTGTAATACACACTGCAGTGTCAGCAACACAGTACCGACATAGCCCGGCATGTGTCCCACTTGCATTTTATGTAGTTTGCTTGCATGGATGAACCACTAGGGAGCATACATGCCCGTTCAACATTCATAGCTGTAATACACACTGCAGTGTCAGCAACACAGTACCGACATAGCCCGGCATGTGTCCCACCTGCATTTTATGTAGTTTCCTTGCATGGATGAACCACTAGGGAGCATACATGCCCCTTCAACATTCATAGCTGTAATACACACTGCAGTGTCAGCAACACAGTACCGACATAGCCCGGCATGTGTGCCACTTGCATTTTATGTAGTTTGCTTGCATGGATGAACCACTAGGGAGCATACATGCCCCTTCAACATTCATAGCTGTAATACACACTGCAGTGTCAGCAACACAGCCAACAAGTTCAATGAACATGCAGCATGCCCCGACGGCGCATTCGACAAGCCTTTGCCAAGCTGAATGAGTTTGAGAGAGGCATCGTCGGCATCGGAGAACAGGTTGGACGTTTCGGCGCATCACTCGCCGTCTATATTGTGAGTCGGTGTTAAGAGGCAATGGGAACCGGAGGGTACACACATCCATCGAGAAGGCTCAAGTAGACCCTGACGAACCCCCAGCAGGGAGGATAGTTTCACCATGTGACAGGCTGAAAGCATTCAATGGGTGTCGCTGCGCACCATCGAGGTACATGCCAAGGCAGCTGTGGATACACCTGTGTTCACTGGTGCCATATCCAGGCAGCTAACAGAGCTTGATCTGTCGTCGTAACATCCCTTACGACGTCTACCATTACGACCTGAGCATCACCGAGCACATATGACATTCTGCCGGGAACAGGCACCTTGTCGATCAGCGATGAGTAGTGTTCAGCGACGAATCATGGTTCTGTCTGGATACAGACGACAACCGAAGTCGGGTCTGGAGACGTCCTGGCCAGCACCACCATGACCCACGTTTCTTTGCAGAGCAGTACAGTGCCCCGACGAGAGGTGTTATGGTTTGGGGATGCCTTCGTGATATCAACATGCTTTCTTGGCCAATAAGGCCTCCAGACCTCTCGTTCATCAAGAATGTTTGGTACCAGATTGGACGGCAACTTCAGCCAGTGGAACTACGGTGAATTTGGAGAGACAGTTTCACCAGCAGTGGCAGGATTTTCCTCAGGAGAATATCCGACGTCATACTACAGGTGGTCCAACACCATACTAAGAACATCCTGCAAGTGTTGGCCACCTGCAATATATTCTTGGTTTGGTACAATAGTGTGATGATTTCTGTATACATACTACAATGTCCTGTGTCTGTACCCACTTATGTGCCCCTGCTATGGCACCTTTAGGATGATCTTTTTTTTTTGCAATTGTGTGTATAAACCAACAGGTTGACGTTTTATTTCTGAGAAGAGTACTCAAAAATACTGAAAAGTTTATGAATTATGGCTTAATTTGTGATGTCCCGCAGTCATTTCAATGCTCCCCTTCTTGGTATCATAAACCAAACAAAGTGGAGTCCTTGGATAAATACCTCAGTACATACCTAGAAAATATGATGAGAGCAGGGTCACCTTAAATTTAATGTCTCATTCCCAGAGAAGTGCTACAAGAAATTATTTATTTCGTGTATATTATTTAAATTATGCCTAATAATCCTAAAATGGTGACTTTGCTTTGTCTTTTATGTACTAATATCAATTAGTACAACAGTAATGAGGAGCTCTTACTTCACCACACAGCACATGTGTGTATTTCTTTTACCAGTCGTAAATGAGCAGCACTTCATCCACATGCCATAAAGCTCTCCGAGTCAATAACAAATTAGCAGAAAAGATTAGAAATGGCTTTTTGCTGTGAAAACAGCAGGTGAACCAAAAACAAAAGAGATTTCTGCATGAGAATAACTGCGAAATCTTGTCTACTAGCTACTGGACCAAGTTTACCAGTTGCTATTTGTGTGACTGTTATCAGTTACGCGACTGCACCTGAACGATTCCATCCATAAGCGCTCACTATAAAAAAAAATGAAAGACTGAAGAAGGGGGAGGAGAATTATGTGATTGGACTTAAGATTTGTTAGGTGTTTTGTAATATATTTTTAATATGGTAACTTGAAAATAAGCTGCACCTTGCAATAACTGTCTGTAAGCATTGTAATACTTTGTTTACGAAAGCGAATCACTGAAATTTAATTAGAAGCATAAATTAAAGGTTGGCACATTTTATCGGAGAAAGCTGTAAGAAGGGGTCTTGCTGGTATCTGTGAGATTGGCATGCCTGCCATCGTCACGGAGACCCGGGCTCGATCCCTGGCAGTATCCGAGTCGGGTTTCTCGCGGAAGAGAAACATGGCGGCCGGCTCCAATCAGTATCACACTCCTCTCATCAATGCCGACACCGCTGTAAGAAGCCCACCTGAGTAACTATAGCTGTTTCCATCTCTGAGGCCGAGAAGCGAGGGAGTGGTAAGGATGACAGAGTCACGCACGTTATAGTGCATATCGCTATAACCCATCCACGGTTTCTTCGAATGTTTTGAAACTATCCTTTGAAAAAATCACCCTAGGTGGTAACATGTCAAACTGTTATTTCAATAACTTGTATACCGCAAAAATATAACAATGTGATTAACTTTAAAGTAGTGTATTCTTGAATAAATTAAACTTTATACAAATTAAAAACAGTGAGAGCAGCGATGTGTTGGTAACGGCTAGTAAGAAATAGTTCACAGTTAAAATATTGTTTTAACCTAGTCTTTTGGTATACTATTTGTAAATTAAACGATGTCTATCTATATATTTAAAATTTTAGGTAACACTGAAGGAAACATATTATGTCATTGTTAACAGTTTAAAATACAAGTGCAAATCATCGTGCGTAGACCCTAGCGAGATGGTGTATATTATTTCGTCCGAGGAATAAAATTAAATAGGCAGAGCAGAGCTTGTCGCTATCTCGCTTTCTCTCGATCTCTTTCTCTCTTTCGGGAAGTTTCGCACCGCCTGTTATAGCAGGAAAAAATATTCATGTATTCAGTTTTAGCATATTTCATACCTATTACAGCACAAATAATTATTTTTGAATTTTAAATGTACAACTCAAAACGAGATCTTTATTATTTAAATACTTACTATATTATATTTAGATGTGCTGGCGGGACGGTTACAAATCCGAAGTTGGCAGGAGTTGCAACTGGCGATGCCGACATGACATGGCGTGTTTCTGAATGAAGTGTCAAGTTCATACTTGTGTTTTTTTAACCTACCTAGGCAAGTTATGATGGTGCGATAAATCTCTTTTTCCACAGCAGGAATAAATATACTGTAAAGTGCGCCATGACCGCTGTGTGTGTGAAAGGGTTGTTGCTATTACGTTACGTTGTACCAGTGTGGGTGATAGAAAATATTGGACGTGCGAAATTTATACATTTTATCCATGAACTTTTTTAAGGCGAAATTAATTGTTTGAAAGTTATGTCTGTTTATCACAACGTTGTAACCTTGTCCTAGATATTTGAACACAATTGTGTACCATGCTGACGATTCTATGATTTGAATTTTGGCCACCATCTCAACAACATATTAAGCCCAGCCAGATCATTTTTAATAAATTATTAAATAAACCTAAAAAAACAGTAAGTACCAATTCATAGAAATATGAGCCGAATAAAATTTACGGTAGGCCTATTTGTGTGCATGTTCACCACTATGTTTTGAGTTTGTCGTTGCTACGTACAAAAAATAAGCGACACAAATCGAGTGCTTGAATTTACTGGGTCTTTTCGTTGGACTGGTTGCTCCTTCGTTTTAATTCTTGTTCCAACTGAGGCCATCCTTTTACCCAAATAACTCAACACACATAAATAACAAGAGGTTAAAATACTACAGTTCTTTCCCCCGCAGATATAACAGGGTTAAACACAGTCACTGCAAAATATTAACATGTATTATGTGTAATGTGCTATGTCGTGTATACCAAATATAAATATGTTAACAATGTAAAATAATAATCATAAGAACTATTGTCAACAAAGACACGGCTAAAAAGGCATAAAGTTGATCTAAATATGGTTATAGGTCTAAACTGTGAACATTCGTACAAAATGGTTTTTGAAATATGACTTAAGTCTTAACGTAGTTACACGGCAGTGTTTATGTTGACATGTAGCGGAAGAATACGTAATCGGTAACCAACAGTAGAACTTTAGCAGGGCTTCAGAAAAGTGTGAAAGTAACTATGAATGGTGTATACTACGTGTAAGGCTCTGAATTGGCGTACAGCGTGCAATGTTGTTATGCTGCATGTACCTGTGGGATTTCACGCTGTGACCCGATTATTTTATTGGTGGAAAATATGTAACAAGGTTCACAGCAGGTCATTAGTTGAGTTTGGGCGAACCGAGCACAGACTATAGGTACTGGATTCTGGATTTGTGTCTGCCATCTTGGTTGACCTCACAGCCGGGAGGTCGCGCTCGACGGCCTGATGCGGCCATGTTATCGACAGAATTTATCTTTTCACTCAAAACCCAATGCATCAATTAATGATTTTGCCCCAAAACCACTTCTAACTTCTTTTCCAAAAGATGTTTTAAAAATGGAAAAAGTCTTGATCAGGTCCTCGAATGAACAAAGCAGATCGATCTGAACTGAAAGAGACAAAGCGAAATGAAGGCTCCGAGCCAGGTCCAACGGATCAGATGGCTTAGCAACTATGTTGTTTACATTACTGACCATGTTGCATGTGGATGACCTTGACCCCAGTAACCTTGAACTCAAAACTGGAGAAGTTACAAAAATAAAATAAAAACTACAAAAATTGAGGAAAATTTCATAATTAACCACAAACCCCAAGCTTCTGTGGGTAACCTTAAACCCAAAGACATTAAATTTAAAAAAAAAGTCTAAAAATTGCGAAAAAATTTTGAAATCAAGAAAAAAATGGCAATGACATCAGCAGCTACATCGGATGTAGGTGAACTTGACCTTAACCTGAGTGATCTAAAACAAAAAATTAAGAAAAATCAATGAAACACATAACATTGTCACAACTATTTGCATTAATTACATTATATTTCTTTACTTGCAATGATATATTTAGTTATTTTTCCTGGAATTGTGACGGTTAAAGTTAGCAAGAAGGTATTTCCGTTTTTAATGTAATTTGCACTGTAGTTGGGATGTGATATTAGAATTTTAACTGTCTTCTCGCCAACGCCCTGCGGTGGATGGTATGAGAGAGGACGAGACGGAGGGAGCGGCTGTAACTATTCAGATACGCATGCGTGGACGGCCTGGCCGGTGCAGAGTTGAATATCAGACACGCTGAGCTTCCATTCGTAATACACACACGTCACAGTGACAGCACGGTATAACAAATAGGAATTGGAATTAAGTTCGTACATTTATTAAACGATTCGCATCATATAACATCCTATTATATAATATGACGATCTCTGTCTGTATGTCTGTCTGTCCTTCTTTAATACTTCTAAGTCCCTTGGAATTCAACAAAAGTTCTTCAAATTTTGCAGAGCGAATCATCATGGTCAAATACAGGACAAGTTCGAATTTCAGCACGATCGGATTACGCAATCATGACTTTGACCCTAAAAACCCATTTTTTAATTACTTTTTTTCCTTTGAAAGTTCTATATTAATGCATAGAGATTATTGCATAGAGATACGAGTGTAATTGAATATAATTTTTGTATACTTTAAATGTCTCACTTCAATGTTGAGATAGTTTCCAAGTGGGGCCACCGTGGCTCAGTGGATAGAGCTATTCCAAGTGGGGCCACAGTGGCTTAGTGGATAGAACGATATCAACTGTTGAGTTAATTTCACATCTTTTTTTTTTTTCGGTCTTTGTATGATAACAAAAGTTAGTAACATCGTAACTGTTCTAGGCACGTGACAAAAAAAAAAAAAAAAAAAAAGTAATGGGCTGGGTCCCTAGTTTTGAATAGCGGGGTCCACAGCAGGATGTCACTTGTGCTGGAATTGATATTTTTATACTACTAACAAACATTGTCTTTATACTACTTGCTTTGACACTGTATTGCGGTTATCACAGTGTTAAGTTTTGTAGTATATGGTGAATGAACAGTTACTATCTTGATGACGTCCAGCACTAGAGTTGCTAGTAAATGTCTTGCTACAATACTTAAACTCACTTCCCCATGAACAACAAACGTTGTCTTTGTGCTTCATGCTATGCCTATTCAGACTTAAACTGTGGGTGAACACCAAGTCGACGTTATTGAAGTGGTAAGTCTTGTATGCAATGCTGAACATGCAGTGGCTACCTTCATGCTGCCGTGATGTAAGGAGCGAATCTCCACAGTCCCTTGCTGTTGGTGATGCAGTGAATGTTACAGATGGTAAGTATTCACTCAATGATTCCGTCTTCATATTGTAACAGTGCACGCAGTCGTGGTAGATGAATTTAGACATAACGACCTGCTTTCCGCCACTCTCGACGACGAAGTAAGAACCATTTATGTTACACAATGTATGCTTATATACCATTATTACTACATTACAGTTCATGTTGTCCATCTAGGGTTTTCACAGTGTCACCTGTTTGTTACGTATTTATAAATGTTCTGTATGCTGTAAGTATTTGAGAAGAACATACATGGAGTACGGTTATGTACTAAATATTTGTTGGAGATATAGTTCATTACGATTGTTTCATTATGCATTCGATACTTAATACGTAGATATAACACACAAGTTTTGATTGCATATAATGTTGTATTTTTACCTGTGAAATGATTGGCCTCTCTAGGGATTGAATGTGCGATACTTATTCTCAAGGATGGTGCACTGTCTCCAGCGTCATTCGAGTACGTGAGATATTTCCTGTAAAATTTCAATAGTTTGAGTAAAAATAAGTATGCTTATCATTCTGAAGTTTACATGAATGTTTTACCAAGGGTGATGTAATTACAATTGTAAGTGCCAAGTTGCCTTCTTGGTCGGTGATGTATGCCATGCACGGAAATGCAGGGTAGTTATTGTGGCCTGTGCTTCTGTTGAGTTCGTATCGATACCTACGAGATGCACTTGTGATCTCCAGATCTTGTGTATGAAATAGCTGCACCAGTTTTTTTTTTTTTTTTTTTTTTTTTTTTTTTTAGGTGAACCTCTTCTCTTTCATGACTAATTCGTTTCATAATGTGCTTGCAGTTCTAGCACTATAAACGTTTTGTATTCAAATAATTGCATATATATAATATTTCAAACGAAATAAATTGTTACCATGAAATGTATAACTGAATTCCTCTCGTAAAGGGAAGTGCATGTGTGGCTCGGTTGATCCGCCACCCTGGAGCCTGTCGCATCTCTCTCAGGTAGCATTATGTGCCATCCCTTCGACTTGCCGAGACCTGCACGGTGCCCGCACCTCCGGCCAACCACCTGGACTGCCTTACAGATTCCCAAGATGTTAGTTGATCTCACAACGTCGGTCAGGTTGGACACGTTCTGCTGCTAGTGATATGAGTGTTGGCTGTACTCTGAATGTGACGGTTTCACTTTAATCGGTTCGTGCGTTAGTCGTTTTCTATTCTCTTGTAAAGACTATTCATGGTAAAGTGAGCACTTTTGAAAGCCCTCTCATTTGGAACAATAGTTAATAAGTATGCTTTACTTTAGCCTTAGACGTTAATTTCCGGGTGCGGTGGAATATACACTGTGTATTACTTACATGGCTATATTTATTTTAAAAGATGTTTAAAGGATAAAAAAATGGCTGAAAGGAAAAAGTAACCAGGCCGTCAAAAGTGCTCACTTTACCGTGAACAGTCTATACTTACCAGAACGGGATGGTCTTCTCTGGCATCGTCTAATGCAGCGTACAGTACTGGATGCATGTTTAGTATGGGATTGCAATGTTTGGTAAATAATTATAACTATTTTCCTTTACATTTTATTTTTATATCTGTTTGCATCAGTGTGTAGCAGTGTTGTCCTTATCGTTCCCACACTTCACAATGGAAATTTTTTCGCCTAACAAAACGTTCAATGATCGAGCAATATGCATTGGTTGATAAATGCTTATAACTATTTGCTTTTATAATTATTTTTTATGTCTGTTTGCATCAGCATATTCCAGTGTCGTCTCTCTTGCGCAACTAATGGGTTAGATGTATGTTGTTTCGTAGAAAGCAAAGGAACGCCATCTTTACAAGTCGTGTAATGTGTATCGCACTTGGCACATTATAGATTTTTTTGTGATCGGTGCTTGTGAACACATGCACTTTTCACGTCCCCAAGCATTCCAGCTTTTTACCATAGTTATTGGTATACTGGTAACGTTGATATCGCTAACTGCAGAACTAACAGGTATTTTTATAGTAACTTGATCGATTTTTCATTACAGGATGGTTTCATATATTTTACATGCGGTTCCCGTGACTCTCTTGTTAGACCGATGGTGTTTATTTGTATTAACTCGTACATGTTTTAATGTAACCGGTGATTACCTACACCTTTCTCTGGTGCAATTGTATACATCTTAATTTTTACAATGTATAGAACGTTGTTGTTAAGGATTACACATGCTATCGAGACCTCGGGCTGCTTGCCCTCGTGTCCTATTTATATGTATTAATTATGCTGTAACTTCCATGCCTACATACATCTTGCTCACAGTGCGATTGCGCGTACCTTAACCTTTTTCGTGTATGGGTGGTCGTTCATGTTACCCATGCTGATGTTTATTTATGTATATACATAACACCTGCAGTATCAGACTACGAGCATGGTGGTGGGTGATTGATGAGTGTGTGCGATACGAGGGCTTAAGGTGTAATTGGCCTTGTCGTGCTACTATTCGCCGGAGGCGATGCCTATGCTATGAATATGGTTACTATAGCTTCGGCGGATGGGAAATGGTGATCAACTATGCTTATATGAGAGCTTAAGGCATACTTACCTTGTGGTCCTTGTTGCCACCGGGGGTGATATCTATGATATGAATGATATGAACTATATCTTAAACAGTTTTAAAATTATAGCCGACTATGCTTATATGAGGGTTTAGGGTCTAATTGTCTTTACTGCCCTATTCAGCATCAAGAGTGATGCCTACATTACGAATCTGACTGTATCTTAAACGGTTCTGAAATGGCAGCCAACTTTGATTTAAGAGGGCTTAGGGCGTACTTGACTGTACCATCTTATTCGCCATCAAGGGGTGATGCCTAGGTTATGAATTTGACGATTATATCTTAAACAGTTCACAAATTACAACCAACTATGCTTATAAGTGGGCTTCGGCATACTTGACTCTGCGTTCATTTTCGTCACCAGGGATGATGTCTAAGTTGTAAATTTGGTGGCTGTATCTTAAACAGTTCGTAAATTACATCCAAGTATGCTTATAAGTGGGCTTGGTGTACTTGACACACAAGTGTGTGGTGCAACTCTAGGCTAGCGTGCGTGGGCTGGCTTCGCTTCGTTTCACACTGAATGCACAGACAACTGTAATATACAGAAGTGCGCGCACGCGTGATCGTTGCGCATGTGACGCAGCGCAATGTGGCATGCTGAATGTACGGACAAGTTGTAGAACCAGAAGTGCGAGTGCTCGAATGCATGAACCAGTTGGAGATACAGAAGTGCGAGTGCTCGAATGCACGGACAAGTTGGAGATACAGAAATGTGCGCATACGTGATCGCCGCGCATGCACATCGCAGCACAATTGTTAATGTGTATGTACGGAACAGTACAAGTGCTATTTATTTTATGTATACAACTTTTACACACATACAGGTGTATGCGTGCACGCACGTGATACCTACAGTGTTTTCCATATGTAGTCGATATTAAACATCCTCCTTTCCGTGATAACAAGTTTATTATCTGGGGAATGCACAGGCCGATGCGAGTATTTACTTTATTTATTCCCCTAACACTTCCCATGCAATGGTAATTTTTATATACAGTCGGGGCATCTCCAAATTTTTCCGATGCTAGCACGTCACTGCAGACGACGTGATTACCAACAAACAAGATGGCCGCATCGATACCAGCGCTCCTAGCTGCGAATGGTAGAACTTAGCATACTCTGGTTGTGGGTGCAAGAATTAAAGATGACCGCCTACAGCAGACATCTGGCAGGTGCGGGAATTAAAGATGGATGAAGTAAAAAGGAAGAGAGATAGAGAGGATAAGGGCGGGAGACAAAAAGGAATGATAGAATGCAAGAGAAAAAAAGGAGACCATGACGGACATGAGAAAACCAAGGGATATAACAGACATGGGCTAGAATCCAATATGATGGGGACGAAGGCAAGATCGCGGGGTGATTAATGTATGCGCGATTAGTATATGTACAGTTAGTATATATGGGTGTGATTTGTACTGCTGTCGTTAGCATATGCGTACTTTGCGTAGGTCGTACAATATATACTTGTGGCACGGTAGTGCATGAAGCTGCATGATGGGGCAATGAACTCGAACATACATCAGACGAGTTGGATGGTGCTGGCATGGAATGACAGAACGTGAAGTGCTTGTCAATTATCGCCCAATCCGGCTGGCATTTGCTTGATTTACACCGGATCCCGCCGAATTGTGCAAGCGCCAGCAGCATTGTGCAAAACACATTTTTTGCGGGACATTTTTCCTGGTTGAGGGAAATTCGGGAAATTTTGAGGGAAATGCTGGAGATTTTGACCTTTTTTGAGGGAAACAAGTGGAGTTTAGAAGGGAAAAAAAGGAAAAACGGAAATCCAAGATGGCCATCGTGGCACCGCAGCCCCACATCCAGTATCCAGAATTGCGTGAACATACATTTTGTAACTACTTGAAATTGTGTCGATAGCATGGCTGCGCCACGTCGGGCCGTCGAGCGCGAAGCCTGACTGTGACGTCAAGAAAGATGGCAAACGAATCGATAATTCGATACCTAGTGCCTGTGCCCGGTTCTGCCAAATCCTTCTACTCAGGTACTTAAGAGTACGGCATATTCTGAGATACACTGCTTTGATAAGTCCGTTTCTAACTATGTCGGAATGCTCCGAAATTGCGTTTCTCATTTTGTATGTCTTGAAAGTAATTGACAGGCATTGATCGTCTCGAGTGTGTGCTCTTTTCGTAGATTAGCACATTATTCGCACATTTAAGTTTAATAAAAAAAATTATTTCAATCACACTGCACGCAGTTCAAGCACCAACTAGGCTGATATTAATATTGTTGATGTCTTGTCGTGACCTCAGAAGGTTAGGTTTAGATATTCGCTTGTTCTAACAAAACTTACACCTTTATTGAATATCTCACAAGAAAACCGAGTGCCCATGTTTCATTAATCTGATTTTAAAATTTTGATACATCGTAATTATGTAAATAACCGCCAACGAAGAGAAAACATGAAATAAAAGTATACGCAGTTAATTAAACTGTCTATAGTTAAACCAAACTTTGCAGCACTTTATCAATAATAAAATAAGCTGAAATTTGTAACGAGACATGTACGATTACGCATACGGCAATGCAAACAATTGATACAACTGGTTCTAAGAATAATGAGAACCGGTACAAAACACGGCGATATTTCAGTAAAAATTTTCCGCTGGACTATTTTGTTTTTTGAAACAAATTCATACCTGAATAAACTGTACCAAATGGCTAAACTCCACCTAACTGCCCCACAATAACTGATCGAAATCTTTATTTCACAACACAACTCGACGATAGGCAAAAGTTTCTCCAGGTAGATAGGCTCGAAGAGTATTCGGATGTAGATGAAATCATAGTCCAGTCACACTTGCATCAAAGAACGGGAAAGTTCGGCTAGATTTCGTGGAAGTTGCCCCTGGTGTTCTACTCATTTACATATTTTCCTACATATTAAAATATTTAATCCATTTCAGCCACAAAAAATAATGATTTGTGCAACTATAATGGGTGTGTATAAAATAAATCATCATAAATATTTATAACCATTAAGTATTACTAATTTCACTAAGTATAATTATAGTAATTATTATAATAGTCTTGCTTGATTTTAAAAAAAGGGGGGGTCAAGGTTTCTTGCACAATGTGCCTTCTGAAACATGCAGAATGGAAAAAGGTGTCGTTTTTGGAAAAAAAAAAAAAAAAAAAAATTTTACTCCTCTTTTTAATAACTAAATATGTAGCTTCTAGCAAAACATTTTTCAACGTTTCAAAATATATGCTTTCGTCTTTCATATACGACCTAAATCGTGCTTTTCTGGCAATTTTGGTATAGTGTATATTACTTTTAGCCGGGCTTAGTGCTCATTTGGAGATCACTCTACTTCTATCATAAACATGCAAGGAGACTACTTTTTTTTGGGAAGTCAATTGGTTTGAAAAATATTTTACATGCTTTAGAAAAAAGTGATGCTAGTCTCGCAGAATTGCTGATCCAGCGAGCCACAGCTGTGTACACTAGCGTGCTAAGATCGTGACTCGAGAGGAGATAAGGACGAGGGTACGGGTGTGTGTGTGTGGCGTCTCGGCTCACCTTCATCTTCCAGGAGTGCGCGGCCTCGAAGGAGTCTCTGTCGGTGGTGGAGAAGGCGAGCACGCAGGCCTGGGCGCCGCGGTAGTAGGCCTTGGTGATGGCGTCGAACTCCTCCTGCCCCGCCGTGTCCCACAGCATCAGACGCACCTCCTCGCCGTCCAACCTGCGTCAACACATCACGGCCCTACGTCACAACACGCTCCGCAACTATCACTCGCTTCATGTTCAACCCTTTCACACACACACACACACACACACACTTTCATTTACGGGTTCAAGTGTTTCAAACAAAAAAAGTACTATGATACGTGCTGTATTTAATTCGTCACAACACTTGTTTCGTTGTCACGGTCAATGTCACGGATGATGGCTATATGTTCGGCTACAGTATATGAAACAATTATTACCTAAACCAGTAAGACGGTTTGCGAATCATTTATCCTCAAGTAAGATCATTGGTAGAGATGATGGTTTCTCGCGGGAAAAGTTGACTGTTTGCTGGGATTCAACGCGCTGTACACGTGTCCGGCAGTTTCCTTTTCTTAGTGTATGTATGAAGATACTATCCCGTTTCACTGGACCAATGACGATTCTGATAATGTAAGGCAGAAAGTTCGTGAATGGTCTGCAAACAACGTAGCCTAGACAAAACCTTTCTGATCCAATCATGAAAGAATAAACTAGTTGGAGTGTTATAGAAGATATGTTGACTCAGCAAATTTTCGCGGTTTTCCGTTATCCCTTATTATTGGTCATTGAGCTTCGCAGTGTGCAGTACATAAAATTACCTGCACGTTCATAATGTACACAATTGTGTACACTGGGTCGAATGGGTTAAGAAGGAGGTACCCCCGTCATTTTGGATTTACCTATACTCCGCCATGGTACCACCGCCGTCTTAGATTTGCCTATAATCCTCCATAGTACCCCCGCCATGTTGGATTTACTTGTTCTCCATAACTAAGGTTTATTTACTCTGGTTAGGAACAGACGTGATTTCTTAAGGGAGAGTTGGCATAAAGAAAATTTCGGGCCCTAGGTGCGCAGTGTTCCAAAAGGTCAAATTTAATTAAAACTTTAAGCTACCTGAATTATAAAACGGAAATATTTTACTTAGTTAGGAAATTATTTTATATTTGATTTATGCTTATTGCAATTATCCTGTTTTTTAACGTAAAAAATAGAGAAAATGTGGTACACATGCGACAATAGTGCTTACTTAGTGGCGAAAATTTCTCCTTTGCCAAACCTTTAACTTGTAGTAGAAGTAACCATACCATATCTTAATTTCCAGATTCAATGTATAAAAACCAGACTTCTCAAGGTACATGGAACATCTGAACACTTATTTCGAAATCCAGCTTCTTTTTCTCACTCGATTCGTTTCACATCAGTAGTAGTGAAAAGTTCCTTGGCTGGCCTCAACGGCGTCTGGCGTAGGAGGCAGGATTCGGCCGCCACCATGTTGTTACATCACCGTCCGCCATCTTGGACCCATTAGGCCTTGACCCTTGACCTTGACCCCGGCGACCTCTGACTCCAAAAACCTAACAAATTTTTAAAAAATCCAAAAAAAAACTTAAAAAATTCTAAAAAATGTATTATTCAAAAAGTATTTTTAAATGTTTAAAAAATATTTTTAAAGGATCCCCGATAAATGACCCTTTTTTCCCTCAGAAATGGTAGAAACTCTCAAAATACAATTTTCGCCCGATTCAAGTAATTTGAGGGGCTTCCTTAGAACCGACAGAGCAGAGACTGCCATATTGGTTTTATAGGCATAGGTATGCCAAATCGACACAAGGGATTCAGTATCGGAGTCAAACCTAACAATCAGCTATCTTGGTTCTGTCAGCCATCTTGTCTACCATTTTGGATGCAGGTGTACTTTGATTTTTGACTTTGAAAATTATAAAAAAAATTTAAAAAATTCCAAAAATCGCAACAAAAAAAAATCCTACACGATTATTATTTAAATTATTTGAAAATTATTAAAAATGTATAATTATATAGTATTTAAAAAGTATTTTTAAAATATTCAAATATACCAGAGGTCACCCCTAGCCCATACCCATTACACCATCTTGGTAGGCGACCACCATCTTGATAGACGTCACCCATCCGCCGTATTATATGCCGACTACCGCGATCTTGACCCCATGACCTTGAATGACCTTGAAAACCAAATTAGAGAAACAATGTATAAAATTTAACAGGGATAAAACATTACAGAATACCACTGCCATATTAGATACAGACTACCATAACCTTGACCCCATGACCTTGAATGACATTGAAAACAAAATACTCGAGAAAAATATATAAAAGTCAGCAAGAATAATACATTACAAACTACCGTCGCCATATTAGATGCAGGATACCATGATCTTGACCCCATGGTCTTGAATGACCTTGGAAACAAAAACTCTAGAAAACATAAAAGCCAGCAAGCATAATCCGTTACAGGTTACTACTCCCATATTAGAAGCCGACTACCTCTACCTTGACCCCATGTTGAAGATGAAGATATTTCCCACGAATCGCGATATGGAAGCCTATTTCCGAATACAGTAAGGTGTATCATCGCAGGACCATCGTCGGGTTGTGGCAAGACATGCGTTCTACTTAGCCTGCTGGGAGAAAAGAGCGGTCTTTCCTTCGATAACGAGTACCTATATTCAAAATCGCTTCAGCAACCGAAATACCGATGATTGGCACGTGTACTGCAGGCTGTGGAAGGTATGGATTATTTCCAATGCAGTGATAATGAAGCCGTCGTACCTCCAAGCGAAGCACTGCGAAAATCGATATTTGTCTTCGACGACATTGCCTGCGAGAAACAAACTTGCATTCAAGAATACTTTAGCATGGGTCGAGACGCGAACGTTGACTGTGTATACCTCGGCCAGACTTATTCGCGCATATACAAACAACTGATTCGCGACAACGCAAACATGTTGATGTTATTTCGCATGGACGATAAGAATTTGCGGCACGTTTACGATGACCATGTTAATACGGACATGACTATCAGATTTCAAAGATATGTGTGCCTTGTGCTGGATAGAGAAATATTAATTTTTTCCGATCGTTAAGGACTATCTGCTACATACAGGAAGGCACAGGCGTGGGTTCGATCAGTTCATCGCTGTCTGCCAAGAATATTCGTCTACTGGGAGCCAGCAAAGTGATGTCATCAATATATCCTGCTACATCGATAGGTACTGTTTCCGCAGACGATTGTGACGAGACAATTAATGCTAAAAACGGAATGAGTGCCGTAGGGATGTGCGGAAGGTACACTTGCAAGATGTTCGCGTAAATAAACTGCCTTCAGCTCTAAATACTGACGAACATACAACTCCCGCTACAAAGAAAGTAAACGTCATATTGAGGATGAAGTAGGAAGTGAAGACGAACATGAAGACAACATTGATGATGACTATGACAGCAGAAATAGTGTTGAACGCCATGATGATTCCCTCGACGTTTCCACACATTTCCCCAACGAGTTTCCTTCGACAAGTGATGCGAAGAAGACAGAAGACGCCGGTTATACTGACTATGTGTTTACCGAAGATCCCAACAAACTTGTAGACAAACTTATATATTTGCTCTATAAGCAAAAACGTGGGGATTACTCGAACATGGTGGTTTCGATCATAAGAGAACTTAAGGATCGGCGATATATCAGATGATGCGATGACCTGCTTTCTCCAGAAAATGCAATTACAAAATAATAATAATAACTTATTATTATTTAAAAAAAACTGCTTTTTTTCTTTATTTCTGTGCATTGTGTCCTATCGGCCTTAAAGTCTTTAATGAATAATAGGTATTTAAAATATTTTATAAATTATGCATGTAGTCAAAGTCCTGCACTATGCGTGTAGCTATACCACTGGTTGGAAAACATATTTTTTTTAATAGAATGGAAAAATGCAGGTTTTAGTCTATAAATATAAGTGCCGACAGCGTGCTTGGCAGTGAAATCGAGACTTTAACGTAGTAGTCAGTAACGTAATGTGCTTATTTACTTGTGTATTTGTCTCGTTTTTGTTTTCAAGGTCGTTCAAGGTGATGGGGTCAAGGTTGAGGTACTCTGCATCTAATATGATGGTGGTAGTAGTCTGTAATGTCATATGCTTGATGACTTTTGTGTATTTTTGTTCGAGTTTTTGTTTTCAAGGTCATGGGGTCAAGGTTGAGGTAGTCTGCATCTAACATGGTGGTAGTAGCCTTTAGTGAATTGTTCTTGCTGAATTTTATGTATTTTTCTCTAATTTTTAAAGGTCATTCAAGGTCATGGGGTCAATGTCGAGGTATTCTGCATCTAATATGGCAGTGGTAGTCCGTTATAATGCTTGCTGGCTTTTATGGATTAGCTCGTGTTTTTTTTGTTTTCAAGGTCATGGGTCAAGGTCAAGGTAGTGGATGAGGGGTCAAGGATCTAAGTTTAATTGCTAATTGCTAATGGGCACTGGCTTCCAAGATGGAGTACAGGTGATGTCTACCAAAATGGCGGTCGTCTACTAAGATGGCGGTCACCCACCAATATGGCTGACTGCGTATGGGCGAGGGGGTGAAAGCCATCCTACTAATTTCTTGGGTGAGGGGAGGGGAGGGGACCTCCGGAAGTTTAAGTATTTTTAAATACATTTTAATAATAATTTTTAGTAATTTTGAATAGGTTTTAATAATACGTTTTTGGTAAGTTTTGGAATTTTTTATGTATTTTTTATTTTTGGGGTCAAAGATCAAGGTCAACGGTTTTATGGGTCAAAGATAGTGGACAGGACACCTAAATGACAGAACCAAGATAGGTGATGGTTAGGTTTGAATCCGATCCTGGATTCCTTGTATCGATTTGGCATACCCTATGGCTATACAACCAATATGGCCGCTACTACTCTGTTGCTCCTAAGGAAGCCCCACAAATTCATTAAATTGAGCGAAAATTGTATTTCAAGGGCTTCTTTCTACACATGAGGGGTTTCTACCATTTTTGGGGGCTTCTACCTTTTTCTGAGGGAAAACGGGAATTTTATAGGGAAAAAATCTTTTTTGGGGAAAAAGAGAAATTTTTAGGGTATTTCAGTTGATTTTGAGGGGAAAAAGGAAAATTTTGAGGTGGAAAAGGGAAAAATATGGCGTCGGTGACGTAACAACATGGTGGCTCTCCAAATCCGAATCCGATACTCGAACCCCCCGCGCGTGAAGGAACATTTCCCTACTACTGCCTACAAATATATATTTATTTTTGACAGAACGGATTAACGAAAAGCACGCTCGACACAAGTACCGGAAACATAAAAATATTGAACGACTGTATTATTTAAATCGTAAATTAATTTTGGACTGAATATGTTATGATTAAAATGACAGTAGGTATGCTCTCTCTCTCTCTCTCTCTCTCTCTCTCTCTCTCTCTCTCTCTCTCTCTCTCTCTCTCTCTCTCTCTCAAGCGAGCGTTTACGACCAGTGCCACACCTGTGCGACGTGTGGCATGGCGCATCGTGTCCTCCCAGGCGACGATACACGACGGCCGTCGCCGAAAGACACTGTGACAACACCTGCGCGGAATGCCGTCAAGGGGACAACAGCTCGAGGTGCTCTCACGTCAAACGGCAAGTCATCTCTGCTTGCCGACCTGCCAGCCGCATCGAATATCCTGGCCAGCACGCAGGGAGGCCAAAACCAGGCGAAACTGCCACGTGCACCATGAACTAAGACCGGACGCTCTCGACAAATCTATAAGAGATGGATCGACTCGAACATTGTTAAAACACTCTTAAGATCGACGATTTTATAAACACACATAATTAAAGTACAGGAATCACATAAGTAAAACATACGGATCTGTTCTTCATAAGTCCTGTCTCTTCGATATATCAGATTAATCATGCCGAAGTTGTATGAAGAAACCCGAAACTGATAGTTTCTACGGCAATGAAAGTAGTCGCGTATACTTAAGAAATTAAAATCGTACATGAATCATCTCTAATAGGCAGAACCACTTCAGATCGCTATAACAGGAGAGAAAACGGAAAACCTATAGGCGTCACAGATATGCAATTACGAAACTCTCATATAAAATATAAATAACAAATTCAAAACACGAGGGTAAGTGGGTACGGCGTTGGACTGCCCATTGCCTTGTTCGTGATTATTTATTTTGCATTGCACTTGTGTACGAGCTAAAACAACCCAAAACACATTTACGCCACTCCAAGAAAACACAAAACAAAAAAATATTCATAATTTATGGAATTTCTTGCAAAATTATGACACGCCCATGGATAAGTTCCGTTAACACTTTCAAGTGCGGTTCATATTTACTGGCAATTAAGACAGGCTATAACTGAGTCGTCTATATTCACGACTGCATGAACATCAGTTTTGCTGCTCTGTATTCTCATTTACCGCCGTCATATTGGTTCACACGACACAAGACATGCGTATTCTCTACTGTACTGCACACCGTTCATTACTAGGGTCGCCTGTTTACCGCGAAAATATTTGCGCGACTGCTGGACTCCAATGTCCTATGTTTAGAGCCCCCGAGTGTTTCGCGGATCGAGTTGGCAGTACGCTAGGTTGGACAGTCCTCTATACACTCCTGGTATTATCGTTTGCTTATTGGTTGCTGTGATCGAGCGAGGCCTCTGTACAGGAGTGTTAAAACACTCACTCACACTACTGCTTCCTGCCTATCACTGGCTCACAGTTAAACGGGGCGTGTCTACACAACCGTCGTCCAACCACAACAGTAGGAGAAGAGAACAAGTGTTTGGAGTCTACCTCGTCCTCCGAGTGAATTCGCGAAGTGATATGTGTATGTCATACGTGCACTTCTCCTTAGGTTATTAGCCACGTATCTTTGTCGGGAGACAGATCCTCACCAGACTAGGTCAATCAGAATTAGGTGACTCCGACACAGTGTTCGTAATTCGCGGGGCAGACACCTGCAATGCGTGACAATTAAATTTACCCAATCACGAAAGTGGGTTTGAGCTCCAATTAAACGTCAAGCTGAAAGTGTGCCAAGTAAATGATATTTTATGTCGAATAATAAACAACCCTTTCTTTTAATTTACACTTTGGTTGTAGCTGACGTAATATTGCGTAAAACTCAGTTACAGGCGACGTAATATTTCGCTGGCAGCACTCAAAGTGTTATTGGTAATAACCGATGTTCGAAAATGCCGGGAGACTCTCGGAAGTGCCACTTTTGCGAATGCGTTGTGAAAAAGACATGTTTTTTTTTTAACGGCTTGTGACTGGAACATGGCCGGTTGATAATGGAACTGAGGTCAGGATCATCGATTGCTGGTTTTCTCGATGTGCACGGTGGCTAGGCGCGCGTGAAAAATTGATTATTCACCGGTGACTGGCAGCCGAGGTCGTCGCCGTATGTGTCGAACACTCCAGGACGAGCTTGGCGCATGACCTTGCCGCAGAGTAGACAAGTACACACAGAGAGATGCAACGAGGTGGCCGGGCGTGCTCATTCTCTGATTTTTTTCTTTTATAAATTTTTCGTCGTTTGAATACTGTTGGAAAATTCGTACGGAATAAGCTTTGTTTTTCGCACCAGAACGGAAATTTAACAAAATATGTCGTAGTTGTAAAACTGAATTTAACAAAACGCTTTTGCGCAATTAGTTTAAACGAATAGTCAACAGAATTTAAAAAAAAAAAATTCCTTTCGATGAAAGCTATATTTATTTTGTCCTTAAAATCGTAACTTACTTTTTTTCACTTAAATAAGTGTGTTCACGAAAGCTTAGTGCCAAACACACATTACTGTTACCGTTTACGATTTGAAACATCGTTGGAGGGGTTGAATTTACGTTATAGTTAAAAATAAAGTTAATATACAATATTTTGACATGTGTAAATAAATGTCACAATTTAGATTAAACAAAAAAATTTTTACACGCAATAAGTACACATTTATTATTTTCCAGCTAGCTTAACAGCGAACTCTTTAAAATACCAGTGCACCTAGGGGAGGAAATTTTCTCCATACTAACCCCCCCCCCCCCATACCCCCATGAGAAAACAATTTCCCTACCCAACCTGAGTAGAACCATGGAGGTATTAGTAAATGGAGTCGAAGCCGAGACACGAAAGTGAAGCCGATAATGATAGACAAGGACAGGGCTAGTAGTGGCAAAAAGGTGCATGTTTTACTTTGCCTACTGTGTAACTTATGCCACTCATAATATGGCGGCTGACGTAAACAATCGGTCTGCGCATGCGCAGTTGAAAGAAGCCAGACAATGCATGCTTCACTTGATAAACGTGGAGAAGAGAGGCTGTTTCCACTCCATCATCTATTACCTCCATGAGTAGAACAAACCTTACCCACGGTCAGCCAAACTTTCTTCGGTAGCCGTTCGCTACGCCTAAGCATTGCAGAACATTCTCGCAGTTCCGTACGAGTGTTCTTTGTTTATAGTAATTGTTATTCTTTAGCTCGAGACAGGAAAATTACGTGTGTGCAGTGATCTGTTCCATGTTATATGCTGCTCACAATAAAGTAACCACTTCTGAAAACCTTTGAAAAAATATCACTACCTATTACTACACATATATTACTGCAGGCAGGCTCCTAGTCAACTTGGCAGCGAATTAGTGAAAATAGTTCTTAACACATGACGTAATATTACAGCTGTATTGTTTAAATGTGTGATATCTGACGGTAGTATTTCTTACTATTATATACATAGCACAGCATTAATTTTCATATAAGTAAAACATTTCAATTCCTAACAATTTCAAGGTTTTGCATGGATGGTGAATGAATAAAGTGGCCTGGTCCGTGGCAATGTTAATCTTGCATGTGGCGGAAATATACAAAGTAAGAAAGAAAAGTAGTTCTAAGCAGATCTTTCAGAAGTGTTCAATTAGCTGCGAACAGCTACATGTTGTGAAACATAAATTTTAAAAATGCATTGCAAACAGGCTATATATGTTATGGAAACGTCTCCCTATAGCTTATTCATCTTCTGCGCATGTGCCCAGTATTGACCTACCGCAAAGGAACACAACTGTCAAAATCACATGGTCAACAGTGATGAACGTGTTTGTTTATATCTTAATATTTAAATAAAAAGCACTATTATATCAATGAAATACTTTTACCAATTTAGATTTTCTAACATAAAACCCAATCCACGCCGTTTTTGCTTTTCATATCGGCAGAAAAGCAGTTCAACGTTGGAACACGGATATTGGTTGTGAGCAGCTAGCGAGATCGGTCTACCTCGTCTTTAGTTAGGGACACACAATGTTCGTGAAAAGATTTCACGACCAGTTGTATTTCATAACACTTCAGCTCAGATCCACCTTCGTGATTGGACAGTTTCCGTGTTACACGTCTTGGGCGTGTGCGCGGGAATTAAGGCGTGCAGCCTTGAAGTTGCCTTATTTTTATTGGCCAGTCAAGTAAAGAAAATGTCTTTCCACAAAGTCATGCTGCCAATAAGCAAAAGAAAGCTTCTGGTACTCCCGCAGGGCACTGAAATCCAGCATGTCCGGAAATATTTACGCGAAATTCACGTGTCCCTACTTGCAGTTCATTCACCGTCATTTCCAATGTTTCTGAAGTCGTGCTAAAGTTCTACTTCCAGGATATGTATTCGCGTTATGCAAACAAAGCTTAACGGAGACTAGAAAACTACACCAAAGGAACAACGCACCGCATTCGTTCTCACTCGGCGTAACAATATTCTGCATAAGAACTATTACTTACTAGAAATTACCAACGCGCCTATTTTCTCACTCTTTTTATTGATATCGAGCATAAATGAAATACTGTAATGCATAGGCCAACCATAGAGTGCGACGTAACCAAAAATAAGGTACTTATATGTCAACAGAAGTACAAAACGCTTGTGACACACTACATATTTGGGAAACAGAAAGACACGTCATACATGGGGTGATTTTTCGAAGGGATTATATTCTAAAAGTGTGAAGAAACCGCGCATATGAACTATTCGCGGTTTCTTCATACTTCTGAATCAAACCTTTGAAAAATCTACCCATGTATGACGTGTTTGGTTGTTTCCTTAATATACCCTGTATCACAAGCCTTTTATACTTACTTGTCTTCAATAAAGTTACTTTTTTTTCCTGTTAAATTGAAATATTATTGATATTTTATATATAAATTATAATGCTTCATTTATAAATAATTTAAATAAAAACAGTGAGAAAACATGTGTGTTGGTAGCGCCTAGTAAGAAATAGTTCTTATACAAAATACTGTTACAACGGAGTGCGCACGAATCCGGTGCGTTGTCCCTCTGGTGTAATCTTCCAGACTTAGTTAAGCTTAGTTTGCGCGAGGCGGAGGAATATCCTGGAAAAATCAGCAGGGCTTCAGAAAAGGCCGAAGATACCGTGAATAAGCTAGAGACTATATTCTGTGATTAGGGCGTGTCTAGTTGAGTGTGATCCGACCAGTGGCATCGTTCGGCACGATTCCTACATGCGGAAATCCGAGGGCGGCCCCGACGGGAATCGAGCCCGGTTAGCGTAAGTGAGAGGCGAGTAGTCTGGCCACTACACCACCGTGGCCCCTAGAAATACGTGAATTTCGCGAAGTCTTGCGGTAGTAAACTAGAACTTCGAGTAGGTATAATTTAGTGCTCATTTTAATGATTCGACCAAAGTAGTACTGGCACGTCCTGGATATCTCTTCAGCCAGGAGAAATAGCGGCAACGCATTACGTGCAACAAAACTGAATAGATAAACGCCTCGCGCCAAGCAGCGGCTAATGAACAAATAATTGTGGCTCGAGTGTATAAAGGTCTCAGTTTTATCTACCTGCTAAGCAAATTTGGGAAATCAACATACCTCCACTACTCTCCTAACTACATTCTCGCATCGTTTCTTCTCTTATTGAATACCGTCCGGATGGGACGCAACTTGCATTTGTGAACCAACCATGGGGCAGGAGTCTTACAAGCAATGAATATGGACGTGCATAATTCGCGTTATTTTGTGAGCGCAAATTGAACTCCAAAACGCTATGTCCTAGTTTCATTTCTGCCATAGGCCGGCAACTTGATTACCATGTCCCAGGGACGCTTTTAGCCAATAGTAAAGGTTCATCGGTTGAGCATCCAATCTGCAGTAAGGCGTTCACACAGGTAGATAACGCGGTATAGATGCCAGAACAGAACAAAATTACGTTGCATCCGTACCCGGCTATTGGCCATTACTGATATTATTTATGTATATTTAAATAAATAAAAATAAAATTAATAGACTTCCTGTCTAACATAACCCAATTCTTCCATTAAGTAGCAGCCGAAAGGGGGATCTTTGGGCATGTTTTTAATCCCCCCCCCCCCACGTATCCCAATTAAAAGGCATAAACTCTGTTAAACAAAGAAAAACCAAAATTTTATTAAAATTATATTGTTACTTTAAGGGGGAGGAGGTTTTAATTTAAGAGGAAGTGTAATCTTGATATTTAATAGTTAACTTTCCTATCTACTACATTGAGACTGAAATTATAATTTAATATATCCACTGCCAGGGGAACTTACTACTTAATGAATTTGATGAAATGAATTTACAATTTTTATGATAATTATCTATCGTTTATTTCTAAGGGGTCCCACACTCGGATGTTATGAGTAGAGACCAGATAGTTTCTCAGATTCATTTGGCAAGAAGCTAGACTCCATAGTAATTTGTGTACTTAGAGCTTCAGTTACTGCTTCATTGGCTGATGCTCAAGTTTAATCACTGGCCAGGTAGCACGGGATTCGGTCTTTGTTTTCCTTATAGGTTCGTTATTGGTCGAAAGTCGTCCGGGGGTTGTATAACAAATTGCGGTCCAATAGAAGCGAAACTCAATAGTACATACGGATAAAGTTTAACTTGTCAAATGAAATCGCGAAATGTCCGGGTCTCTAGTTATGAGTGTGAGAAAGCAGCTGTTAGTTTGGACCCCGTATTTTCAGATCTAATACGATTTCTACTCACTTATACCTCTACCATTTCTCTCCCTTAGAGAGAAAGGTGAGATATTCCCAGCACTCCGTGTGGCTTTCTGGGATTTATGTGGAACCCAGACAGATCACCAGTCCACCACACCAAGTGCCAGGAGCCAGGGACAGGTCCTTTATTGCCAGTAGCCAATGAAAACATGAATCATGCTGAAGTAGGTATAGTGAAGTGAAGACTAGCGTGTTACCAAATAGAAAGAGTGCGGCACGCCGCGCTGTGGCGGTAGTAAAGTGCTTACTACGTTGTGTTGCGATGGGACGCGATGCGTTTGACGCCGACGATCGCCGACCGATTCCATTTGTGGTTTCACAATAATGCGACAGTTTGTCGGCGATGAGTGCTATGCTGCCAACCGTTCTCACGAAAGAGATTTAAGTTTTTGGCCAGAATGTTGAACAAAAGACAAAAGAAACATTGGCAACAGAAAAATAAAGAAAGATTTTTTAAAAAAGATAAGGCAATACTACGAAATAATACACAGAAAGTTTGCTTTGCGCCAAGTGCGTACTTGTTTTCAAAACACAACACTAGTTTTTTTTTTTTTTTTTAGTCGTCAGTTCTCAAAGTAAACAATAATTTTTCTTCTTCTTCTCATCTGTCGCCGCCCGCCGCCGGCAACGCAAATGCACGAACTTCATGCAGAACCGTCGGACGGAGTCAACAGGCTGCTTTATTCTGATTGGCTACAGCTCATCGCAACGCATCGCAGTATTGTCCGGGCGTTGAACTCTTGAATATTTGTCGTCTGTAGGAGCAGCGTGGGTAGGTGGTCGGCCTTCCAGCTGTCGGACAGGCAGGCATTAGTTAGCGTTGTTACCAAGGCTCGCGGACAGCTTGTGAGACCGCACAATCAGTAGATTAGTGGCAGTGCGCGGAGGAAGCTCTTAATGTGATTCCCCCTACAGTCCGGTCACGAACACGTCAGCCTGCAGCTCCGTATCGAGACACGAAATGCATTTATCGGTTTTCGAGGCGCAGCACGTCACGTCATTAACTTCTGAGGACAGCACGCATCTGCTGACACTTAATGGGGCCGCGGTGGATGTACGGTTAGACTGTTCGCCTCCCACCAACGAGAACCGAGTTTAAGAGTCCTATGTACTGAAACTTTTCTGTGAAATCGTTGTTTGCTCATAAACGCGTATCTTGGTACAAAAGTTCTGGACATAAAACTTTTTGTCAGAAAAGATTAAAAAAAAAAAAAAATTATATATGGCCCTATATTTTTTTTTACTTGTCATATTAAGTGTATTCTTGGAGAGAAAAAAATTCGTGAAAATGGTCCAATATTGCATTTTTAAAACTTGCCTATTCAGTTTCCTTAAGTGGCAATAGAAAAGTACAAGGATTCGGACGTGTTTAATCTGTGGGCTTTCATCGTGTGTAATATGACCCCTATATTATATATATATAATTTGCACAGTACAGCGTAACGACGGAAACACTGCACGCCTTGCGCGTAGGAGCGATGAGGAGCTAGGCGTGCGTGTAACTGTCGCCCGTATCGCCCCCTCGCTTCTTGACCTGGGAAGCACAGCTACATAGTCCCCTTAATCCCCCCCCCCCCGGGTCATTCCCGGATTTTCGCAAATGGGAATCGTGCCGGACGATGCTGCAGGTCAGCGAGTTTTCTCGGGGATCTCCAGTTTCCCTCGCCCTTGCATTCCGGCGCTGCTCCACTCTCACATCATTTCCCCCTCATAGGCTCTCAAGATCTCGTTGTTAAGATCCGCCCAAATCTCTCAACAGCTACTGGCAATGAAGACAAGGATGTAGTAAGCTGCCTATATTCTTCACTACAGCATTATCAAACTGATAATGTTGGTCTCTGTATTGTCACATAAATTCGTCTTATTGGACCTGGCTATAACGGACGCGCTTACTGTACTCTGCAGTGTTTATTACTGGCTGGCCATCGGCCAAAGTCACGCCTTGACTGTGTACCCTCACTACAAGGCGTCGCTGATACCTTCCCCGCACCTGCTCCTCTGAACAACTTACTCCATCTCCAATGACGCGTTGTCGACGAGACATTGGCCCCTGCCTAACGTACGCTATAAAAACATTTGAGGTAAAATTCACTTACGTATAAGGGAAGCTAATTACCTCTCCATGTAAGGTAAAATTGCTTCTTAAATGTAGAGTAAATTTACAAAACAGGTGCATTACTATTCCCTGATCGTAAAGAAAAAGTACATGACAGAAGCAGGGGAAAATGCCATACAAGTAAGGAAATATTAGCTATATTGTATGGTAAAATTACATTTAAAAATATCCCGGAGTGTTAGTACTGATAATATTTTCCTGCCTATATTTTCCGACGAATAGTAACCGAAACATTAACTCTAAAATCCTCGACACGAACCCTGGTCCTCTGTCACGATAGGCCGATGCGCTATTCATTACACCACGACGATAACGTACAGCATCAGCGAATATTGGCCTGTTAAAGGATTGTTTCTTCCGCCCGTCCTCCAACGTGGTTGTCGATACAATCCTGAAGAGATGCACACGTCGTAACGTAATTTTCCCATCCATTTATGGTATTTTCCACTACCATGTACGTGAATTTTACTCCAGAGTGCGGTAAATTTCCCTTACCCGTAAGGAAAACTATGTTTCCCACACAAGTTTGCGAATATTACCTTACATTTGTGAAAGTAATTTTCTCATTATTTTTTACAGTGTAAACATTTCGCATCAAGCCCGTTGGAAGTGATGCTTCGAGAACATAATTCGCCATGCACAGAGCAGGTAAGTACATACACTGGCGCGGAGTGGCATGCCAATTCCTTTGATGTGCATAAGCGTTCCCATTATCTCATTCCTCTCACACTCTAAAAAAAATTATAACTGTAAAAAAAACATTTTATTTATAAGTGAATTAAAATTATAAAAATGATTCTAGGAGTAGTTACAGAATTTGCAAGACGTGGTCTAACAGCCGTAATAAACTTTACCACATATCAATTTATATTTAGTATATAATAGCTTGACGCATTCCCGAACTGGTCATCCTCTTTTAGGTTTTCCAGGATTTTCCGAAATCGCCCCAGAAGAATGCGAAGACTGTTCCTTACCACAGGCCATTACTGACTCCTTACCATTCCTGAAAGCATACTGTTCCCCTACTAAGACCTTGTCGCTACTCGGGAAGACTTCAGTACCTCACAAGCAAATGTTTCAGGGTCAATGACCTGTACACCAGAATCCACAATCCTGTCAAGCTATATTACAAAACACTTTAGCTGAGATTCACTTTCACGACTGGATTGTTTTGAACGCTACTCGTCTTAGGGTGCGGCATGCCCGCGAATCGCAGAAGTTAAGTTCCGGAGTAGCCTAGTCCTGATTGTCTCATTCAAATACCAGAATATCTTCTCTCACACACACACGCAGCCAATTACCACGGGAAAACTGCGGGTTGCCCTAAGGATAGTGAATAGTAGCATCCGTGTACCTCTTTTCAAGAAGCGAAGTGTCACTACACATACGTATAGGTACGAGTATTAATATTACTATAATTTTTCTTTAATGTGTATATTTCCAACTGTACAAATTACAAATAATAATAATAAATAAAATTCTTTTTAACAATTTTACACATACAAATTACAGTACAAAATAATATTTAGTGATAGTGGGACTATAGCACGCCCTTACCTGTATATAATTCCGCCATAAAATGACCGGTTCACCACTGGTAGTCCTGTAAAAGCGCGCTACTGATGGAAAATATCGCGAGTTCATATGATGCGCGTATCTGTATCGCCTTTCGCAATCTCGTTTCTAGGCCTCGAACATGAGAATTACCTTCAACCAATCTGTCACTCGATATCGTGAGCGAATCAAATAACCAGAAAGTCAATAGTCTAATCCTTTCAGTCACAGTGTCCTTTATTTAGGACGTTGCATAAGAGGTGGACGAATGACCTACACTGTGTAGGCTACACTGCACAGCGTCCAATTAGGAAGTTCCTCACGTGGGAGACATTATTCAATATTGCTATAGTCTTTTCCCAGTATCTTCACATATTTTAAAAATCAAACATTTTAAAAAGTACTCCATGTATGACGTGTTTGGTTCTTTCCTAGATATACCATGTATCACAAGTATTTCGCACTTCTGTCAACATAAAATTATGTTTTTTTTTTTAACTGAAATATTATAAATATTTTATCCATAAATTATAGTATTTTTAATTTGTAATTATTTCGAATAAAAACAGGGATAATATAGATATGTTGGTAATGCCTAGTAAGAAATAGTTCTAATACAAAATATTATTACAACTAAATGCGTGCGAATGTGGAGCGTTGTCCCTTTGGTATAGTTTTCTTGACTTGTTTAAGTTCTGTTCGCGTGAGGCGGAGAAATATCCAGGAAGTAAAACTTGGCAGAGCTTCAGAAAAGTTGGAAGTAACCATGAATGATGCTGAGGGACGATGTTATACTGCGGGAGAAGTTGACTGTCCTTCAGATGCCGACGGACTGCACGTGTCAGGAATTTTTCTTAACGCTATCGGTTGTCGCGAGTGTCAGTAGCTGCTTTCCCATTTCACAGGGCAAGTGAGAGTTCCCGTACTCTAGTAACAAACGTTTGTGATAGGTCTGCAGACAACATTTATGCCCAGTCGAACACGCATCATCCATTCATAAAACGATCAAGAAATTGCAGTGTGTTCGAAGACAAGTTGGCTTTAAAAATTCTCGCAATTTTCTAGTGTGTCTAACTAAGGTTTATGTACCTGTTTCACAGATAACTGAAGAGAATTTCGACAATCACTCTAACCACTGCCACTAACTGCATATAATCACTCTAACCACTGCCACTAACTGCACATAATCACTCTAACCACTGCCACTAACTGCATATAATCACTCTAACCACTGCCACTAACTGCACATAATCACTCTAACCACTGCCACTAACTGCATCTAATCACTCTAACCGCACATAATCACTCTAACCACTGCCACTAACTGCACATAATCACTCTAACCACTGCCACTAACTGCATATAATCACTCTAACCACTGCCACTAACTGCACATAATCACTCTAACCACTGCCACTAACTGCATATAATCACTCTAACCACTGCCACTAACTGCATATAATCACTCTAACCACTGCCACTAACTGCATATAATCACTCTAACCACTGCCACTAACTGCATATAATTTAAGGTAAACAACAAATGGCAAATCTACAGTTAAGTAAGCAGATACTTAGGAACAGCAATTCTACGCACTGGTGTATTAAAAGTAGAAACACAGCCCCTTTTAATTCACTCATACTTGCTCTCCCGTTGCATGGTTCTTCTCTTCAAAGGGCACAGTTTTGTTTGTTTGAAAGTGATATTGTAAAAGGCAGCTGAGACACGCTTAAAATCACTGAACATGTGAAACGACGTCCTTCAGCTTGGACAGTTCCGCATTAGACAGCGATACAGAGGGACTGAGAAATTTCGCGAATTCATTTCAGGACAAGCTAGACTTCAAACATGTGTGTATTTCTTTAATGTTTGCAATTGGATCACAGTTTATTGGACACGCCCAGGTGAACTCTGAGCCAATAATCGACCGGCTATAAACCACCAAGCACCGAACCCCGTACCACCTGGTATGAGGTGAAAAGGAGCCAATGAACAGAAATATGAGGATCGAAAATTATTAAGACCGTGGAGCCTAGCGTTTTCCTGTTCCTATAGAAACGCCAGCAATAAGCAGACACCCAAAAATGTCACGTTATTATTTCGTAACTGGCAATACGTCCGAGCTTAATGCATACCTGAGGACCCGTGAGCGATACGTCAGTTGATTGGCAGACGTTCCTTATATAGCGTCATTTACCAGTGTAGCTGCGTTATAGGTGATTGGTCACACCGTCGGTTAACTGCGATAATTGGCTGAAATGTACTACGAGATGCGCCGCCGTGACTTTCGGTATAAAAACTTTTAGTTTACCCTGCTGCCAGAAAGTAACACGAATTTTTCATGTCCCTAATGGTAGGCTAATTAGTAGGGCTACTTGTTTTTCGCGAAAATATTTACACGAAGGCTAGACCTCCAACGCCTTATTGCATACGTACCGTTTTCCTTTTGTTGTTGGCCACATGTCTTCGTTGGGAGACAGTTCCATAACTAACTGGGTCAATAATAATTACATAACTCCGACACTGAGTTTCTGTGATTCGCGGGCCGACACTTGCAATGCGTGTCAGTTAAAAATCATCCAATCACGAAAGTGGATCTGAGCTTTAGTGTTTTGGAGTACGAGCAGTCCTGAAATTTTTTTTCGCGGAAAATAGGTGGCCCTAGTAATTAGAGATGCAGTATTTTCGCGGATTATTTGGCAACAAGACAGCCTCCATAATTATTGGTGCACTCGAACTACAATTAGTTGCTCTGTGGGTGTTGCCCCAGTTTTCCGTCAGAAAGAGTAGTAGCGTGGGATTCGGTCCTTGTTTTCTTGCAGCTTTGTTACTGGATAAAAGTCGCCCAGGACGTGCACGAAAAACTGTAATCCAATTGAAAATGAAACCCAAATGTACATGCGGATGGAGTCCAGCTTGCCCTACGACTACTTCGCGAAATTATCGTGTCTGCAGTGACGTGGTCCAGTACACGTGGCCTCTGTAAGGAATCACAATGCGATTAAGCAAAGAAAAAAAAGGGCAGGGTTTGCAAAGTGCTCGTTTAACCGTGAACGGAGATAACGAACCGTGAGGCGGAGCAGACGTGGCGTGGCCACTGGGCAAGCGAACAGCGACGATCGTCGCTAATGACATCCGTATGCTCTGCTCCGCCAAAGGAACATCTGTGTCAGTCATACGGGGAATATGGCGCAGTGAGCATTAAAAACTAGACGACACTTCCACCAATAAAACTTACAAACCACGAGATGGCTTGCACATGGTTAGTAAAGGTGATGGTTAGGGCTAGAGATTTTTCGCGAAAAAGTATGAATACAGGATAAACTTCAATACTATAAGTACCAACCGCAATTTATCTATTAACATTGGTTACTGTCTACTTCAGAAGGCGTTTTCATATTTGACCGGCCCACCCAGATTGGTGTGCAGACAGTTAACACGTGTCAAAAAGTAATTCAGCCAATCAAGACAGGTTAACGACTTTACAGTCTTATAAAATACAACTTCTCGTGAAATATTTTCACGAGATTTCATTGATGGTTAATCGTGGGAAAAGTTAACTGCTTCGTTGCTTTCAGTGTACTTTGTTCGCATCACATATTTCAATTTCATTACTGGCAGATACATGGGAAAAAAAATGCGAGTTCATTTCGAGACAACTTATACTTCGAATATTTGTACTTTTGTATTACTTTTGTAATTGGCCGACTGCGTATTTGACATCTCCTCTACAAGACCCTGAGTCAGTAACAAACAGGCAAGGAAATACAGCCTCGATCACGATCTCGCACTGTTGAAGCAATAAGCCAATGAGCAGTTGTTATCTGCTCGAATATACAAACGGATATGGTCTTTAGCCTACATGTCATCGAACTAGCGAATTTCTCCGGTCTCTTATCATCGGCTGTCGTATGTATATGACGTTGCTTTCTCACGCTATTGGGCCATATCAGAATTCCGATGCTTTGAAATCGAACAGATGTTATTAGTCTGCAAAAATCTAGGCAAGTAAACCTTTTCGGTCACAAAAAAAAATATCTATCTTTTCAAGCCGTGCAACGAACAAAGTAGCTATTCACAACTGAGTATCGGTATGACGTTCTGTTACATATCCCAGCCAATAAAAAACGTATTTGTGGAGTGGCGAGGTTTTAGACGGCTCTTAACATCGAGGGCTTGAGAGCTGATGAGGGTGTAGCAAGGAGAGCATGGTGCGGCACCGGAATTAAACGCCGGGGGAAACGGGAGATCCCCGAGAAAACCCGCCGACCAGCAGCATCGTCCCGCAAAATATCTACAGGTGGAGGAGGATCGAAAATATGTCCATAGGCCCTTCTTTCCGCTGGATGTCGATACAGAGGGATTGAATCGAAAGTAGAATATCAGTTAATTAGTCTAGTAGTTAGTGTCGCTATATAATAGCATATATACACATATTCCGGGGAGTGTGGGGAACTGGGCAGATGGCGGGTTGACAACGCCACGCCACTACTCCAGACAACCAGAATGTTAATGTATAGGCTATTCACGATAAAGTGAGCACTTTTGAAAGCTCTCTCATTTGGAATAATAGTCAATAAATATATTTCATTTTAGCCTTATATGCTAACTTCCGAGTGCGGTGGGATATACATACTGCGTTTATTACTTACACGGCAACATTTATTTTGAAAGGTGGTTACAGGATAAAAACGGCTTAGAGGACAACGTAACGAGGGAGTTAAAAGTGCTTAGTTTACCATGAACAGCCTATAATATAATAAACTCAAAGAATAGGAAAAACGGTATGGTCCCGATAGCAAGCCAGAGGCCAAACGAAAGAAAAAGAAAGGGAGATTAACAGGAAAAGAAAAAGAAAATTCTTAAATCCCTACATTGCCTATAAAGGGCATAGGTGCGGGGGGTGATAAGTACCCGTGTCCTACTATTGGTTAGCCACGCAAAGAAAAGAAAAAAGAAAAGACACATAAGACGCGCAGCGGTTAAAACAATACAATCACGAAAGTGGGTTATTAGTAAGTACCTACTTGAAATACAAGTGACAAGAAACACTTTCGCGAAAATCGGAAGGCCCTGGCACACATTTGCTGGCTTTCGAGACAAGTTCGAAGTCAGCGGCTATATCCAGCACTGCAGGAACACGTGTGCTAATAGTCTCTATACTCTTGCTCACCAACGTTCTTCTGGTTCGCTTGACACCAGACACACTTGCTGCACTGTGCAACGTTCATTACTGGCTGGTGTTCAACCTTGGTTTTGCCCCAACCAATGGTATTTTATTGTGTAAAAGGATTTACTATCAAACGTATCCCCGTGATGTGGTTATAACAAAAATAATAATTTTATATAGAAAATTATTGTTGGTGGGCTGTTCTCGTAAGATCGTGTTAAACACTAGTGGAGCGTTGAGTCTATATACGTAAGGTGCTACATATGTACCTCGCAACTGAAGCACATTTCCTCCACGCGAGTTTCAGCGCGACTAGGATTTCTTCAAGTTACGTTACTTAAGGCCCGTCTACAATCGCGTTGACACAAAACTTTAACGCTAAACGTCGCCATAAGAAAACTGGCATGTCTACAGTCGACGTTAACAGGAATTTAAAAAAAGAATGTAAGTATATACACAAATATTTTTGCTTGTGTTTGAAATTTAAAAAGAACTTTTTGTAAAAAAAATAAATAAAATAAAAAATCCGCAGACTTAACAGTTACACTGAATTATTTTTTAATGCATTTTGCGTTAATTGTATATTGATTCGGTATAACATTAACAAATTAAATACGTACGGTGATAGTGGTGCTATCTGTTGCCAATCGTCTGTACAATTTGTTTTCACTTGTTTGTGACATCTTGAATTCTGATTGGCTGGCGTAAAACGCAAAACGCAAAGACTTGAAAGTTGGCCAACTTCTACCGCGTTGCGTTTTACGTTTAGCGTCAAGGCAACGTTTAACCTCGGTTTTAGCCACAGCGTATACGATTCACGATTCATGACTTATTGTAACGCGTTATTGTAGCGTCAACGCGATTGTAGACGGGCCTTTAGTTGTTGGAAAACCACAGCACAGACTAGTTGAGGATACAGAGGTGAAACAGCCGCTTGTACCGCGAACTCCAGCCAACGAGATGGTGAGCGCCGTTCGCCAATCAGCGCCTGGTAACCTACTCGCCAGCCTGCAGCCCAGCCAATAGCGAACCATTCACATGGCGCACTAGCCAATCAAACGCAAGGTCCGTTCTCATAGCCTCGTGTATGGGAGTATGGGTGTATGGGAAAGATAACATCCTAGTGTTATCTTCGCTCAGCTTGAACTCATGGTCACGCCCATAGCTCTATAGCTCCATAGCTCCATAATCGCTCCATAGCTCCATGATCGCTCCATAGTTCCATAGCTCCATAATCGCTCCATAGCTCCATAACCGCTCCATAATCGCTCCATAGCTCCATAATCGCTCCATAGCTCCATAGTCCCATAGGTACACATTCTCCATAGATCCATAGTTCTATAGGTCCACATTTCCATAACTTTTTTTTAATACTTAAAAAATTTTAAATGAAAAAATTTTTCAAAGTTCTAACGTAAACTTTACGGGGCACAGGTCGGGCAGAATGCCCTTTAAATTGCATGCAGATAGGGGCAGTGATATTTTTCCAAGGTTGAGTTCAAAAGTTCTCAATTAACTGGGGTGACTAAGTTAAAAATATTCCGTCTACTACACAATATGAAAATACTTTCTAAGTTCTTACGTACATTACTAAATTGAAATATTACTTGGATGGTTAAGTGGATGGCGAGAGAAATAAAATATATTCAGAATCCTGACATGGGGTGGTATGGCCTGATCACATGTTCGGTTATTTTGACAGAATGAAAAAAAGTAAAGGTTAGATGGTGTGGGGAGAATGGATAAATGTATGTTTAGTTAGTATGAGAGGGGCAGAATGCTTAGCTGGTATGGTCGGTTAGCATGAGCGGGATGGTTTGATAGGAATTAAGACGATATGGGTGTCGTAGATTGTTAAATTAGTATTATTGATCTTATGATAGCATGGTTGGAATATTTAATTGGTTTGGCAGCTGGTATGACTTGTTTGTATGTGTAACTAGTAAAGTTATATGAGGCTGAAATGGTAGTCAATATAGTTGACTGTTATTACAGATCAGTAAGTCTGAGGTATGGTATGGTGAAGTGAAAGGTATTATATCTGTTTTGGTACTCAGTACAATTCGATATGGCTGTTAAGTAAAGCTGGTAGAAGGAGAGCTGAAGAGGGGTCTGGCGATGAATACAGTATGGCGGTTGAATGTCGATAAAAATAAAAAATATATATTCGGAGTTCTTACGTGATGATTGGGTTAAATTATCTTAGGTTAGGTTGAGTGGATAATGAACAGTTAATGTGATAGTGTGTCGGAAAAAAGTTTACAAGCATTACATTACATAGGAGTAGGAAATATAGAGTTTTTTCTATAAAAATAATTTGGTTGTATAGGGCTTAAACATACATTCCTAGATCTAGAAATGGTATTTGACAAATCGAACAAGTGTGAGTAATCAGAGGAGTAAAGCGACTAATCGAATATGTATAAGTTATCAGTTGAGAAAATTTTACTAATCGAACAAGTGTGAGTAATCAGAGGAGCAAAGCGACTAATCGAACATGTATAAGTTATCAGTTGAGAAAATGTTACTAATCGAACAAGTGTGAGTAAATAGCTGAACGAATGGCGTCTAACGATGGGGAGACATAAATTTAAACGAAGATGTAGAGTGAAAAACAAGATGGAATGAAAGAGAGAAACGAAACAACAAAAAATGGGAGGACTCCGAGAAGACCTATGGATTAATATAGAGAAAGAGAGAAAGATATAGAATGAGAGACGAGAGAGATGGAAATAAAGAGATAGAATGATAGAATGAACGAGGGAAACGAAACAGCAGAAAAATGGGGAGGGTCCCAAGAAATCCTATGGACTGATAGAGACACAAGAGATGGAATGAGAGGAAGCGAATATGAGAGACAATACAGGAGATGGAATGAGAGAGAGAAAGAGACAAGAGAGGCGAGAGAGAGAGGTACAAGAGATGGAATGAGAGAAAGAGAGAGAAACGAAAGAGAGGGAGAAAGGGATGGAATGAGAGAAAGATATTGAATGAGGGAGACGAGAGCGGAGATAGAAGAAGAAAATGAAAGAGAGAAAGAGGGAGAGAGAGAGCATGGAATGATAGAGAATGAAAAAACAAGGCAGTATGTGGTATGCCATCACGATCGTATGCACCTTGAAAAGACGAGTACGGTGATATACAGCACTTAATACTTATGTCTTTGATTTTTTTAATTATAAAAGTATATTTACTTTTATAAAAATAATTTATTAAAATAATTTATATTTTTATCGACTCTTCATTATGCGGCTAAGTTTTGAATATCTCAGCGGCATTGAGGAGATACGTCAGACGCAATTACGAGCATGCACTTTTTAGGGGAAAACGGGAAATTTTTAGGGAAAACGGGAAATTTGTTGGAAAAAAGGGAAATATTAGGCATTTTTGGGCTAAAACATACGGTTTTGTGCAAAAAGAGTGATTATTAGAAGAAAAAAAAGGAAAAACCAACATGGCGGCCGCGTGACCTTGGCACCTCGCACCTCACACTGCAGCCTGATGTCCTCGGGCATACCATACACTACTACTCTCCACGTTATGTAAAATTAGCATTGCCATGGGCCTCATCACTTTATTCATGCGGCGGCCAAGTGAATCTGGGAAATTATTAGAAAAGTAAATATTTCACAAATCAGCTAATTTTTACTTTTAGACTGATTACAAAAAACAACGCGAAATAAATATTTTAAGTTGTCAAAAATTGTTACCTAGCACTTTCAATTCGACGTTAATAAATAGAACTCCCCCCCCCCCCCCTACCCTAAGTTACCAACTTTAATGGGCGCATGTCTCTCGGTGCGCCTGTTAAAATATATGTACGTATAGGCTATTCACGGTAAAGTGAGCACTTTTTAAGACCCACCCAACAATCATTAACCAAAAATAAATACATTTTAATTACAGCTTCAGACTTCAACTTCTGAGAGTGGTGAAATATGTACGCTGCGTTTATTAGTCGCATGATATGGTTATAATTTTTAAGTGGCGGAACGACAGAAATTGGCTCAAGTAGAAAACTCGGCGGGGCCTTAAAAAGTGCTCACTTTGCCATGAATAGTCTATAGGAGCAGTGGCTCTTTTTTAATAAGGTTGATTTCAAAATTGCTCACTTTATCATAAACAGCCTTTATTTAGAAGTACTGTGGACAATGGACAGGAGTAGCGATACCGACCTCCTGGGAACGAGCAGGGTATTCAGGCAGGAGAGGAGTGACGGCGATCGATGGCATTTTCTTATACCCTATGGTTCCCAGAAGCGCTCTGCCTTCAAGCAACCCTGGCTCGTGCGACGTGGCCGTGCGCTCGAGCCGCCGTCACGAGCTCGCGAAACTAGGGAACCGCGCAAGTGCCCATCAGCACGCCGCGAGAAAACACGCGACGTAGCTGCACAGTAGTTCATCGGAAACCACTTTCTAGGAAAACCCAACGGAGAGAAATATTACAACAAACTTCTCAGAATATTCGCACTGAGCAGGTGTGCTCTTGTGGTGGTTTATTCGGGAGGTGGGATTGTTCATTCCCATTCGTAGCGAATAACCTCTCGTTAACAAGCATGTTTCATTGCACTGCAGGAAAAAAAAAAGCAGCTCTTGACCTGAGAAATACTTTTCAACACCAATGGAGACTATGAGAAAAGCTACTGTAATTCTACGGCAATACCAGCAGCCCGTTATAAAGTTACGGCATGTCAGCAACGGCCAGTTGTATTAGAAACAGGAAAGCTACGTCCGTATTGGCGTTAGTTTCCGACGTACTTAGCATCGATCAAGATTCTATCTTTTCTGCAACGGGCCGGAAATAGACGAATAAATTATACCTGGGACGGTATGTTAAGCGGTTAATATGAACTTTTCGAATTCCAAATTTCATATTACGTTAGTATCTTAGTTAGCATATAAATATATTATCTCACAGATTTTATTTTAAATCTACGATTTATGACTAGTTATCAGTGATACAATTGAGCACGTCAGACACACACACACACACACACAGTCCTTGCAAAGAAATGCAGACGCGCAAAAAATAATTACAACAGTAACTTGATTAAATTATAACTGCCTGCAATGAAACACGTCCCATCCCTCTTATGCTGTTTCGAAACGGGACTACATTACGTTTCTTTGAAATTAAGTGAAGTTCTATGCCAAATCATAACACGACATGATAGGGTTATTTGTGTGTGCGTGGCGTGTGTGTGTGTATATATATATAACGTAACGATGTACGACGACCTTTTTTTCACTATTTGAAGGGGTAGCAACCCCCATTTTACTATGTAGGGTATGCGGTAGGTCAACATGGGTACTTGCATGTTACAGTGACTCAATTGTTTGGCATGCCTACATAATTGCATCTCGTAATATCACATGGTTTCAGTGTAATAACAGAAAGTTTGTAATTGCAACCCCCTCTTCACAGGGGTTTCCTGACCTTAAGAGTGGTTCCCTAGCGTTCGTTGTCGGACATTTTCGAATTGTAATTTTGCAAGGAACATACTCTCGCGTTTGTCGCAGAGCTGATGACTCACCTGTAACCTGTATGTGTGTATGTGTGCGAGTCACATAGTATTATTTACGAGCGCGTGTACACCACTGCCACGAATGATTTTTAATTGGTAAATATTGCATTATACCTTAAATATCTCATAGTGGGGTGAATAATTAAATAATTGTAAAATAGACAAATTTAATTGTGTTCGGCGGCTGAAATTTAACATGATGGAGACGTGTGGAAGAGAAGAGACCTCGCAGCAACCCAAAAAGCATTCTCATCCTTTGCATGGAAGAGAAAGTGTGTTAGTACACGTACCTGTCGCGTGAATGTCAGTAATCTGCACTGCAAATAATCTTCCCTAACAGGTGAAAATTGAAGGCACTTTGCGTTTTTGAAGTCACGTGCGGAAGTTTTTATTTGCGTTGCAGGCTGAGTTCAATGGCATGCGTGTTGGACTTCACGGTCATCTGCCAAACTGCGCTCCACACAAGCTACTCGGAGTTGTAAAGGGAACTAAAACTACAATAACATATTTCCAGCTCCAGTTTTCTGTTCTCATCAACACCGCTGTGACGTCACATGCGTTTTATAACCGTCATAAGTATTAAAGGGAGTAGTATACAATTACAAATAATGTATTAACCACACATGTTGTCATTTTGCAATAGGGCCACGATTCTTAGAGCAGATAGATAAGTATAAAGAAGAAGTGCATATCTGAACATTTCATAGTTCATGAGACGATAGAATGTAATTCAAGCAATTGTGCATATTCCTGTAACTTTGACGGAAGAGAAAAAGGTGTAAGCAGTTAATATCAAGTAGCGGAATGAGCGGATCAAGAGCACTCTAATCACCAGGTAAATAAAGCTAAACGAAGACGCAGCAGCCACAGTAAAAATGACAGCAGTACGAAGGATATACAGAGAATTGTGTGCAAGTATAATTTACAAGTCAATGAACTCGCGAATTTTTCAGCGCCTAACGAGAAAGACCCACGGTGACACGCCGGAATGCAAGTTCCTTTCACTTGTTTGACTGGATCAATATTAATTCATGACACCCGCTGGAAGATCTGTGAGCTAAATTTTACCACTTCGTGTCCGAGTCGTATAATTCTGTGCGGTCAAGTCAAAGAGGGATAGCTTTAAGCAGAAACAGCAAAGCCAGTATACGTATGACTAATATCGGTTACATAAAGGGCTGTAAAATGTAGCCAAATGGCGAAATATAACACAAAATGGCATAGTACCGAACGGTAGGTTACAGGTTCCATTGCAAGACAGACTTAGATTTGCTGTTAGTCACCCTATTTGACTGAGCGAAAACCGAACATTTGTAATTCGCCAACAAAGAGCTGGGCAGTGTCAAACACATAGTCTTCAGCTATGAGTGTGATAAGTAGAGACCTGCTAAATTCGTGTTATTATTTGAGGTCACATTAAACTTCAAACACACGTACCTTTGCGATAAGTTTGTCATTGGCCCATATTTTGTTTGACACGCCCTAGGTAACTCTGAGCCAATAAAAAAACACTTCACATTTGTCTAGTCCAAACAAGTGCAGTCCAGTCGGAAAGGGAGTGGCTTCGCATTTATGTAGGAGCCTATAGAGAAACGACGCCGGCCCGAATATATATAGTACTGTGAAGTTTAACTTGATGCCAAACAATAACGCGAATTTTGCAGGTCTCTAGTGATAAGATACTATAGAGGCTGTTCACAATAAAATGTGCACTTTTGAAAGCCCTGCTTAAGATCTACTTGAATGCACGTTCTGTAGTATTTCGCCTTATGTAACGTTAACATTGCCTTGAGCTTTATCACTTTATTCATGCTCGGTCAAGTAAAACTGTTAAATTTTTAGTTAAGTAAATATTATACAAATCTGCTTAATTTGACACTTTGATGAATTAAGGGGGAAAAAGCGAGAGAAATAATTTAAGTTATCACAAATTGTTACCCGACACTTTTTAATCGACGTTAATATATGGAACTATTTTCCATCCATCGCTGCCAACCTTACTGGGCAAATGTCACTCAGAGTGGCCATTCAAATATATGCCTTCAGGGGCAGTGACTTTTTTCTAAGGTTCATTTGAATAGTGCTCGCATTATCGTGAACAGCCTTTAGAGTCTTTCTTTAACATGTTGGCGCAAACGATTTCGCACATCGTAAAAAACATTTTCCTTCATTTTATGGAAAAGTGTTGGTAAAAGGTTATCCAGAACGCTCAGTAAGATTGCACTCTAATCATGAATCAGTGATATCAATCAGTGAAATAACGTTCACGGAAAACTAGTTCTTAAGCTACTGCCGACTGTCGATACAGAAAAAAATAACACGGAAAAAATTACTTACAGCAGTGGAATGCTTGACATTCAGTGATAATTACAAAGAAATCAGTGACATTCAGCCACCATATTGCCCGATTTTCACTGTTTTCACTTATTTGGCTCAATTCTCACTGTTGCAAGTTTAGAGTGTACGGACACGTTAGTTCTCAAAAACGGAATTTCTGTAAATTCTACACAACTTTCCGTGAATTCACGGAACCTCTTCCTTCGTAAATTTGCTAGTTAGTTTTCCATATTCCCAGTTTTAAAGAAATAACAAGGGGGAAAAAACTTCGTTATGCGAGTGTTCCACTGTGCGTATAAAATAATTCTAATAAAGTTAAATTATTTTACATATGGACGAGACTTGAACCCAAGTAAAAAAAACTGACTACCCAAAATTCCAAACACTTACCTACGAGCACATTGCAGCAACCTGTGATACAAATTCGGTATTTTTAGTTCAGTCACATAAGCAATTTTTTTTTTTTTCAGTATTTATTAAAGTTAGTAAATTTTAAGTGTTGCTAAGTGTTACGTATAGTCCATTCATGGTTTCTTCGGCCTTTTTGAATCAAACATTTGAAAAATCTCCCTATGTATGACGTGTTTAGTTATTTCATTAATACGCCCTGTCTCACAAGCGTTTTATACTAGTGTTCATAAAAGTTACTTTTTTTCCTGTTTAATTTAAATGTTATTAATATCTTATCTATAAATTATAATTCTTCATTGGAAAATAATTTGAATAAAATAACAGGGAGAAAATAGGTATGTTGGTATCGCCTAGTGAGAAACAGTTCTTATACGAAATATCATTACAACTGAGTGCGCACGAATGTGGTGAGTTGTCCCTGTGGTGTAATTCTCCAGACTTGTTGAGCTTAGCTTGCACGAGGCGGAGGAATATCCTGGAAGTAGAACATTAGCAGGGCTTCGTAAAAGGCTGAAGTAACAGTGAATTGACTATACGTGTGATGCTACATTTAGATGTTTGAATGAACAGGTCTAAGTGGCGTGGATATTCCAAACGCCGCAGAAACTACAGTGTTCTGGTTACAGTGGCGAAGAAAGCTTCGTGGAGACTCGGCATTGTTAGTGCCCGAAACCCCAACCTAAAGCAAAGCAAATACGGAGGCTTTCCGTGTTTCGTATTTACGGACTTAACTCCGTTTTTCGTCATCAAAGACTGCGTTTCCGTATATTCCCTGCACATTTCCGTAAAATTGTCCGTAACTATATGGAAATAAGTGGTTGAACTTATGACATATAACTTACGATGGGATAATTACGTGAGTTTGTTTAGGGGCAAAGTGTAATTCAAACACACACAGTCTAATATAGAAATGGTAATTCAGTGGTGCAACAGCCACCAAATAAAATAGGCAGGACTTTAGTAAATAGAAAAAATTTGGAGTCTAGCCTACAGGTCACTGAACACGCGAAATTTTTGTGCCCATAGAAATAAATTACGAGAATAAATAACTGTATGGGTGAGACCTGCCACAAAATGTTTGGCCAGGGAATACCTGTAACAAAACACCGCATTACAGCCGCCTAGTCTCAACTAAGTACGGAAAACCTGGAGTAATAGGATAGGAAGGCCTTACAACGAATTCCCACACAGCCCGCCCGCGAATCACAGACGTTCACTGCTGAAGTAACCTTATTGGTCAATTCAAATACCAGAATATATTCTCATAAAAAGCCGCGGCCAAAAACTAAAGGAATACCGCAGGTGTGCATGTAGGATATCGCTTGGAACTCTTTTCGCGAAAATGTGTGTAATTACTCCATACTCGCCTCCCTCATCGGCTCTCAAGAGGTCGCTGTTGAGACCCACCCAAATCTCTTCACTCACTCATTATTTATTTTGTGTTGGTGTATATGTATTCTTGTGTAGTTTAGTTTAAGTGTATGTGCAATCTGAATAGTCGGGTCTGGTAACACGAGTGCCAATGGTCAATATTCAGCACGTGAGTCGATAATTTCGTATGACCAAGTCAGATGGTAGTTTGGGTTATGGATGTTATAGCAGCCAATAAACAAAGGGCTTTTATTGAGTAAGCATAGGGCTGAGGATTATATCATGGTGTCGTATTAGAACGCGAAATGATACGGTATCTGAGAACTGGTGCTAAAAAGTCGATGGGCCGCGGTGGTGTAGTGGTTAGATTACTCACCTCCCACCAAGGCCAACCAGGTTCGATTTCCGGCGGGATCGCTCCCGGATTTTCGCAACTGGGAATCGTGCGAGACGATATCGCTGGTCGGTGGGTTTTCTCGGGGATATCCCGTTTCCCCCGGTCTTTCATATTTGCGCTGCTCCATACTCACCGCACTTCACTCTCATCGGCTCTCAGGACCTCGCCAAATCTCTTCACTAACCAACTAAAAAGCCGTGCACGCGCGCCCCTTGAAGGTAGGCGACCTGCAATGTTTACATGTATGATTGGCGCCAGGCGCTGTTTGGCGAAGGCCTCGTGACGCTACGCTGAGTACGAATATCAACACTCTTCTATGTGCGTTCCCAATGCTCGCCTCGGCAAGTCACGGAACGCTATGTAGCGCACAGCCGTCCTGCTACTCGAGACCACGAAAATAAAATCGGCAGAGAGAGATAAATATCGCGAATCCGTATGTTTATGGGCTGTTCACGGTAAACTGAGTACTTTCGAAAGTCCTTCTTAAGATCTACTTGTATATGCATTGCGTAGTCTTCCACTATACGTGGGATTAACATTGCCATGGGCCTGAACACTTAAATCATGCATCGGTCAATTAAATTGTAAAATTATTAGAAAAATTAATAATTATAATTTCTTTATTTGCCACAATTACAGGCATTAAAAATACACGAAACAAAATGAATCGTTTCAGTATTCACACGTGTTAACTTAACATTTTTTTGAAATTGAACTACTTTCCCTCCATCGTTATAGGATATCCACGGTAAACTGAGCACTTTTGAAAACCCTGCTTAAGATCTACTTGTATGCACGTTGTGTATTATTCCGCCTTATATAAAGTTAACACTGGCAAGGGCCTCGACACTTTATCCATGCGTTGCTCCAGTGAAACTTTGAAATTAAAAGAAAAGTAGGTATTTTCAAACATGCTCAATTTACACTTCCGTGCATTAAAAAAACAGATAGCGAAAGAAATGACTCAAGTCGTCACAAATGGTTACCTGACACTTTTTATTCGACGTTAATATATGGACCCACTTTCCATCCATCGTTACCAACTTTACTGGTCGCATGTCACTCTGTGCGTCCTTTAAATTATATGCAGGTAGGGGCAGTGATATTTTTCAAAGGTTGATTTTTAAAAGTGTTCAATTAACCGTGAACAGCATTTTAAGATATGGAACCCCCGATTGTCGATATGGGTTCCATTCTAGTTATACATCCAAACCCTTTAACTTAGATGCTCTTTCGCAATTGCATGGTTTCAATTGGCACGCGTCTTGGAGGCCTGCGCGTGAAATCACAGAACGTTCACTACCGGAGTAATCCAACATTGATTGGCCCAGTAAAATAACATCATGTCTTCTCTTAAATACACGTGGAAATAACTAGGGATACCCGAATTACGTAAAAATATTTCACAACCAGTTGTATTTCATAACACTTTAGCTCAGATCACCTTTCCGATTGGATGTGCTAGGTGATACGCGTCTTAGGTGACTGCCCGCGAATCACAGAAGTTAAGTTAACCTAATTCTGATTGACCAGTCAAGGGAAAAAATACCTTCTCAGAGACACGCCACCAATAAGCCTGTAGGTATTGAAATATAGCATGTGCGGAAATCTTTTCACGAAATTCGTGTGTTCCTAGCAATAACCATAAAGGAAAAGTGCAAGTGTGCAAATAGGGTATTGAAGGACAGCCTACTTGGAACCTCCTTCGCTAAAATCAAGTGTCCCTCGTTACATATTAGATTTCCCGCACGTGTAATATTGTGTTACTCTCGCCACGAAGTCGCACTTTGTCGAACACGCTCTACATAGCTTTAAGACAGTAATATATATAACGTGCCGCAGCTAGGTGAAAACCTGACTACCAAATTATCGCGGATCAAGAAGAAAGATCGTACTGCGAAGTTAATCCAGTGGGTCGCCAAACGCGGGATTTTCTTTCAGTCTCGGAAAATAAATACAGTTTGAATGCGTGGAAGCAAACGGATCGTTAAATAACTCAGCGAGGCACCGTGGGTGTAATCGCTGACTGATATGTTTAGAAACAGGAGGCTTCCAGCACCGCCACATCTAGTGTTTGCAGGAAGTGGTGTGAGGTGCTGACACACCGACTGCAAAAAAAAAAAAAAAAAAGTGTGGAACGGTGAGGTTTGGGCGGTTCTTTAACTACGACGTCTTGAGAGCCGATGAAGCGGTGTGAGTATGGAGCAGCGCCGGGAATACAGGGGCGGGAGAACAGGAGATCCCCGATGCTAGAAAGCATATGTTTATATCCACCAGTCATGTATACGTAGGAATGGGAGAATTTTACGAGATCACTTTCACAGAAAAGGAAAGCTTTCACGGAGGTGTACACGTCAGTTACTGGATCACAGTCTGTTAGACGTCTCTGTGTCAACAGTAAATCTGCAAAGAAAAATAACCTCAATAATGTTTTACCTGATCCGGGTAAAACCGCCTGCTTTTAAGGACAGCAGACAATATCTGCAAAAAATAGCTGAGGCTTGAGTATAGAGCTGACTGCGGAATATAGCTAACCTTTAACATTACGATGGCAAATTCCGTAAAGAAAATATTTATGGTAAGAGTATGGCATCACTTTTAATTAAATGTTTATCTGTAAGACACAAATTACGACATGCGAATTATAACATTAGAATGTTATACGCAAATTTTATGGAGAATCTCACAGGCTGAAGCACGTAACAGTTACTACACAGGAGTGAAATTAGGTGATGGATCCTTTAATATCCGCAACCACAGTCTCTGACTACCGCACACTAGAAGCAGGCATTATGTGTAACTGTTTGCAATAATCTGAGAAAAGTTTCCTAATTGGTTGAATCAGCGTCTGGCTGTCTCAAGTCTTAAATGCTGCCTGGCAACGATGTTCCACTATAGCGCGGTAAAGCGAGCTATTTTAATGGCAAACGTAGCTGGAGTTCAGTACACGAGCAGTTGTTTATCTTGTGCATACTTATCAGTGACGTAGCATGTTGTAAGTCGCAAAGCTACAGGCTATGAAGAAACAACACTTCCCCCTGCGTACCTGTGTCAGCGGGTCGCGACCGATGTTAATTAAGACTGTTTCAGTGTTCGAGGTTTTTTAACGGACAATTCTCCCTCCCTCCCCCCCTCCCTATCTAACTGCTCGACGGACACCACCGAACTGCGAATAAGTTCTCTACAAGCAACATCTTCGCATCACTGATAATGAGCCATTTTGTGGTCAAACTGCAGTTCATCTGTTACGTAAACACGCTCAGGAGCACCGGGTACAAAGGAGTGAGTGAGTGAGTGAAGAGATTTGGGCGGCTTTTAACATCGAGGTCTTGAGAGCCGATGAGGGTGAAGCGAGGTGAGCGTGGAGCCGCGCCGGAATGAAAGGGCAGGGGAAATTGGAGATCGCCGAGAAAACCCGCCGACCAGCGGTATCGTCTGGCACGATTCCCACATGGGGGGGGGGGATCTGGGAGCTACCCCGCGGGGAATCGAACCCGGTTCGCGCAGGTGGGAGGCGAGCAGACTAACCACCGCGGCCCTGGGTAAAAAGTGCTTATGGAAAGCGCAGTTCCAGAAGAAGGTGAAAGAAGAGCCAGTACAGTGAGAAGTGGGTGTCAGTGTGTCTGTAAAGCGACACAGACATAAGTAAGTTATTTGTAAGCAGCGCCGCTCGTGTACAGTTAACCATTAATCTGAATACGGAGAACGCCTCCGGTTTTCGGTGATAATGTTATAGACTACTTTTAAAACGACAACTATGTAAATGAAGCCAGATTTGATGGACAGCATGCGACAGTCGTACACACTTAATAATTTGCACCTCGCCGACTTTCATTCATACAGGAAGTACAAACGTCGGTTATGACGGTATAAACTTTCAAGGCAGGTAGCCCGGCAGCTTTTGTTGAAATGACTTCCTAATTTTCATTCACTGGTGTAATTAAGTTATTCTGTATCAGTAAAATTAAAGTTACGTCCGTATACGATCAGAATTTTGTGTTTCATCATATGGCTCTCAATTATCTTCGTATTTGTGTTTGTTCTCACTTTACGGGAAAACGGCGGCATTTTGTAAGCGAAATTTTGTATAGGTTGTTCACGGTAAAGTGAGCACTTTTTAAGGCCCTGCTAAATTTTTCCTTTTAGCCGATTTTTATCTTTCCGCTACTTTTTATTATAAACATTATTATTTGACTAATAAACGGAGTTTAACATTTCGCCAATCTCAAAAGTTAACGTCCAACGTACAATAAAACATATTTATTAGTGCTGAATGCATGTTAGGAGGACCTTAAAAAGTGCTCACTTTACCGTGAACAGCCTATAATCCAGGTCACTGCGCTGTACTTTAGAATATTCGGAACATGTTACAAATAAGCTGGACGGAATTTTAAAGCGGAAAATGAAGAGAAATTAAGTTATAATATTTCTAATTCAGTGGACATTAGAGAAACCACAAAGAAAAATATCGTTTGGGTTAAAAATCACAGCTAATGCACTCTGTACTCTCCTATGAAATAGGCGTGATGAGGGAAACCTACATGGCGCAAAGAAGTTTGAAAGTTTCAAACGCCATTTAAGAACTCCTCACGTGGTAGGGGCCACGGTGGCTGAGCGGTTAGCACGCTCGCCTCCCGCCAAGGCGAACCGGGCTCAATCCCCGGCCGGGTCAACGGATTTTCGCAAGTGGGAATCGTGCCAGGCGATGTCGTTGGGCGGCGGGTTTTCTCGAGAGTCTCCCACTTCCCCCGCCCCCCCCATTCCGGCGCCGCTCCATATTCACTCAATCACCCTCATCGGCTCTGAAGACCTCAATGTTAAGAGCCACCCAAATCTCTTCAGTCACTCACTCCTCACGTGGTAATACGAACAGCTGAACTTGGAACCTATCCGTCAAGTTTTACCGTGTCCCAGGTGAGCACTTTAGAAATGAACCTTAGGATAAAGTCACTACCCCTGCATACATATATGTTAATGCGCGCATTGAGTGACATTCGCCCAGCAAGTTGGTAGCGATGGATGGAAAGTAGTTCCATATCTGAATGTCAAACAAAAAGTGTTAGGCGACCATCTGTGATAACTTAAATTATTTATCTCGCTTTCTGTGTTTTGTAATGCATCGAAGTGTAAAAATGAGCGGATTTATATAATATTTACTTTTCTAATAATTTCACTGTTTCACTTGACCGACGCATGGATAAAGTGTTGAGGCGCATGGTAATGTTAATTTTACATCAGGTGGAAGAGCACATAACATGTACACAAGAAGATCTTAAGCAGGGCTTCCAAAAGTGCACATTTTCCCGTGAACAGCCTTTAACAGCGCTCATGAGCACACTGGCGAAATGGACTGACGTCAACCTTCCATCCAGGGCTGCCAAACAGACTCAGAAGATATTATGCTGACCTTGGAACGTGACACCAGCCCCGCGCTTATGGAAACTTGCGTCAATTATACCAATTATACACACACGACCTGTGCGACGTGTGTGGACTCGTCGCGCGCCTCAGCGCATATTCGCGTGTCGATGAACCTAGTTTGCATTATGCGCAGAGCGGTCCGGTGGCATTAAACTGGTTTTCTTTTTCAGTTCTTGGGAGACTTCTAAAGAAACACGACAGTATCGAGGCCCCAGGAGGCGAGGCTTGCTCGTTGTGTGGACAAGCGTTGTCGCGACACCTTTATGGCCTGTCAACAGTGCGCGATGGTGGCCGACCTGACACTGTGCTGGTTTTACCACTTGTGGCTCGGAGGAGGAGGAGTCCTGCCCGCTAAGGCGTGACCATGCTTGTCAACGTTTCCGAATGGTCACTGGAATGACAGTCTTTCGTACATGTCGGTTTAAAAAAAAAATTATGTGCGGTGATATTAAGCGTAAAAGAAATTACGAAAAAAACAACAAAGACAGACACATTTCTAAGCATTGACTTACTCATTTTGTAAGGATTACACACCCATTACTAATTTAAGTTTTTTTTTCTTTTTCTGTGCAACATTATGCGTGATGGTTCGCGTCAAACCTTCAGTATAACGCCATTTCTGAGCGCCGAGACGGCAAGCTATAGGCCGTTCACGGTAAAGTGAGCACTTTTTTAAGCTGTTTCATCAAACATAATAACCAATAAATATATTTCGTTGTGGCCTCGGACTTTTGGTTTTAGGTATGGTGAATGTATACACTGTGTTTATTACTCACGTGGCAGGGTTTACATTAACAAGTGGTGGAAGGATATAAATTGGCTAAAAAAAAAAAAAAAAAAGTAACTAGGGCTTCAAAAGTGCTCACTTTACCGTGAACGGCCTATAGTGGTTTGGAGTCAACTATAATCAGGGACTCGCAATCTTCAGCTATTCTGCGCATTACAGTATAGTGTAAAATCTATACTTTAAAATTCACTTAGGTTTTTTTTTCGAAAAATGCTGGGGAGTGGGTACTCTAAATTTCCTTCCACCAATCCCCACCGCCATTTCCCCTCATCTGTAGTTGAAAATGGGCACGTTTTCCGCTTGTGGCGAAATCCTGTGTGCTCATTTAATAAAAGGAAAAGATATCGGCCCTTCCTCTTGGGAAAATTTTGCTAGGTATTCAGATATTAAATGTTTTTCTTATTTTCTGCATCCTTATTTCCACCCCTGTATATAAAATCCACCGACGTATATAAAATTCTCGTTTAATTTGCACCACCGAAAAACAAGTTTGTTAGAGAAGCTTTTAGACTAGCGTTCTTGGCCTCTCTTTCTTTTCATTTCTCAATGTCGCCAGATGAGCGAGCATGCTTCGGTAAGATCAACGGGACGACTCTAAGTGGATACGATCTTACCCCGACAGCCTCAAGATTGCCAACCTTGCGCGCGAAATTTGTAGCAGAACGTTTGTAAAACGCGTTCTGAATACAATAGTCGTATGTTCCATTCATTCAGACTATTTCCACTTGAGCAATGCAAACATCATTTTAGAGCCCTAGCACTGCATAAACGGCCTGTAAAACCTCAGAAGGGCCTTGCAATAGACTCTGCTACAGACATCGCAGTTTAAACTGTCACCCCTTGATGGTCCCTATATATATATATATATAAACACACACACACACAAGACAACTGAAACACTGTACAACAGTTCGGTGTCCTTGCTTCTGCACCCCAAGCAAGGAAAATTCCTCTAGGCAGGTGGGCGCATGACGTATGGGCGGAGCTGCAATGCAGCGTGAAATACTTCGCCCATATATAAGTTTACCACTCACAGCAGACCCTTTTAAAGGCTGTTCACGATACAGTGAGCACTTTTGAAATCAACCTTAGAAAAATATCACTGCTCATACCTGCATATATTTTAACGGGCTCACTGAGTTACATGCGCCCAGTAAAGTTGGTAACGATGAAGAGAAAGTAGTTCTATATATTAACGTCGAATAAACATTGTTGGGTTACCTTCTGTGATAATTAAAAATTATTCATTTCGCTTTCAGTTTTTTTTATGCATCAAAGTGTAAAAATGAGCAAATATGTAAACTATTTACTTTTCTAATAATTTCAAAATTTAACTTGACCAACGCATGAATAAAGTGATGAGGCCCATACCAGTGTTAATTCTACATAAGGCGAAAGAATACACAAAGAGTGTAAAAGTAGATCTTTAGCAGGGCTTTCAAAAGTGCTCATTTTACCGTGGACAGCCTATACAAGCATACTGACTGAAATCGTGCAACATTGTTATAAACTCATTTTAACTCATTCAGACCCAGCGTACACAACTAAGTGCTAAACGCATGTGAAGGTTATTAGGTCAGTCTGTACACTGCAAAACTCAGTGACCAATGATCTTCCCTGAGGGCAACTGATTCGCAAAACATGCTACTGGTGTACATTATGACTGGTTCGTTTCACTTATCACCGAACACAACGCCTACAGCTCAGTGATTGTGATAACGAAACATATTATTTGCCAGCTTAAGCACAGAATGCATCAAAACTTCCTTATTTGTAACACCAGAAATTACCAATTTGATTAATTAATTAATTAGTTCTCGTTCCATGGAGCCCATTCTGTAGCGAAGCCACAGAGCTGTAAAACATGTCATATAAATTATAAGGTGCGTAAAAATTTATAATTAACCACTACAACAAATACAATTTACAGAAGCACACAATTATAAAATGTTAACTAAGACATTTCATTCTGAGTCATTTTCTTGATTCATATACTCCTCTATGGAATGAAATGATTTTCTATCACGTAGTATTTAATTTCCATTAAAAATAATTTTCTATTTACGTAACACAGTTTTTTTTTTAATTTCACAAGGAAGCTTATTAAAAAACACATTACGATGAGTACATTGCCCCTTATGGACACGTTTTTAGGTGACCTGATGGCAAACGTAAATTCCTAGCAGACATTGTATTGTACTAATGAACGTTAACATTTAAAATAAAAGTTTCAATGTTATCGCATTCAAAGCATATTAGTAAATATATAAATTGAGAACAAAAGGTTACAATTCCATGTTCCCTAAATAATTTTTTACAAGATACTCTTATTACTCTCCCTTCAATTCTACTTAATGTCATCTTTTGTAATCTGAACATCTTAATGCCATCTGTGAAATTTTCCCAAAAAATTATTCCAAATTACATCACAGAATGGAAATATGAATAATATACTGATTTTAGTGAAGAATGGGTTAATAAACTGATAATTCTTCTCAAAATAAAAACAGACAGCACTTAGTCTCTGAGACACCTGTCTTACGTGGTGTATATTGTTTAAAGTAGCATCAGTCTTTATTTTTAAAAACTTTGACGATACTGATTCTTGAATGTCTATATCTATCAAATTTCTGCGAATAACTGATCCTCTTCTTCATGGCAAACCTTGCACAATTAGTTTTATCTAGGTTTATAGATAATAGATCAACTTTAAGCCAAATAGATAGAAAGTGATGCGGGGCTGGTCGGCATCAGTGTGTGACGAGACCGAAACGACTCCGGGAAACGCACGACGGGATGTGAAGGCAGGACCTCCCGGACGCAAGTCGGACGCACGCTGTCCCCCGCTGTGGAGCAGCAGGGTGACGTACAGAGCGTGCAGTCGCAGCCTGAGGTTGTCCTCGGACCTGTCGTCGTCGCCAAGCGCAGGTCAGAAGGCTTGCGTTGGTAGGGAGGAGTCATCGGGTGGAAAGCTGGTGAACAACACCGGAGTCCCAACACTGAACGGCTATTTTGCCAACTGACCTGTCTAAACCACATGGTATGTACTCTAGCAAAACTCGTATAGGCTGTTCACGTTAAAATGAGCACTTTTGAAAGCCCTGCTTAAGATCTACTTCTACGCACGTTGTGGCGTATTCCTCTGCCTTATATAAAATTAAAATTGCTATTGGTCTCATCACTTTATTCAAGCGTCGGTCAAGTGAAACTGTGAAATTATTAGAAAACTAAATATTTTAATTTTGTTTGAAATATATACGCTTTGATACTTAAAATTAAAAAAAAATTAAAAAAATTAAGTTATCACAGATGAACACTTTTTATTCGATGTTTAAGTTATGGAACTGCTTTCCCTCCATCGTTGCCAACTTTACTGGGCGCATGTCACTCAGTGCGCCTGTTAAAATATATGCACGCATAGATAGTGACTTTCTTCTAAGGTTGATTTAAAAAGTGCTCCCTATATCGTGAACAGCCTTTAACATAGATTAGGTCGGTAGATAGAGCTTCACATCTCGCCGATCGAGGTCATTAGAGATGTAGCAAGTCATTCAGTGAAGAAGGCGCGAGGAAGGAAACGTCCATGACCTTTAGTACATAACCATCACAGCATTCGCCTGGAGTGATTTCGGGAAGCCATGGGAAAACCGAAAACGTATGGCTGGACCAGGAATCGCACACGCGTCCTCCCGAATTCGAGGCCAGTATTTTGCCACTGCGCCACTTCGCCTGGTTTTCAAAGTGTATAACACTTCCTTTGACCAAGTTTTGATGTGACGAAAAGTTCTTAGCTATATGCAAAATATATTTTTTTATGAAAGAAAGCATCAATTACAAAACTAAATGTAAACAAATGTAATGTTTTAGTTTCACCACATGATTGTCATAGTACTGTTTGTGAATCGTGAGCCAATCAAGAGCGTCTAACCTTTGGTCTATGGCAGATCCTCCCCGACGAACATAACTACTTCACCAACTACCCTCTAAATATGTTAACCAAATGGTTAATCCCTGACACTTTAAAGTCATCACTTTTTTCCGACACAAGTTCTATTTCACAAGATGTACCAAAAGTTTTAGCACGAAAAAAACCATAAATAACCTACGTCCCACACTTCGCTAAATTGTTAGAGCTTCAATGACACTTCCCCTCTTTTTTTTTCTTACCAACCAGCAATCGTATAGAATGAATAAATAATGTCTGTTGGGAGACCAGCATCAGCAATAAAAAAATATACCAACTTCAGAAAATATATTACGGTATACCTTATGTCCTGCATCTTCATAAAGTACAGTAAAAATTCTGTAGTGCCAGGTTGCGGTGAAAAATCCATAAACCCAATATTGTGCACTAAGCTCTTTAAAGCTACGTTTTACGTCACATGGTTTGCGCAGAAAGGCTACAATAACAGGACTGTCAAGCTTCTAGTGGTCTTCGACTCACTTCCGTTACCCCGGTTCTCATAAACTGAATCACGCCTGAGTTAGGGCGCAAACCCTCACTTGTGGCCCCTTACCGTATGAGTGCATAGATTAGCGATGAGGTACAACGATTTTCGTCTTGTGTGCATGTCTCCAATATTGATTCACGCATCGCCAGTGTACAACTATCAAAGCCGCATGGTGTACAGTGATGAACGTGTTTGTTTACATTTTTAACTTTTAAAATACGCACTCATTTAAATGAACAAAACGCTCTGACGAACTAGAGTGTAATGAAGGTTAGAGGAAATGCAAAACATGTCTAATTACTTAATTTATATGAACAGCGCTCTAACCTCAACTCCTAGCCACATTGTTTTTAATTATGTTTTTGGCAGCAAAGCAGTCCAATGTTAGTGCATGGAATGTGTCTTCTGCGCAGCTCGCATGAGCACTCTACTCCATCTTCATTTTAGGCTTATGCATAAGTACAGTGACATCGCGCACACGGCCACCAGCGATCCGCGACTGCATCGCAGTTTGTATAAAATACAAACTTTAAAAACATCAACCACATTCGCCATCGCCTATGTAGTACTGGAAGACCTACATTCGCCATCGCCTATGTAGTACTGGAAGACCTACATTCGTTATCTAACTATGTGTTTTCATGATTTGCAGATCAATGTGCCCACGCCACTTTGTCCCTGCGCTCACCATGATAAAGCAAAGAAAAACGGAAATGAACAAACGTGGTAGGAGTTTCGTGGAGACTGGCAAATGAAAAGCTTGGCCGCCAGGGTTTCCCATCTACCCTCCCCCGCTACACGCACGCCTATAGCAGGATTGAGTTAGCGTGGGGTTCAACAGGAGTGGGAGACACAGGGACCCCCCCCCCCTCCCCCATGGACTACCCAGATATTATTGCTGGTACCATGGAGCACTTCGAAAGCAAATACCAGCCAGAGTGAGTGAGCGAGTCAGTGAGTGAATAGATTTGGGCGGCTCTTTACATCGAGGTCCTGAGGGGAGGGTGGAGCGGCGCCGGAATGAAAGGGCGGGGGAAACGGGAGATTCCCGAGAAAACCCGCCGATCAGCGGCATCGTCCGTCACGATTCCCACATGCGAAAATCCGGGAGCGACCCCACAGGGAATCGAGCCCGGTTCGCCTCCGTGGAAGGCAAGTAGTCTAACCACTATAGCACCACGGCCTCTACCAGCCAGAGGAATTCCACACTCGTATGACAGCATCTTTGCCAGTCTCGCCACTGACAAGTTCTTCAGCCACGTTTGGCTCAGCCTGGGTTATACTCACTTCGGCTGCAGCTAATTAACAAATTACAGCACTCGAGTATACGAAGGACTCCGGAACCTACAGTTTTGCACGTTAATGAACTGGCTAATCCTTTTGGTGTCTACAAATGTGCCGGACTTTTTCTTCTCGCGATGTCGTGATCTAAAATAACGATTTCATTATATTATATCCAAAAGCCTTTCTTTCCCGCCGAGTACATAAGTCGATATAAACTGAGTGAGCGAGCAAGCATGTGCGTGAGTGAAAAACTACGGCGGTGCTTAACAACTGGTGTCTTCGGCGCCGATTACGGTGGAAAAAACGTCGTAATGGGGCAGCGGAGGAATGCAAACGTAAGGGAAACCGGAGTACCTCGAGAAAACCCATCAGCGAAGAGCGTGTGAGCTTTTCATGGGACCACATCAAAAGATGTAAAGAATGTGTACTACACACTCTGGTCAGGAAGAAATAGGTGTAAGGTATATAAAAGGATTCTAATTAATCAACAAACTGTTTAAACTCCTGCAAATACTGAATGACCAATAACGTTTATACATGGCTCGTTTATTGGGTAGGTTAGTTGCAAGTTTTTTTTCACTAGCTTTGAAATACGCCAACAACGAACTGCTATTAGGCAGCTTTGAGTGAATGGCACTTATTTGACGCGGAGTGATATCGTCGACCTATAGCTCCCTTGTTCTGTCTCTCAGAAGCGGATACGGGTGGTTGTTTAGATTAAGAACTCATACGAGGTGAATTGTTGTATATAAATTGTATTCCTACAGGCTATTGATAGAAGACGTAACGCATAAGCGTGTTTATCAACGTCATTGGAATTACACGTCCGGCATTCACCGTGTCTGGCTTCAAGATGAACGTATTTTACATGTGAACGCAGGAATTATTTGCCTTTAAAACGGTAGCTCGTGGCTCGCCACCGTCGTCGGCGACGATCGCGTGTAAACGCGTGAATCTGCTCGACGGTGGTCATGGCTTCTGCGTGGCTCAATATATTCGCGTGCGTGATAGTTCGCTCAAATGATACGGTGCTCTATCACGTAGAACCACCACGAGCACCATGACCCAATAAACAATAATAAAGAACTCGGTAGCAGCTGCGATTCATGCCGAACACGACCCAGCCTCGCCGCGCCAGTCGTGAATGCCGGTGGCTGCAATAATACAAACACTCTACCTCCGTGGAGCCACTACGTCAACACTGACCGAGGTCGAAGCGACCCGTGACCTAGCAACAAGCGTGCCCGTGACTAAGGTCCTGGTAGGTAGGACGCCAGGACAACACCAACCATAGACTAAAGATGAGTTAGACCGCTTGTTCGTGTTCTGCGCATGTACCCAACATTGACCTACCCCAAAGGAACACAACTGTCAATATCACATGGTCAACAGCGATGAACGTGTTTGTTTATATCCCCGGATTTCAAATTGACAATCACTATTATATTAATAAAATACTTGTACCAGTTTTAATTTAATCAAAAATCATTAGAAATTGGTTACAAGAAGTATAAAATGCACTTGTTAACTAAACATCGTTCTAACCTCAAACCCATTCCACGCCATTTTTGCAAGCTGTATTGGCAGGAAAGCAGTTCAATGTTGGGACATGGAGACTGTTTGTGCGCAGCCAGCGAGATCGGCCTGCCTCATCTTTAGTCTATGCCGCCAACCTGTCGCTTGAATTTCACTGCGTTTTTATAAACCACTTGACGTGATCCCAATTATAGGGGCCACGGTGGCTGAGCGATTAGCACGCTCGCCTCCCACCAAGGCGAACCGGGCTCAATCCCCGGCAGGGTCACCGGATTTTCGCAAGTGGGAATCGTGCCGGACGATGCCGTTGGTCGGCGGGTCTTCTCGGGGATCTCCCGCTTCCCCCGTCCCTGCAGTTCGGCACCGCTCCATATTCACTTCAATCACCTTCATTGGCTCTGAAGAACTCGATGTTAAAAGCCGCCCAAATCTATTCCCTTCCGTTGTCCCCAATTATACCGATATACGAAAAGAAAACACACGTCAGACGAGGGACGAATAACACTCTAAACAAATATCGCACAATAGAAATTCTACAACTGAATTCATTCTCAATTCGAATCAGTAGTAAACCACTGATTCGCAGTGAAATTCCACAACTAGAATCAGTGAAAATGGCTCTACTTAGAATCAACGGAAAGCCACTGATTAATTAAATAATGACGGCCGACTGCAGTAGCGAATTAAATATTTTTCTTTATTGAATTTAGCCAAATAAATATATTTACGTTAGTTTAATATTTACATCGCGCAATTTGCCGTATTTGAGGTGGCAGCGGTAAAACTCAACACACTTTCCATTTCGCTTCTGGACCGTTACCTTACCATTTGCGCTACCGAGTCAAGATGGAAAAATAAGAGGAGAATATATGTCTTATACTCTTATCGAAATCGTGAAGATTTAAATTGTATGCACTTATTTTTCGTTCCTGGTTTGATTGGTACCATTAGAAGTGTTTAAACGAATAGTATATATGAGTGCACTCTCTTTATCACATAATACGCAGTTTAAATCTTCAAACAGAGCACTGTGATTATTATATGACATAACATCAACGAATTGAAAGACGTAACGACGGAATGAAATACTGAATGTTTATGTTGCTTCATAAATTGGTGTTTCGAAATACGAAACACATGTTGGAAAGTATTTTCTATTAATTTTATTAGTTTATGCGTTGTTATTTCACTTGATACACGTTGTTTAACGACCATTTTTAGACGTTGCTTGACGGCCATTTTTACACGCTGTTTAACTGATCTATCAGTCAAAAAAACATGCGCTGAAAAACGGTGAAAAAAATGACTGGTGAATCAGTGGAAAGTGTCACTAAATCAATGAGTGGCGGAAAAATTGCATTTTTCACAGATTCATCAGATAAATTCACTGAATTGACTGTTGAATGAGTCAGATACTGTTGAATGATTCAAACAGTGAAAGTCTCACTGATTCGGATTTAGAGTGTACTCCAAAACAGCTTAAAGCGTCTTCTCAGGCTGCTGTACTTCAAAAGTACTGGTCGGAAACATGCAAAACTATTGCATATTTTATATAGACTTGAAATGACACACTTTCCACAAATATAATGATAGCGTCGCCGCTTGAAATCCTATAGGCACGCGCAGCATGATGACAACACTGCATGCTAGTTCACACAGCCCCGCGGATAGGAGCAATGTGGCACTAGGCGCGCGTGTCATAGTCACCCTTATCGTTCCCTTGCTTTTGTGCCTCAAACACACGAAACAGCTCCGAGTAGGCGGCGCCCTTAAGAGTCGGAGGGACTCAGTTGGCCATATATGTCACCAATGTTAACTTGCGCCACAAATTACAAAAAAACTATACATTTTTTCGAGGTGACATTTGTTCTGCATGAAAAAGAAAAATGAAATAATTGTTACTGTCACTTAAAAACAGCAAATCTTCTTTATCAAAAACAACATTCCACTGTTAAAATATTTTACAAACCCGAATTTTGCACATCCACATTGTTTTCCTATGTAAACTGGTATGCTTGGCTAAAAAGTAAAAAAAAAAGTTGCATACTTCCTCAGATAATTATACAACATATCAAATACTGCCACCGCTGTATAAATAATATGATTACTTTTGAAATAAATCGAGAAAAAAAAACTTTTGTATATGATTATATTCCATAAATGAATTCGTAGATAGACCTGTTTTGCACTGGGGCATTTGGGAGGTAGAAGAATTGAAGGATGGTTGACGACCTCCTCGGACTATCCACTCTCTCTTTGGAGCACCTGCACTCTCCACAGCTTGTCTGTTAGAAGCAGCGGATCGGTCCGAACATTCTACCTATGGAAGCGCGAGTTCTATTTGCAGTTACTTTCGGGAAGAATTATCTCGATCATGCATATTACACTTTTGCGATAAAAAAATGGTTAGGTACAGTACAAAAAGGCAATGGAAAACGTTTGTGGCTTAGTGTAAGACCAAGAAAAAAGAAGATGAAGAATTTACAAGAACACAACTCTACAAAAAAAGGCAACTACTAATATTATGAACATAATATAGTTCACGTCATGTTATGTTCACAGATTGTGACAGCTACTGCTGCCAAAATATTTTTTAATCACAAGTGAATAACATCGCACTTGAAGGAAACGGCGACTGATTGTCATGTGAGGTAATTGTGATATCCCTGAATAGATAGTTGTCTCTCTTTCATCAGCGGAAAACAAATGCCGCTTAGTGAAATTAATAAATTGTGAAAGAATTTTGGAATAAACTTAATGTTATATGTATTTCGAAATAATCTTTCACGGCATCGTATTAGTTACAGATTTACTCCATTCTGTATTAAATTTATCATAGATTTAACTGTTTATCTTAATGTTGGTGCAGTGAAAACGAACAGCCAGCCATGTTGCTTGTGTCAGGTATAATTTTTTATGTGCGCGTGCTTGATTGAGCTCCCTGTCAGATTTGAAAAGATTTAAAATTTTGTGCGTATTTTTATTACAATGCCGTGACCAGAAAACACTGAATTTAATAAAAATCTGTATAACTTTATTTGAAACACATTGAAATACTCGGTCAATGTTACTTTCGCCCTGAATAGGCACATAGTCGTCACATTTAATGTTTCGTTTATTTGCAAATTTTATACAGTACTGTACATTCATGAGATTCCACCAGCAATCTGGCAAAATGTGGAACCTGTAAGTGAGAGAGAGAGCGACAGAGAGAGAGAATAACACTGCATTTGCATTAACTTTTTTATTAATGCTGTTATCTAAATAGATGCATTACCACTTTGAATAATTTACGAATAATTCGACAGTTACATACTATTAACTTTTATAAAAAAAAATTATTTTAAATCAATCAAATCTTGCGAATTGAACCATTACCACCGATACAAGAAGGCGTGACAACCTCTTCTTACCAAGCCAGTGTAATAAATTTAAGGACTTTGCAACTACAAGAAATAAACAGATTGATGGCATTGTCATGAGAAAGAAGCTTGGTGACAATATTCTTCGATTCAGAACAGTTGTTGTCAAAGGTGTAGAACACAGGCGGCAAGAAGAACGGCCACTGCATGAAAAAGTTGTAGAATTACGGAAAGACATCTTGTACAGTACAAGCCATATATTTGGCGATCATTTCGTCTGCTCGAATAGAGGCTACTTTTGTAAGTCAGATAGCAGTGATCGTAATTATGTGCCAGAGTTCATTAAAAGTGGTCTGCGTGATAATATATCTGGTGTAGTAAGACAGATGAGCAACCAAAGCAGAAGTTTAACCCACAAGGTGTTCAACAACCCTGCAGAACACTACAATTCGTCAGTAGCTAAATTTGTTGGTGGAAAGAATTAATTTTTCCACTAGACGATCTTACACTGGCAGATGCGCAGGAGCAGTTGTAAGATACAATACGGGGGTGCCATTGTATACGTTACATAAAACAATGTACAACAAAAGCCCGGGAAAAATCTGTTAAAGTATGGAATACAGACGCAGAACTAAATTTGTAGCAAGTAAGGCCAAAAGAAAGGCAACAGTGAAGAGTGTCGTAAGCCTTTACTCCGCCGGCCGCTTTCAGATAACTTATACGGAACCAATGCAGAAAAACTGGATATCGATCCAGACTCTTTCAATAGAGAATGCAGAGAATTTCTCGGCTCCTTGCAAATGACAGAAAGGGGAAACAGTGAGTCGAAAGGGCAACCGTAATGCAAAGAAAAAGTGGGAAGTGGAAAGAGAGAAGACGGAAAATACTTACAGCATCACATTTCAGACGAATATGTAACATGAAGCCATACACGAGTTGTGAATCTACAGTAAAGAGTATATTATACAGCATAATCGATACAAAAGCAATGAAATACGGAAGGGATAACGAAAAACTTGCAAAGGAAGCGATGGAGCAAGAACTAAAATTTACAATTTTAGACTGTGGAATTTTTATTGATCCGGAAATTCCTTACTTCGGAGTCACCCCAGTTGGGCTTGTAGGAGACGGCGGAATTGTAGAAATTAAGTGCCCACCGTCCGCCTCACACATGATACCCAAAGAGGCAAAACAGAAAAAGAAAATCACGGCATGGACGAGTCAAGAAACATCTTAAGCATGAAAATAAATCACAGTTTTCGCTTACAAGTGCAAGGGCAATTACATGTTACTCGCAGAAATGTTGTCTGTTCGGCCTCTGGACACCACTAGGAATAATAATTGAGAGAATATAAAGAAACGATGGATTCTGGAAAAAAGAAATTATGCCAAAACTGGAATTTTTTTTATAAAAACTGCGTACTTCCGGAGTTAATTAATCCAAGGTTCACACGATCAATGCGTATAAAAAACCCTGCATACTTTACTGAGAATAAGAGAAAGAAAAAAGTAATTCAGTAAGTTTCAAGAAGCTACATAGGAAGAATTTAATTAATTTCCAGATAGTAAAATGGAGTAACGATTTGTTTTCTTCAAGCATTGGAATAATATCAAAACATTTTTACAGCTATGTACTGTGATAATTGTTCATATTATGCATTGTGATCTATGCATCATTTATATCATATATATTAATTATTTACAATAAAAGGTACATTATGTTAACATTCAAAATGCATTTTCTAACGATCATTATATTATTTCAAATTTAAATTGTAATTTGCCTGTTAAGTGGCTACGGCCACATTTTATATTTAAATTGTGCTTTATAAATCGAAGAACGTGCCGTACAAAATTAATCAGAGTCTTATGTCCTAAATGTTATGCTTAATTCGTTTGTTGTTCCAGTATTTCTGATGTGATAGCTACATTTTCTTTCAGGAATTAACTGAGTGTTGCAATTCACTTGTATACGTAAACAAAAAAGAAAGTAAGGCGATACCAAATATACAGTGTATATGAACTATGCAAAAGTGATTGATACAAAAGAAATTTGTTGAGGATGGCATTTTTTCATTCATTATATCCATTATATGCATAGTTGTTTTAGAATGTGAAAACATTTATGTGAGATTTTGAATAACTTTTGTAATACGAAAATTGGGATTTAAACATTTTGGCCTAGTAATAACCAAAGAAAGTTTTCAAGCTTTTCCTCGCTATAAAAATATTGCCATTTGATTTTCTCCAAAGTTCCTCTATCCCTCTCCCAAGCGCTTTATCACAATTTGGAAACTAATGTGCGCTATCATAAGTGTTTAAATGACCATTACAATGTTTCTAGATTTATTTATACACACTAGGCAATTCTCTATGCTCTGTCGTTCCAAAAAAATATGATACAAAACTGTATTTCCAGAGTATGGCCAAAATTCCATAAATCCAAGGTGGCGGGTTGGAATCTTCCTTGACGAGGTCATTCGAGACGGTGCAAGTTGCTCGGAGAAGCAGGAGCGGCGATGGCCTGTTGTAGGGAACCAACCACACAGCAGCACTCGCCTGGGTGAGTTCGGGAAGCCACGGGAAACACAAGTCCGGATGGCCGGACCGGTGTTCCAACTCAGATCCTCCCAAGTGCGAGTTCAGTGTTATACTACAGCACTTACTCGGTCGGTGCGAAGTTCCTCGCTTTCTGACTTGTGTATGTCCTCGGCGAGTGCCCTCAAGCAGACTCATCTTGCGATCTCCCCAACAATACTTCCAACAAATGAAACGATTGACATACAGACAACGCCGCGCCACAGAACAATAGATAAGTATACAGAAGCGAAGTGACGTAGCGGTCGCTCACTGGCCGCACGAAGCTGTGGAAACGAGCCTTGGCTGTGATTGGCTATTGCACATTACGGAATACCCTATTGGTCGGGCTACTGTCTGGCAAGTAAGTCTCCGAGAGCTGTTTTTGAACGACATCCCCGCGCCATATTGATGGCCGGTGCTGCCATTTTTCTATCGTGTGTGGATGTAGTTCCCATTACACATCCCAGTACACGGCACATTCTGGACATTTTGGAAACCACTTGAAGGAGCTATTATAAACTCTATGTTGTAAAAAATTACGAAGAAATTCCCCTAAATTTTATATCACATAATTACTAATAGATCGGGAGAATGTGCGATGAGAAACAAAACGGAATTAGAATTCCACCTACTTTATTCGAGAACACGCCTGTGAAGGATATTTCCAAAGGCCCTGCAGTGTAGTGGTGTTATAACATGACGCCATGGTAGAGCAAAAGTAGCTAACTTGTTTATAGGCTGCCGCTACAGTCACATTTCATTCTCCTGTTCGACTTGACCAGACGGTGTCAAGCCGCCCGAATGACGAATATTTTTACGATTTTAGCTGTTAGTTAAGCAATTGTGAAAACTTTTTAATGTGCCCGTCCTTAAAAGCAAAATAGTTGGCAGCGATTCAAATAAAACTGTCCCAAATCTTAACGTCTATTCAAAGTGATACGCTTGAATTTGTAAACTTCGGATTTATATTATTTATTTTCTATTTGTTTAATGCGCACAAAAATAAAAACTGGCATATTTGTAACACTTGATCGACTGACGAACGAATAAAGTGATCGAGTTAATGATAATGTGAATTTTACATAAGGTGGAAGGATGCCAAATAGTTATAAAAGTATTTCCTAAGCATGGTTATTCAAAGTGCTCATTTAAAGACGAACGGTTAATAGTCTTGGCTTCAGAGTCGTTCGTGACAGAAGGTATTATGGAGAATGTAACAATATCATATGTTTCAATGGCGTCCCGTTAGACGCCGAATAAAATGCGAAATGACAAGATCTCTATATGTAAGTTCTTTGTAGAGCCGGATCCAAAGTGGAGTGAAGAGTTTTGGGTGGCTCTTAACAGCGAGGTCTTGAGAGCCGATGAAGGTGATTGAGGTGAGTATGGAGCAGCGTCGAAATGAAAGGGCGGGGGAAACGGGAGATCCCCGAGTAAAACCCGCCGACCAACGACATCGTCCGGCACGATTGCCACTTGCGAAAATCCGGGAGTGACCCGGCCGGGGATTGAACCCGGATCGCCTAGGAGGGAGGCGAACAGTCGATTGTAAGACGGCCTCAGCGTGTCTCGAGCAGTGCTTGTCAGCGAGCGGTATGGGCTGCCGTCAGTGAAATTTGCGAGCGTCAGAAGACGGCGCTTGGTGCCGACTGTTGGTGTGAGGAGGAGCTCGCAGAAGTGTTCCAGCCGCGGGGCATGTGGCGCACGATTATGTGGGTCAGACACCGCCGCGGCTTCCTGGACCAGCAGGTTTGTCCTGACCCCTGCACCGCCCCACACATGCCAGCCAGTGCCTCCTCACCAGTACAGACAGTCGCCGTCAACTCGCCACCACTGAAAGCTCTGTTTTTCAATTACTTCTACTCTGTTCGCGGTTTCTCCACACTTTTTGAAACAAACCTTTGAAAAATAACTCTATGTATGACGTGCTTAGTTGTTTCCTAAAGGCTGTTAATGATAAAGTGGGAACATTAGAAATGAACCTTAGAAGAAAGTCGGTGCTCCTGCCTGCATGTATTTTAACGGTCGCACTGAGTAACATTCGCCCAGTAAAGTTGGTAACGATGGCTGGAAAGTAGTTCCATATTTTAACGTCGAATAAAAAGTGTTAGGAATACACAACGTGCATACAAGTAGATCATAAGCAGGGCTTTCAAAAGTGCTCATTTTACCGTGAACAGCCTATAAATGTCGTGTTTCGCAAGCGTCTTACACCTGTGTTAACATAAGAATACCTTATTTTTGCTAAACTTTAACTTTTATTTTATCTATAAATTATAACATTTGCTTTTTTAATATTAATAAAGACAGAGATGAAATAAGTGCGTTGGTAATGTGTTGAAAAAAATAGTTCTTATACAAAATATGATTACACTGAGTGCGCACGAATGCGGTGCATTGTCCCTTTGGTGTAATTTTCTAGACTCGGTTAAGCTTTGTTTACATGAGGCGGAGGAATATACTGGAAGTAGAACTTTAGCAGGACTTCATAAGGAAGTAACCGTGAATGGGCTATATGCACATTGTGAATTCTTTCACTATATGTACAATTAACATTGCCATGCGCCTAATCACAATGATGTATGAAGATTATTTTGGGAAATTATAATTGCAGTGGTTACTTTTTTACTAAATATAAACATTTTCGTGACATTAAAATACTTATTGAATATTATCAGATTATTGCAACTTACTTCCATTCGCTGCATGTTTCGATTACCACTAACGTACTTAATTTGAGGTTTTTAATTCAGACGTGGTTTAGTCAATACTCAAAAATATTAATATTGTTACTCTTTACATGCATATGAATACTACATTTGTAAAATGCAATAGTAGTGTATATTGCAGCTGTAAAACACATAAACATTCAGAAATGCAGAAAATAATTAAAATTATGAACAACAAAACAACACCATAACTCGATCGCAGAAAAATGAAACTATAAGAACATATGAATAATGTGCAACACTTTCAATTTCAAGTCTATATTTTCAGAGGTTGTAACGTGTAAACGTAATGAAACGTTGGCGAGACGACTTCCTTGCACACAACAATATTCAACAATGGGATACGCTATAAATAATGCAAAATAATAATAATCTGAGGGAGGAAAGGGGTTCTGTGAACCTCTGTGTACATGAGGATGGCATTGCGACAGCTGTAGTACGTGTAACGAATTTTCCGAGTGTGAGAACTGGAAATTAGAATCCCCTTAGAGACGTTTGAAGACAATCTGAAGAGTTACTTTTGTCCTGTCCCGTCCAGACTGCAAATAGGAATACACACACTTTATCTTACCTATCTGACGTAACGTGTGCAATTCATACATCCAGCCGCACAGCAGTCTAGTAGTAGAAATACTTGGGGACAGAATAAACACATACACAATCAAGAACACTGGGAGAGAACTTGCTACTTCTACGAAATGACAACAATGGCCGACTGTGTATGAAAAAAAATTCTGGACGTTTAATTGTGCTCAGAATAACATGACGTTTCCAAGAAAAACAAAGTAGCTACTTCATCCAGATGGCATTAACAATTTGTAGATTATTTGTGGCTCCGAAAATATTAACCATATAACTGAAATATTTCTGCTTGGTGTAGAGCTCTTTGAAACATTAGTGCCCTTGTGATGGTTAAGAATTAAAATACTTTAAAATGTTCAGATATCACACAGAAATTAAAATGGAATTACTTCAAAAATAATTACGGTAATTTAAATAAAACGTTTGTAATCAGCTAGCGGCAGAGATAGGATTCAGTACAGGTTTGCCTTATTAAATGTCGGAAAAGTCGTGTAAGTATGAAAAACAGTATGGCGGCGTGAGAAGATGTTCTAAAAGGTCGTATGAACGGTGTTAGGTGAAAAACTTTATTTGTAATTTCTTATCTGTCATTAGTGTTCAAACATAGAATTTTGATGATCTTGAAGTTCCCTATGATCAGGTCCGTCGAAGGGACATCTCTCCAGATGCACAGCAGTCCTGGGTGACGTCATCCCTATATGTAAGCACACGGCTTACAGTGCTAGTATACAGTTCAACGGCACTTTAAAGGACGTCTCACAAGTTCCAGCTAACATCTCTGAAAGCTACGCGGAGAGAGGCAATACAGGCCTACTTATTGCTTAAAACACCTCGCGTCTTCGTCTCTATTAGACAGCCTTATTTCAGGGATGCGAACTCGGACTTCCCTATGAAAAATTTAAATTTAACAACGCGTGCACATTTCACCCGGCCTGTCTGTCTGACGTCGCGTAACCAGATGTCCGTCTTCTTCGTTAAGAACTTAACCTAGGAATGTTCTTTAAACACTGGCCAATCACGAGGGTTACACACTTAAATTCGCTTGAACTGCCACTTAAAACTGCCCCAACGTTCAAAAATGCATAGTCACATGGCCTTGTAAGAACACGTACACAACGGAAGAAATAGAAAGACATAAATAAGCGGCCGAAATATAAAAAAAACCGTTTAAAAAATAATAAATACTATGGACTCTGTTTCAAAACTAATAAATAAAACTTGCCATAGAATGAAATAAATCACGAGAAAATAATATTAAGCTTGTTAAACATAAAAATTTCGTTTCAAAATGATTCATTATTATAGATCACAAAAGCGTGTGTTACAAGGTTGAATATGTGCCGTACGACATTTATTTCGGCACGTTTGCATAATTACATTAGTGACTGCAGACTACCAGTACTATTACAGGGATACTTTCCCTTGTTTATTTTTAAAGGAGTGTTCAAGTGTACAAGTCGCCTTTTAGAAGAGTATCGCGTAAAGAAAACATTGAAGACATCAATAATATAACATACTGTATAGCTGAGACATTTCGGCACGTTTGCATAATAACATTAGTGACTGCAGACTACCAGTACTATTACAGGGATACTTTCCCTTGTTTATCTTTAAAGGAGTGTTAAGTGTACAAGTCGCCTTTTAGAAGAGTATCGCGTAAGGAAAACATTGAAGACATCAATAATATAACATACTGTATAGCTGAGACATTTCGGCACGTTTGCATAATAACATTAGTGACTGCAGACTACCAGTACTATTACAGGGATACTTTCCCTTGTTTATCTTTAAAGGAGTGTTCAAGTGTACAAGTCGCCTTTTAGAAGAGTATCGCGTAAGGAAAACATTGAAGACATCAATAATATAACATACTGTATAGCTGAGACATTTCGGCACGTTTGCATAATTACATTAGTGACTGCAGACTACCAGTACTATTACAGGGATACTTTCCCTTGTTTATCTTTAAAGGAGTGTTCAAGTGTACAAGTCGCCTTTTAGAAGAGTATCGCGTAAGGAAAACATTGAAGACATCAATAATATAACATACTGTATAGCTGAGACATTTCGGCACGTTTGCATAATTACATTAGTGACTGCAGACTACCAGTACTATTACAGGGATACTTTCCCTTGTTTATCTTTAAAGGAGTGTTAAGTGTACAAGTCGCCTTTTAGAAGAGTATCGCGTAAGGAAAACATTGAAGACATCAATAATATAACATACTGTATAGCTGAGACATTTCGGCACGTTTGCATAATTACATTAGTGACTGCAGACTACCAGTACTATTACAGGGATACTTTCCCTTGTTTATTTTTAAAGGAGTGTTCAAGTGTACAAGTCGCCTTTTAGAAGAGTATCGCGTAAGGAAAACATTGAAGACATCAATAATATAACACACTGTATAGCTGAGACATTTCGGGAAATGCAATTTTTACAGTGCAAAGACATTCAGTTTCTCCTCTGTAACATTTTAGGCTGGCGCCCTTCTTATTTTAGATATTGATGACACTTTTCCTCGCTAAATTTCCGTGAAAGTACACCTCGACTTCTCATAACTAAAGACGAACTTTACGTCCACTGTTGATTAGACAATCTTTTTTTCTTTTATTATTTATTTATTTTGCCAAATCGAGATGGATATATCTTGATTTTCTCGGAGAATGATAAGTCATGGTGAAACACGCGACGAAGTTCGAGGTTGAACTTTTCTTATCAATAAAACTATCCGAAATTTCCACAAATTTTATTTTGCTTGGTGAAACCGGCCCTAGCCTGTTCTGCGATCCTGTATAGCCCGCTCGTATGAGACGGCGGCGGTCCTGGTGTCTATAGGCTGTTCACGGTAAAATGAGCACTTTTGAAAGTCCTGCTTAAAATATACTTGTATGCTCGTTGTGTATACTTCCGCCTTGTGTAAAATTAACAATGCCATGGACCTCATTTCTTTATTAATGCGTCTGTCAAGTAAAACTGTGCCATTATTAGGAAGATTTATATTTTACAAATCCGCTCATTTAAACACTTTGATTTAGTAATTTTAAAAAAAGCGAAAGAAATAATTTAAGTTATCACAAATTGTTACCCAACACTTTTTATTCGACGTTGAGATATAGAACTACTTTCAATCCATCTTTACCAACTTCACTGGGCGCATGTCACTTAGTGAGTCCGTTAAGATATGTGCAGATAGGTGCAGTGACTTTTTTCTGAGGTTGATTTCAAAAGTGCTCACTTTATCGTGAACAGTCTTTATCTGTATGTTGACAAGGTTCGGAATCACGCGTGCAGGCACGCTCACATTTCTCTGAGCAATGACGCCAACATCAGCGCACTACCCTATATCTCGTCCAACAAGCTGGGCAGTTATAAAGTATGACTAGGGACAAACAATTTTCGCGAAAACATTCCACAACCAGTTGTATTCCATTCCACTTTGGCTCAGGTAGGCGCCGTGTTAGGCGTCGTAGGTATCTGCGCGCGAATCACACACGTACAGTGTAGAAGTTACCTAATTCAGATTGGCCAGTCAGGTGGGAATACGTCTTCTCACAAAAACACGCCGCCAATAAGTAAAATAAAACTGTTGGTACGGCCATAGGTATTGAATCTAGCATGTGCAAAAATATTATCGCGAAATTCAGGGTTCCTAAGTATGACCATCCGGCCTCACAATGACCTTAGCCTGGTACAAACACCGTTAAAGGCCGTTCACGTTAAAGTGAGCACTTTTGAAATCATCCTTCGAAAAAAGTCACTGCTCCTACCTGCATATACTTTAACGGGCACAATGAGTGACATGTTTCCAGTAAAGTTGGTAACGATGTAAGGGAAATTAGTTCCATATATTAATGTCGATTAAAAAGTGTTAGGTATCCATTTGTGATAGCTTGGATTATCTATCTCGCTTTCTGTATTTTTTTAATGCATCGGGCAGTTTTGTAGAATATTTACTTTTCTAATAATTTCACAGTTTCACTTGACCGGCGCATGAATAACGTGATGAAGCCCATGGCAATGTTAATTTTACGTAATATGGAAGAACACGCAACGTGTATACAAGTACATCTTAAGCAGAGCTTCCAAACGTGCTCATTTTACCGTGACGAGTCTATAACTACAAAACGGCGTGTGCCTACTCAGTACTAACATTCCAACAACGTTAAACAGTGCGGCGCGGCGTTGGAAACGCCTAGATCCGATCTCTACTGGAGCCGCGGTTGTCGTAGCGGCTAAAGCGCTCGCTTCCCAACAAGACAAACCGAATTGCATTCCCGGGGTGGGGGGGGGGGGGGGTTGCTCTTTAATTTTTCCCACGTGAGGATCGTGCCAGACGATGCCGCTGGTCGGCGGGTTTTCTCGGGAATCTCACGTTTTCTCCATCCTTGCATTCCGGCGCCGCTCCATTTCCACTTCGTTTCAAACTCATCGGTTATCAAGACCTCGGTGTTATGAACCTCTCCAGATTCGCTCCCTGGCAATGCTTGTGACCCGATACGCCTTACACATCTGAGAGACAATACTAGAATCCTGTTCTTTCTACACCCCTGAATTACAGATCGACTATGTGCTGGCCTTTGGTACTGCTACGCGCAAAATATGGCCTGTCTCGTTCACTTTCTAAGGAGTTCATTTTTATAATTGTCAGTAGTGTGGAATACGATTGTTTTATGGCTTTCCTACATTTCCTGGCCAAAGTTTCTGACAGCATCGTCTCTTGAAAATAATTTCAAACCAAAAATATATAACCAGTGTTTATAAGTAGGTACCTGAAGAATTCGCGGATTCATTTTGGGACGAGCTAGCATTCAAAACACGTGCGTTTATATAACTTCAGCCCTTGGTCCACGCGGTGTTTGACACCTCCTGGAGAACGGTGTCCAATTGTCGCCTTCCACTGTGACAGCAGACAACCAATGCGCAGTTGATAACGGCTAGCCTGCAGGTCATTGAACTTGCGGATTTTTCAGGTCTCCACTTATAAGTTATACCACAATATTACCCATCACTGCTCAATTGGAACAAGCTATTTTTCTACAATATTTAAAAGGAGAAACTACGTAGAAATCATTTATACGTTTTCAGAACGTAGAGATTGTCAAGATTTGGTTTTAGAGTGCAATATGTTTTACTGCAAAAGTTGTAAGATCGTAGAACTACGACTTCAAGTTTATTCCAAACGGATTTACTTTACCCTAACTCGAGTTACGGGGTCCTTGCCCGTTACGGAGAAATTGCGTGTCCACGCATCTGTTTAGCGCGTTGGGGGTACGGCAGCAGGATAAGGGCGACGTGACACCGGCACGATCAATGCTCCATCGCCTCTACACGCGAAGCACTGACCTCGCCCGAGTCTGTTTAGATCGTGCAGCGCGAAACCATGCTGGGCTTCAGCGACAGGCAAGTTTACTTCTGAAAACCACCATAGTTTTGAAAGTATCAGGTGAGTGCATTTTAGACAACTGCAGTCTGCAAAATACGAATTCTGGGTATGATAAAGGACTTAAGAATGTTCGCACTAAGAAAATGTTCGCAAATTTATAACATCGTTGTATTTGAGTATTGAGAAAGCTCAAATTGCAAAGTTTTTACATACATCCATTGGTAGCTTTCTAAAGAATGGCATGTATAGTAATGTTCCCACTTTGTATAGCAGCCAGTTTTTTTTTTTTGCAGTCTAATGTTTGGTAAATCTTTTAGGCTATGTATTGTTTAAAAATTTTCATTATGGTATAAGAACTTTCCTGAAACATTTCTTACAGTAGTGTTTGCAATAAGCGTGCTATCTCGGATGTTGTACATCAACCGTTAAAAATTGTAAATAGTTCTCCCACCAAAATACTGCATATTTCAAAAAACATTACAACACAATAAATGTGCCGGTAGCCAGAACATCTAGGGGAAAAAAGTTTTATTTCAAATAATCGATCCACATTGTCGAGAGGTGTCTATTTGCGAACAGTATTTAAGAAACACTTTTCGCCAGTTTACTAATTTCATTTTTACGTTTTGTATTTAAGGTTCTTATTTCTTAAGCCCCTGCCACACTGTCAAATTTTTCCGTCAAACTGCTTCCAATAAGTTCGGTCAAGTAAAGTTGGACAGTTATGACGTTATTAAAAAGTCATAAACGCCACGATATTTGTCTGAGAAAGTTGGATGTCTCGAGTTCCCATCAAAAATATGAAGATTTGACCGATTCTGGAATTTTTTTTTTATGTTTGACGGTCTCAGCCAATCAGAATCGTGCACGACAAAAAATGGACGTCAAGAAACTTTAAAATAACGAACTATTGCTGGGCATGAATAATGAAGATATTTACTTTACGTAGAAGCTGTCCGGGCATGAATGCTATTTTAAGTGGATGTTGCACAAAATATTACGAACTCAAGAGGCATTAAATTCCATTGTGCAGGAAACATATCTGATAAATAAAATCTGAACTTAGTAAAGAATCGAAAATAAATTACAACTTTCCTTACATTTCTGAACTAAATGAAAAAAAATCAATATCTCACTATAAAAATAAATTTTAAATAATAATTGAAATTAGATTTTTCAGTAAAAAAAAATTTGACAATGTGACACATTTTCAAACACATTCAAGATTATTTTATAAAATTTGTTAGAAGGAAAATTTTGATGGCCGTATTCTGTCTTCAAATTTTACTGTCAAAAATAGTTGAAGGCTAAAATTTGACGGTGTGACAGGGGCTTTAGAGTAAAAATCGGTTACACGAGTGCTAATACAATTTTTTTTAATGGGAACCGGGTACGAAATCTTTGTAAAGGCTGTTCACGATAAAGTGAGCACTTTTGATATGAACCTTATAAATATTTTACAGCTCCTACCTGCATATATTTTAACGGGCGCCTTGAGTGACATGCGCCCAGTAAAGTTGGTTACAATGGAGAGAAAGTAGCTCCGTATAACTACGTTGAATAAAAAGTGTTAGGTAACCATTTGTGACAACTTACATTATTTATTTCGCTTCCAGTATTTTTAATGCACCAAAGTGTAAAAATGAGCAGATTTGAAAAATAATTAATTTTCTAATGATTTCACAATTTTACTGGACCGACGCATGAATAAAGTGATGAGGTTCATGACAATGCTAATTTTATATAAGGCGGAAGAATACACAACGTGCATACAAGTAGATCTTAAGCAGAGCTTTCAAAAGTGCTCACTTTACCGTGAACAGCCTATAGTAGCAAACTGATGTGTAGCACAACCATCTTTACTATCCCGGCGTAACAATGTAGGTCGCTGCTTAAAGTCCGTAGAAGTGCGTTGCCGAAGGAAATAAAGTACGCAAATTCATTTCCTCGCGCGTACAGGCGACACCGCATCAAATGCGCTGGTCAGAAACGTCATTCGCGTCTCAGTGCCTGGAGACCAACTTGCCAGACGGCAGCCAAACCAACAGTGAACAGTCCACACCAATCAGACAAGAGGTCCACTTATAGGACATGAAGCATTCAAGCGAACTGTTACGTCTACGACAAATAATATGCCATATTTTTCATTCCCGTATATATACTTATTCTATCATTTCACGTCAAACTTCAGCACAAGTCGTGTGTGATAAACCTCTCCTGAGTTATATGTAGAAGTGTAAATAGCAATTATCAAAAATACCCATTACCCAAGACACTGAGTTACGTACTACACACTAGTAAAGCTGATACAAAATAAAATAATTACGTTTTAAAATTCAAAAGTACAAAATTCTTCTTTAAAGAACACACATAAGCCATCTCCAGACAAACTCTCTATTAAGAAAGCAAAGAAAGACAAACAATGAGAAACGACGACAAACATGGACTAGTGCAATTAGTAATAGCTATTTTGGCAAAATAAATGCTAAAATTTGAATCACCATTATTACGTAGGACCTACAAATCACGGGGACTCAAAACCAGTAATAATCACCAGAAGAAAGTGCGACCGAATCAAGTATAACCCAGCGACACAGAGTTTTCAAGAGTACAGACGAAAAATAGCCGCGTATACCGCGAATTGCAACCGCACACGCCGGCAAAATGGCGTCACAGGCCAGCAACACGTCGACACGCGGTTCGCCAATCAGCGCCTGGTAACTTACTCGCCTGCCGGAAGCTAGGCAATAGGCAACCTTCAGCGTGACGCAGTAGCCAATGAGACACAAGACTCGTTCCCAAAGCCTCGCGCAAAGCCAGTAAGAGAAAGAGTACGCCCAGGTTAAAAGAACTACAATGCCGTTTCGCCTCTGTATACTTATTTACTCTATGCCAGTGTGAAGGAAAGAAAGGCTACTCGCTGTAACAGCAGAAATGGACACACGTAAGCCACGCCAATGTATAAAGGACTGCTGCAAAACGATTTTGTGAAATTTCTCGAATTCTGCCCGTGTATGAAACATATGGCAAGAATTTATTAAACGAAACAGAAATCGGACACCATACAAAACAAACGTAAATTGTAACGAAGAATATTCTCTGCTGCGTTTCTTTCCGAAAGTAAAAAACTAGCGTAACTACACACAGAGAGAGAGAGAGAGAGTGTGTGTGTGTGTGTGTGTGTTTTGTGTATATATAAATGTGTGTGTTTGTGGGTCTATATAAATGTGTGTTCTTATGTGAGTGTATATATATATATATATATATATATATGTGTGTGTGTGTGTGTGTGTGTCTATATATATATGTATTTGTGTGTATATATATGTGTGTGTTTGTGTGAGTGTATATATATATATACATACATATGTGTGTGTTTGTGTGTATATGTGTGTGTTTGCGTAGATATATATGTATGTGTTTATATATGTATGTGTTTATATATATATATATGTGTGTGTGTGTGTGTGTGTGTGCGCGCGTGCGTGTTTTACTCTACAAGAAACAGTAGTGCGGCACCTCAAACAAGCCTCCGGTTTGTAACGAAAACTATTTTAGGGTTCATAGGTTCAATACTAGTTTTAAGAAAAGCGTTTACAGAGATGGAATTTCCAATTCTTCGCACAAATAAAGCCTATTCACTACCTGAGCATCTCCACGAACAAGCCGTTATTACGTCACAAATGCCTTTCATTCAGTGTTCAACAATGATACCTCAAGGGGGGGGGGGGGGGCTAACTTGGAAAAGTTACAATTTTTAAGTTAATTTTAATAAAATAATTTAAGTTAATTTAAATAAGTTTACTTAATGTTATACTACTTTAAGTTTCGAACTTAACTCGGCTCTCAAGACCTCGTTGTTAAGAGTCGCCCAGATCACTCATCTCAATTCAACTCTTACTTAACTTGTATGTAGCGTATGACAATATTATGCAGAAGGCGTGGAGGGGAGGGGGAACAAACCCTTTGAACACGCATCCCTCTTTCCGCACACCCCTACCCTATTTCCTCTCTTTCCTGTGGGTAATATCGCTCCTCAATATCGCCTACATGCTCGTATCTAACAGCGAACCTATAATTATGCGTTGTAATTAAGTAAAATAGAAGTACATACCAGTTCCTCTTTCTGCTCACCCGACACATCCTGCACAACTCTTGGCTAATTGTACTGTACATTTATACTTCGAGTTCGGTAATATTTTGTCACCAAGGCGGGTGCTAATCACGTTAACGTACACTCCACAAGACTAATATTCAGCACTAGCCGTGTGGCCAAGAGTAACGACGTAATGGAATTCGAGAAAGCAGCGAGTGAGTAAATGGCACCAAATTATATCGTGAAATGGCACGGTGTCTGCGGATTATGACCAGTTTGTATTTAAGACTTTCAAGTAATGTTGTTTTCTATGATCCTCAGTTCCATGCTGGGAGGCTGGCCAGAGGACGGCTTACCTACGGTACACACGCATCCTAAGTTTACCCCATGGACTACAGATGACGTAGACCGCTTATTCGTCTTCTGCGCATGTACCCAACATTGACCTACCCCAAAGGAATAAAACTGTCAAAATCACATGGTCAGGCGGAGATGAAAGTGTTTTTTATATCTGAATTTTTCAATGACAAGTGCTAATATATGAGTACTAGGACCCCCTCCCCCCTTCGGGGGGTCAACCCCAAAGGGATCAATTGGGATTAATTAATTGGATTATCGATTTGATTGATTTGGATTAATCCTTAATCCGATCTTAATCCGATCAAATTTTAAAGAAGAAAAGGGGCTAATAAAATTTAAAGGGTTAAATTTGATTGAATGGTTAAATTTAATTGAAAGGGTTAATCAAAAAAGGGTTAATTTTTAATCGGATTAATTTTTTACCCTGATTTTCTTTCTTTCTTTTTTGGGTGGGGGTAGCTGAATCTATGTACGATGTTGACGCTATGGTGTTCTAAAGGCGACTGACCAGAGTAGAGTGGTGGGTTGCAATGTGTTATATAGGTATTGAGTTGAGTGCAAGAGTGGGCTAAGAGTAAATTTTCTTATTTTTTTCTAATTTTGATGTGTTTGTAGGGATATTAGTGGTAGATAGGCGATTTTTACGAATATATTTAACACACGGGAGAAATCCAGTCTTTAAACGAGTTACACGTATGAATAAATTACTCGCATCGAATCACAAATTTCAAACGACTGCATGGATAATAAGTGTAATTACGTGAGTCTCGAGCTTAGAAATATAATTTTCACAAGCGAGAATAACTACGTGAATAACATCTGATGTCGACAAGTACCAACTGACTAAATGATAACAAATACATGAGTGTGGAATTAACGATCTGCAGTAAAATGCCCCTATAAATTACTTTAATTAAACAAGAGTCTTCCTAAATACATTATCAAGTTTACATGTAGAAATTACACGATTCAGCCTGGTGAATGATATCTTACGGCAAAAAAAACTCTGATGTGATTTAAACCACACACAATCACGTACCTGAAATGATATTAAAATAAGTCTGTCCATACAATGTATGTATGAGTAGCACTTACATCAAGCTGTGAGTAGATATGAATAGTGTGTCCGATAGGAGAATGTGTTTAAATTATGGTAAAAACTCGTCGATGAAGGAAAACATTTTTTAATGTTTATTAAATTCACTTCACTTGTAAACACAAGCAGTATTTTTAAACTGCTGGGAATATTATTTTCGTATTTTCGTAGACCGAGCTCAGAAAAATATGTAATGAAATGGCTCCCCGAACTCGTACCTCCGTCCACCTCAGAGTTCACTTGATGAATGAGTGGATGCTATGACGTACACCTGCTTATATATGTGGAGCTTGGGGGCGAGTAGAAATTTGCGACTGACAGAAAATCTACCAAGTTACTATTAATGACTTGATTCGTCCTACACAAATGGTATTTTCGTAGATAGAGCTCAGAAACTGAAAATCTTATAGCAATATTGACTTAACGTATGAAAATTTATATTTTCCCGACAAAAAACTTTTATATTAAAACACAAATCGCGGCTAGCACTAGAGATGAAGGTAGGTGCGATGGTACGTAGTTGAGATAACCCCCGATCGTAGCCTCATCGTCTGCCAAGTTCTAAAGTTCTAGAGGTGCGGTGAAGATGAGGGAGAGCTGTACACATCTGTCTAGTCCAAGCTTCTATCACCAACTGAAGATGGCTGCGACTGGGTAGCTGAGGTTGCTTCGCTCCAGAGCTCCCTACACCCCCTCCCTCCCCTCGCACAGAGTGCGACCCCGGGCTGCCTGCAATTGTCAATTTTTCAGCACTAAGGCAAGATGGCGTCAACTGCCTAGTTGCTTCCGATCAGGAAGGCTTTTTTTTAACCAAAACTCCATCTTACGTCATTAAAACTCTAAAAATATTGCAGCATATCCTGCTATGACTTCTAAAACATTCAAATACTCTACCATTTACATGTACAAGCCAAACATGCTTTTTTAAAACCAAAACTCCATCTTACATCATTTAAACTGTAAACAATATCACACCATATCCTGGTACGACTTCAAAAATATTCAAATACTCTACCATTTACATGTACAAGCCAAACAGGCTTTTTCAACCATAAAAAAAACACCCCTGTTCACCATTATGCTGCCAAATGTGTTTAAGAGTAAAAAAAATTTACATCATTATATGATTGAAATACTAAAGTTTATTAAGAACTTTCTAACAAAAATTAATTTTCTTTAAAAATCGTTACAACAGAATTAATTTTCTTTAAAAATTGTTACACCTGAATTAAATTTCTTTAAAAATTGTTGCACCCAAATGAAATTTCTTTAAAAATCATTTCAACTTTGTATTTTCAATCAATAATCTGTAACAATTTTTCACCCTATTACAAGTAAAAAAAAAATCAATGCAATTTTTTTTAATTATGAAAAAATTTGTGAAAAATTTATGAAATTATACAGCGGAAGGAATCATTCATGAAATTGTGAATTTTCAATACAATTTATGTCTAGGGTTAAGACCTAAGCTGAATTTGCATTTCTTAACTAGAATAACAACTAGTGGTGGAGGAGTTGAAGGAGGTAAGGAGATTGGGCTATAAATTATTTCTTGCGGCGATGGATTGAATATAGGCGGAGGCAGCAAAATTAATTTATGTCGAGATGTTTCAGGTGACAATATTTCAATAGATGTCTGACTTCGAGCAGGTGATACAAGAAACTAAATTTGAAAAATTCATCTAATTCCTGCAACAAATTGTCATTCGAAAATACAGCTTGTAGATAAATGTGAACACAATGGCTGACGACATTGTGGACACTCTCATAGACATGGGCACTGTGGCGGACAGTGCTACAAACTTTGAAGATGTGGATGCAGTGGCTGATGGTGCTGTGGACACTCTCGTAGACATGGGCACAGTGGTGGACGGTGCTACAAACCTTGAAGATGTGTACGCAGTGGCTGACGACATTGTGGATACTCTATTAGACAGGGGCACCTTGGTGGATGGTGCTACAAACTTTGAAGATGTGGACAGAGTGGCTGACAGTGCTGTAGACACTCGTAGACATGGACACCATGGCTGACAGCATTGTGGAAGCTCTCTTACATGGGGATAATGATACCGTCACTGGTTGCGAAAGTGAACTCCTCTTCCTCTAAAGAAGTTAATAAACTGCTTACTAAATCATCCGAACCATTGATTAGTATATTAAAATACTCCCAATCAAATTCATCAAGCTCTTTGTTAAAACCTTGCGTAGATAATCCAGGAGAGTAATACTGATACGAGCACTACATAGCAAAGCGAACCGAACTGACAAACAATTGGAAAAAGTGGAAGAGGTGTAGAGTCTGAAGCCCTATTTATAAAAATTTCAAATTTCCAGGTAAAATTCTCGAGAAGAATCACTTCCCCCCTCCAACCAGAAGTCAGAAGTTCAAACACACATTTCCCTCTCTTCCCACACCACTACTTTCAAATATCTTCAAACTACCACCCCCAACCTCGGAGAAAAACCTCTCTGCTAAGTTTCTTGATCGAAGAAATGAATAACATTTATTTAAGAGTAAAATAACTTCTAAATCATAATAAATCAATAAAATTTAATTAATAATCCATTAAAATGATTAGCACTGTATTAGATATCAACATATTTAATAAAACAATATATAATTTATAGAAAAAATTATAATACCCATAAAAACCATGCTATAATCCCTTTTTAAGCTTCTCTGAGATTACATTAATCTTTTAACAGAAGTATTTTTCTTATTCACAATATTTCTTATCTAAATCAAGAGAGGCGATACAATATAATTTTAGTATATATGTGCCTGTTTTCTTAATCCATATATTGATAATCATATTTATGCTAAACATATACTGATATTTTTTCCCATTAATGTTTCGAAACATGTTTCCAATTTGGTTTAAATTCTATTTTATAAGATTTTATTTTAAATTTGTTAGTATCAGTTAGTGTGTGATGGGAAGTAAAAACTTGTTTCATAAATATTCGTTCATTTTTAATATACGTCTTTGTATATTTTTTCCCCTGTGTAATGGAGCTTGCAAAATATATATTAATTTTATCAAGTAGAAGACAAAATATTTTTGCTTGGGAGGTTTCAAACAGCTAGTAAGACATTTTGACCTTGCTATTCTTAACGGTTAATATATTGTTGAACTGAATGCTACTCTAGGGATGGGGATGTCCTTGGCCGCTTCCTTCGTGAAAATCTAGGCACCTGGTTTATCTGCAGGGTATAATAAAACCAAAATGCGCTCTGCAGGAGTTTGTTGGACTCAGGTCAGAAAACTCTGAAATCTTGGTTTCTGTAGTTGGTAGTATTGGAAAAAACATTGAAATTTAAGGTTGAAGATTTATGAGTCTGGACAGGGAGCAGTCACAACACTAACACCTCAGATCTCTAAACATAACGGTTTTTTTAGCATTTTGAGATATTTTTGGAAACATTAAAAAATATTATATTTCGAACCGACTATAAATTTAAAAGTTAATAGCGTATAATCGGAAAAATTCCACATGATTCATTTAAATATCTATATGGTTGAGTATATCTAGATTTTTCACATGCATGAATGAATTTATATTAGTTTAAATAACAGTGTTACATTCGTTATTATGTTTATAAGATTACAATCATACCTAACCGAGACTCGAACCCAGCTTATATCGACTATCAACCAAGCCTTATCGGGATGGTATATTATACTGTTAGTTATGGAAAAGCAGTTAAAGTGCTCGCTTACAGAACTTTTGTCTCAAAAGTTTCTGTGGAGAAAATTTTTTCTTACTAAAACAAGTTCACTTTAAATAAGGAATACGTTAAATAATTTTTAAGAAAGGAATGCATTTGACATCATATATATATACACACACACACACAAATACAGAGTGATCCAAAAATTTATGTACAACATTTTAATGCAAGCAAGTACAATTTGCTCCAAAACGTACACAAGTAACTACAGGATGATATGAAACATATTAAACAATTATTTCAAAATTATTTACAAACACAAGCTGTTTCAAAAATGCGGCTGAAACTACTTCTTTCCTAAACAAAGTCTAAAAGGTTTACTCCAATATGCTAATAACTTGCTGATATTCTATTTACATGTTGATTTCTGTATACATGAGCATGTGAATTTGTTGTCTTGATGATACATCTTTACAAAATATTAAATTACATACACACAAATACTTTTTATAGTAAATTGCACACATTACTTCTCTCATCCCAAATAATAGCATATAACTCAAATAATATCCACAGGTGATTCGGGAGAAGAATCATTAGAGTCTGTTTCACCCCAGTCAGTCATCATTGCCAGAGTTAACATTAATTTTGAGTTTTCCTCTGCAGAGAAAAATGTTGAATTAGATCCAGGTTTTACATAATTGTTTGAACGAAGGGCAATTGTATTATTTTTGCTCAAATCCACCTACGTATATTTCACAATTATTTAGGTAATGTTTGCAAATATCTTCAATATTCTCATACTCTATGCAACCACTTTCCCATTTTAAAGTACGGTGATGGCTAGTAACCCATCTATTTGTTTTCTTGTATTTTGGTGTTAGACATTTCCAGTCAAGCAGTGATTTGAAGCTGAATACAGTTGTATGTTTTCCATATCAGTGATAGCTAATTCTTTAATGATCAATTTTTTTCTGCAGACTGAAATCCTTACACATTGCAAAAGATCTCGTCATAGCCGTGGTTCACCATTTACTGACTCGATTAATTATTTTCACCAGCTTATCTCTTACATTGTGTCTTGCTAATCTATCATGATTTATAAGAGCATAAGCTTGTGTATTTGCTGGAAATGGTGTATTTGCAATAATTTCAATTCATGAATCAATTACTCCATTGGTAATTCTGTCGTCCTGTTTGCTTACATAAAAAAAAAATAACATTCCTCTGGTCTTAAATTATTCAGGTTCTAGGATTGGTGAACTGATTTTGATATAATGTGTTTCCTGAAACTTTGAGTACACATAACATGAAATAAGGAATACACCATTGCCAAAGTTTGTAGCATTGCAGCTATATATATATATATATAATAGGTATATTCGGGAAGTATTTCAATTATCCATATTTCAATCAGGGATAGTAATTCATGTAATATTTGAAAGGTCATGGCAAAGACAACTTGTTTGTATTATATATATATTTGTTTTTCCAAATTGATTATTTTTTTGTCCTAATTTCATCAGTAGTAAAAGACATCAACAACAGACATCATAGGACGATAGTACATCTTTTCCTTTTCACTAGGTTGATAAACTAAACACGTCGCCACCGCATTGCACGACATGGTGAAACAAGGAAAATAACAGAGGTCACCTTTAGCTGACGTGACCGACTGCTCGACAACAATATGTTTTCAATGAGGAAACTTTCGATCAATATATAGGGAAGCACAGAATTTCTCGGGTGTCACAACAGTTCGTCGCAGCACAATTGTTTGCCAGCTGTCAGTCGGAGAGCATGAAAAGAGTGACCACGTAACTCGCATCGACCAGCACCCGCGACTTTAACCTTCTTTTGTATTTCGGACATTTCAAATAACTATTAAATTTATTTTCCGTCGGTGTGTGGAGACAATAGGGTGCCGGGAAAGAAAAGTAACAATTCTTTCTCATCTTTGTAACTCTTGAAGTGAGAAGTTTTGTTTCATGAAGGCTACCATTAGGTCTTGTTTTTTTTTTTTTTGTTTGTCAGCTGCGAGTGTTAAAATAGTTTGTTATGCCGAGATGACAATAAATCTCCAGTAAACATTTAACTTGTTCTTTTACTTATTGGCAATCCTGGTATCAGCAAACTTTCATTATTACGTAGTCAAAGTCTCCAACTCACGCTGAGCTAGTTCGTTGGTGTTTACTGAGAACTACGAGAGGACAGGACAGTAACCTATTACAAGTTCATATTTAAATCCACATAGGGGTAAGCTTGACTGTTTTGATATAGTTTAATATTTTTCATATCGCAATTATCGAATACTGATCGATCCACTTTTAAAATAATTTGTCGATAAGTTTGAAAACAAATGACAACATACCTCTGGTTTTCTAACGAAAAACTTGATTTCACATTCCAAATGACTATTTGTGATGTTGGTAGTGTTGGAAAAACCTCTAAAGCCCACTATCTGAATGCAATGTCTAGATTCTTCCCTTTTTCGATAAATTTTTAAAACTTTACATGTTTACGATTGTTAATTTCAATATGCGGCATCAACCATTCCACACTGCTTATTCAAATGTTACACCTTCCTCGTTATTAGCTGTATCATATATGGCATTCAAATGCATATTGCCATATAGAATAACTATTTCTTGTTTAGCATTTAATATTACGTGTTTGTAGTCTTCAGCAAAGCCCAAAACCATACTTAACAGTTTAACAACTTCGTATTTCCCACCTGGGTTTATTTGTAGTGAGTAATCACTGGCATTGTTCCACCCAGACATAAGCCCTGTATAATATTGTTTACAGTTCCCGAGAGATAGTACTTTGTAGTGAAAGTAATTCCAACATCTCATGTTTGATTGATTTCCACTCCATTTAGCAGATATACAATTCTGTCGATTAAATTAAGTATTCCATTTCTTACTATTTTTGTAGTTGCTGGATTACTTGCATGGCTGTCTTTTTAATTATTCCTCTAAACCTTAAACTTGATTTTGACGGTAATGTGTAAATATCATGATTTTGTATTGAAACCTTATTTCTGATGGAAATGTCTAATGGCCTGCTTGGAATGGTTCATACACATGTATTTCTGTATTGGTGATTGCATTTTCATAGCTGATTGGTTCTTCACAATTAAGTATGTCTTCCACTTCTATTAACAGTATATCCTAATTCTTTTAAATACAATTCGATGACTCATGTTAACTTCATGGGTAACTTATTTGAAGTGAGCATTTTACACTTGCGTTTACATCTTTTTATACTTCCTTTCTTCGAAAAATGTTCCTTAGTGAGATAGTTCTTCAAAGAACAGCCTACTTTATATCCATATTTAATATTGTACACAATAGCCATTATGATTGTAATGTGCAACGGAATGCAAGTGTTTATATGGCTTTTTTTATGTAAATGAACAGTAATTTCTTCATTTCTAAAATTAATCGGTATACTGTCTTGATCGACAATTGTAACAACTATTTCATCAATGCGATTTACTATTATTGGAATGCATTAGGTTAATTATTTTATAACCTGGAGCTACAGCACAAATGAATTCATGTATTATATTTGTCGGTTTTCCATTCAAATATGAACCGCCTACGATATTAACATTTATACGACATGCATTTACCGACAAGACATTAACCTGTTTTGATGATTCGTGTAATTGATTAGCTGGATATACTCTCCATTCATAACCCAACATATTTGCAATTGAATTGTCTTCTGGGTAATCGATACCAACGTTACTATACATCGCACTAGTAAACTTATTTGGATTTCCACGTAATCGGAAATGTACATCTTCAGGTAAAACAGCTTTAATGAATGTTTCAAGGTCATCCAACTCATAAGGTCCTACCGGTATCACAATCTTGTATGTTTTTTCAACAATATTATCTGCAAATAATTGGTTATGCATATCAATGTTTGGTATGCTGTTGTAAGTAACGAATTCTATTAGATTTTTTGCCATTTTCCATCTAACTCCAATGCAGGTAAATATACCACATGCAATTGCGACGAATTACCACTTAATATCAACATAATTGACACATTACTAATATCTTTTACAATTACAATTACTTATATAGCCTATTTATAGCCAAAAAACATAAACATAAATGTCCACAATTGATTGTATTTGTTAATTGATCCGTTTTGTAATTATATCTCAATTACATGTTTTTAAATTACTACATATTTCAATTGGAGGATGTAAATCTCCGAAACTGTCGTAATACAATGTTTGATTTATGTTTTTAATTAATGCAATTCAATGTGTTCCTTCATTTTGTTTCGAATCTAAATTAACAATCATACATTCACAAATATTTGGTTTCTTTGGTAAATCGTATCTCATATACAAATGTAGGAAATAAGAAATATCCAGTTTTTATACAAATACAGTAATATCTTTGTTTGTTAATGCATGTTTTGGAAGACTATTTAAGACTTTCTGCATTTGTTTCCACGTTTCGAGTTTTTCATCCTTGTCCAACTTTATAGGGTTTCAAATACATTCCTTTGCCTTTTGATTTAACTGCTCTACTAATAGCCGAAACACCTCCGAGGATTGATCCAAGAGCTGCTAATGCTGGAAATATGAACGGGATGATTCCTCCTTTCTTTGTTTTTCCTTTCTTTAGTTTTATGTTTTAGACCCATGCCTCTCTTCACCTTTGCATGCATAATGTAATCAACAACTCAAGCTCCAAGCTTTTCACCCATAGATGTGGGTGGATTGTTCCTTATATTTGCAGCTTTATCAGTTAGAATCATATCGGCTATATATATATATATATATATATATATATATCTTTCAAATAGTTTGTTCGATTGTTAACTATATCATGTTCTTTACACGCATTATCCAAAGAGTTTATTCCTTGATCGTTCCATGCCAAACTCTTGAATGTTTAGTGCCTCGTCCGCAATAATTGTATTTCGGTAAATGTAGTTCAAATAGCAATTTATTAATCAATGTATTCAATACACCGGGTCCTTTTTTGATACATTTAGTATGAGTCATTGTTTTCAACTGAACACAAACCTATATATGGACCTGCACATATAGTTTTATGTTAGTATGTTACATAATAATGTGTAACTCTGTAGAAATGAAGGTTATAAAACAAAATGTACATCTGCCGGTAATTGTAAATATCAAAGAAAACATAATTGAACAGAAACATGGTATTCTTTTACCATCAAATATACATTGTATAATAAGGGGCCCTTCTTCATGTGGAAAAACTTGTGTGATTATGTCGATGTTGGAACATCTGAATTTACTTAAATTTTAAAAAAATGTACATGTGTTTTCTAAACAATACAAGAGAAATATCAACGAATAGCGAGCATTTTGTAATTAATTGAAGGAATGCAATTTTTCTCTTTTACAAATAAAGAAGATATAGTGTTTCCGAATTAAGTATTGCCCAATTCTGTATTTATTTTTGATGATGTTTGATGTGAACCACAGGGCGAAATAGCGCAATATTTCAGTTTTGGTCGACATTCAAACATTGATTGTTTTTATCTATCACAAATTTATGCACATATACCAACACATAATTTACATGATAATGCAAATATGACAATTGTGTTTAAAATGGATAATATGAATTTGCAACATCTTTACAGTGATAATGTTTTAGGCGATATGGTATTTACAAAGGTTAAATATGTTTTTTTACTGTTGGAAAGAAAAATATGTTTTTTTGGTGATTATACCAACACTTTCCCTGTATAAAGGCAGATATAGGTATAAATAGCAATCATGACAATAGCTGTTTAACCAAAAATCGCGATGAGAGTTGTGATTTGAATGGACATATATAATGTAATATGGGTATGGTTGGGAAAGATAGCAATGCGGTAAATAAATGTTAAATCGCAATCAAAAGAAAATAAAGAGAAATTCATAAAGATTTGAATGATAATGTTTATAAAAACAAGACTGTAATTACAAAAAATTTTAAGCAATATTAGCACTGATTTAGAATTTAGAATAGAAGAACATTTAAATGGATTTAGTAAGGATTTTAACGATATGACAAACAGGTTTTTACAACACAACTTACAGAAATGCAAGAAAATTTATGAGTTGTAATTAATGAAGTGGTAAATGGTATTATTACAAAACAACTTTAAACATGAATGGAACAAATAACACAATATATAAGAGATGAATTGATTAATAAAAGATCTGGTTCAGTTACGCAAATAGATTTGAGAAAACAAAACAATGATTTGGAAACACAAATTAACTATTTTATCAATGATTTGAAAGCTATAACTATTGCAAAATTAGATGTTTTAAGTAAACTCGATAAGATTGAAAAAGCCCAAAGTAATCGACCTACATCAGTTAGAAAAGCAACGACTTAATTTGTATATAAATAAATTGAATTTAATGTAATATAATCAAAACATGTCTGCCTGTGCTTCGGAATTACATAATGTTATATCTGCTGTGAAGGAGAAATATTTACAAGTCAAACGAGCCTGTATGGAACGGGATGTTTTTAAACAAAGCAATATTTAAACCTGTTATAAGTAGAATGATACATTGCATTTTGTGTTGAATAAAGCTAAAGAAACAGCTTTGGAAATTAAAGAAGAAGAAGAATATTTAACAAAGAAAAAGTAAACTCTTTCTCAATTAACACTGCGATATTTAGCTTTAAAACTATCTACATCTATGCACGATACAAGATTTGGTGTTTATCGACATGAAAACAAACTGGTTCCTGGGAGATTCATTAGTTAAATTCTTGAATGAGAATAAAATTAAAATAGGTGATTACATAACTGATGTTAGTGAAGGATTATTTGTATTATTGTTTAAAAACATTTCAAATGGATATTCTGAGACCGATTTGCAGAGATATAAAGTACTTATTCATTGACCAAATGCTAATATTCGTTAAGGAGATGAAAACCATCTGAAAATACAATAGGAGATACAGCAGGAAGTGGAATACATAAAGATGAAATTGACAACAGTTTTTCACCTATATATTGAAACAATCCTAATGAATTGGTTGACAGACTAAAACTTATCATCCCTTCGAGAGTCTGGGAATAATTAACATACAAACAAAATTGTTTCTATTATTGAAGAGTTAGCAGATAATGGTTATATTACAAATGAAGTTTAGTAAGATTGCTCAAGAACTTCACACTCCTGCAAGGATAAGATATCCTAGAAGGAGAATTATAACTAATGGTTTAAATGATATTTTTCAAGCCAATTCGTGTAAAATGACATTGCTTGCAAAATACAATAAGGGATACAATAATGTAATAGATGTTTATTCGAAATATAGTTGGGGTGTACCTTCGAAAAACAAATCTAGAAAACAGGTTACCAATGCAATGAAGATCATTTTGAAAGAGAGAATGCCTAATTCACTCCAAACCGACAGAGGATCTAAATTTTTTCTGTGCCGTTCTGGAAACTTATGACCGAATATGGTATTAATCACTACGCAATGTATACGGAGCGTAAAGCGAGTGTTGTGGAACATTACAACAAATCGATTAAGAAATTAACATATAAACATTTCACAGCGAGGGGGACTTACAAATGGGTTGACATTTTGCTTGAAGAAGTTAAATTTATAATTATAGATATTATATAACTATTACAATAGCTTCCAAATAAGTTACGGATAATAGTTTAATGAAAACTATGTATAATAATGTTAAAGTCATCGACAAAATAAAACCACAGTTCAAAGTTGGGGAATTTATACATATCTCGAAGCAGAAAGGAATCTTTGAGAAGAAATCTACAGTGTATTGATCTTTTGAAAAAATAAAAATTATTTCAATTAGACAAACACATCCCAGAATGTATTACCTAGAAACATATGATGGAGAACCAATAAAAGGTGGATTATACAAACATGAATTGCAAAAAGTCAGTTCTCCAAATTAATATTTGGTTGATAAAATTATTAAAAGGAAAAAAGATATGTCTTTGGTTAGATGGAGAGGATTCTCAAAAGCACACGACTCGTGGGTCAAGAATCAAGATCTTAAAAAATTGTAATACAATGTTTGTAAATTTTCTAATAGTAAATAAAATATTTTTACTTATATTTTATGTGTTATTTGATTTAACAAACCTCTGGATGGGTAATGGCTGTACAATTTAGTGTGTAATCAATCCCCTTGTTGATTGGATTATCGTTTCATTGGATTAACATTGAAGCGATAATCCAGTGTAATTAAATCCTTTTAACTGTAACATCATTCACATTTAGGTGATAATCCATTACACTTGATATGTAATTCAATTGGTATCTGTGATAGAATCGTTTAATTGGAAATTCGCATTTAGGTGTTAATTGGGTGTATTTTGTATGTATTGTAATTCATTGTGTTTGGGTGGTATTCCATTGCATTAGATTCCTTTTAAATGTAACATAATTCATCGTTAGTTTATCGGAATAATTTTCTGGGTTTCGCAATTGTTTGTGATAGGTTATATTTATTTGCTTGTAACAATACAGTTCTTGTAAATTGTTAGTTTAAAAGAGCACAATACTAGTCCCCGCAATAAAAAAATTTCGTACAAAAATTGTTAGTAATTTTAACGGTGTAAACTATTTTTACATTGTAAAATACATAAAATGTTTTTTGATGGTGTAAACGATTTTTACGGTGTACACTACTTTGATGGTGTCGAGTAATTCACATTATTTAAAAAAGAGTATATTTATTACTGGGCTAAAATTCTATGAAATATTGTAAACACAGACCACTTAATCCAAAGGTAAAACTTTTTTGAAAGACAGGCGAGAAGAGGCAGGTGAAGGAAAATTATTGTCTAAAATGTAGATGAGCTGCAGGCAGGGAACCTGTGTCGCGGAGTGAAGTTTGGGGGTGCAGGGGGGGAAGTTCTCCTGCTGGCTATGCACGTGAAGGGAAGATTGTCGGACGGATAGAAGGAATCTAGAGGGGGCGGGAGGTGTAGAGCGGCTGGACATTGGTGCACGTGGACGGTAGCGCCAGCTTAGTGTACTAGATTTCTCATTCCCTCTCCCACTTCGCGCTATACATATCTCACATCCGCGCACGACCCGGCCCAGCGCTTCTCCAGCTCTGAATGTTTTCCCCTCATCAGCTCTCGAGACCAAAGTTTCGCTCGCTCCTGCACACACTCAATTCCCGGTTAACCGTTAGCTGGTATTATACACAAGATTTTAGATGACTCGTCCCCTTATCTTTTGTAAAAACACATCGCTGTAGTCGACTTCCTTTCCCAAATAAATTTGGAATTGATTTTTACTCAACATATAATAATAAATTTTAGCGAGATTATATTTTCCTATACAATAGTATAGTCAAAATTTTAGTGACGCAGAGAAGTCTAAACGTGAAATACGTATTTTTGTCTGTTAGATGAATAAATAGACGTCGGATTGAAACTAAAACAACTTTTCCAACATGTTTGTAATGCACGTTTTCAATGATTGAAAATAAAGTTTAACTTAAGTATTTGCTTTCATTGTTAACAGTTAAGATTTAAAAAAATACATATTTGAAAAACTGTGTTCATTCAATGTTTAAAATCTTAACGAGTTAAAATTATGTATTATAGCTATGCTGGTATGAAAATTAATCAGTGACTAGTTAAAAGTTGTTCGAAAATGAGAATAAACTTTAAAATGTCATGTAAGATTGTTGTAAACTGGAATAAACTTTGAAATGTCATGAAAGATTGTTGGAAACGGGAATAAAGACTGCTGAAAAACGGGGGGAAAAGTTTGGTGGAAAATGGTTCACATTTTAAATTGAATTTATTGTGTGTTAAAAACATTTGGAACATATTTCTTAGTGATGAGGACAAATAAAGTTTTATCGGCGGGAGTTATAAAATTTTTTAATTCGCTGAGAATGCGCTAGGCTCTTGCCTTCCAAAATATAGGAGGAAGCTTCAGTGTCCAAGCAGATCCCGATGGGAACGCAACGAGGCAGTTGAAGCCATCTTGCCTTAGTGCTGAAAAATTAACAATCGGAAGCAGCCCGGGTCGCACTCTGCCAAGGGGTGGGAGGGGTTTGTGGGGAGTTCTGGAGCAAAGTGACCTCAGCTATCAGTCGCAGCCATCTTCAGTTGGTGATAGAAGTTTGGACTAGACAGACATGTACAGCTCTCCCTCTCATCTTCACCGCACCTCTAGAACTTTATAACTTGGCAGACGATGAGACTACGATCAGGGGTTACCTCAACTACGGACCATCGTACCTACCGTCATCTCTAGTGCTAGCCACGATTTGCGTTTTAATATAAAAGTTTTTTGTCGGGAAATTTTAAATTTTCGTATGTTAAGTCAATATTGCGATAAGGTTTTCAGTTTCTGAGCTCTATCTACGAAAATACATTTGTGTTAACAAGTGGGCTTTATTTACCATACTTTACGGAAATTTGTAGTACATAGTTTTTTTATAATTAACATTTATACACTCACGTACTTGTAGGACGAATCAAGTCGTTAATAGTAGCTTGGTAGATTTTCTGTCAGTCGTATATTTCTACTCGCCCTCAAGCTCCACGTATATACGCAGGCATACCATCATAGCATCCACTCATTCATTAAGTGAGCTCCGAGGTAGATGGAGGTGCAGGTTCAGGGAGCCATTTCATTATGTGTTTTTCTGAGCTTGGTCTATGAAAATTCCCAGCAGTTTAAAAATGCCGTTTGTTTTAACAAGTGCAGTGAATTTGATACAAATTTTAAGATTTTTTTCCTTCATTTACGAGTTTTTACCGTAATTTAGACACAGTTGCCTATTGGATACGCTACACATATCTACTCACAGCTCGATGTAAGTGCTACTCATTCATACATCGAACGGACATATTTTAATATCATTTCAGGAATGTGATTCTGTCTTTTTTAAATCGTATTCAGAGTTTTTTGCCGTAAAATAGAATTCACCAGGCTGAATTGTGTAATTTGTACGTGTAAACTTGTAAACGTATTTAGGAAGACTCTCATTAATTAAAGTAATTTATACGGACATTTTGTTGTAGATAGTTAATTCCACATTCACATAATTGTCATAGTCAGTTTGCCCTTGTCGACATCAGATGTTATTCACATAGTTAAAATTCTCTTTCATGTAAATTATATTTCTAAGCTCGAGACTAACATAATTACACATATTATTCACATAGTCGTTTGAAATTTGCGATTCGATGAGAGCAATTTATGCATACGTAGAACTCGTTTAAAGACTCTGAATCTTTCTCATGTGTTAAATATGTTCGTAAAAATCGCCTATCTACCACCAATATCCCTACAAACACATCAAAATGAGAAAAAATAAGAAAATTTATCCCTAGCCCACTCTTGCACTCAACTCAACACATATATAACACATTGCAACCCACCACTCTGGTCAATCGCCTCCAGATCACCACAGCGTCAACATCGTACAGAGCTCCTGCTACCCCCACCCAAAGATAAAGAAAAAAAGAAAATCAAGAAAATATAATTTAAAAATTTTTATCCGATTAAAAAGTAATCCTTTTGATTAACCCCTTTCGATTAACCCTTTCAATTACATTTAGCCATTTCAATCAAATTCGACCCTTTCAATAAAATTTAACCCTTTCAATTTGATTAGCCCTTTTTTGATTAAATTTTTTATCGGATTAAGGGTTAATCCAAACAACCAAATCGATAATCCACCAATTAATCCCTTTGGGGTTGAAACCCTCCCGGCCCTATTACTTATATGAATAGAATACTTTTACCGATTAGAATTTAATAAAAGTGCATTATAAATTGGTTACAGGAAGTATACATACATTTCAAAGCATTTGTTTACAAATCAGTTTTCTAACCTAAAATTTAAACCATCCCGTTTTCGCTAGATGTGTTGGCAGAAAAGCAGTTCAATGTTGGGACACAGTGATTGGTTGTGTGCAGCCAGCGAGATCGGTCTACCTCATCTTTAGTCAACGGTTTACGCAGGATTCGAACTCGGGACACAGTAGTTTGGAAGGTTCCTTAGACAGTTTGTCAACGGAGATGGCAATACATTCAGACTGAGTACACAGTCCAGTGTAGTTTGTGCAAAATGCGATGGAAAAGGTAGAGAATTTATTTGTCTTCGTTAACACCGGACTCTAAACCTTTCAAATGACATCAAACTGAGCTCCTGTGGATGTCCTGTAGCCAATAGAAAGGTGCAGGAATTCCGACCGGATCACGGGTTCTTTAATTAAAGAAGGTTCTCACGAATTATTGATAGGTGCACGCATGTGCGCCACGTCACTTTTAAGTTCGCTGAAGAAGTACATTTCGATAATTCGCACCGCTTATGATGGTTATGTAGTAGATTGTCTAAATCGCATTCGGGAGGTCATAGGTTCGATGTCAGTCAGCTGAACTAAAGGGTGTAGTTTTTCGCAAGTGATTTCTCATCCGCGAACCAGAGAAATACTGGTACAGTTCTTTAAAGTGGACCTTAGACTCTTCACAGACTCTATCATTTCGCGAAATAATTCGGTATCAAGGTAGACTGAGTACAAGTATATGTTAATTTCACGTATGTCATTGGCCTGCGGGACTCACGATCAATATTAAACATACAGCACGCTGGTGGCTTCATTTCGTGTGGCCGACTGGAACAGGAGAATGAGAAGCGCCTGTAGCTGCACCTAGTGAACAAGCAACCTCTGCTCGAGTACGTGACATGATTGTGTAATCCAGCTTGGTGCCGCGGTGATTTGGTGGTCAGACTATTCGCCTCCCACCTGGGCGAACCTGGTTCGATTCCAGGCGGGGTCACTACCGGTAATGGTGCCTGACGATGCCACTGGTAAACGAGTTTTCTCGGGGATCTCCCGTTTCTCCCGCTCCCTTCATTACGGCGCTGCTCCATAACTCACTTCACCCTCATCGCCTCTCAAGACCTCGATGTTAAGAGCCGCCCAAATCTGTCCACTTCCATTTCCACATAATCGGCACACGTGTTCTCAGGGCCCTGTAACCCACCCGTCATAGGTGTAACTTTCTTAATATGTGTCGATAGAGGGTTAAACATAGTGCGCACATACAGGATGCTCGGAAATTTCTCTTACAAACTTCTAGAACTTTTAGAGGAGACTGAGTAGAAGATCTTTTGAACAGGAACCCATGTCCGGAAACGTACCGTTGCCGTGCTATAGCCATTTCAAGTCAGGAGTATCACTCGTCCACTTCCACTGAGGGGAAGAGCAATGTCAAGGATTTTCCTGTGTTGATATACAACTGGGTAGGCAGTACATTACGTCAGACGGTCACTTGATGGAACGTGACGTCTACCCTGCCACGGTATCTGCCTTCTGCACGTGGTTCCTGCACCGCTGCACCGACGAGCCCCTTTGATTTGAAATGGTTGCAACACGGAAATGGTACGTTTCCGGACATGGGTTCCTATTCAAAAGATCGTCTACTCAGTCTCCTCTACAAGTCCTAGGAGTTTGTAAGGGGAATTTCCGAGCACTCTGTATATGGTGCGACGTCCCTTTGGTGTAATTCTCTAGACTTTGTTAAGCTTTGTTTGCATGAGGCGGAGGAATATCGAGTAAATACAACCCTAGCAGGACTAGGGAAAAGTTGGACTATAGTAAGGTTTATTCTACACACGTTGGAAACAAAACGAATTTTCTTACGGGAGAGTTTGGCAGAAGGGAAATTTCCGCTACTAGGTGCGCAGTGTTCCCAAGAGGTCACCTGTAATTAAAATTGTAATCTACGTGAAAAGAAAAATATTATGATTTTACTTGGTTACGTGGTTATTTTATATTTCATTTATGTTTATTGCAAACATTTTGGTTTTTTAACGTTGAAAATAGAGAACATCTGGAACACATGCGACACTAGAGCTTACTTAGTGGCGAAAAATTATAGTTGCCAAACTAAAAGCAGTGAGCTTCCTAACCTGAGTAGAATAAACCTTAAGTATAATTAGGTATAGACTCATCGCGGTAAAGTGAGCACTTATGAAAGCCCTCTCATTTGGAATAATAGCTAATGAAAATATTTTATTTTGACTTAGACGTTAACTTCCGATTGCGGTGGAATATACACACTGTGTTTATTACTTACATGGTAATATTTATATTTAAAAAATGGATAAAGAGTAGAAAATGGCCTGTAAGGAAAAAGTAACTGTGGCCTCAAAAGTGCTCAATTTACCGTGAACAGCCTATAGGGAGGACCTGTAGGGGACGGTGACACGGCAGTGTAAGAAGAAGGGGCAGAGTGAGGCGGGAGACTCCTTCGACGACGCGACGTGCCGTTGCGTGCTGAGACAGTTAGGATAATGACGGTCTCCTGCTCGCCTCAGTCGCCTGTCCTGCCCTGCGAGGCTGCACGGCGCGGCGCCTGTGCGCGGCCAGTCCAGCGATACTGTGACAAGACGCTCCCCGGCGTCAGCTAGGGCGCTACCTTCCTTCCGAGCGCGAGCTTCCGCCGTCCTTCCATCCTGGGAACACGCCCGCCAGACGGAGGGCAGGATGTGCAATGCTCAGGGGCCAGGGTCGGACCCGACTCGTAAATGTTTATTTATACACACAAGTATTACGTAAAAATCTAATTACGACGCTCTAAACTGACTAACTATTTTTGCATGGATGACTATTTATATTGTTGTAAATTGTAATTTTTTGTGGGGAAGGTGGTAGAGGGCCCACAGCACGAGAAGTAGGATTTGGGGAACTCTGGAATAAGGGCATCAGGCATAGGATCCGTATTGGATTGGGGAGCCACCATATTGGACGTCATTGACCTTTGACCCCTGACCCATGTGACCTTTGACCTTGACCCCGTGGACCTCTGGGATCAAAAAACACTAAAAAAATTTAAAAATGTCCAAAAACTAAAAAAAAAAAACTTAAAATCCAAATAATTCTAAAAAAAATTCCGAAAAAGATTTTTACTAACAATTATTAAAAATTATTAAAACGTTTCTCAGAAATAACCCATCCCCCCTCCCGCCTCACAAAATAGTAGAAGCTCTCCCTCCCTCTCGTGCAATAACCAGCCCCCAAAATCCAATTTTCGTCAATTTAATTAATTTGGGGTCCTTCCTTTGGACCTACAGATCAGTGGCGGCCACATTGGTTTTATAGGCATACCCTATGCCAAATCGATACAAGATATTGAGGATAAGACTCAGACCTAAGCCTCAGCCAACTTGCATCCATATTGTACGCAGATGACCTTTGACCCCGACCAAGACCTGTGACCCTTGACGTTTGACCTTGAAAAGAAGAAAAATTAAAAAATAATAATAATTAAAAAAACCCAAAATATTGCAAAATATTATAAAAATTTCATGATTAAAAATTATGAAAAATTTCCTTTAAAATTTATAAAAAATTTAACTAAAAAACTTACATTTCCCAGCACCGCAATTAGTTACATTAGTTCCATCCCCAGCAAACGACTGACTCCCTCGCACCCACTACCCTCACCAATACTCGTTCCACCATCTTGATTTTTTCGTTCGTCATTTGTTTATACGTTACTGGAGTCCGCCATATTTGTTTATATGTTACTGGAGACTGCCATATTTGTTTTTTTTTTCGTTCGTTACTTGTTTATGCATTATTGGAGACCACCATCTTGGTAGGCAACCACAAACTTGGTAGGCATCACCCATCTGCCATATTAGAAACCAATGACCTTGACATTGACCCCATGACATTGAAAACAAAACTCGAGAAAAAATACACAAAAGTCAGCAAGCATAATACATTAAAGACTACCACCACCACATTATATGCAGACTACCTCGACCTTGGCCTCATGACATTGAATGGTCTTGAAAATCAAAACTCGAGGAAAATTACATAAAAGTCAGCATGCCTAATAAATTAAAGACTACCCCCGTCATATTAGATGCAGACTACCTCGACCTTGACCCCACGAGCTTGAAAATCAAAACTCGAGGAAATATACATAAAAGTCAGCAAGCATAATAAATTACAGACTACCACCGCCATACTAGATGCAGACTACCACGGCCTTGACACCATGACCTTGAATGACCTAGACAATCAAAACTTGAGAAAAAATGCATAAAAGTCAGCAAGCAAACTACATTAAAGACGACCACCGCCATATTAAATGCAGACTACCTCGACCTTGATCCCATGACCTTGAATGACATTGAGAATAAAACACTTATAAAAATGCATAAAAGTCAACAAGCATATTACATTACAGACTGCCACCACCATATTAGATACAGAGTACCTTGATCTTAACCCCATAACCTTGAATGACCTAAAAAACAAAAAACTCGAGAAAAAAATATATGTGAAGAGGCAAAAGCTAATCGAGACGATCGACCTTCGGCGTAGCTGCTGTCACACTAAACCTCTCAGCTTATCTCCCTACTGCTTGCAATATACAAATGTGCAAGCCCTATGGCATCATATTGACTTTGAACCAATTGTACTGCACCATTTATACATTGTACAGACACCGACCAGGCAATCACCAAGTTACCTGATGATTGCAGCTGACCAATCACATGCAGGCATTGAGACATCACACACACACACACATACACACATGCAGGTAGGCAGGCTTTAGATGCTAGTTACTTGATCAAATTATCATGCATTTATATCTTAAACAGTTTCTTCCAGGCGAGTTTTTTTCTCTCACCTATAAATCATGGTTACACTTAAAGTAGACAATTGACTCCTGTTGTCGGACCGAACCCCTCACAAACTGAACCATTAGCCCATTTAGTCCCCCTCGACTGACCCCATCGACCCCATTAACCCCATGACCCCATGACCACGTCGACCCCATTGACCCCATAATGAACCATGACCCATAGACCCATGATGACACCTGATTGCGGCGGTAGCAGTAGCGGAGGCGGCGGTGGTGATGATTGATAAAGGTTGATTGAAGGTTTATGGTTTGGATTGGGATTGAGATTACGATTGTCATTGATGTGCGTGTGTTGCATCTTTATGGGTTGTGAGGTTGATGTAAGATTACGATTGCAATTGATGTAAAGACTGACTCCAGCCGACTAAACGCACGAAAAGGACTCTTTGTACAAACCGTTATCTCATGCCAGCATGCATTTCTTGAACATAGGTAAAAATTCGATCGCAGAATATTAATTAGCAACAACCAGTTAGCGGTGATGCAGGTCGAGGCTCCGTGTTCGTCGAGATCAAAAGACAGCACTTCGTATTCGCAATTCATCTTCGTGGCATTGGAGGACTCTGAGAAAACCCAAATACTCGTTCGCCCTGGAAGAAAACACACAGGTACTATCACACCAGACATTATAACTAATTTTATAATTCATATTTATATATATACATATAAATATTAAATTATAAAATATACTTGCCTTTTTTCTTCCAGGGCGAACGAGTATTTGGGTTTTCTCTTAGTGCTCCAATACCACGAAGATTAATTGCGACTATGAAGTGCCGTCTTTTAACATCGGCGATCACGAAGCCTCGACCTGCATCACCGCTAACTGGTTGTTGCTAGTTAATATTCTGCGATCGAGTTTTTACCTATGTTCAAGAAATGCATGCTGGCATGAGAGAACGGTTTGTACAAAGAGTCCTTTTCGTGCGTTTAGTCGGCTGGAGTCAGTCTTTACATCAATTGCAATCGTAATCTTTCCATCAACCTCACAACCCATAATGATGCAACTCACACACGCCAATACAATCCTAATCTCAATCCCAATCCAAACCCCAACTTTAGCAATCATCACCACCGCCCCCGCCGCCGCAATCAGGTGTCATTATGGGTCAATAAGACATGGTTCATTGTGGGGTCAATGGGCCAATGGGGTCGATAGGGTCAATGGGTCATGGGGTCAATGGGTAAATGGGTCAATGGATCAGTTTGTGAGGGGATCGGTCCGACAAATAGGAGTCAGTCGGTTGTCCATTTTCAATGTGTCCTGGGGATGGAACGAATGTAACTAATAGCGGTGCTGGGAAATGTAATTTTTTAAAATTAAATTGTTTATAAATTCTTATGGGAAATTTTCAATAATTCTTAAATCATTTTCAATAATTAACTTTTAATAATTTTTTGCAATATTTTGTGAATTTTTTTTAAATGTTTTTTTTCATTTTCAAGGTCAAGGATCAGGGTCACGGGTCAAAGTCTTGGTCGGGGTCAAAGTCTTGGTCGGGGTCAAAGATCATCTGTATACAATATGGATGCAAGTTGGCTGATGCTTAGGTCTGAGTCCTATCCTCTATACATTGTATCAAATTTGCATAGGGTATGCCTATAAAACCAATATGGCCGATAGGTCCGAAGGAAGCCCTCCAAATTAATTAAATTGTCGAAAATTTGATGTTGAGGGCTGGTTTTTGCACGAGGGGGGCTTCTACCATTTGGAGGGGAATGGGTCATTTCTGAGGATCCTTTTAATTTTTTATTTTTAATGTTTTAATAATAAATTTTTTCGGAATTTTTTGGAATTTTTTGAGGAGTTTTTGGAATTTTTAAAGGTTTTTTAGTGGTTTTAAGGACAAAGGTCCACGGGGTCAAGGTCAAGGTGAAAGGTCAATGACATCCAAGATGGCGGTTGGGTGAAGTCACAAGATGGCGGCTCCCCCAATCCGGATCCGATGACCTTAGTCCAGACTTCCCCAAATCCTACTACTAGCACGCATTGCTCAGGGGCCCGGAAATTCTCTTGGTACGCCTGCCCGGGAACCCACTATTTAATTTATGAATGGGAATGATTTTACCAACAGAATATTCTGCGTTTAAAATATTTCACCAACTTTAAATAATTCACTTACTTGTTTAATATAGTGTAGTTTCTGTTATATTTAAACTAACTCGTTACAAAATTTCTTGCTTTAGGAGAAAATGCTCTTCTCAGTAATCATTTCAGTTAAAAACAATTCTTTGGAAACTAGTAACCAGATAATTTCTTGTCCCTCTGCAGCTGAAATACTATATATATTTAAAACACATTATTTCAGAAACATACAAAATAGTTTATGTAGCTCAATAGTTGTAAAAATATTGAAGTAACGCTTGCTTGTTAAAACGCAACATTAATTTTACACATTCCACATTACGATTTTGTGTCATTTGCTCTAATTTATTTGAAGAATAAAAACAGATTTACCAATTGGTTTTACAAATACAAAACAAGTTTTACTGTGTAGTCGTTAGTGGTTCGCATTCGAAAGTGAAATCTTACTGGCCGACAAACGAAAACATCCAGTTAAATTAGGTCAGTTACCGGACAGGACCTTTTAAGGTAATGGTTATGGGTGTGTATAGACTTGTTCAGGGTAAACTGAACACTTTTGAAAGCCCTGCTTAAGATCTACTTGTATGCCCATTATGTATTATTCCACCATACGCAAAAGTAGCATTGATTCTGGTCTGATCACTTTATTCATACGTCGGTCAAGTTAAACTGCGAAACTATTACAAATTTTTTAAATTTTTTTTTTTTAATTCGCTAATTCTTACACTTCTGTGCATTTAAAAAACGAAAGCAAAAATAAATAATTTCAGTGTTTACAAATGTTTATCTATCCGTTTAAACTCAACGCCAAGACACGGAACTACTTCCCTTCCTTCGTTACCAACTTTGCTCGGCGAACGCCAGTCTGTGCGCCAATCAAAATTTATGCAAGTATTGACAGTGACATTTTTCAAAGTTTGGTATAAGAAGTGTTCGAATAACCGCGAACAGCATATACTGTATGTGGTTATGGCAATAGTTATAGGCTTTTCACGGTAAAATGAGCACTTTTGAAAGCACTGCTTATGATCTACTTGTATGCACGTTATGTATTCCTCCGCCTTCTGTAAAATTAGCGTTGCCATGGGCCTAATCACTTTATTCATGCGTCGGTCATGTGAAACTGTGGAATTAATAGAAGAGAAAATACTTTACAAATCTGCTCATTTTTACACTTCAGTGAATATAAAAAAAACAGAAAGCGAAAGAAATAATTTCAAGGTATCACAAATGGTTATAGGCTGTTCGCGGTAAAGTGAGTACTTTTTAAGGCCCTTATAAATTTTTCCTTTCATCCAATTTTCATCTTCCTGCTACTTTTTAATACAAACATGGCAATGTGACCAATAAACACAGTGTATACATTTCACCACCACCACCAAAATGTTATGCCTTAGACTGCAATAAGATACATTTATTAGCGGTTAATGTCTGTTGAGAGGGCCTTAAAAAGTGGTCACTTTGTCGTGAACAGTCTATACCTAACGGAGGTTTTTTATTCGACGTTAAAATATGGAAATACTTTCCAGCCATCGTTGCCAACTTTACTGGGCGAATGTCACTCAGTGCTCCCGTTAAAATATATGCACGCAGGGGCAGTGACTTTTTTCTGAGGTTCATTTCTAGAGTGGTCACTTTATTGTGAAGATACTTTACTTGTATTGTAGCGGCGAGAGGTCGCGAAGTGACAGTGGTGTACAAGAATAAAGCGGGATAGTACCCCGGCAGGAAGCCAAGGGTACCCCTGGAGAATGTGGGGCAGGCTCGCGGGGAACAGGTTGTGCCGCCTGCTGCAATACCTGCTGCCGCGGGTACCAGACATTCCGCACACACCTCCCCCTCCTACCGACGTACAAAAACACGACCTCCGGCTGCTGACACGCGCCGACACAGTCCGTCCGCGCCCTTTCCCGGCCCGCACAGGAGCGGAAAAAAAAACTCGCGAGTTTGTCTGGCAGCAGGTATAGTCTGTATCCTCTGTTATGATTGTCAGTAAACCAGGAAGCCAGAAATTACAACAGGGAATTGCAAAGGAAGGGCCGACAGCAACATCCCCCTCCACCAACCGGCAATCGGGACAGCTATGTTGAAACAACGTGACAATATAGGCCACTGTAAGGCAGGGTCAGACATCTTTCCACATCCGACCAGCAGCCAGGGAAGATCACAATATGTGTCCGTCCGTCGCCATCCGAGGATCAGCTAGATACAGCCTCCGGCATAAGAATAAGGTGGGGGCTGTCCGACTTAGGTATAAACAGAAGTGGGGTGAGATTGTCGTAACTTATTTTATGTTAATAACATTTCAATACGCTCCCTGTTACTGAAACTCTTTCTGTGTTGTATTAACTGTGTCTCACATATCATTAATAAACCCCCCTCAGTTACCATAAAAGCTCTGCCATTAGCCATCATTTCAGCTACGCCCCTAAACACTTCTTGTATGGATGTGACCAAAGTCAAAGCCATAACAACTAGCAATCAGTACCGCTATCCCTCGCCAGTACAGTTTAGGACGCGTGGTTACACTCGGGAAGAACAGAAGTTCTTGAGGAGCCGTATGTCTCTGCGCTCAGGACCACTTTCGACGAGCCGATACGAGCAAATTCTGAGTGATGACAACGTTCGGGGCGTCTAACCATTACAGGTTCGTTCCTCCCACCGTCTGAACAGCGGCGATGACGTCCGCCGAGTCAGTTCCATTCCTCAGTGTTTGGTCCCTTTATTTCCATTCCTCCATGGTCGCCATTAGAAACTCGACCGGCGGATGTTTAATACTGATTTAATGTCTGCATAACGGCATAGATATTGAACGAACGCAATGATACACGTCAAACTAATATACTTTTTTAACGTCTAACATGTACCTGAATTATATCGGTTGTTCGCGGTAAAATGAGCACTTTTGAACGCCCTGCTTACGATCTACTTGTATGCACGTTGTGTATTCCTCCGTCTTATGTAAAATTAACATTACTATGGGGCTCGTCACTTCATGCCTGCGTCAGTCAAATGAAACTGTGAAATTAGTAAGAAAGTAAATACTTTACAAATCGGCTCATTTTTACACTTCGATGCATTAGAAACACAGAAAGTGAAAGAATTAAATTTTAAGTTATCACAAATAGTTACCTGTTAAGATATGGAACTACTTTCCCTCCATCGTTACCAACTTTGCTGGGCGAATGCCACTCAGTTCGCCCATTAAAATATATGCGTGCAGGGGCAGTGACATTTTTCTAAGGTTAATTTCTAAAGTGCTCACTTAATCGTGAACAGCCTTTAACTCCAAATGTCATGGTCTCTAATGATACGATGTAGACTTCTGGGGAAGTCACGTCGAACTTGAGATGCTGCCTCTACGGAAGAAGGGGAAGCCATACTTGGCTGCAGGTTTACAAAACCAATTGGAAAAGCCCATTACTCACTACTCCTCCTGCACGCCAACAGAAAATGTTGCCACTTCTGCTTCGATAAATTTACTGAACGAAGCTAGGTAACAACACAGTGGCGACAAGAACACACATTCCTGCTTTCATGGACTGGCGATCATGATGCGCAAAACGCCTTACTGGTCTAAGTTATAATTGGTTCATATTACTGCAGCCGAACATATAGCGCACAGCTCATTGGCTGTGACAACGAAACCAATTTTGTGTCGACAGGAGTACAGCATGCATCATAAATAAAATTTTATTGCAACACCTGAAACCATAAATTAAAGTGGGTTTGAAAGGATAAAAGAGCTGTTCCTTAGGCATGGGTCCAAATCACTTGTAGAGGAGACGATCGAACACGAATCCTGTTTCCGAATCCTCGTGATACACTCGTTGGTACTTCAGTAGCTACGAGTAAAATGTTTCCCAAGGAGAAACTGAAATGTGAAGGATCCAGAATCCTGCCAAACTTTACATTTACTTTCTGCGTGTGAATTTACAACTGGTACACGGTCAATTAAAAACTTTCATACTCAACTTTAAACGAAAGTCCCTTTTACGTATGTTAACATTAACTCTGATTAAGACTGCATATAGTAATTTTGGCACCGAATTAAGGGAAGTAATTCTAACATCGTATTAAAATGGCACTGTTTACATAGATCGATGAACAATGAAATGGTATTTTTATACCCGCTAGCGTAATGATTACTGTAACAAGAACAAGTCTATATTTATGAGGGACCACCGTGGCTGAGCGGTTAGCCTGCTCGCCTCCCACGAAGGCTAAAGGGTTCAATCCCCGGCCGGGTCACTCCCAGATTTTCGCATGTGGAAATCATGCCGAACGATGACGCTGGTCGGTGGGTTTTCTCGGATCTCCCGTTTCCCCGACATTTCATTCCGGTGCTGCTCCATACTCACCTCAAGCACCTTCATCAGCTCTCAATACCTCGCTGTTAAGAGCTGCTACCTACCTACATTTATGACAATTTTGAGGTGTAAATTGGCGCATAAATACCACTCATTCCATAGATCATAAAGATAATTCTTGTATGTACCTGAAGATTACACAATGGACAAGAAACAAGAAATAAAACAAGTCGAGAAGTGAAATAGGGTAACGATTCCTTCGATCAGATTACTCGATGGCTTAAAGGCTGCGTCAAGGCCGTTCAAGGCTCCGCTGACAGTCTTAGAGTCTGACCATCCACCGGGTGGGTGCATGCTGATTGGCTAGGCCGCTGCCGTCTAGCAAGTTCTCTCCAGACACTGATCGGGTAATTATGGTTTTGGCATATCGTTGACAAGTAAGTGTTCATTCTACTGGCGCATGCAGACAGAGTTCGCAATACACGTGGTAGTTTCGCCCGTATATTAGCAAGTTATAGAAGAGGAGGGGGGCAAGAGAACGAACTGAGAGGGGCGATAGATCTCCCCGCAGCTTCTAGAGTTCGTGGTGCTGGCCCATTTGACCGAGCGTCTCGTATGGCCGCCATGTCTGGAGTGATTGTTTACTATGCGGCCGGCCCGTGGTTACAGTGTTTCGGGGGGCGGGCTTGTCGCCAGACAGCACGCCATCTTCTTGCCGACGTGGCGACATCGATCGCGTGAATACTGCATGTCCGAGGGGGCGCTGGATAAGCGGCGAAGGCGCGGGGTATTCCCGTACTCAGGAGGAGTGACCCGAGGACATTAACAGCCCCCAGAGGTCGGTTCGGCCTCGCCAGCGGCGGCGTTCGTGACTTGTGGGAGCTGCGAGGTCGACTGACAGGCTCGATATGGAAATTCACCGTACACTGACCATTGCATCCACCCCCCTACCCTCCTCGCACGAAAGACTCATTTTCCCAGCGGAGCTTTCCTTCTGGCATCGCGTGACCTCTCACCACCCCACCTCCTAGACTCCGGTCAGTGGTACCTCCTCCTCACCATACTTCACCACCCCCGGGTCGCGGCAATAACCCCATCTAGGGGTCGGCGCCGAGAGCTTATCTGCAACCCGGTGTAGAGCCCCTCCGACGCTCTCCTCTGACGTCACGCTGAGCCACTCCCGAGGTCGCTGCGGTCGAGGTCCCGGGTTAGAATCCCGAGTGAGTCATGGATGTATGCGCATTTTTCAGATTCGAGAAAAGATATCCCCTACCTCGAAATCCGCGACTAGCACGTAGGCATCAAAGCGAAGACTTTAAAATGCATCATTAAAAAATTAATGAGCCACTCCCCTGTTTCCCCTCCCCGGTCAGGCTCCAGCTCTCAACTCAAGCTGCGTGACGTTACAGGTTGGTGCAGAGTCCTTCGACTTCCATACGGGATGTAGACTTTCCCCACCGCCAACATGTAGGAGTGGATATCCAGCACACCGCAACATGTATAACACTAGCTGCACTGCGCTTCGATTATCCAAAACTCCTCTCATACGTAAAGGCTTTCATTATCATGACAAACGAATTACCTAATGTCGTTTAAACCCTGAGATGAAAAAGAAAAATGTAAATATATTTTTTTTCAGTTGCTTCTTTTTAATGGCCGTGCTTAGCCACTTCACTCACAATTACACATATCGTTTAAAACTTTGCAAAGAATGAATTTTCTTTGTACTCTTACGAGTATCGGTATAACAGTCCGTAAGATATTAGGACCAATAATAATATGTTCGTGCTTCAAGTTATCGGTAGCAGCTGTTTACGAGACAACAGAATGTAGTCTCCACAATGAATGATACCACCAACAGGTGCTATGTACAGTGCACGCCATTAAAACCACTTTTAGTGAAACGTCTCGGAAATGGTGCACTGTCACAGTGCTGCTGAGTGCGGAGCAGGACTGCCAACTTTATCGGATTTGCCATAAGGAATACTTCTGACTACTCGACACCCCGACATCTGATCCCAATGAGTTGGCGGCGGGAAATCATCATTACAAATATTTTAAAAACTATCTGTAACGTAAAAAAAAACAATAGTATACATCAATCATTATCAACATTTTCTCCGAAACATACAAAACAGCAAAATATTAATTGCAAAAATAGAAATCGTATTTAGCAAATTCTATGGCTTCAAATAGTAGTTTTTCATCATTTCGTAGTTTTATAAAATACTCTGTCATTGGGTTTCATCATCAGATTAAACAATTAATTATAATGTGTTTATTAATATTCACTTCATTGTTTATTAATATTCAGTGCAATTTCGAAGAAATATGAGCCATATGGAGTCCCGTCCTTAGTCTATACGGGATAATTATTTCAGTCTCAATATACGGGGAATCCCATCCCGTTCGATACGTGACAGTTGGCGACCCTAGCGCGGAAGAAAATATGCATAGTCATGTCTTACCGGGATTTGAACCCTCGCAATGCAAGCTTTCTCGCTCGATTAAACTAGAGTAGCTGGCCTGTGGAAACACAACGTGAAAACGAAAGCAAATCATTCTGGTTCTGGAAACGACGGCGAAGGAAGGAAAGAGGACCGCATACACGGACAGCCCCGGCCCCGGCTAGCTAACCCTGGTGGTCCAAAACCGACGAAGAAGAAACATTTCTAATTTTGTTTGAACATTAATCGATCCAACACATATTTACGGGGCACTACCTGCAACAACCGCTGTTTAATAAAGAGATGCTTGCTAATCGTGTAGCAAGAACTTGGTTTAACCAAGAGTCGGCTTCGGTTAGCGAGGCCACTAAAACTCTGCTATCAATCCGCGAGGTTGTGCGTTCGAATTCTGGTTAAGGTGTGGATGTGTATAATGTATTACGGTCTAGGTGGCCCTCTCGTGTCAAACATATTAAGGCGAAAACATTACAACCCTACAAACGATAATTTTAAAAAATATTCTAAAAAAGCCAAATAATGCAATAACTGAGATATGTGAAACAAACGTCCTAACCTCACAGACTATGTCGAACGAGTTAGCTCTCTGTATTTTATTCGGTAAAAATTAAACTCCGTAGATTAGAACTGAATTACTGAGAACGGCGAAAACCTGTGGATTGCTTCGAAAACTCATTTCAGGTGGTTTAAAAGTAGTTTTTACTGACTTTGAGGGAATCCAACAGCTTTAAATGGCTGTCTCGGCGCATTTCACTTATTATTCCTTCTGAAGACGTGCAATATATGCTGTTCACGGTAAAGTGAACACTTTTTACTGCCCTTCATAAATTTTTCCTTTCATCTAATTTCTATCTTCCTGCTGCTTTTTAATATAAACATTACAGTGTGACCAATAAACACAGTCTACATATTTCACTAACCGCAAAATGTAATGACTGAGGCTGCAATAATATATATTTATTAGTGTTGTAAGGGCCTTAAAAAGTACTCATTTTACCGTGAACAGCCTATAAAAGAATTTACTATGGCAGTATTGTCACTATACAAACCACTAGTTCAAATCTAATGCAGTAAAACCAGTATGCTTATGTATTCCGGATCTCTTGAACATATGAGATCGCGCGTAAGGATAGCATGAAAAGACTATCAGCGGTAAATTAAGAGAACGTTAGAACACCCAGAAAAATCGCCACATCATTCAACGAAAGCCACGCTACACACGCAATATTTTTTTTTGTATATACTCACCGAACGAATTAATTGACTATCAATAAGTCCCGTACGATTGTACTTAACACGAGGTTAACAATTAACGGAGTATATCGGCATTTAATACGTTCTCGGATATTACCAGCTGCTTGTAATCTTCTTGCTTCATCGATGCGTATGATAGCCATAATATCGGCATTTCTATAAATACATCGCCTGTGCTACGTATAAAAAGGTCATTGCCTTTTTTTTTGTCTACACGTGTTCTTTTCTTTATCCAAATCTTCTTTAATTCTTCACTTAGAAGCTTTCTTTTTGACCCCAATGATTTTAGCTCTTAAATTTATCGTACTTCAAACGACTGTTGATTCCCATAATTATGTTTGAACGAACCAGACTTCAATGCAATTATTTTTTTTTCTCATAATGACGTATAATAAACTACGAAACTAGCAAACAGACGGTTACACCAAGAATCATTAAACCAAGTAAGTGGTCGATGAAACCCGCTATTTGTTACCTATGTAATTACCTGCTTCTCTGACATCATACGAGCTTTACGTATCTGAAGTGTATGGTATATACTTACACTGGGTAAATTTACCTTCCCCTTTTTTGTCATCAATACATATCGTGATGGGGAAAAAAAGCTAGCTAAGTAAAATATTTATCAACTGAGAAAAAGAAAAAAACTTTTGTCCCATGCTCCTTTTCGTGGCGTATTTTTATATATCAAGGCTTTGTTTCATTGCGGATTATCATTTGTTGTGTAGATCTTTCGCAAAATTGGGTCTCATTCGTTTAAGCGCGCTGGTAGTGGAGATAATTTTTGAATGTGATGTTTTAAAACATGTGGTTGCTGTGAACGTCACAGTAGCCAGCATTTAGCGGCAATGGTGTGAGTTGTTGACAGACCAGCTCCTAGGAAACACTGGTTCAAACGTGTCTACGCCAGTAATTTCGAAAAACCGGTCAATACAATAATAAAGCCACCGTATATTCAATTCATGTTACCCTACGTTTCGTTCGAGATACGACACTAAACTGGCGTACGGCTGATATCAAAACAAAATATCACATCACGCTAAAAAAAAAAGGGGGGGTGTGACTGTGTTGAGGGTTTTTACGTAAATAATTCTGTGTTAGTGGATAATATTTTCTTTCGGATATGGAAATGCGATGAAAATAAAGGCTGTTCACAGTAAAACGAGCACTTTTGAAAGTCATGCTTACGATCTACTTGTATGCACTTTGTGTATTCTTCCGCCCATGTAAAATTAGCACTGTCATGGGCCTCATCACTTTATTCAAACGTCGGTAAAGTAAAACTGTGAAATTATTAGGAAAGTACATGTTTTACAAATCTGCTAACTGTTACTCTTCGATGCATTAATAAAAAAAAAACCAAGAAAGACAAAGAAATAATTTAAGTTATTCCAAATGGTTACCTAACACTTTTTACCCTACGTTAAGATATGGAACAACTTTCCCTTCGTCGTTACCAACTTGACTGGGCGAATGTCACTCAGTGCGCCCGTTAAAATGCACGCAGGCAGGGGCAGTGAATTTTTTCCAAGGTTCATTTCAAAAGTGCTCACTTTATCGTGAACAGTCTTTAACGAAATGGATACTTGGCTTTGATGGCTTACATCGACACAGGCAGACAGACAGATATATGTGAGATATTTCATTTGGCGCAAACATCAGCTGCACTGCACGGAAATGTTCGCCCACGTAAACAATAGCTGCCAGTCGCCTCGACACACGCGCGGGTGGCGCCATTTCAAGATCACACTCGCATTGTTGTCGTGTATGGCAGATCGAATGAGGCCGCGTTTATTTCTATCGTGTTATTAGTCACAGAGTTAGAGTGTCGGAATTAATCACCCTACTTCCGCTACATTGCCATATCCGCCTTGGTACCCCATGTGTCGGTGTGATTTCAAAGACTTTTTCATGTCGAAAATTGTGCTTATACGGTTGAAATTTACTTCAAATGAAAGAATAGTTCAGATACATTCATTCGTTCCTATTTTGATGGCCTTCCTTCCATAGCATTTTCCTTAAATTTTCTCCTAGTAGTAATAACTTTTGCGTTATTTACTATGTTATTTCATTACATTCCCGAACCATCGTTCATTGGCGCTGTTACAAGGCAACGTATGTTCTTGTCCTTTCCTCAGACCCTCCAATTAGCCTCTTCAATTAATACTTGTATTCATGAATATGTTATTTTAATGCCATTGGCCATATTCCTTTCTCTCTCTCTCTCTCTCTCTCTCTCTTAGAATAGTTTATAGCGGTTCGTTATTATACGAATGTTTTTATAATGTTTTTGTTTTGTCCATTTTGTGGCGTTGTTCAGTTTCACCATCTGCTTACCGTGCTCTTTTTCTTTGTTGCAGTCATTACTGATGTCCTTTTTCTCTTCGGCCTGACAATTTCCAGAGCCTGTAATTCTGGTTGGCGTGTTGTATATTATAATCATTGCGATGTTGCTACAAGTCAATATGTGTATACTTCCTGTTAATAAGCCAAATTATAAATCAAATCAAGTCTTGTAAAATGAGGTTACCTCTACACTTGACTTGTATGGGCTGTTTACGGTAAAGTGGGCTCTTTCTAAGGCCCTTCTTAATTTTTCCTTTCATCCTATTTCCATCTTCCTGCTGCTATTTAATATAAACATTGATTTGTGACGAATGAACACAGTGTATACATTCCACCACCCTCAAAATGTAACGCCTGATGCTGCAATAAGACCTATTTATAAGTGGTTAAAGCCTGTTGGGAGGGCCTTAAAAAGTGCTCACTTTACCGTGAACAGCCTATATCATTCCGTATACCCGTGTCACGGGGGGGGGGGGAGAGGGTTGGGGGTGACTGGTGTCCGCGTGACCGAGGGAAGACAACGTCGTCCACGAAGAGGACGGGATAAAGCGACATCCGCCACAGCAAAAAAAAAAAAAAAAAAAAAAAAAAAAACCTACGTTGTGAGCGGGGACACGTAGCGACCGCCGCCCGACACGTGCGCGGCAATCCGGATTGTCGGAGTCGATCCGTGATCCTCGATCCTCTCAGAACTGTGGAGCCTCGATCCTCTCAGAACTGTGGAGCCGACAAGTACACTGCCAGGGGCCACCAACACGCCTCCCCACGCACCACACCGTGTGCGTGAGGAGAGGAGGAGGGGGTGATAGTGGAAGCTACAGTAGGTCGTGCGAAGATTTGCCCTTCCAATTCGCGATCATTTTCTTGTGTGTAAATTGCTTTGTTGAGTATTACAGTAAGATTACAGACGTCAAAAGAATTTTACACTATAAAATGACAAGATCATCGCTGTAATTCCCTATTGAGGCGTGTTGCCGAAGAAAAAAAATCTGCACGCCTTTTCAGTGCCTTGTGCTCAAAGACGATGAGGCATTTTGCTCAAAAATTTCTTGGATAAGATAATATTAATATTTATACTTAATTTTTCTTAATGGATACAAAACCTTTATTTTTTTAACAATGTCGTATTTCGCCTCATTTTTAATTTTTGTATTTTGTTACTGTTCTCGTTCCTATTTTTGAGTTTAATAAAACACGCAATAGCTTCTTCAAAAGGGGTGTGGAAATATTGCTTGTAAATTGTCAACAATAATATTGATAAAAAGATGTGAGATTATTGTTTTCGACGCCGTCCTTGATTAGAGGCGGATCATAAGGTACCTTTCTCCTGACTTCAAAGATGTCTATCTGTCTCTGTCTCTCTCTCTATCTATCTCTATCACTCTATGTGGGTGTGTTTATCTCCCTCTCATCTCTTCCATAAAAAAATAAGCATTTTCTAACTGCAGGAAACGTAAATCTACTTGCGAACATTGACACACAGAGATATTGGAAGTTCCCTTGAAGACAGGCTACCGCATATACAGCCTATGAGAGGATTCTTCACACTTTTTAAATCAAACCATTGACAAATCCCCTCATGTATGACGTCATTGGTTGTTCCCTAAATATGTCCCGTATCGCGAGCATTTTAAACTTGTGTTAACATAAAAGTATCTCACTTTGGTTAAATTAACTTTTCACTTATATTTTACTTTTAAATTATAATAAATAATTTATTATTAATATGAATAAAAACAGTGAGAAAGCATGTGTGGTGGTAATGTCTAGTAAAAAATAGTTCTTATGGAAAATAATATTATTCTTAGTGCGTACGAATCCGGTGCGTTGTCCCTCTGGTGTAATTTATAGAACTTGGGTAAGTTTGTCTGCATGCGGTGAGGGGATATCCTGAAAGAAAAACTTCCGCAGGGCTTCAGGAAAGTTGGAAGTAATCATGAATTGAGTATACAAGGAAATTACGCGAGATATTTTGGTGACAGATTGTTCTTACAGAACTAGTAAGTTTGTCCTACTTATATAATTACATCTCATTTTACTATAAACGGCCACGTCAATAATAATTTTACATCTGGCGGGGAAGGATACACAATGGGCAGTAAAGGGCCTTACACAATTGAAAACTTTAACATTGTCTCTTATGGAGCTTGACACAATGAAGCTGTCATAGGTAAAGTCAAGCACTCTTGACTTTACGATTTCGAAAAGTTGAAATTTAAAGTCAAAGTCAAGCAGCCATTTTGTTGTAGGGTGATTTTAATCTAGGTATACTAAACAAAGATCTTCTTAAATTAAATAGATGGCAAACAAATATAATGTGAAGAGGAAATATATGAATTGACATATTTTTACAAAGTAAAAAAAATAGTTTTTTTGTTTTGAAATAAACTTTTGATGAAAATCTTAAGCCTAACTTTAAAAAAGGTACTTAAAATGCATTACTGGATAGTATAATTATTTATATAACATAACAAGACACACATTTTTTTCGAAACTCGCAGAACCGATGTTCAATTGTCTGAGCTGTGACTTTACAATATTGTATTGTGTATTGGTGATTTCGTCAGAGAAAAGGAAACGTAAAGTCAAATGCTAAAGTTTTCTATTGTGTAAGAAGCTTAAAGCAGATCGTAAACATGGCGAAGAGTCCATAACAGACTACCTGCAGCAGCAGAGCGTGCTCTAGCCAAGGCTGTCTGCAGCAATGCGACACAATTAAGCAAGAAGCCAGACTGAACGTGTACTCAAGACTAATGGGTCGTAAACAGCAGCAGGCTACACAAGACAGCACATTTACTCCTTTTTCTTACAAGAATGCTAGCTTTGCAGCATAAAATATGTTTGATGGGAGAGAAGGGGGGAGGGGGTTAGCTTCTCCTCGCCTCCGCAATCTAACTGACAACCAACTGGGTGGCCAAGGTCCCTCACAAGGGACCGATCTACCCCCGCGCTGAGGGAGTAGCGTCCCGGCGATGTAAAATGGCGGTGGACTCCTTTTTCTAGGACAAGTTTCCCGTGGACACGACCAAGTGACAGTCGATGTATTATCGCAGTTGGTGCCACTGTGACGACGTCGCGTTGGTACGGCCATGCTGGCCCGGGCCATTTACTCCTAGACCCATTTCACCCACAGACTAAATATAAGGTAGAACGATCTCGCTGACTGCGGACAACCAAGCCCTGGGTCGCAACGCTGAACTGCTTTGTTGCCAATACGACTAGCAGCAATGGCGTTGATTGGATTTGAGGTTAGAGTACTGTTTGGTAACCAAGTGCTTTGAGATGTATGTATACTTCCTACAACCATTTTCAAATTCATATTGATTGAATTCAAATTGGTAAAATAATTTTATTGATATAAGTGATTGTCATTTAACAATTAAGATATAAATAAACACGTTCGTCAATGGTGACCATGTGACTTTGACAGTTGTGTTTCTTTGGGGTAGGTCATGTTGGGTATACATACGCAGAAGACGAATAAACGGTATACTTCATTTTTAGGCTAAGATTTCACACCAAAACGCAGGTCCGCAGCTGTCGAGATCTTATCGGCACTGACCTGCAAAGCGCTCACCTCCCACAAACACGAACCGGGTTCGACTCCCGTCGAGTTCGCGCCCGGATTCCCGAACATGGGAATCGTGACGGACCATGCCGCTGGTCGACAGGTTACACCGGGGATCTCCCGTTTCCCCTGACATTGTATTCCAGCGCTGTTCGATTTCCACCGCCTTTTACCCTCATAAGCTCTCATGATGTCGTTGTTAAGACTCTGCTTCATTCCTTTTGAAGTAATTCTTCGTTTTCGCGTCATAATTTCGGATTCATAGTAATTACTGACAATGTACGATTATAGAAAATTGACATTTTACGTGTTGTTTAATAGTTTTGTGCGTATTTTTCACTGTGTGTATATTTAACTTATTTTCGTCATAATTTGTTTTTCAGGGGGTTTATCGCAATCTTTGGCACGACAAGACACAAAAAATTAATAATTTTGAACACATTCTTACATGATTAGATATTCACTGCCTGTATTATTTTCGGGCCACTGATGGAAGATAACAAATAAGGTATAATTTCTTATCTTCCATCAGTGCTTCGAAAATATAGAAGACAGTGACTATCTAACAACGTAAGCAGGCGTTAGAAATTATTATGTCTTGTCGTGTCAAACATTTTGAAAAGTCCTGTGAAAAAATTGGGTTTGGTTGTGTTAGGAATAATGCCGTTTGTTTTGCGTGAATACGTCTACGTTGACGCGCTCGGACGCATTGATGTTTATTTTACGTTCCCGGCACCGCTTCACTCGATCATATGGGGCTTTATTGGTATCACTGAATTGCTTTTGATATTTCAGTATTTCGACTTGGCTTTTTGACGAGTATAGGCCGAAAATGTGTTACGTTTTCTTAGTTTTTACATTAAACGCATACAATTTAACCAAAACCCCGCCACACAAATGTTTTTAGACGCGCAATCGATTGAAACTTAAACGAGCGTCGTAGCTTCTCCTAGTAAAAAGTTAAGTTATGAGAGGCGGCGAAACAAACTCAAAATTACACCCCTGTTTCGCAATCCTCACTCGACGTAACATATTCTTTGATCCTTTGGTAATCGAGTGGTGTAACTGAATTTTGAATATAGACGATAGATTCGGAGCTACAATGCCATATCCCCCGATTTTGTTATAATCGGATTTTCTGGATTGCCTCCCACTATGGTTGCACATATAAAGACGTATTCACGTCAAAACTATTTGTGACGAAAATTAGGTAAATATGCTACTTTCGTGCACCATTCTCCATTAGTATGGACAGGAACATTTCGCGTTTTAAACCACCTGTTGACTAGACTTCACTGCCGTATACAAATTTAGGCCTCAGTTTTCTGTCAACTGGCTGCTACTCTGCCCCAGTGTATAGTCAATGTTACCCCAGACCAGGTGGTACGGATGTTGGTACGCGTTTCTTTGCAGGTCTCTGTTATTGGCTCAGAGTTCACCTGGGCGTGTCTGGTGAACTGTAATCCAATTGCAAACACAACAGAAACATTACGTGCGTTTGAAGCATAGCTCGCCCTAAATTGAATTCGCGAAATATTCCAGTCACTACCCGTAAGATACTTCCCCGACACTTGTCTGTAACGGGGGAAAGCGCCCCGGTGCTGGCAACGGGGATCGAACCTACGACCCGCCAAGCGCAAGTGGGACGAGCAAGCCAAGTAGTCGTCGAGGGCGACGTCGCGAGTTGTTAACTGCGGATGGCCCCTTTCCCCGCGCGCGCCGGCCCGGCACACCGCAATCGAGGTCGAGACGCTCGTACGCTCTTCACCTGCTTCCACGATCACCTCCACGGTGACTCGCCAATCGCAACGAGGACTGCCACGAGACGGTTACAGCTGTTCTGTACAGTGCAGATGGCGCTGGTTCCGTACAACCTGTCTCCGTGTCCCGACATAAGCCGTGTCCGAAACGGCTACGAGACCATTATTTAGGTTACTATAAAATCGACCACATGACCAAGCCTAGGCCCTAAATATTTGTGGATTTAGGGTTGAAATTTACGGAGGTGCAGTAGCACACTAACTCCCTAATTAGGTCCATAAAATCGTCTGCTGTTGTTTATTTACGTTTTATTTCCCGCGTTGCGGTGAAAACGCCACTGTACTTGAAACGCTGCACAATACATGCACGTAAAAAATGGAAAATCAGGGATCTGCATAAAGTTATTTTAAAATAAAGTTCGTATGTTGTATTAAAATTGCCAAAAAAAAAAAAAAGGCGATCGGTTGTTATTTGAAATCGAATCATAATTGCAGGGAGCGAAACAACAAAGAGAAGATTGATATCGCCTAGAAATCAAATATGATCGGGGTTACATGAAAATGCTTGGGAGTAAGTTATTTATTGAGAGGGTGGCAAACAAAATAATGTCGAAATTCTACAAGCCTGTAGTTTCCAGCTTTGTCGCATGTAGCGCTATTACAAACCGTTCGAAACCATCCACCCTAAATTCCTAAACCCTGATTCCCCAAATTGGCAGTTTCGGACACGGCATTAAAACTGCTCTCCTGCAAACACGACTATCGTAAACAACGTTGATAGAATTTGAGGTTAGAACACTGTTTAGTAAACAAGTGCTTTGAGATGTTTGTATACTTGCCCGAACTAATTTGTAATGCAATTGATTAAATTTAAATTTGGTGAAAGTACTTTATCAGTATACAGGTTGTCAATGAATAAGTGTTAGAAATTATTAGAGGTGGTACATGAGATGAAATGGAACATATTTTATTAAGGTACCCATTTCCGAAAATGCCTCCTTATACCAAAACACGGCGATACCAGTGAGCAGGAGTCGGCGACCCGATGGCAACCGAGCAGTGTGACAGCACGTACTGGTCATTACACGTGTAGGTCGAAGGTATTTTGCGCTGCCCCATTTGATTTGCCTCATTGTCTGGCCTACGCGCTCCCCCGACCCAACGCCTTTGGAGTTCTACCTTTACAGTCACGTAAAACACTGTGTACGACGCTCCTGTGAATACCAGAGAAGAGAAGAACTCGAGGCCAGGTTTCGTACAGCAGGTTTCGAAACCATCAAGAACACGCCGACCATCTTCAATGACGTGCTCCGCAACATGCTGCGGCGCTGCAGAACATGCGTTGAATACGGAGGAGACAATTTTGAGCAGCTGCTGTACTCTCTCCGTGTGTAATAAACATGTCTACAATACATATTCATATGTGCTTTTTTAATACCTGACGCCACCCTTACACCCTATAATCGCCATTTTGGGTATAAGGAGGCATTTCCGGACATGGGTACCTTAATAAAATGTTCCATTTCATCTCATATACCACCCCTATTAATTTATAATTATTATTCATTGGCATTCTGTATATGGGCTTGTCTTTTGAAAATTAAGACATATATAAACACGTTAATCATTGGTGACCATGTAACTTTGACAGTTTTGTTCCTTTGGAGCAGGTCAATGTTGGGTACATGCGCAGAAGACGAAGAATCGGCCTGCCTCTTCTTCCGTCTATAGTTACAGCACAAACTGAGCATATAGTCAATTCACGGTTACTTCAAACTTTTCTGAAACCCTGCTTGATTTATATTTTTACGATATTCCTCCGCCTCATGCAAACACAGCTTAGCCAAGTCTAGAAAATTTCGCTAAAGGGACAACGCACCGGGTTCGTGCGCACTCGGGATAATATTTTGCATTAGGAACTATTTATTACCAGGCATTACCAACACATCTATTTTCTCCCTGTCTTATTGATATTAAAATATTATATAGAAAATATAATTTATTGACGGAATATATGTAAAAGTTCAATTTAACGAAATATAAGGCACATTTACGTCCACGCAAGTATTAAACGCTTGTAATACGTGGCATATTTAGGAAATAACAAATCGAGTCATATATAGGGTGTCTTTTCGAATGTTTGTTCCAAAAAGTGTGCAGAAACCGCGAATAAACTATACACAAGCCAAACCATAGACCAGTGGTTATCAGCATGCGGCCCGCGGGCCATGTGCGGCCCGCAGACGTTTTGAGTCTGGCCCGAGCCGAGGTAAGTAATTAAAGAAAATAAGTACTACACAACTACACAACATCACTGCATTGCACCCTACGCCTTACAAACCTGTGATAGGCGTCACAGGATAAGGACGAGTGAAGATAATTGCAAAGACGAACAGTCACGCTCGCATGATACTCTGTATTATTCGTGAGTTCGTATAAACAAAATACGCAAGGAAAATACACGAACATTTTGTTCGACTGATACGGTAAAAAATTATTACCCTGCGACTAACAAAAACCGAAATTTTTAGCATTATTTATATAGGGATTTTGGCACGACTTGGAAATACATAAAAACTACCTGTGAAACACGGGAAAGTAGTAAAAAAAATTCCAGAAACCTTCTTTACATTGCGAATACTTTGTTTTATCCCACAGCATCCAACATAATTTCCCGTGGATTCACGTAACGTGTTCAAAGTATAAAGTTTACTCGTATGTTTATAAATTACCACGTGCTTAGTTTCATTTGAGGCTGATCGAAAAACTGACATCGTTATCTGCATTTTATCATACACCACTTTTTGTTTTCGTTGTGATAAGAAATAGAAGTCTGAAGGAAAAGGCATAGCAATAACAAAAACTTTTTAAAAATTTAAAATGTATATATCCCTATTTCTTTCTGAGGGATCTCGAAACTAGACGTAACTAATACATTCATTCAAATACATACATTAAAATGATTGTGTTATATAAATGTCATGAATATTTCCTTGGAAACGCTACGTTATTCGCTCGTGTTTAAATTTATTAACTTTCAAAATAAAATTTAAAATTAAAATAGTTACAGAGTTAAACTCTTACCACAGGTAAACCATGTGCCGGGAAAAAAAAAAAAAAAAAAAACTGCCCCATTTCATTCTTGTTACTAAGGAACACTTTACCTGAAACCAAACTTCGTGTTCAAGTAACACACAAAATTTTGACGAATCCGTATTTTAAATTAAAATGTTCGTATTCAAGTTAAAAAAGAAATTATGCACATTAATTTTTAAATGACTTAATACTTTTATCAAGTTATCATTACTACCACATTACGAAACCAAAAAAATATATTAAGAGTCTATAAAAAAGATGGCCCTTGAACAGCCTAACAGTCCAATATTCGTGGTGGTGTAACAGCCTTTTCACGGTAAAGTGAGCACTTATGAGGCTGTTACTGTTCCTACTAGCCATTTTTTATCCTTCCGCAATTTTTTAAAAATAAATATTGTCATGTAAGTAATAAACACAGTGTATATATTTCACTGGACTCGAAAGTTAACGCCTAAAGCTACAATAAAATATATTCATCGACCATTATTCCAAGTGTAAGGGCTGCAAAACGAGCTCACTTTACCGTGACTAGCCTACATACGGAGGTTAAACAGCCGCTTATTCCGCGAACTCCAGAAGCAACGTGTCGGAACGCTGTTCGTCATTCAGCGCCTAGTGAGCCCAGCCAACTGGGGAACCTTTCGCAGGATGCAGTAGCCAATCAGACACTGTGCCCAGTCCCAGAGCCTCGCGCAGCCAATCAGAGAGTGGGTACAACAACATCGAAGTCACCGCCACGCCATTGCTCCTCCCAGGTGGGCGGGGCCGACAGCTGGGCGCCCGGCTCTCAGGTGCGAATCCTCGCCCGAGTGTACACTCGGTTGACGAGTGTGTATTCTGAATACTCAGGTGAAACTGCGGCGCGAGTCACAGTTCACACGACGGTGAAGACTGCAACTACTGTGAGTGGAGAATCGGATCGCGAGATGCAGACACTAAGGCCTGGTGCATGCCCCCGTCGCGTCGGCTAAACGCTGCGTGTTAAAAACTGTCAGCTATACACTGACTTATTCCGGCAACTCTTACAGCAGAGGAGCAACGGATGTCATTGACCAAACAATAAAAATAAGATAAATAATAAAAAGCGAAGAGAGCCGAAAGTACTAATTTAGTACCTAGTGCATCTGATAAGTAAAAGAATTGTCTTGCAACCTATTTCAAATTACCATTTTCTAAACACAGATCAAAACTTTTGCTCATGGGAGCAAAAATAATGTGCAGTACACCCATATATAGATAAACTATGTACAATATCTGCACTCTTAGAAAGACGGTATATTTTAATACGGCCTGACACAGTAATACACCACTGGAAAATGATATAATAATTAAATTACTACGAAAGATTTTACTTTAACTTATTTACCAGAGAAAAAACACATTAAGTGTTAAAATTCACCCCCCCCCCCCTTAAACCCACTGGTTTATACTTTTTACAACTTTCTACTATATGTCCTACACGCTGTTGTGCAAAGCGGTGCTGTGGGACAACCGTATATGTCACGAGAAGTAAAAGTGTTTGGTTGGCTAACTTCCAAGGCGAACGCCTTACGCCTTGTGACTTTACTGTAATCGACGACATTAGAAAACTGTTATTTCAACATCGCTATTATGTGCAGTGCGTTTAACACTAGAGTGGCGAGTAGTTCATTCTCTAGTTAGTTGCACCGCGCAGCCTAGTCCAAGATGAAATTACGCTTTTACGTATGTCGCACTTTTACGTCAGAATAGCTAAAGACGACGGATCTCCCTGAACACACTTGGCTCCGAACCACTTGACGACCAACTGACTGCACCCCTCCCAGGAATAGCATTTGCGACTGGTCTGTGATACTCCTAACTAATCAACAATCGTTTTACCGTCTATTCACGTGCTGTTTTTTTTTTTTTTATAGAAGTGACGCACATCACATGTAATCGCAGGATGGACAATCTGAAACTCTCGGTTGCTGTGTACGCCACACTGGCAGTTTCCAAAATTACTAAACATGAACATGTGCTTCCTTGCAATCAAGGGGTCTCTTTAGATGTCACACGGGTCTCATGGCCAGCAGTTGTGTCTATTTATAATTTTGAAAAATTCTACGAAATATTTCAATGAAATTTTTTTTTTTTTCAGGGCAGAAATGAAAGTCGATATTTTGTTGCCAATTTATAAATTTGGTTACTGAAACACAAATGTAGCCGTTGAAAAATGCCGACAGCAACAGTAAACATTCCTGCGAAGTAGCCCAGCCTCTGTTTGTAAAATATTTTTCTCTAAGTGTTTTAAACTGTAGCGACAATACCGTATCTTTTTCTGAACAGACTGCTGTATTAAAACCCTACAGACACCGCACACTGCGAACATCACACAACAAAATAGGCGAATACCGGTGATTGGAGCGTTCACAGATACCTAACCAGAAAAAAAAAGTTATACTGTGGTTGGTGCAATTTTGGTGCTTTTTTTTAAAGTTATCACTAGACTGCGAGTGAAAAAAATGTGGTGCATAATCTGGAAACACTAATAATAAGGGCTACCTGGTATTCGTAAACATATTTACGTGCAAGCTGTATTTAAATATCCTACATACATGCCTGTAACTTCCCCTTTGTTGATGGAAGCATGTCTTGTGGATCGGCATTCTCTCACCTGACTCAGTGCAATCAGAATTAAGTTACTTCGATGAGACACTTCAGATGTGTGACGATTAAAATCATCCAATAACGTAACTGAATATGAACTACAATATTTTGGGGTATCATGGGATATTTTTGCGAAAAACAGGCGTCATTACTAATAGTTCGTGGCCATAAACAATCTTGTAAAGTGAATTGCCACAAGAATTATCAGACGATTGCACTCACGATTCATAACTAGGTTTCTAATGCAGTTAATGGGAAGCATTAAAATGAAAATTATAATACGTTGTAAAATAATACACATTTCACACATGCCTTATTTGAAACGTTTAAAATTAGATTCATTTTTGGTTTAGGATATATCTCATAGTTCGAGTTGCACACGACAAAAAACTGCACAATCGAAGACATGGCAACAGTTTATTTTCTGCAACTGTAGCTATTGTAAAATTAAAGAAAAAATACAAGCTTGGAGACGCTGCCCCAAAAATTTTGTTTCTGTGTAATTTTCGAAGACTTCTCGTAATAATACTATAAAAGTTATTACACAAATCGTTATCATGTTCCGTAACAGCGAAACAACTACAGGCTAGATCAGGTACTTCTGAGTTAGCACAAAATTACAAACACTTTTTTTACTGTTTAATAATAATAATGCAAAAATCAAAAATACTAATACACCCTTCTATATTTACAAAAAAATAATAAACTGCCATAAAAAAACTAAACTGCGCACTGCATAACATGTTTATGACCTACGCTTATATAAAAAATAAGAGGACTTTCAAAGATCAGACGCGAAAGCATCTTTACTTGAAACAAACTATTTAAGAAAGATTTTGGAGCTACCACTGATCATCAATCATGAGAGTTGAGAATATTAAGAAACAGCGAAATTTTTCAGTCGTACTAACATCCAAAATATTGTAGCCAAAACTAATTATCGAAGACTCCGATGGCTCGGAAACGTCATTAGAGCTTCATATAAGAGAAACAAAAATGCGACAAGTGTTTCAAAAAACGCCAAGAGGCAATACCACTATGGCGGCCACGGAAGATAACCCAAACCAATTTAGAAAACGAAAGATTTTTCTTTTTTTTATCTAAGTATTTTGAAAAAATATAGGCACTAACGTATTCAGGTAACATCACACTGCATTATTATTCAAAAGCAAAAAAATTACAGTTTTACAAAACTTATTAAATAAAAATAAAAATAATAGAAAACTTTGCTAGTATAATCAAAATTCAAATTGTATTGCTGTCAACTGAGTCATAATTGCAAGTTATTTTTTCCAGTTTCAATGTGTGTACGGCAGATTCAGGTTGTCAGACGAAAACAGAGAAATTTACGATTTGTTTAAATAGCTATTCTTAAATAATGAAATCATGAAAACCACGTAAAAACAAAAAGATAGCGGCGGCACGTTCCGGTAAATTTTAAGCGAAGATAGCGAATTCCCGGGGCCCACATGCGGAAACCTCAGGCAGGACGACGACGTGACTGCCACGTGACAGCAATCTGAAAAGGCGATGAAAACTGGTAACATGTACTCACTCGATCTGCCGCTCGAGGAAGTCAACGCCGATAGTTTTCTTGTAGTCCTTGGTGAAGGTGCCTTTGCAGTATCTCTGGATCATGCTGGACTTGCCCACAGCGCCGTTACCCACGATCACCACCTGCAGGCAACACACACACACACACACACAGAGTACAGTCTCACAGAGTATATCAGTGCACAGTGGCGAGATGGCAGTGACGGTTCCTGTAATGTGGGTCTAGGTACCCTTTATCTGACTGGCTGCGCGAGGATCTTGTCAATGAATGGCTACTGCATGCTGAGGAAGGATCTCTATTGGCTCGGCTGCCGACTGGGTTGGTACGTAGGTTAGGCTAACAGGCGCTGATTGGCGGGCTGACTGCGCGACGTTCCAACATGTTGCTGGCGTCAGGCTAGAGTTCGCGACACAAGCAGTTGTCTGTATATGCTATTCACGGTAAAGTGAGCACTTCTTAAGGCCCTCCCAAAACAGGTACTAACAACTAATATATATATTTATTTATTTGTGTGTGTATGTGTGTGTGTGTTATTGCAGCCTTAAGCGTTAGTTATGAGAGTGGTGAAATGTATACACTGTGCTTATTGGTCACATTGCAATGTTTATCATAAAAAGCAGCAGGAAGATAGAAATCTAGTGAAAGTAAAAATTTAGAAGGGCCTTAAAAAGTGCTCACCTTACCGTGAACAGCTTATACTCTGTGATATACAATATCCCCCTCTAATTCTCATTCTCGCTCTTTCTCTCTCTATCTATCTCTCTATCTATCTCTCACTCTCTCTCTCCCTCTCTCTCTCTCTGATGTCGTGTGCGTGTCCAAGTCCCTTGCTCTCCACTTTCACCTCGCAGTCATGCTCGTGCATAAACACGACTGGAGGCGAAAACATAACGTTTCACTAACAGCATACACTAAAATCCTATGTATCTTAATAATTCTGTACACTCAAGGAAATCGTGAAACTTTCAGTTCATTATTTTATATTTATGCGTAACACTAGGCAATTCGTAAACACTGCGAGTTATACAACTGTAATTTGTATTCGATGTTTATACATTAGCTGCCAGTCAATTTTAATCATTTTGTAATGGCAGAATACCACAAACTAAATTATTTGCGAAAATGAAACACTGTACGCCAAAGTCATATTCACTGGCTACTTCAAGATAGGTTCAGAATTTCTTTGTGAAGAATTCTTTTTAACTTTCCTTGCAAGTGGAAATTCTAGGAAAATTGTGCGATAATTTTAATTACCCAAAATACTGTTCTTCGTTGGTACTGCTTCAGTTTAGTAAGTACGTTTGTTTTTATAAGTCCTATGGCACAAAAACATAGCACATGTGACTTTGGCAGTGAATTATACACAACTATAAAACAGAGAAATAATGTTTTTTTTAGTGAAAATTATATTTTGAATAGTGTACGCATTGTGAGAAGTGCATGTCAAAGTTGATATTAAACTAATTGAAATGCCCGATACACCCGTAAGTGTTGTTGGTGTGGCGGTTTCGCAAAAGCCTCCCAACGCGGAGGTAACAAGTTAGATCCTGGGCACTGGCCGGCGGGGAATTTATGGTGCAGTGCGATAATTATGTACGTGATTACTCGGAATGCTTCCGTTTCTTTCCACCTTCACTCCGCCTCTGCTCCAATCCCGCACATTTATCATCATGTCACCTCATCCAGAAGTGTCGAAAGTAGCAGAAATCGCTGTCAGTAGCCCCCTGTTAAGTTGTTTGAAAGATTATTGCAATAGAGGTGAATGATTAAGTGAAATATTTCGGACATAGGATGCGAAATTGCTTCACTATGTCGTCATAAGCCACCTCATTTTTTTCGGTTTTCACTTTTGGTCCAGCTGAAGACGGGAGCAGATGCCAGCTCCCGAAACATCGCGACAAGCTCGTCCAAGAGAAGCTACTGTGTTCTTCTGTGTTGTCATCGCCGTGTCTTCCAGACTGTGAGAAATTTTCTCTTCGTCTCATGCCCGGTTGCGCCAACATCTCCGATCGGAGATCGAATGATCCTAGTTCCGAACCAGAATCTAGCTTGATCTTGTTTCTAATGTAAAAGTGTTGCACCAACGAAATTTCATGATTCTGGATCTCCGATTCGTAGATCTCGGTTCCAAAGTGAGAGATCGAGATTAAGTACGAGGCAAATTTTGCCATTGGTTCGTAATAAATATATGATGTCATGGAAGTAGGTGTATTTTTCACTATAGATAGAACTACAGTAGATGTGCGATGTTTTATCTGTTTTAAGTGAATTATTGTTGTACGAATTTTACTGAATAATATTCACGTGCGTATAATATTGTTTTAATTTCCCAAGAAAATAATCGAACGTAGTTCTATCTGTTCGTGTATTTTCAAACTACATTTGTCGACGATGGCTGGTGATCTCGGATCAAGATTTCGAACCGCCACTTTCAGCAGTTCTAAATGAACTTCATCTCGATCTCCAGTGCAGCTCTGAACTCTAATGGTGCAACAGTTTTTCTGTGTCGATCTTAGATCCGATCTCGGATCGAGTTTCAAACCACGATGGTACAACCGGGCATCAGTGTTCGTCCGTGCTGTCTACGTTGTGTTCTCTTCGGTATTTTTCACTTTTTCCGTCTGATTGAAACCAACTGTTCTTCTGTGTCGTCATCGCTGTGTCGATTAGCCTTGTGGCTGTTAATTCGTCATCGTGTCATCCTGCCTAGTGCGAAACATTTTTGTCATCGTATCTGTGCTCGTCGGTGCTGTCTTAATTTGGGTTGTCGTTTTTTTTTCAATTTCTTTCGTTTGATAATTTGTTCTGTAATTTTGTTGTTTGTGTTTATATTGCATTAATTGTCAGACAAAATAACTTGCGGGATTTATTATACGTTTTATTTATCTACTTTGACTTCAGCTACTCTTGACTCGATTTTTGTGTTCTTTGTTTTTTTTTTTCGTTTGTTTCATGTCTCAGACAACATGGTTTTCTGTTTATGAAGTTAATTCTTTTTTAACCATGTTCTAAACTATAGCTCCAATGCTGTATCTTTTCTGAATTATGAGAAAACATAACACATGCGAAGTTTGTTTATGCTATTTTCCAAGTTAACAATGTTAGCTCAGTATGAATCAGCATTACAGCAGAACTTTAATAAATATAAATAAATAAAATGAAACAACCTCAATTCGTGGGAACGCTCTCTGCTTACGACTAGCATTTAAGAAATATTTCACGTCCAAAAACTAGTTTGTTTCCTATTTCAATCTCCAATGATTGAACTGTATGTAGTGCGTGAATATGACCAAACCGAGCGTTTTCACATCATTAGGTACGAAATTTCCGGTACAGGACCTTAGCACTTTCGAAAGCCCTGCTTAGGATCTACTTTCATACTCATTTCGTATCCTTCCGCCAATGTGTTAACTTAACATTGCTGTGGATCTAATGACTTCATCCATGCGTCATCCACGTGGAACCGCGTAGTTGTTGGCACAGAGGAAAGAATGGGGTAGAGTGCGCATACGAGGTATGCAAAAGCCACTCTCCGTGTTCCAACATTGGAGACTGCTTTTCTGCCAACAGCACTATCAGAATTAACACGGATAGGATTTGAGAAGTTTGTATACGTCTTCCCCTAGCTTGGTTTCTGTATTTAAGCTGGCAAAAGTATTTTAGTCATGTAGAAGGGCGGGTCTGTTGAAAATTCAGATGTCAACAAAAAAACTTCATTACTGTTGATCACGTGACTGAAAATTGCACTGGCTGTGACAGGCGAGTCAATGTTTGGGACACGCACACAGGACAACAATCGCTCTACCTCGTGCCTGGCCTAGAGTTGTTAAAAATATCGATGTGTTCCTAAAACGCAAATTTCTGCCCTAATGTGTACAAAACAAGATGCGCTAACTTAGGTACCCACAAATTTAAACACTACTCTCGTAATAGAACGTTGAGTCATATACCTAGTTTTATTAATTCGCTATTATTTGACTGGGTTGAACTCCAGTGTATAATGTAGCACAGATACAGAGTGGTCGGAAATTCCCTTTACAAACTCCTAGGACTTGTAGAGGAGACTGAGTAGACTATCTTTTGAACAGGAACCCATGTCCGGAAAAGTACCGTTTCCGTGCTACAACCATTTCAAGTCAGGTGTATCACTCGTCCACTTCCACTGAGGGAAAGATGTGCCTGCGCTTGTATGCAACCGGGTAGGCAGTACATACTTCAGACAATCACCTGATGGCACGCGACATCTACCCTGCCTCGAGCCCCATTGCACGCGCAATTGTTCGCGTACTCGCTGGCGGGCTCTGTTCAACGTGATGCAGTACAGCCTCTTCCAATACGGGAGTGCGGCGTCTCTTTGGAGCACCACAGTCGTTCCTGTCGGCGGTGAAGATACCTTGTCCTCGCAGCCGTTGCGTAACTGTGGCCAAAAGGTTATGCGATGGTGTCGCACGTTGTGGATAATGCTCTTGATACAGCCGACGAGCTGCTCTTCCATTACCTTCAGCTGCGCCATACACATGGATCATGTCTGTGTATTCCGCAAACGTGTACTCAGTCAGGTTAATCGGAGAAACAAAGGCGCGTGCAATGGGGCTCGAAGCATGGTAGGCGTTGCGTGCCATCAGGCGATAGTCTGAAGTAATGTACTGCCTGCCCGGTTGCATACAAGCACAGGCACATCCGAGACATTGCTCTTCCCCTCAGCGGAAGTGGACGAGTGATACACCAATTTGAAATGGTTGTAGCACGGAAACGGTACGTTTCCGGACATGTGTTCCTACCAAAAGACAGCCTACTTCAGTCCCCTCTACACCTTCTACGAGTTTGTAAGGGAAATTTCAGAGCATGTATAGTAGTTGACAGTGATTTCTTTTATGTTGATTTCAAAAGTGCTCACTTTACCGTGAACAACCTTTATCTAAAGAGGAAGCGTTTACGCCATCTTGGATTTATATATTTCTAGTCATTATTTATGTTCGATATTAGTATTTGAAAATATGGCTTCGATAGGAGCATAGAACATTGTTTAATTATACTTTTCGGTCAATTATAGTTTTATTTCGTGTACTATAATACCTTTTGTAGTCATTCTCAGAGAGCAGCTAATAATCAATTCCTATTTATTTAACATGGTAAACAAATAAAGGTGGTTTACTGTTATTACCGTTATTCAATCATCTGAGTGATGTACTATACGCCCTGTCAGAGAATACATTTAAATAATTAATGTTTAATCAGTTTTCTGATTCAAAAACTATCTAGCAGCACCACAATGACTTATCTCTTCCCCTTCAGATAGCGTAGTATAGATAACCAACGATGAACAAGTTTATTGACGTTTACTTATTTCTGGAAGCCAATATAGACAAATGAAGAAAGGGCAAACCTCAACAACAGTTTCTGCCTACTTTGTCAGTACATGTTTGAAGGGAATGGCACATTTCATTAGTTCATTAGTGCGCTATCTTACACCGTAATAAAAAGATGCAAATGTACGGCGTGAGAAACATTTTGACAATAATGCATCACGCTTGCAAAATATTTTCTCACGAAGTTCGCGGAAAATACTATCTAGGTTTGCCGTATCTTTGGTTTTCCTCTATTCGCTTTTTAAAAAAAAAAAAAAAACCTATAGATTTCGTATGAGTGTGTTTGGGGTTTATTTTCATGTGCACTACACCCTCTTGAACGAATGCAATCCAGTTCAGAGCCAAGCTCTTAGAGGCGATACAAGGTATGCGACGGCTCGAGCCCCCGGCTGGATTAGCCGTCAAGTAATGTAAGCACGTGGTTAGGACATCAAAGGGATGGGCGGCACCACACGCAGAAATGTTACACCGCCACAATTACTACGGACTGCATTGTGCAAGATTGCGCCCGATGCAGCTGAAACAGGTTCCACAAAAACAGATCCCTTATCTTGCTAATTCCCGGATGCACCATCGTGGTTCGAAAATCGATCCGAGATCGGATCTAAGATCGACACAGAAAACTGTTGCACTATTAAAGTTCACAGCTGGACTGGAGATCGAGATGAAGTTCATTTCGAACCGCCGAAATTGGCCGTTCGAAATCTCGATCCGAGATCACCAGCCATCGTCGACAAATGTAGTTTGAAAATACGCCAACAGATAGAACTACGTTCGACTGTTTTCTTGTGAAATTAAAACAACATTATAAGCACTTGAATATTATTCAGCAAAATCGTACAGCGATAATTCACTTAAAACATATCAAACATCGCACATCTAGTTCTATTGTGAAAAATACGTCTACTTCCATGACGTCATATATTACGAACCAATAGCAAAATTTGTCTCATACATGATTTCGATCTCTCACTTTGGAACCAAGATCGACGAATTGAAGATCTAGAATCATGAGACTTCGTTGGTGCAACGCTTTTACATTGGAACTAAGATCAAACTGTATCCTGGTTCGGAACTATGATCATTCGATCTCGGGTCGGGGAAGATGTTGGTGCAACCGGGCATAAGTATAGTCTATTCGCGATGTCTTCACACTTTTGGAATCAAACCTTTGAACAATCGCCCCATGTATGACATGTTATGTTGTTTACTAAATATGTCGTATCACAAACATTTTATGCTTATTTTAATATAAAAATATCCTTTTTTTTGTTAAATTGAACGTTTACATATATTTATCTATAAATTAAAACATTTCATTTATAGTTATTATAAAAAATAGGGAAAGAATAGGTGTATTGGTAAAGACTAGTGAGAAATAGTTATTATGCAAAATATTACTATATACACTGAGTGCGCACGAATGCGGTGCGTGGTCCCTTTCGTGTAATTTTCTAGACTCGGTTAAGCTTTGTTTGCATGAGGCAGAGGAATATCCTGGAAATATAACTTTAGCAGGGCTTCAGAAGGAAAATATGAAGTAACCGTGAGCGGAATACACAGAAGCAGACGTGTTACGTAAGATTTGTTACGAGGATCTGATAAAAGACTTCGCCGTCACAAAAGTAGGAGAAAACTTTTCAATGTAATTAAAATGTAAGGATACAAAAATTAACTTTGTTTTGTCATATAAGTGCACGTTCTGTTGCACTTCTAAAAATAGAATTTCAATGTACGGTTCATTGTTTACATTTTGAATTACATGTAGACTGTTGGGGCACCAAAATCGTATATGCTTAGGGCCTCTTAAGGTCTGTGTACGTCCCTGAGCAAGCCTCGGAGGCCCTACGAGGCCGCTTGACCCTCCACTCACTCAGCACGACAATGTTCGCTGTGCGTTATGCTAAAAGCGGAAGGCGGGCCAGGCCCGAAGCACCTCCGCCCTAGCCCGAGTCTAGGCCTACTTATCTACCCGCTCGGCTCGACGGCTCATTAACGACGGCGATTTCTCCGACCTCGCGTATCCCGCGGGTTTCTAGTCCTGACTTCCGAGTTGCTCTCAGCCACAGGTGGGCGAGGTGCTCATGAAAAGACGGGAGGGATGGGAGGGAGGGTGGTGTTGTCCCAAACTTGAAAGTTTCTCAACTACGCCGTGTCACGCTAACTTTTTCCATTTCCTGACATCTCTTTCCCATAACTATCTGGCGGCACCTTTGAGGCAGCCTCATCACGCATTCTAACGATTTTGGACATCGCAGCGTCGGGAAGTCACAACGTAAACACTAGCGACAAGGTTTCTTTGGCGCAATAAAATTACGTCGTCACAGACACAGGTTTATTTCTTTAAGTATTGATTTTAGCTATCCACGCTTTTATACCTGGATGCCTACGAAAGCAAACAATTAAGACACGCGGAATAGTTGCTATTTCCGTAACGGCCACGACTGTTGCCACACACGCCGTGAAACAGTGGAATATAAATAATGCTATATACGTAAATAATGAGTCCATAAATATTTTTGGCGACAGTTTCCAGTATCAAAACAAGGAATCGCTACAGTCTCTTCTGTCGCTCGTATCAGTATGGAGAGACAAGTAACTCGCACACAGCCTATTCGAGATGATCACTTTTTTAGATAAAAATTTTGGAAAATCATTATATGTATGACGTGTATGGTTGCTATTTAAATATGTCGTCAGGTATCGTTAAGTACTTTATACTTCTGTTAAAATAAACATATTTTTATTTGACTTTTAGGCTATTTACATAATATATTTCATTTTATTAATAAAATTAATGAGGGAGAAAACAGTTATGTTGATGATGCTCAGTAGGAAGAAGTTATAATAAAAAATATTATTATTTAATTGAGTGTACACATATACAGTGCGTTAGTGTAATTTTCCAGACGTGGTTAAGCTTTCTCCGCATGAAGCGGACGAATAACCTGAAAATAGAACTTTGTCAGAGCTTCAAATAAGTTGGAACTAACTATGAATGGACTAAGTATAGTTCATTTTTCCTTCGCTTCCCCTCTCCCCGGCACACACTGTAGCGCATATGTTTCGCCCCTCACACAGAGGAGGGGCCGCGGTGGTGCAGTGGTTAGACTACTCGCCTCTCATCAAGGCGAACCGTGTTCGATTCCCGGCGTGCTCGCTCCCCGGATTTTCGCACGTGAGAATTGTGGTCGGACGATGCCGCTGGTCGGCGGATTTTTTCGGGGATCTCCCTATTCCCCCGCCCACGCATTCCGGCGCCGCTCCGTACCTCGCTTCGCCCTCATCGTCTCTCGGGACCTCTCAGGTGTCGGCCAACACGCCAGCATCATGTCCACCGTTATCGGTGCGCGGAGCAGATGTGCACTCACCTGTCTAGCAGTGTCTTCAAAGCATCGCATAGCAAAGCATAGGTCATAACAGTTACTCGTCTTGATTGTTATCGTTCATATTGCGTTTTTTTTTTTTTTTTTTTTTTTTTTTTAAGAAATGAAATGTCTCAGACAATGCAACTTTGAATTAGCAGAAGACAGAATTTGTTTTCTAAAATTGTATTTTAATTCAAGTTATGTAGAAAATTATTGTTGTTTGAGTTTGAACACATAAAGGCTGTTCACGGTAAAGAGGAAACTTTTCAAGGCCGTGCTTAACAGTTCCTTTTAGTTTATTTCTATCATTTCACCAAAAAAATTGCCATGCGAGTAATAAACACATTATATACATTTTACAGCTCTCTAACGTTCTGTGGCCACAATAAATTTTTTTTTTGTTGTTATATGCTTGCTGCAAGGACCATAAAAAGTGCTCGCTTTACCGTGAATAGTATATATACGCTGTTCACGATAAAATGATCAATTTTGAAAGCCCTGTTTAAGATCTACTTGTATGTACATTGTGTATTACTCCACCTAATGTAAAATTACCATCGTCATGGGCCTCGTCACTTTATTCGTGCGTCGGTCAAGTGAAACTGTAAAGTTATTATAAAAGTAAATCCTTTACAAATCTGCTAATTTTTACACTTATGTCCATTTAAAAAACCCCGGAAGTTAAAGAAATAATTTTAAGCTATCACAAATAATCACCTAACACTTTTTATTCGGCGTTAAGAGATGGAAGTACTTTCCATCCATCGTTACCAACTTTACTGGGCGAATATCACTTAGAGCGCCCATTAAAATATATGCAGGCAGGGGCAGTGAATTTTTTCTAAGTTTCATTTCTAAAGTGCTCACTTTATCGTGAACAGCCTTTAATAAATTGTAATCCTATTACCTTGTCACAGGTAAATAAGTACACAGAGACGAAATGTCATGGAGGTTCCTTTAATGTGGGTGTACCCATTCTACGATTGGCTGATCGAGGCTCTGGGAGCGAGCTCCATGTCTGACTGGATACTGCGTGATGCGAAAGACTCGCTATTGGCTGGACTGTCGGCTGTTACCACGCGCACATTGCCGAACGGTAGGCGTAATTTCGCGGTTGAATTGGTAACAGGCTGGTCATCGTGTTCACAAAGAAATGATTGTAAACAGAAACGGCGAACCTCAGATGGAGGGAACTTCAAAACTGCGTAATCGCCATAACTGGGTCAGAAATAGACATGGATTATACGAACGTGTTAATGTAATTGAATGCAGATACTGTCATGTACTTCCCACCTGAAAATAATACCATTCTCACGTCAGAAATGCAGTTCGAGTTACAGCGAAGAAAAGCATACATTAAAACTTCACTAGGACTCGAAATATCATAACTAAACCAAAAGTACGTATATTGAGTAGAAATTAAGGTTGTACACGTTTGTAACACTCACGACCGACTCATTTCAACAAGACTTTCCAAATTTCGTCCTGAAATAAGGTACTATCTTCACTTCGAACTACCGAATATTCATCCATTTAAAAAATTGAAAGGCAAGCATGTAGTAAAGTAAGTTTCAAATGCAATGAGAGAAACCCGGCATTCAAAACGATGAGCAGCAACCATCAACATCAAGTTAACAATTCTACTAACGTGCTCCTGACTGCGTTAGCCGAAAATGGCGAACACTGATTACCCCGGTCACCGTGCGTTCACAACAAAGTGGTAAACAGCAGCGCGAAACCACCTCGTTGTTACCAATTCAACCGCGAAAATACGTCTGTCTAGTGTTCCAACACTTTTCTGGCGAGTGACGCCATTTTGCTGGCGTAAGGCGGCTTGAATCTGCGTTGTAGGCGGCTGCTTCTCCTCTGTATCTTTTTAGTATTCTGTGACCTTGCCATGCTGGTGTAAAGTTACACACACATGTATGTAACGAGAATGTAATAAGAATTGTTCTACATAAAAACTAATGTATTACAATAAACTTGTCTTACTGCAAGCTTTTCCCGTGGACAAATACACGGATCAATGTATTATGGAGCTGAACGTGAGGAACCAAATGATTCTGTATTTTCGGGTGTTTGTACGACACTTTTCACCAATGTTGGCGCTAACGCCCATATTTCCTTGGCTAGCTGCACGATGGCGCTACGGACACACAGGAGCGATTACAGAGCTATCTTGTGTCGGACAGAGAAACGAGATCAAAGAACGCAAAAGACATCTCTTAAAGCTTTATTTCTTTTAAAACCGTTTTAATATTCGGTTGTAAAAACGACAAGCGAATGACGGTACGGAGAAAGGAACCACTTTGATGTCTTTATCAGAACAGGAACGTTAAATCTAGTATACAGTCGTTCGAGTTAGCTTCTGTGTTCGAGAACTGCATTTCCTTAAAATGAGTCACTGGGAAATATTTTCTGTATCAATTAGCTTTACTATCAAGCCAATGATAATTTAGATAACACTAGCAATATGCAGGTATATTCGGCCACGAACAAAATTATTATTGTGATGTACATTTTAAGTGCTCAAAATAAATCAAATAAATACTCCGCGGTTTCTGCAATGGGCAACTTAAAATGAGTCAGCTTAAACCTCACCCCCAAATTTGAGTTTTTAGGAAAAATGTGCCAAAACAGCCCATAACAATTTCCTAAACTGATTTCGCAATATGAGGGTGCCACCTGGCTGAAAGTGTTACGTATGTTCAATCTGTGATGGTGAGGGGAAGGAAGGGGGGTGGACTTGTCATCGACACGCCTATGGGACTTCAGCTGTGACATATTCCAGCATACTGGTAAATACGTGCTGCACGAGCCTATACAACTTTAGTAATTATGCGCGTGAATCTTCATAGCTAAAAACATAGAGGAAACATTTATTTTAGTCATATGCAATTTAGATTTAGGAGGGGGAGGGGAATAAAATACTAGAGTAACTACACAACTACGCTTGTATACACAATATGTTTTTGAATAATATGTCAGTATTAAAAACCACAGCATCTACGGACTAATACAACCAATAAATCCTACTAACAAAATTGTTGGAAAGATCATCTAGTATTTTAAAATTTTAATTGAAGTTAGCGTCGAGAGTCCGCGACCTCACATACCTGCGTACACAGCAAGTTGTATATCACGAAGGCGAACGGAACTGACGCGTCATGTGGCGACCGCCTATACACAGGCCATCATGGAAATACGAGAACAGCCTACTAAGTCGCCAATACTGGTGTTTGTGTGTTGTTGGAAATAAAATGCAATCACTTCTGGCAGCCTTTACTACTCAAATTCAAATGCTAATATCCCATCGTCCAAGTAGCGTACTAAAAAGCAATCACACGCGGTGCCCACGTGCCTCAAGTTTAAAATGGTGTCCTATGTGCAGGCGCTCTCAGCAGTACGCACCAGTTTCGTTCACCTGGGTGATATGCAACTTGCCATTCTCATATGTACGTAAAACTGCGGACTCCCTGCGTTGTTTTGCATAAATTCAACTTAAAATTTAATATACTAGAAGACCTTTCCAACAATTTTGTTATTACGATTTATTGTTTCTATTATCTCATAATGCTGTGGTTTTAATTTCGACATATTATTTAAAATTCGTCCTGTATAGGTATTTGTAACGCATCACATAGCACTTTATCCTACTGAAGCTCCTCAGATCGTTCAGCGGTGTAGGCATGCCGCCAAACTGATGAGCGGTAAAATGAATAAGGCGTAACATTTTTGAAAGTTCTGATTACAGTTATACTTTTTTAATAGACATATTACTATTCTTAAATTTACTAAGTTAATTTATTCACGGGTTTTCCGCACTTTTTTAATCAAACCTTTGGAATATCACCCCAAGCAAGATTTTTTGGATTGTTTCCGAAAGCATTTTAAAACTTACTTCTGTTAATATAAATATATCTTATTTTTCATGAAATTGAACATTTACTATATTGCGTTTGTAATTAATATTAATAAAAAGAGAGAAAATAGGTGTATTGGTAATGCCTGGTTAGAAACAATCTTGTGCAAAAAATATTGTTAAACAGAGTCCGTACAAATATTACGCGCTGTCCCTTTGGTGTAATTTTCTTGTATTATCTAAGCTTTGTTTGCATGAGGTGTATGAAGAGCCTGAAAGTATAACTTCAGCACGGCTTCAGAAAAGTTTGAAGTAACCTGTGAATGCGATACAGTTGTTCAGCAGTTAATCATTACCGCGCCGCTTCTGGAATCTTCAGTCAGATACTGGTGAATCGGAAAATATTTTTACGGCCACTATCCACGCGCGGACGTGCGACGGGAATAAGGTGCTAAGGGGAATTGTCTCAGGGTGCTCCAGATTGCTTTCCCATTTCTATTCCGCCTCGCAAATACCCCAGAGTGACCGTGGACAGAGGCTTGATCTCGCGAAGGACAGTCGGCTCCGCTTCGTGTATAGCATCGCCTTAACATTCTCCTTCCCTTTCCTTTCCCTGGCCGGGTCATCACTGCTGACCACTATATTGTTATAAAAAATATAATTTAAACAAAAATAATGTGCACGTTGTTACGTGCAGCAACAGGCATGCTGGCCTGGTTGCGGTAGCACAAACATATTGCGAAGAAGCGGAACGAAGCCCTGAGCTCTTCTAAACAAACCCCGCCAGGTAGGCCATGGGCTCCGAATATTAGGGCTGGATACGCGGCGAACGAGGTCATTGTCGTCGAGACACTGCGCCAGCAAGACGTCCAGAGATGGGGGCGTGCCGTCCGCCGACATGCGTCTAGTCTTCAGCCTACGGCATCATGAACAAGGTGAAGTCGGGCCATAGTAAACTAGTCAGAGTGGCCTTTTATATAAACAAGTAATTTAATAACGAATCACATTAATATCTAATGCAATGTAACCAAGTAAACTTAACGAGAGCTCCTCCGATTTAAAGAATAACCAACAATCTGTAACGAGTCGTAAAACATATTGTAACGAGATGTAATTTGATATTGAATTTAATACAGGGACGATAAAGGATATATTTGAGTTCAACTTGAGCACCCCTTATCCCAACATGTACGTTTAATATAAAGCACATTAAAGAAACACGCTTTCAAAAACGTAAGAGCGTGGTATGACTTCAGGGCCATTTGTCTGGCGTGTGAAGCGTAGGAGGCCAGGTCACAATCATAGTAGTTCCAGCATTGCCTCCTAGATTTCTTCCCCTCCAGTCATACCATCTAGTAGCTCATTCAAATTCCTTAAGAACAAAGGGAGGCCGGGGTCTTTAATTTATGTTTCCAACAGTAGTAAAACTGATTTCTGTAGCCAGCTTTTTTTTTCTAAATGTGCGTGCTTTTTGTTTGAAGAGATATTTAGGATAGGACGCAAGGTAATTATGGGGTTGCTTCGAAAAGAATTCCTGTTTCTAACCTAGTAAGTGTGCATTACATTACAGCGTATAGAGCAGACGAGGTTGCAAAACGCTTCTTTCCAAACGAACGCTTTTTACAAGTGTCTGTTTATAATCTTTACTTCATAGGAATTGATTATTTTATTGGATGTCCCGCTATTATGCTGGTAAGCAAATGGCGGGAACCAGGAGGAGTGGCTTAAATTAACCTACATTTACGTCTCTAACGGCATACTCGTACGCACTTATAACAGTTTTGAACACCAAACACTGCGATCAGAAGGTAACGCCTAAGCGACCTTGATCACGAAGGCTGCCACCTAACAGCTATAAAAGCGATGCGCTTGAAATGCAGTGAAGTGTGTGTGAAATGTACAACACGAATTAACATATCTCCAGTGTGTTACTAGCAAAAAAGAAAAATCACTTCGGGACGATTTAAGAATGGAGATTTTACATAGTGTCCGTTACTCCCTTTCAGGCTTCTGTATACGAAAACATGCCAGTTACTTTCAGGCTTCTGTATACGAAAACATGCCAGTTACTTTCAGGCTTCTGTATACGAAAACATGCCAGTTGCTTTCAGGCTTCTGTATACGAAAACATGCCAGTTGCTTTCAGGCTTCTGTATACAAAAACATGCCAGTTACTTTCAGGCTTCTGTATACGAAAACATGCAAGTTACTTTCAGGCTTCTGTATACGAAAACATGCCAGTTACTTTCCGCCAATAAAGCGAAAGGGCACAGCTCAATGTTCAATAGCCGAATACTCCACGACTGACTATAACACTGCACATCACGTCATTGTCTTGTAAGGGGAGGCAATATCACATTAAATGACCCGGCAAGTGTTGTTCTCGTATAATGACTCCCGCAAATCTCCCGGGAATGAAAGGGGCGGGGCCGTTAAAGAATTGCACCGACTCGTTCTAAACAGGAATGGACAAAACACGCGGGAGTACCTAAGTGCGACTATTCGGGATCGAACCTAAGACCTACATTTCCAACGGTAATGAGGTCTGCTAATAATAGACACAGTGAGCGATGGCGTGTGGTCGCCAGTTATGACTGTGCAATAGCCACCCATCGATACTGTCTAGAAACGTAATAAGAATATCGACATATCTATTTATATATAGCTTGTATTAAGTACTGAAAATCAATAGCCACCCATCGATACTGTCTAGAAACGTAATAAGAATATCGACATATCTATTTATATATAGCTTGTATTAAGTACTGAAAATCAATAGCCACCCATCGATACTGTCCAGAAACGTAATAAGAATATCGACATATCTATTTATATATAGCTTGTATTAAGTACTGAAAATCAATGGCGCTATATCACAACAACCAAGATCAAAGGTATTCGTGTAATGCTGTGTAACAATTTAATACTTGTCTGCAGTTACGTGGAGTAAAAATTATACAGAATTTAAATACTTCTAAACCGACATTTGTGCGAAATCGTTAGTTTTGGAATACCTTCAAAAACGCAATAACACAATATGTTACCGACGGGGCATGGGGAAGGAGAGACTCTGATTGCCTTTAAAGGCTGCAGCAGGAAAAAAGTTCACGAGTTCAGAGATCTATAGGACTGGCGTATTAAGTTACTATAATTTTCACTTCGGCTATTGCCATAAAAAACCACTTTTATTCTGAAGTAGGATGTGCCGTGTGCATGGCAGAGTCTTTCTGTTGCTGTGGTTGTGCTACTAAAGACTTGACAAGGAATGTCCAATATAATCTGGCGTGACTGCGAAAGTAACACTGATGTACAACTCCAGGGTCTAGTCGATTGTCTAAGTGGTGTAGCCAAACACTACACAGTCCCGGTTACCACGCGAAATTAAAAAGAAAGCCGTGGGAGAGTAAACACTCGGTAACCGCTGCTGCACCGTGCTGCACCGGTGCAACGCAACTGTTAGGAACACAGGAGCTCAGAGTCAGTGAACCAACAATTAGGGTTCGCCACTCCGCCGGCTTAATTAGGACTGGCACGGCCAGTTAGGAACACGACAGCTTGGGAACAGACTACAGAACCTCTTTGTGTACTCGCGTACACACGACGTAGTCGTATCCGCGTCTTGCTCAGACAATAAGGCACAATTTACTATTCCATCCGGCTTTCAAGACCTCGTTGTTAAATCCCCGCCATCTTGGATTTTCACTATTTTAGCTATAGGTTCCATTTAAGAACGTTTAATGAGATTTTCCGCATGGCATGACATAAGTAATAGCTCCTTGTGTTTAATAAGAATATTACATCGCTATGGAATCGATTATTTTCCGACTAGTATTGAAGGCAAGAAATAAACAGTTTTTTCTGGCTTTCGCTTACAGAAATGGTCCTGGAACAGCAATCTAGCAATACATGATTTAGAACATGTGCCATGTAATGCCCTACGGTTTGTCGACCCCCAAAATAAAATACAAAATCTGTAATGCATTTTACGGCAAAAATTCCGAAAATCCAAGATGGCGGGGACTGATCCGCCTTAAGAGCCGCCCAAATCACTCTCAACTCAACTAATATTCTGAGATCAACTGGAGCGCGTGGGTCCGAGTTCAAGAACGGGAAAGGCTTCGTATGCGCCGTACCTAGGAGCACGTTGAGTGGCTGAGCACGAAAGCCAGTCATCTAGGAACTAATATTTAGCTACGAGACTTTTGAGGGGCCGAGGTGTTGGTAGTGGTTAGACTACTCGCTTCCCACCATGGCGAACCGCGTTCGATTCCCGATGGGGTCGCTCCCGGATGTTCGCCTGTGGGAATCGTGCCGGACGATGCCGCTGGTCGGCGAGTTTTCTCGGGAATCTCCCGTTTCCCTCGCCCTTGCATTCCGACGTAGCTCCAAACTCACCTCAATCACCCTCATCGGCTCTCAAGACCTCGATGGTAAGAGCCGTCCAAATATCTTTACTCACTCACTGCATGCCAATAGGTACTGTATAAGCTACAGTACACAGTAGTTATGGACAGTGATTTTTTTTTCCAAGGGTTGATTTGAGAAGTGCTCATGTTACCGCGAATAGCCCCTACCAAAGTCGATACACTGTTAAAAATTTCCGTATATTTACGGAATTTTTTACGGAAATGTACAGTGTATATACGGAAAGGCAATCCGTAATGACGAAAAACGGAGTTAAGTCGGTAAATACAAAATACGGAAAGTCTCCGTATTCCCTTTGGCCTCGAGTTACGGGGACGAACAATGCCTATTCTACACTAAGCTTTCTCCATCACTGTAAACAAGAAAATTATCTTTTCTGCGGCAGTTAAGGTTATCCACGCGACTATGACCTATTCTTTCAAACATTAAAAAATTGCATCAGGCGTCTGTAACATTTGGCAACACTGAAAATACACTAAATGTAATATTAACTGAGTGTTCTTTTATCATTGCTATACCACATATGTCAAGTGATATTGGTAGGTGAAAGGTTAGAGTCGAGGACTGGTAATTTTTTTACTCGGGTTCAAACCTCGCTTAAGTACAAAATATTTTAACTTTTTTTGTATAATTTTTTATACACAGTACAACACCCGCATAACGAAGATTAAAGACATTTTCATTCAATCTTTTATTTTAAACGTAAAGTACAGAAATTTACGCAAAGTCCGTTTCTGAAAATCAATGTGTCCGTAGTTTTACGGAGAGTTTACGGACACTTCTGAATAAACTTTTACCCGTACTTTTCCGTAAAATGAAGGATTTTTTTTTTTTTTTTTTTAACAGTGTAGAATTCGACGAGAGACGAGGAGGCAGCTTGGTTGGCCACTGTAAGGTGGACTGGAGCCGTGGGCGTCCCAGAGGCGGGTGCAGTGACCGCAGAGGCCTTCCACTCCGCACGACGCAGTGTTATATCTCGGCGTGGAAAATACCAGGCTTTCTCCCGGAGTGCGCTGTCCCCTCAGGTCGCGCATGTTCCCTTGGAACCAAGCTGTGAAGTCCACTCCGCTGCTTCACTTTCGCGACACGGCTTGTACAAGCGGCGGACTCGCCTCCCCTCCTCCTACTCGAGCGACAACACGCACTTCACGTATTCCACGACAATATCGGCAACTTCTACTAGCAACGGCTCAGGTGTCCAGCTCTTGTGTGGGCTGTTCGCGTTGCAATGAGCACTTTCGAAAGCCCTGCTTAAGATCTACTTCTATGCACGTTGTGTATTCTTCCGCCTTTAGTAAAATTAACATTGCCATGAGCCTCATCACCTTATCCATGCGTCGGTCAAGTGAAACTGTGAAATGATTAGGAAAGTAAACATTTTATAAATCTACTAATTTTTACACGCCGGTGCATTAAGAAAAAGCGAAAGCGAAATAAATAATTTTAATTATCGCAAATGGTTACCTAACATTTTATTCGATGTTAAGATATGGAACTACATTCCATCTATCGTTACCAACTTTACCGGGCGAATGTCACTCAGTGCGCCCATTGAAACATATGCAGGCATGGGTAGCGTTTTTTATCTACGGTTGATTTCAAAAGTGCACACTTTATCGCGAACAGTCTTTAGTAAAAGTATACAGTTGTTTCCAATGGACCACTGCGCCGGCCTGTAGGCACACAATAGCGATGTCGATACCGTAAAAAAAAAATCGATATAATTTGAATCCGTTATTTATAAAGTATCGTTTTACAAAACGATATATCGAAAGAAAAATATAGATTTTCAGCACATCGGAATTGTATGTTTTATGTATTATAGGACTTAACAAATATAAAATTGTTCGGAATATTACATATTGAGGCTACAAGGCATTGTAGAAAGAAGTGACGCCGGTTTTTTTCGCATCTTGCAATAGTAAAAAAATTAATTTTTTAATTTAATTTTTGTACTTATTCAAAACCGATCTAATTTAAAAAATCTTTATTTCGATAAAATATTGTCGAAACATATCGACGATTTATATCGATATATAGTTGATTAACTATCGTAATTTCGATATACCGATAAATTTTTTTAACATCCCTAGTTTACAACATGCACAGCTCATTAAAAAGTAGTATATGCGCTACCAACATTGTTAAAAAAGAACGAATTAATTTGCATATGAAAGAAGAAAGCATAATATTATACTTTGTAACTCTGGATAAATATTTGGTTAAAATTTACCTGTTTAAATGTTTTGAAAATTAAACAATGAGAGGCTATTTTTGATTGAAATTTAAGTGTTTCCATTTATGTTGCTTCAAAAAGCACACTTCATCAAGCAAGACCATAATAATTACTCTAATGCATATAATAAACATTAGTAAAGGCTGTTCATTATAAAGTGATCCCTTTTCAAATCAACATTAAGAAAAAGTCACTGCTCCTACCTGCATATATTTCAACAGGTGCACTGAGTGGCATGCGCATAGTAAAATTGGTAACGATGGATGGAAAGTAGTTCCATACAACAACGTCGAATAAAAAAGTGTTAGGTAACCATTCGTGATAACTTGAATTATTTCCTTCGACTTCAAGTTTTTTAATGCATTCAATTTATTTGTTTTAATGTATCGAAATGTAAAAATGAGCAAATTTGCAAATTGTTTACTTTTCTAATAATTTCACAGTTTCACTTGACCGACGCAAGAATAAAGTGGTGAGGATAATGGCAGTGTTGATTTTACATAAGGCGGAAAAATACACAACGTGCATACAAGCAGATCTTAAGCCTATAGTAAACTAAAATTTTTGCAGCCAGACACCCTAATATTTTGCAATGCAATACGGTGTCAGTTTAGACTTGACAGTCCTTTATAAACTTGGATGTGATGGTCCATAAGTACACCGGTTTTCCACGGGCAACTAACTGGTTCCGCATCTAAGGCCGTGATTACGATGACTTCATGTTTTTTGTGACATGAAACGAGTAACACGTTCAAGTAAGCCGGCTGCACATTGACTAATGTGTTTCAACGAGACCTATCATAATCATTTTAATAACGTTCGCGTGATAGAAAAGTTTGTCGGTGTCTAGCTTTTGCGTTATACGTGATACGTGACTACACCACGTGATCTCTCTGGCCAATCACAATAGGGACGATGCTGCGATATTTGCTTTTCATGGGGTTTTTTTTTTTTTTTTTTTTTTGCGATATCGTCTGCTCACGTTTTTAATTAATTTACTGCATCTACAATTTTCTCTCCGGAATGAGAACGAAAGAGTAATAAAAGCTAAGCTAGGATAATCATTTTTTTTTTTTTTTACTTTGTAAATATTTAGCGAGCTTTGCGTTGCCACATCATATGAGGCCATGTCCGGATTCAGGTATATACTTGCGTACTTGCATCCTTGCATACTTCGCTTACCCTTGGCACCAAACTTGACGAATTCGGACCGTCAGTATTGTTGGCTTTGGTAACGGTTATTAGCCAGCTAACCACTTTTAATGTATATGTATTCCGAATAAGAATTTGATAATATTGCCGAAAGTTTTATGTGTTAAATCAAGTATTAAATAATATTTCAATTTGATTTACATTAACATATATTGTCTTGCATTATTGTATGTCAGTGCAATTTGGATTGTTTATTTATCTTGGCTTCTGTAGGTTATAGGCCGTTCACGGTAAAGTGAGCACTTTTTGACGCTGTTTCATCAGACATAATATCCAATAAATACATTTCATTGTGACCTCGGACTCTTGGTTTTGGGTATGGTGAATGTATACACTGGGTTAATTACGCACATGGCAGGGTTTACATTAACAAGTGGTGGAAGGATATAAATTGGCAGAAAGAAAAAAGTAACAGGGGCTTCAAAAGTGCTCACCTTACCGTGAACGGCCTTTAGGAACATAGGTCTAGTACGAATTTATTGTTTAGACCTATTTGTAAGGTGAACCTTGCGATTATTATTCACTCAGTTGGAAATTATATGTTCACGAAGTAGTAACGTTGCCCTATAAAACTTTTTAAAAAAATTATTATGTCGGAAATCATTTGTAACCTACAAATTGCTTCTTAAAATGGCGGCCCTTATTCCGCAAGTACGCGAGAAGTATACAACCTCGTTTACTTGTATACTTGCATACTTCACTTGCTGTTCGGACAGCCCTTACATCACTTCCGGGCACAGGTACGCACAAGTATGTACTTCAGGCGAATTCTGACACAGCCTTAATTATGTTTCTCTGAGGTGAAAAAAATATGTGCATGAAAGGCAGAATCTTTATCATTAATTTTGCAATATTTAGTAGACCTACTTCACGAAAAACAATTTATTTTTCTCAACAGAACAAAATGTGCATAAGATTTATTCCCATACACACGAAAAACATGCCTACATCTCCCAGAGACATTTCGTTTTGGAGGTTACAGCGATCTACTTGTTTTCAAAGTTTATATAAATCACGAATACCATACTATCGCAACCTGTTTTAGCCATATCAATGTTAATACACAAATACGCCCGTATAAGTGTCATTTTCACGATGTCCAATCCGAAAAACAACAATACTTATACCTGACAGTTTTGGTTAGTACGCAAAGGTTACGTTCTTACGTGAATCATCATAATATACCTCCCAAAAATACCACGTATTGAGTGCACGCGAAAGTGAAGTGTAATCCTTGTTACGTGCAACGCAAGGTCATCGAAATCCCAACCTAATGGCCGATATACCACATGAAATAAATAATCATAAACACTTCATGAATAATCCGGATCCAAGCAGCGCGGCAAGGCACAGACACTTCTCTGATGGTTAGTCGTGTATTTGTTGAAGTGTAGACCATGAGGCAATAACAAGTGCAAGACGTATAGACTTCAGGTGGTCACCTACCTGGATATACTTTCGCGTTCGAGGAAGAGAAGAGCGGGAACGATGACATAGGCACGCGCATCTAGTGCCCCATCGCCCGCTCCGCAAGGCACTGGCCTAGTGTTCAGGTGCACTCACAAACATCCGTCGCATCTGTCAGTCGCCCGTCCGCCAGGTGGCCACGCGATCTTCGACCAATCGCAAGGCAACTTTTTTTTCTATCCGTTAATCCGTCAAATATATCTCATACTTTAACTTTCGATGGATGGGGCACCGCCTTCTGACGACATTCCGTAGACGCGAATATGCACTTAGAAGTAAAATGCAAGGCGATGGATATGCGTTTATTTATCTTGGTGGTAAATTCAGGAATTTAGAACATAAACAATGATTCAGTATAAATTTTTATCACGTAAAAAAAAAATAATTTCCCCAAAATGTTTCTCGTGAAAATGTATTTCCAAACAAAATATATCTTCTACGAAAGAAAGATCGCGATGTTAAATTGTCACGCTGAAATTTTGCCGGACAGAAGGATGAGGATCGACGGACGACGGATTCTTATGAGTCACTTTCAACTGACGAACGAAAAAACGGACGGATGACTGACTGGTGCGAAGGATGGTTGTGAGCCCAGTTTAATGTGTTGTCGACATAGTGCGACTACTTAGGGACTTTAAGCGGTGGCCGCATCATTTTGCCGGACAGAAGGATGAGGATCGACGGACGACGGATTCTTATGAGTCACTTTCAACTGACGAACGAAAAAACGGACGGATGACTGACTGGTGCGAAGGATGGTTGTGAGCTCAGTTTAATGTGTTGTCGACATAGTGCGACTACTTAGGGACTTTAAGCGGTGGCCGCATCATTTTGCCGGACAGAAGGATGAGGATCGACGGACGACGGATTCTTATGAGTCACTTTCAACTGACGAACGAAAAAACGGACGGATGACTGACTGGTGCGAAGGATGGTTGTGAGCCCAGTTTAATGTGTTGTCGACATAGTGCGACTACTTAGGGACTTTAAGCGGTGGCCGCATCATTTTGAATATGAAATGTCTGTAGCAAGGCTCAATACTGACTCCCATTGTAGTTTCGCTCGTTTCCAGGTATTTTTTTTTTTTATACAGCAGTCCAAAACATTTGTTTTTCGCGATGTTACATGGCTCCAGAATAATATTAATAGCATGAGTGATATCTTGAAAATACTATCTCGTTCTCATCCGGGGCATGTCTTCGTTTCGTAGGTAGAAGCACTGGAAATAAGTGTAATATTGTCGTCAAAAAATACGTATTGCTGTTAGGAAACTAGAAACAACAGGATAATGACAACAAGGTACGATGTTTCGTAAGAACTGGTTCATGTCGCTGCTTCGTTACCGCATCAGCTACAACATGCTGCTTTCTGTAACTGCAGTTAAATCACGTCCGGAAAAAGTAACCTCGCCGCTGGCTCGTGAATGGCCGGCCACACTACTTTCTCCACTCCACGTATCTCGACGGTAAATTCTAAGAATTGACTTTCGTGTCTCTCACGCATATAGCGGTAGCTAAACAAGAAACGTGTCAAGCTCACAGATTTGTCGGGACAGTTGTTTTCGAGGTCTGCCGCACCATACGGAGGAGATGTAGGTGGGGCTTAACCACTGAATTAGTAAAACACATCTAGAGTTAACACTTCCATGTTAACCAACAAACCACGAAGGCAGGTTACAACGTAATACCAAATTTGAAATTTACAGGTGTGCTACACCACCACCAGGAAGCCGTTTTGTTTCTGACAACTGCTAGGTAGTGTAGCAGTCGATTGTCTCGTTTCATTTGTAATGTATCTTCGATTGTAGAAAACGTGATTATAGAAAACTATTACTAATTTATCATCTCGCGCACGCTTGATACTCATTTGCACGCCATCTTCTGCATAAAGATAAACATAATCAAACATTCTTATAGCAGAATAGTGATAAATGCGGGATTTGTTAATTATTAGAGTCAAATACAACTAAATGTATCCAGTTAATAAAACGTTCACCGTCAACGCCTACAACATAACTTGTGTTTTAATAAAAAATTGAAATTAATATTATTTTATATTAGTAAATCTATTATTTAGATAGTATCCAATTGTGTCCCCCTTATTATGTACGATAAATAAATTAAATATAAAAGCTTTTTGAATCCAACCTTTCATTTGTAAACGCCCTAAAAAGAGAAAAATAATTATAGTAGTTACAGAATTTGTAGAACTTGTAAGGCGTGGTCGAAAAGCCATAATAAATTTTACTACAAATTATTATGTTCATATCAATTTATATTTATTATATAAAAGCTTGGCCCAAAATATAATGTATAGCTCATTTGCATAAGCGTAGTAAGCACGTATCTTGAGTAAGAATCTTAACTTTTCACAATATAGAATGTATACCTCATTTGCGTAATCGTAGTACGCTCATATAGTGCGTAGGGCTGTTAACTATCCGCAATATAGAATGTATAACTCATTTGCGCAAGCGTAGTATGGACATATCTTACATGGCAGGCTCCTAACTATTCTCGCCGAACTTTTATATACTAAATATAAGTTGATATAAACATAATATTTGCAGTAAAGTTTGTACGGATTTTCGACCACGTCTTAAAAGTTCTACAAATTCTATAAGTACTGTAATCATTTTTCTCTTCTTGGTGCATTTATAAATAAAATGTTGGTGGTAAAAGATTTTTTAAAGTTACTTTATTTTTCGATTTTTAGTTTCAACCATTTTTCGTTATGATTATATATGTAGACCATTCATACATTTGTAAGACTTAAAAAGACTAAAAATGTGCAGTTAAACACTGGTGGCCCCTTCCCAACTTAGGTCTGCAACATGAAGGATAGTACTGTTCTGCGGGCAGACTGCACACCAGTTCAGTACATAGAGGTATAAATTAGGTCGGACAGACACCGTACATACAAACAATGCAAGTTATATAAAAGCTAGTAATAAAAACAATCACTTTTCTTCAACCATTTTTTTGTTTATAATGTTGTCCGTGAATTATGCCCTGAAAATAGTGGTCCAGTCGGCCCTATTTGGTGCCCACCCCATGGGCTCAACTTCTGGTCGACAGCGAGATAATTAGAGGTGGAGCACGTTGCTCGGAGTAAGAAGGACGGGGAAGGAATCAGCCCTAGCATTTAGTAAAGAACCATCCCAGAAACTGGAACCCACAATCAGGATGAAGGCCGAACCAGGACTCGAACCCAGGTACTCACGAATGCGAGTCCGAAGGTATACCATTGCGTCACTTAGCTCAGTACAGAGGGGATTAAATACGGAAGTATTTATGTAGCATTTACATTTTCACTGCAGGTGCACAGTACTTAAGTATACATAGAGTATGTGACCCAGCCACTTATAGCACGAACTTCAGCCGCACAAGCCAGCAACAATCAACGTCGCTAGCCAATCAGCGCCTGGTAACATACTCGCCACACGGCAGTTCGGCCAATAGGGGGCATTTCGCACTACTCAGTAGCCAGTCAGATGCAAGGCTCGTTCCCCAGAACTGGCAACCAATGAGAGAACGTGCATGCCCACATCAAAGGAACCGCTACACAATTTTGTCTGTGTGCTTATCGACTCTTTGTTACAGGCAAATGAGCCGATGCATTTCCGTAATATGAAACATGCTTCAGTTCTACACGTACTTGCTTCAGCACATAAATTAATTAAAGTGTATAAAAAAATAATATAAATTATATATAGGCTATATATAAACACACACTGACAAGACAAGAGCACTTTTTTGACTCAACCCACTTCATGATGCAAAGAACTGACCAATCACAGCAGCTTCGTTCACCAGCACTGTACTTTTTAATGCACATTTTTACAAAAAAAAAAAGAATCGGAAAATTAGTTTCTAGGATAAATTCTGTAAAACTACTAAGTAAATTCGAGCAAATTTTTCAAAGCGTTACTGCAGATTGTGTAAGACTAAAGTTGAAATGCAATGAGCAACTAATCTACTGTAGTCTTGAAATTTATTACAAATGTGAATAAACATTTTTTTTTTTTGTATTTTTCATAGAATATACTATTTTAGAGATGTAATATTTTTCTTGTAGAGATATAAGTAAAATTTCGGCAACTAGTTTCTAAAAAATTATTTGTAAATCATAGAAAAAAAATATAGAGCGAAGTACATTGCAGACCAAAATTCCAATAGCGTAGGCAGACATTTCTTAAAGGGGAGGTTATACTTAGTGAAGGGAAGAGAGAGAGGCTACACCTACTTTAGTAGTGCTGATGCATGTATTAAGTAGGACAAATACCGGGAGAAAATTACTTCTCAGTACAGGATGTATCTAAATAAGAGGACATAGTTCATCAGCATGTGCAACACGAAAGAAGAAGGAGAAAACATATTGTTATGTGTTGACGCTTAGGCGCGAGCTCCATGCGTGGTCCGTCTCTGTGTGTGTGGGAGTGGGGGGGGGGGAGGACCTTCTTCGATCTTCCTCCCAGGCAGACCCACTCGCAGTCCCGTCGCCGGGCGGCCGGGAATGATTGACAGCTGTCCTGGCTGGCGTCACAACCCCCCTCCCCCAGGGAGGAATCGACGACTTGGGAGTAAGCGCAAGAATATTCTGGGAACTAGGGCGCTCGGCGCCACGCGACATTTAGAGGCATTTCTGGGCGGTGGTCTACGGCCCTGTAAATATCGCAGCGGCCCCATGGTCGGGAGTCTTTTGGTAGACGCCAGTTGGATGAGTGCGGTAATCGAGCGACGTCTGGTGCAGCGAGGGACATACCGACAAAGAGGACGGACGACGACGGGAGATTGCGAGACGACGGCGGACGAGGTGTAACTGAAATGAACATGTGATACGGACTTTATTGTAAATAATGGAACTATTAAATATGGACATATGATTTATAAAGTAATTCATTAGGTTTGATGCACTAACTATTATGACTGATTTTGGATATTTAATTACATTATTTTTTTTAGGTAATTGTAGATAGCACTGATTGAATTTATTAATTGTAAATAGCAAGAGATATCAATTTATTGTGAAATGTTGGGTCGAGAGAATTTTGTTTGTAGTTATTGCAAACGAAATTAGGAAATTATAATTGACTCCTTTATTTAATTAAGACCGCCATTCATTATTGAACCTGAATTAGCCCACTGGCTTTAAGAAATTGTAACAATATACACGAAATATGGTTTAAAGTGAATCCCAAGGGTGGTAGGCATATTTGAAGTTGGGCCTGAAACACTACATTAGTACAAACATTGGAGAAGAATTTTAAGATGGCGCATTGAGTGTCTGGATAATGCGTAACGGAACAAAGATCTGTAAACACGGTCACAACACCTGTCTGTCGCTTTCATAAAATTATTTCATGGAAATAAACACGGTTACTGCCCTTATCTCGACTTAACCTCCAAGAAGCTGTAGCATACTTGCGATTTAAAAGATGGATTATTAACCCGCACGTCACAACTAAATTTACACATTATCCAGACACTGAGTGTTTCATCTCCAGTAGTTGTAATAAACAAAAGCCTCCGGTACATCTTCAATTTTATGTATCTACCTTAGGTTTAACTTTAGACCATAGGTCTTAGTTAACCTGCAGCCAAGGTTTGTCGGTCTAATTTACAAACACTCTGTATAATAAACTGTTTGATATTTTTAGGCAATCGCATAATTTTTAACACAATTACAGACATATGATTAAATTTGATACTACAAAATGACAAACCTAGGAGCAAAAGGAATTGGAATTGAGTGGGGTGGGGTGAGGGGGAGGCCATGCGACCCCCATATCCCACTAAGCACCCTCCTCCCTGACTTCGGCCCTGCTGTAATCTTAGTATCTCCCAGCGCGCTGCACGCAGAATAGCTCCGTGGCCGTGACACACACAACCCCACGCAGGCGGTCGCGACATCCTGTCATCAAGATAGCACGTCTCTTAGTTGTTTCCCCCCGTAATTACTGTTCATTAATGCCTTCGACAAAACTTCCTTGGCGATCACCTTGTAGCGCCACGCATCAAGATAACCACGCCGAACAATCTCGCCGGCTTCAGCATGGCGGGAGGAAAGCAAGCGAAAGGAATCAGTAAAGAACAAGCAATATTGTAAGGCGTAGCCACGGTGGTGCAGCGGTCAGACTACTCGCCTCCCACCAAGGCGATCCGGGTTTAATTCCTGGCGCGGCCACCGGGATTTTCTCATGTGGGAAACGTGGCGGACGTTGTTGTTGGCCGGTTTTTTTTTCGGAGCGCTCCCGTTTCCCCCTCCCTTCATTCTGTCGCTGCCTTCAGATGTTTCAATTATTTGACTACTCGCAGTGTATCTTTGACAGCCACACCCTCACATCCATCACATAATTACTGGATCCGTGCCTGAAACTGTCACGCTGCACATGACATCGTCTTAGTCGTGCTTTGGAAGAGCGTGTTCATGCGGGCGCCTCACATACTTCAAATATTATGCTGCTTTCAACTCACGGCACGAAGATACTTTGCTACTGAAAAGCACTCGAACAGGGCATTTCTTCCTAGAGCCTGGTACAAACCATTCATAATTCTATGCTTCATTATACACTTCAAAACGTAGGCTACAACGGAATTTGAAAAAAAGGGAACTCTGGAAAAATTGCAAATCGCGCGCAATCACAATCCAAGTTATCACTACTGAAATGAAGGCAGTTTTACTACGACGCTGGCTGCCGTGCGAAGGGAAAAAAAACAGGAGACAAAAAACCTCGAGTTCTCAAAAATAAAATAAAACAGGAAGAATTCTTTAAAAAAAACTGCACCATTAATTTCATACAAAGCCGCTTTCAGTCTCGTTTGTTGTTTAAAAATAAAAATTTGCTACGCACACGATTAAAGTCTATTCGCGGTTACTTCCAACTTTTCTGAAGTCCTGCTAAAGTTCTACTATAGGCTGTTCACGGTAAACTGAGCACATTTGTAAGTCCCGCTTAAGATCTGCTTGTATTCACATTGCGTATTCTTCCACAGTATGTAATATTAACATTGCCACGGGCTTCGTCACTTTGCACATACGTTGGTCAACTTAAACAGTGAAATTAATAGAAAAGTAATTATTGTTATAAATTTGCTACTTTTGACAGTTATAAAACAGAAAACAAAATAAATAATTTTAGTATTCAGAAATGTTCCAATAACATTTTATTTCAACTTTGAGACATGGAACTAACTACTTTCCCTCCGTCGTTACGAACTTTATTGGGGGCTGTCAAATAATGTGTGCCCGTTGAAATTTATGCAGGTGAAATTTTTCAACGGTTGATTTCAAAAGTGTTCGCATAAACGTTACTAGCCTATATCAGGATATTCCTCCGCCTCATGCTAGCAAAGCTTACCTAACTGCAGAACATTACGCCACAGGGACAAAGCACCGCATTTGTGGACAATTGGTTAAATAATATTTTGCATTAGAACTATTTCTTACTAGGCATTTACCAACACGCATATTTTACCTATGATTTTACTAATATTAATTATAAATACAATTTTATAATTTACATACAGAGCATAAGTAAAAGTACAATTTAACAAAAACAAGCGTACATTCATGTCAATACAAATATGAAATGTCTGTGATACATGCCATAGTTAAAAAAAACAACCAAACACACCATACAAAGGTGATTTTTCAGAGGTTTGATTCAAGAAGTGTGAAATACTATGAATAGGCTATATAATTGGTCCTGCCTGCAAAATTAAGTACGGCAAATAGGTACTCTCATGACAGTTGTCTTTCGAACCACAGACTGCAAAGACCAGGTAGATTGATCGTCGTCTTCTTCTGTCATGTCACTAACTCTGGCTCAATAATTACCAAAGCAACTATCTAATTCACGTGTTTAAACAACGAAGAGCCATTTGTTTACATTCGGTTTTACTAAAAACCCGAGTTTTAAGGGGGGGAGGGGTACATTTTCTGACTTCATTACATCGTGGGCTTTATACGTAACAATTTAGCGTAACTTAGTCGACTTAGTAAAAAGAAAAAAGTATTAGCGTGTCAAATCACTTACTTAGGTAAACAGTTTTTTAAACATAGCACAAACCCCATGGTTTTGCCAGTTACGTAGGAAGAAAGTAGGTTCGACGTTGGGAGTGCAGCTGGCATGCGCACTTCACTTCACATTCCCTGCGTGATAAAAATGATCGTGAAACAATTGTTGCAAGTTCAGATGAGGAATTAAGTACAGAATTACGTCTAACGTGTACAGAGCTTGGCGGATGTATCGAATGTGAATGCCCATTCTCGCCAGACAAAAAAAAAAAATGGTAAGCAGTGTACACGCAAAATTTATTTGTAAATCCTGCTGACCAGGGCTGTGGTCTGCATGACGCTCGAAAGCACAGCAGCGCGCATTGACGCGTCTTCATCGCACACACAAACACGTTTCTGTCACCAAAACTGACCGTCAACACGACGGGTCTGAGACCAAAAAATTACATCTGACAACAGAGGAACAAATGTTTTCAAAAAGAAGCAATTCTTCTGTAAGTCATTGATTCCGAAACAATTTTTAAACTTTTCTTTGTTGGTAAAAAAAAAAAAAACTGCATAACGTAACTGTTGTTTACGCGTAAGACAGACTACAGGCATATTCTTTTGAAATACAATATTCGGTACCCAACAAACCAGTTTTTTTTGTTTTCACGGAAGAACATTTTGCGGGAATTATCTCCACGCAACAGTGTGTGTTACTTACCCTGCATGATACACAGCGGCGTTTATCCCATGGAGGAATGCATAATTACGGAAAACCTACCAACTTTCACCACAACGTGTGGTTTAGGGCACGCTTGCCCGTTTTGGGACACACGCTGAATGGATAGTCTTCCCCCCCCCCCCCAGGGTAAATTTCCCTGTCCTGGTAGGTACGTACGATAGATAACTGTCCACACGCACAGGTCACATGTTTATTCACGTGGCTTCCTCCTGCTGACGGCGCCAATTTACTGCCGCGGCCCGCATAAAATAACTGCTTCTAAAAAAAAAAAAAAAAAAAAAAAAAACCGTATCTGTATCAGCACGCAAACCCATAATAATTCCAGGCCACAAATGTTCCTCACGAGTGTACCTTACACAAATGATCGATAATAGCTTATTCACGGCAAACTGAGCGCTTTTGAGAGTCCTGCTTAAGATCTAATTGCATGCGCATTGTGTATTCTTACACCATATGTAAAATCAGTATTGACGCGGGCCTGATCACATTATTTATGAGCCAGCCAAGTGGAACTACGGCATTAGGCCTATTGGAAAACTTTTTATTTCAAAATTTTTCTACTTCTTACACTTACATGAATTATAAAATACTGACAGCAAATGAAATAATTCCAATATTCACAGCTTGTTGCCTAACACTTTTAATTCAAAGTTAATGTACAGAACTACTTTCCCGCCATCACGTCGTTAGCAAAATTACTGAACACTTGCCAGTCAGTGTGTCCGTTAAGGATCGACTTCAACCATTTTGCAGAAATAGTTCGTTTTCGCGTCATAATTTCGGAATCATAGTAGGTGATTACTAATAATGTACTTACGATTATAGAAAATTTGCATGTAACGAGTTGTTTAATATTTTGTGCGTAATTTTTATTGTGTGTTATCTGCTTGCTGTAAAAAGTCGAGAACATAATATAAAGTGAGCACTTTTGAAATCAACCTTTTATAAAAGTCACTGTTTCTGCCTGCATCAATTTAAACGGGCGCACTGAGTGGCATGCGTCCAGTAAAGTTGATAACGATGGGTGAAAAACAGTTCTATATCTTAACGTCGAATAAAATGTTTTAGATAACAATTTCTGATCACTTTAATCATTTCATTCGTTTTCTGTTTTTTATGCATCGACGTGCAAAAAAGAGCAGATTTGTAAAATATTTAGAGGCCTACTTTTATAATAATTTCACAATTTCACTTGACCGACGCATGAATAAAGACATTAGGCCCATGGCAATGTTAATTTTACATAAGGCGGAAGAATACACAACGTGCACACAAGTAGATCTTAAGCTGCTCTTTCAAAAGTGCTCATTTTACCATAAACAGCCTATATATTTTATTCACAAGTTCTCGACTTTTTACAATAAAATAGATAAACAGATAACATACCATTAAAATTAAGCACAAAAATATCAAACAACTCGGAAAATGTACATTTTTTACAGTCGTACATTGTCAGTAATTACTAGGAATCCGAGATTGTGACGCGAAAACGAAGAAATTCAGTAAAACGGGTGAAGCCGAGCATTAGAATATATGTCAGTGATATATTTCAAAAGTGGATTTCAAAAGCGCTCAGACAACCGCGAACAGTCCATGACACGTTTATTATCCCTCGCAGAATTAACATTTCGAGAACTACGCTCCAGCTAGCCCGAGCAACGGCACTTGGAAAATTTCTTTGTCTTTTGCCCTTGTACTTATGAATTTTAATGTGTCAATGAATTTTACATTTAATTAAATTGTCTTGTATCCCGCCTTTCCTCTCATTTCCCATTTTAAAACTGAGAGTTGTAAATGTACAAATATATACCTGTAGTGTTTGGATTTACATTCAGTACATTTCCGAAAAATAATACATTTTTTTCGTATTGATCAACAGAAAACGTTTAGCATGGATACATATTCATCGTTCCTCTGGTGTTTAACAAGGATCTCGCAACAACACTACAACTCAACAGCAATAGTTTTCCTAAATAATTATTTTGTTAATATCACTCCAAAGGACACGTTTAATTGTAAATCCTCCTGCACAATATGAAACATTTGATTGGAGCAACGACGCACAGTGACTGATGACCAGCCAGTAATGTGCATTACAGTCAATGTGTCCGGTGTCATGTGGACCAATGAGAAGGTGGTAAGCGGCAACACCACTAGTGCTGTGTCGGCTTAGTTACATAACGCATAAAAACAAGTCTTAACTACAACACCTGAAACTATAAACTAAATCGGGTCTGAACTGATTAAAAAAAAAAAAAAAAAAAGTCATTGTGTAGAGGGTCCTATTATTTCGCGTTATAATCTTGTAACAAGGGGGCTGCAATGATCGAGAGGCTAGCACACAGGCTTCACGCCGAGGAGATCCGTGATCGATTCCTGGCTGAGTTCCTAAAAATTAATGTTTCAATAATTTTGAAATATTGTGCATAGGTGAACATAGTGCTAGGAGAAAATGGAATACCACAGCCCTTTTTTTTTTTTTCCAAATAAAAAACAAAAGTCTAAAAGTATATTCACGACAATAAACCTTTATTTATACATCTTTATAAACTTTTTCATCCACAGCCATGATATTTGCTTGAATGTGTGTGTGTCTGTGTGTATGTGTGTGTGCGTGCGTGAGGGAATTCAATGTTTTCACCTACGATCATTATTTATTATTGCATTAAGTAATTTTTTTCCCAAGCAGTTACAAACTTACGTGAAGAAAAAAAACATTAAAACATCACAACTGTGTTAATGTTCTATTTTGTGCCTCTCACAACTACACAAAAGTGTTAAATGAGATTTAGTTACGTGGTGAATTAGCCTTATAAAATGTGTTACACGTGTCAAATGATATGTATTCTTATATCACGGAGTGGATACGCACCATCTCCATGCCAAACGTCGAAACCACTTCCTGATGGCAGACGTACAAGAAACGAACTTGTTTTCACCTTATAATAGCGGATTATGAGAACTATGCATTTCAAAGATATTTTTTTTAGAACGGTTTTGAGGTAAGGCTTGTCAGGGAAATTCTACGCATATTTATTAAGGCCATTACGTACATGAGACAACTCTGGTTTCGTACGTGGCTTTATTAATCTCAGAAATGAATGAAAAATAGTCACGGATATTGTTTCTGAGAAGCTAAAGCAACTTGAAAAATATTTCAGGTGTTTGCTTAAAGTTTTAATATGTCTGCTCTACGAAATATTTGTTAAATAATGTACTATTAAGACGGTGCAAGTGATAATCTGCATAGTTCATTAGTTGTACACGTGTCTTCTGTGCTTCACCTAAATCACTGCAATTTATTTACCACCGCTACACAATGCACCCTTAAGTAATTTCTGAATAAAGGAATTTGCATGGTTATTTGACATTGTGCGTTATTTTTATTGAAATTTGCTTTAAAGCTAGGGGTGTAAATGGTTCGCAATTATTTAAGAAAACATATTCAGTGATTTCATAAAAACCCCATAGTATGGTTGATTCTATACATCCCAACAACGGGGTGAATGGGATTAGTGATTAGCGTTGTAATTCTCATGCCGAATTAGCTCTTGGTTCCCAGGCAAGGTAGGACTTATTGATCTATTACAGTGACCGCCAGCTTAGTTGGCAGGCGCCGAGCGACCTTATTACTTGTGCGTAATAATAATATTTCCAGTTATAATTATTGCTGAACTTGTAACTGATGGTTTCATTTATGGGTAGGTATAATAACTGTTTGTGCCGTTGCTCGAATCCACGGAATGTTGCTCTCTTCTCAACAGCAGCTACCCGCCAACTAATGTGGCAAGCACTGTAACTTGATTACGAAGCGTGGCTTAATTGTTATTTATTTCCGGTGCTAGCAGTATAATGACACAAAAGCTTCCCCAAATAACAATCTGTGACTGCTATAAACATCTGTCAAATGTGTGGTTGTATATTACTGATATTAGTATGTCTCTTTATTCTATTTAACTGGTCCCCATAAATAATGAGTACAGACAAGATTATGTGGCGAATAGAAATAAAAGCGAAATAATACGGAAATTCAAGTTAATACATCTCGATGCCGAAATTCAAGTTAGCACGCCACGTAACACCGGAATTTAAGTTAAAAAACTAAATAAAATTAAATATAGCTAGATTACACAATGTTAACTAAAAACGAAAAACAATTTAAAAACTATATTTGCACTGTATGAGCTCTGTGCTAGTAAAAACTACATAAATTTTAACCCAAATATTTTCAAACAGATTGGAGGATGTGGCTAAAATTATATTCTACTAAACAAGGCTGGCAAAATTGAATAAAAGTAAATATAAAAATAATTTGGTTTCAATGGAAGATTTTTTTGTCTATAAATTCATATTCAAAATGGTCTTGTAAGGCAATAAAAATAAAATCCACATTCTCTGGAAAATTCAACATGTGTCAGAAAAAAATTAAACAGTAAAATGTATTTTTTTCTTTTAGTTAAAATACATAAATGCTCATTCCTGTTTACGTAGTTGTATAAATGTTAAGTATTTAAAATGTTTACATGAACATGTGTGTAAGTATACACTATTGTTTACTATACTCAGAATACATAACAATAAAATCAATTACACCGAAATAATTACAAGTTGAGCTAAAATATTTTCCCAATTAATCACTTATTGTAGTAGCCCGAAGTCATCGCAAATGAATCTGGCAAATACGTATTGATGTACACATAAATATTTTATGACTATAAGGACGAAATCTACAACTTTTAAAGACGAAATTTTCACTAAAATAACACCATAAAATCTTGGCTTTATTAAGAAAATATAAAATGCTCGATTAAAATAAGTAAAAAATATTCAATAGATAACAATTAGCGACAAGATTACGCCAAGGAAGCTCCACTAATTAACCAACAGAAGAATATCTCACCTTGAGGGCCACCTCCAGCTCTTCCTCCCTCATGGTTATTGGCTGGCGAAGGCCGAAGTCACATACATGACTAGTGGCGCCTCCCAGGCAGCCCGCTAGCGCCACCACATCTGGAAAACATAACGACACGTGTTAACGAGCTGGCCACACAACACAAGAGCTACTAGTAAATAATTACGGAAATAAGGATCTCTGGATCACTTTTGGAAAGTACAGATCTGCACACAGCACACGCAAAATGCGGTAAGTTTACAATTAAAAAATTATGCGTTACTTAAGAATTATGACGTGTGCAAGAACCGAAGTTGATTCAAGATGAGAACTTAGCAGGTCGTGTGGGATGATGAGTTTTAGAATAAATAGCTGTATTTTATATCTTATGTAAAATTTATGCGACAGTGACCAATCAGAGCATGGCAGATGGAGAGAAAATGGTGAATATGGAGCATCGTTGAAATGCAAGATCGGGGGAAACGGGAGATCCCCGAGAAAACCCGCCGACCAGCAGCATCGCCCGGCACGTTTCCCACGTGACAAAATCCGGAAGCGACCCCACCGGGAATCGAGCCCGGTTCACTTAGGTGGGAGGCGAGCAGTCTAACCACATACCACCGCGGTCCCGTCGACTAAGTAGGTCGCTTTATTTTTTGCAGCAGTGGATTACTAAAACTGTAATATCTTGTATATAACGAGCGGAAGCGTCCAAACAGAGCGCAGAGATTCAGTCGCATAGTTTTCATTGAAAATCTATTCAATATTTTTTTAGTAATGTCTACTTCCGAACAGAATTTATGAAATCTTTCCCGTCCGAATCCTGGTATACAGTTTCTATTTGCGTCTTTAAAATGTATTTTTTAAAAGTGAAAGAAGATCTAATACAAGTGTTTCACCAACATTTTTTGGTACGAAACTTCCAGTACATAACATACTATGAGATATGCGGCATATCTTTGTCTTCATTTACACCATCACCATAAAACAGTACACTGAGTAAAAGGTTTTATTGAATCAAACAAGATTTGTTTGATGTAACGAAATTATTTGTTTGTATAGGGACAATGAAATATTTTGTTATTGAAACCAAATTATTTTGTTTTTCTCATTTGGTTGCCCCAAAATGTAAAATTTGGTTGGTGCAATTGAAGATTTGTTTGGCTACACGCACATTTAACAGTTTGGGATTATATAAAAAAAATCTACATGTTCGACCCTATATCACCTACATCCGAGCGCTACGCCTTAATGATATCAGTTAATGCAAGAACGGATAATACTGGAAAGCTTTTAAATAGATAAATTGCAAATACTGGGCAACGTGTGCAAACAAATATCTCGAGTTTTACAGCTTTACTTGTCAGTTACTTGTTGCATTGTTTTATTAATATGTTTATACGTTTGTTAAGCATCAACAGATGCACTAACAAACACGGTTACTAATCCTAATTGACACAAAAATACAAACAAACTCTCGAGCTGTATTTTCGAACGAAGGCAGTCAAATCAGAGGCGAAACAAATATATTCAGCTGATTCAACAAAATATTTAGTTAACAGTCTAAGTAGTAGGAATATGGGAAGTCTGGGCCAAGGTCGTGAGGCGCAGGAAGGGGCAGCCGCCATATTGTTACGCTATCCTACCGCCATATTGGATTACCTTGACCTTGACCTTTGACATTGACTACGAGGACCTTTGATACCAAAAACCGCTTTAGAACCTCTTTAAAAATTCGAAAAACTAACTCAAAAAATTCCAAAAAAAATTTTTAAAAAATCCGAAAAAATTTATTATTAAAAACTATTAAAACATTTTTCAAAATTATTTAAAACTTATTAAAAAGATCCTCAGAAATAACCCTTTTTTTCAGAAATGCTGACAGGGATCAGTGAGCTGGGGTCAGACAGGAGACAGGGATCAGTTACCCAGGGGTCAGGAGAGCAGTACAAAGGCTTTAACTCCGGCGGCCATTTTTTTTCCTTTTCCCCCTTGGAATTTCCCTTTTTCCCTAAAAATTCTTCCTTAAAAATTTAATTAAAAAACTTACATATCCTGAGGTATCCCCCCACATCAGTTACTCACCTCTGTACGAATCCAGCAGAGGACTGATTCCCCCACATCCACTACCCTCACCTATACTCATTTCGCCATCTTGTTTTTTTCCGTTCACTATTTGTTTACATGCTACTGCAGGCAGCCATATTTTTTTATATGTTACTGGAGGCCGCCATATTGTTTTTTATTCGTCATTTGTTTATACATTATTGGAGACCACCATCTTGGTAGAAGACCACCATCTTGGTAGACGACCATCCTCTTGGTATACATCACCCATCTGCCATATCGGAAGCCAATGACCATGACCTTGACCCCACGACATTGAATGGCCTATTAAACCAAAACTCGAGAAAATTGCATAAAGTCAGCAAGCATAATACATTAGACTACTACCACCATGTTACATACAGACTACCTCATCCTTAACCCCTTGACCATGAATGACCTTGAAAATAAAAAACTTGAGAAAAATTAATAAAAGTCAGCATGCATAATACATTACAGACTACTACCGCCATATTAGATGCAGACTACCTCAACCTTAACCCCATGACCCTGAATGCCCTTGAAAATGCAAACAATTCAAATAAATTTTTAAAAATTCCACAGAATTCCAAAAAGTTCACAACAAAAATTTGTTAAAAATTAATTATTAAAAAATTTATTTAAAACAAATTTAAAAAAAAACTTGCATTTCCGAATGTTCCCCAGCACCACCATTAGTCACATTCGTTCCATCCCCAGCAGACTACTGACTCCCTCATCTCCACTCCCACCTATACTCATTCCACCATTATGATATTTTTTTGTAATTTGTTTACATGCTACTGGAGATTGACTCTCGCCTTCACTCGACTGCCATCTTTGTTTATATGTTACTGGCTCTCCAACCTTCGTTTGACTACCATATTTTTCATACATCGTTTGTTTATATATGTTACTGGAGGCTGCCATGTTGGGAGGCAGCCATCTTGCTAGTTGCAGTCCTCCATGTTTTAATTGTAATTTGTTTTATAGTTTGCATCTCACCTTCATGCGACAGCCATGTTAGATTTAATATGTTTACATCACCTATGTATGACCAGGTGAAAGCCATATTTTTTATCAACTTTTTAAGGACAATTTTTTAAGGAAAAAGGGAAATTCCGAGGGGAAAAGGGAAAAATGGCAGTCAGAGTTATTCAATTAGAAATTTTTTTAAATAAAATTTTAACTATTTTTCAAAATCTTAAAACCAATTGTTGAATTAAAATGTATATATATATGTAAATCGATTTTTTAATTTTTTCTGATTTTTTAATTTTTTGGATATTTTTAATTTTCAAGGTCAAATGTTAAGGTCGAACGTCATATGTACAACTCTCCTGACCCCTGGGTCACTTATTCTTGTCAGCATTTCTGAAAAAAAAAATGGGTCGTTTCTAAGGATCTTTTTGATAATGTTTTAAATATATTTTTATAATTTTTAATAATAAATTTTTTCGGAATTTTTTGAGTTAGTTTTTGGAACTTTTTAAAGGTTTTTTTTAGCGGTTTTTGGGGTCAAAGGTCCTCGTAGTCAAGGTCAAGGTCAATGACATCCAAGATGGCGGTCGGGTGACGTAACAAGATGGCGGCTCCCCGCTCCTGAGCCCCACGCCCTTGGCCCAGACGTCCCATTTTCCTACTACTAGTTTAATATTTTTTTTGCCCAACACAGAGATTTTGTTTATTCAAACATATATTTTGTTAGACGAACAAAAGTAATTTTGTTGCTTTTTAAAATTTGTTTTCTCAATAATATATTTTGTTAGGGCAACTAAATATAAATATATTTGGCCCTATACAAACAAATGTTTTAGTCGATTTTCTCTCAGTGATAACGTCAACACTGCAAGTCCTATAGAGGAGAACTGACGAGAGAAATACTGCATACTCCAGTTCAGAGCCTTGCGCGTAAGGGCGACCAGACATTGCATGCGCGTAGCTAGGTCGTCCTTAACCGTCCCGCTGCTGTAGGTCTCGGACACGCTCCAGCCAGACGGCGCACGCTCGTAATGTGCGTCTCCTTGTAACATTCATAAAGCAGCGGTGTAATACGAGGGGAGACGCTTCCTCCCACACTCCTGAGCGGAGCCTTGGAATACACAATGACAGGCGTGGCGGGCGCATTGATTACACTCGCGTGTCACTCCCCGTGCTAATGCAAGTATGATTCGAGCAACACCCAGCAGCTTCCCCATTGTTTCAGGCGCGCGCGTCCACAACTGCCGGCAATTAACAAGACCCGGAGCAGAGGGTCAATATAAAGAATGTCTTGGCAGTCGAGAATAGGTGAGATCACCGTTTGATTTAGTGGGGTGTTCTTTCAATGGTGAATCACATTCAACTACAGGTAGGGCTGCGAATACAATAATCACAGCGGGGAAACAACAATGAAGTATTCAAAATGTCCCTGCCCACACAGATCCAAAAATTTATATGCCTACAAACGAAAACACTTAAGAACTTTCATCCTTCCACCGTTCGAATTTTCAGCTCAACAGTCCAAAAGTTATCGGTTCAAATCCACGCCAAGATCTTTTTGTAGAGATTACCTCTTTAAAATACTTTGTTACAAGAAATAGATAAACTACGGGAAATTATAATCGTCTGTTTTCAGTGATTGACTCACATAAAAAAAATAATAAAGTCATTCATTATTCCATAAGATAACCTGTCACTGATTCATTTAGGAGCTATTCACCGAATTTCTCAAGACCGATACTAAAAAGATAAGCATCAATATCATAGGTATCAAAATAAAACAGCGACTGCATTTTATGAAGATTTAGAATGTGCGCTTAACTAGATACGTACGTACAACTTTACTATTCTGAGCGAAATAGTTTAACTCACGAATTGGGCCGCTGGCAACCTCCCGATATTGCTAATCAAACCAGAGATCACTGACAGTTCAGTGTTCGTCAACAGTGACACTACATTATCAGCCATCACCAATAGGTAAGTCAGACTAATGAGGGGCAAATCGTTAATTTCCGGGCACTAGGCAGTCATGACCACAGAAAACAAATGGAAAATATTCATCAATTGAAAAAATTTCTCACATCAAGTTCGAAAATTTGTTTAAAAAAATACCCCTTAAATATAAAGAAAAACATTATGGTGCTGGCAAGACCACGCAATTACTCAAAACATTATGGTGCTGGCAAGACCACGCAATTACTCAAAACATTGGGCCTAATTCAAGTTCGAGGCTATCTTCAAATTGCATTTTGGTGAAATTCTACAATATCTCTTTTATGCCCGCTGAACTTCTGCAGATACATTTAGAGAACATATTACTTGAATTAGCTGTCAATGTCTGATTTCACCAGTGATTGCTGTAAATATCTGACTTCACCAGTGATTATATATCTCCAAAGCTTTAGTACTAGTATATGTTGTTCACAGTAAAGTGAGCACTTTTGAGGCCGTAGTTAGTTTTTCCTATCAGTCATTTTTTATCCTTTCACCAATTTTTATAATAAGTATTGCCATATAAGTAATAAATACAGTGTATATATTTCACCGGACCTGGAATTTAACGTCTAAGGCTAAAATAAAATATATTTACTGAAAATAATTATAAATGAGAGGGCTTCAAAAAAAGTACTCACTTTACCGTGAATAGCTTATACTTATAGTTCACTGTGCTCAATGATCATTCTAGCCCTGCATAGGGCGCTATATGATGGTAACGCGTGGAAATGAATATTACAATTACCAGACCTCATTAGAAGTATCGTAAAAACTATTAGATGTTACTTAAATTAATGGCCACTTTCTTTTATTTTTTATGGCCAAACATTATATTCACTGCTACTAACGTTAAAGACCACAAGTTTTGAAACTTGACACGACACTGTCTAACTAAACAGTTTCTTCTTTCTATCGCAAGTGTGAAAACGTACTGGCGAAGACTCCTAAAGCACATCGACGCGTAGCACAATACCGCCAATTCCTGCATGTCCACGAGTTGCACGTCCCCCATACACCACGATCGCGAACAGCATCGCAATACTACATGCGTCCATTCTCTTACGCAACTGCCGTATGTCTGTCACACGTTCTCGCCTCCAACCACACTGCGCACTTCGGACGAGAGACTGGCTTCGATTGTAAACGGTGATACAAACTTCCAGTGTCACTATAGGCTGTCCAAGATAAAGTGAGCACTTTTGAAAGCCCTGCTTAGTATCTACTTGCGTGCATATTGTGTCTTGTTCCGCCTTATGTAACATTAACATTACCATGGGCCTCGTCACTTTATTCTTGTGTCGGTCAAGCGAAAAAGTGAAATTATTTCAAAAGTAAATATTTTTTCCAAATCTGCTCATTTTTTTACACTTCGATGCATTAAAATTTTAAAAAAGGCAAAGAAACAATTTAAGTTATCAGATATGGTTACGTGTCACTGTTTATTCGACGTTAAGATGTGGAACTACTTTCCATTCATCGTTACCAACTTTACTGGGTGCAAGTCACTCAGTTCGCCCGTGAAAATGTATGCAGGCAGGGGCAGTGACACTTTTCTAAGGTTGGTTTCAAAAGTGCTCATTTTATCATGAACAGGCTTTACACGCATTTTATATCAGCGTTATAGTTCAGACACCTTGCAGTCGCTTGGCAATTATTTTCGCATTTTCTGATAAACGAATCAGTGAAATGCTCTGACAGTGATCTGGAGCGGAGAGTGGAGTGAGATCTGGGCGGCTCATAACATCGAGATCTTGAGCCGACGAGCGTGAGGCGCGGTGAGTGCGGAGCGGCGCCGAAATGCAATGGCGAGGGAAACGGGAAATCCCCGAGAAAACCCGCCGACCAGCGGCATAGTCTGGCGCTATTCCCACGTGCGAAAATCCGGGAGCGACCCCGCCTGGAATCGAACCCGGTTCGCCTTGGTGGGAGGCGAGTAGTCTGACCACTACACCACCGCCGCCCCGACAGTGATCTGGAGCAGTCCAATTCACTATATAGGCTGTTCACGGTACAGTGAACACTTTCTAATGCCCTTTCAACGCGCATTAACCACTAATAAATAGATTTAATTGCAGCTCCAGATGTCAACTTTTGTTAGTGGTGAAATGTATGCACTGTGTTAATAAGTCTGATGGCTACGTTTAAATTATAAATTGACACGAAGATAGAAATATAATGAAAAGAAAAGTCGAGCAGGGCCTTAGAAAGTGCTCACTTTACCGTGAATCGCCTATACTACGGTTTATTCTACTCCGGTTGAGAATTTCAATGCTAATAGCAAGTATGCTGCTACAGCGATATCGGAAACTCTCTGGAAAATGGCGCGGCATGCTCTACTAGCGCTCCTAGCGGCTTGGAGAGATGGACAGCACTCAAAGCCATATCTATTCATATGACATCGGAACACGTCACGAACATTTTGTGGCCTAGTTGAATGGTATTTTTTATGGTAACGTGAACAATGCCAAGGCTCCTTTGTTTTGTATTTGGATGCTCTAATTATGGGGTGAAAAATTTCTCGAAATAATTTATCCGATGCCCGGAAAAAACCCATCAATATAAGTAGACCAATGTAAATATTTTCCTTTTTTTTCCCCTGAATCTTTTTTGTAGTAGTTTGCAAGCGATTTTTGCAAACACAAGTCTTGAAACTTTTATTAAATAACTGTAATTAGGATATTATAAAAGTATTAAATCGTTTCATGCAATTTATGTAATGATTATTCCCCCTGGTTGTACATATTTATTTTGCGAATTATACTTCACAGGTGTAAACAGTGGGTTGTTAAGTGCAAAAGTAGTGACCTGGACAATACTTACGAGAAACATGGTCCTGGCCATTTTTACAAAGATTATAAATGCAAAAGTCCCAAGAAATGAGAGCTAGAGGAATTATTGGACACATCTTCAAATACAATTTCCTGTAACGTATCTAGTAAGTAATGAAGCTCTGCAGAATTCGTCCCAAAAACTCAGATTGCTCCAACGAAAATCCTCCAGACAACGTATAGTCAATCAGCAGTTAATGAAAGAAGTTTCTCGACTAAACCGACTGCAAAATGGTTGCAGTCGTATAGATGTAGACGATAATTCCATGGCGTCACAACTTAAACTTCGGCAAAGAAAAAGAAAAGGTCGTCGCTTTATAAATAACGATAAGACCTTCGCTTCTGCAATTTATTATTGCTCACCGAAAGCATACAAATTTTTGCAAAATCACTTTTGCTTTCCTAGTACTAGATGGCTGCGGTCATAGTTGCACAATGTAGCAGTTTATCCGGGGCTCAACGAAAATAGTATGCAACTATTGAAGGTAGAATCCAGTTTAATATCAAAAAATGGATCGAGTAGTTTCGCTTGTTGTTGACGAGATGTCATTAAAGAAAAATGTCTGGTACAACTCATCGTCTGATGAATTTGAGGACTATGAAGATTTGGGGGCGGGTAGCAGTCACCGCCAGGAGAACTTAAACTAGCAAATAAAGTGACAGTGGTCATGATGAGAGGGCTTAAGAAAAATTTGAAACATGTGATTAGATATTTTATTACTGCTGGTCCAATGAGTGCAGAGACACGCTAAAAAAATTTAAAAAAATAACAAAAAAATAAACGTCATCGAGTGTTGTGTAGGTAAGGTGCAAGAAGCAGGATGTATCCCTACTAAAGTGTGAGTAACAAAGTCCCAAATAGTAATTTTTAATTGCACACGTTATGTATGAGTGAGGATTACCCATTCCTTGTTTGTAATGGCGAAAAAAATTATGTATTTTTTGACGCACCCCCATCTTTTAAAGTATATACGAAACAATTTTAAAAAATTCGATATATCTGTTGATGGGAAGTTAGCATATTTTTAACATGTTGATGAGTTCTACAACAAAGACAAAGTCAAGAATCCTCTCTCGGTACACAAATTTACAAAAAAAAAAAAAAAACTCATTGAACGACCTCCTTTCCCGTGCATGAGCGTGTGTGTTGCGGCACAGTTACTGAGTCATTCTGTGAGTAAAGGCACACTTACTCATGTTGCAACATGCCAGCATCATCTGCATACACAGCTGAGTTTATTGGTGACATGGATTATCCCTCTGATATTTTCAATTCTGCTAAAATTGCATCCCCGGAAGTGTACCGCAGGGCTCTTTCCGAACAGTCTGCACGGTGAAGGTTTTTTTTTGGAGAAAATGAAAGAAAAACTAAAGAAGACTGTTTTTGTCAATGCAAGAAAACCATCCCACCATGTGTAAAAGGGTGGTTATTTAATATTTAAGCACTGAAGTATTTGTGGTCAGAATTATATGGCAGATTTAACTTGAAATATTTAATGACTCGCCGACTCACGCAAGACTGCTTATAAAGTGTATTTTCAGTCGTGAGGTACAAAGTAATGAATAATACAATACGAGACTGTGCAAAATTTCGCTCATCAGTCAGATCTATAATGTGCAATCAACTACTGGGACCATCATCTGACAGTAATTGTAATCTTGACTTGGCAAAATTATTGGTCCAAAAGTCAGAAATTCAGAGGATTTGTTCACATATTAACTTAACTGATGAAATGAACATCCCGCCTGAAAAAGATGACCTGGTTGATGGAACTGCAGCCCAGATTAACAGTGTTAAGTATGTGAGTAGCTAGACATGTAGCAAAGTTCAACTTGACACTTGCAAACAATTTTTGGCCTCCTACATCGAATCATCTGATGTCGATGATACTCATATTGCTGTGAAGAAAATGATACTACTAACTTACTACCCGAACCGATATGCTGCAGATTTAGCCAAAACTATCAATTCAAGACATTTCAAGAAATTTCTCAGGCAGTCATGTTCTAACACCCAAGAAGTGGGTAATTATTTATTTTGTAAATATGTATGTATAACTGTCCTACTAGCACATTTTTTTCAGTGTTTGTGTATGTTTTTCTTGTGATAATTTGTGCCTTTAATTTATTATACTTAATAAGTCTCATGTTGTTGCAGTTACATGATCAAATTTTCTGTAAAATAATGTTAACTATGTGGGAATATAAAGTTAGACGATTTTTTAAAACAGATCTGTGTTGTGTAAAAATTGACCAATTATTACTTGCATATTTTTGTGTGTTTGTGAAATTCTTGTAGTCAATCACTGATTCGTGGAAATTCTTGTGCTTCTGTTAATAACCTGAATTATATTTTGATCTCGACTGTAAAAAAAATAAAGATAAACAGAGTCGGTGAGTAGTAAAAATATTTAGATTTATTACATAGTAAATGTTAAATCTTTCTTTGAAATACAATATTTTTTTATTTCATATACAGCTGTGGCATTGGTAGTAATTAACACAGTTGTTGAAACACAGAATTTTCTAAAGATTAACAATACACAGGGTAGGTTTTGAATCTCGCAGCGGTAGGAAACTTACCGATCATTCCAAGCTGCTAGGAGCGCTACTGCCACGCGATGCACTTATTGTTCGAGATAGGAGTCGCCGTTATTGGTGCAGTGAGATCTTTGCTAATAATTTGGAAGCTAAACAAACACGTTCGCCTGCAGGTAGCACTGGAGTTGCACATGTACAGGATTTTCTCCGCTTTGCATTTAACAAATGACACAATTGCCAATTTCGTGAAATATATATAAATTTTAAAATCTTAGATTTTCACTGTGTTTCAGCCTACACAAAAAATAACCTTTGCTTTTCGCACTAGAGTGTGCATTATATTTACACGCGTTCATTATTATTTTGCCGTAAAACTAGATTTGCAAAACATAGTATTAACACAATTTACGTTATTCGAATGTGATAGCATAATCGAAAACTTCCTTTTGATTATAGTTATCTTTATTTCGCCCTAAATTGGTAATTTTTTGGCTAACGTAATCGTGCTTACAAAACACAAATTGCCCTACAGTTTAAAATTGTGAAAGCTGTTACAAAATAAAGTTAGTATGTAATATTTTGGCTAAGGCAAGTACATTACACACAAATAAGTAAAATTCTCAATTTACCGCCAGCTTAAAGCGTTCTCTTCGGAATGAACACCAGCGCACCTTGCGGCAGAGAAATCTTCCCCATGCCAAACTCTCCCGCAAGGAATCCGCTTCGTTCCCAAACTAAGTAGAATAAACCTAAAATCTGTATAAATCACTGGTAAATCTGTGTAACTGGGTCAAGGAAAGCATCCTAGAGCTTTCACTGCATTAAATGGCTCGGTTTTCACCGAATTAGTTGAATTTCCACAGATTAAGAACACAATCGCCGTTTAAGAAAGGGGAAACTGCGCTCGCAGAGGCGTCAAAACAGTGCAGGAAATAAGTGATACGGTGTGCATGCTAGTGCTGCTCAGCAACAACTCGACGTGTTCTACAACTGGACAGATTCATGGAAACATCAAGCAGGTCTGACAGCTGATCAACTGCCCGTTTCACACTGGAAACATTGTAATATATGTTTAGACGTGCACCCCCTTCTCGAGGTTAACGGAAAAAAGGTCAAAGCGGCGGCCTTAATAGGCATTAAATAAATCGACACGCGCTTAGATAATAGCGCCTTCTTTTGAGACTGGCATTTTGACGCTCATGTGACAGCGCCGTCCAAAATCCAACAACAGCTCACAGCCTAGCTCACTGTTAACTAATTAATTAAACACTCTAAATATCAGTCTCTGTAAATACACTTATTTTAAAGAAGACATGATCTGACATATTGTACTGTTTGCATCAAATTATAAAAATTACTTCTGTATCTTCACCTAATACTGAATTGGTTGCCACAAATTAATTTGCTACTTTTTTGTTTTATGGACACTGGAGTAATGATATTCTTTAGACATGTTTCGAACAATTCCAGTGTGCGATTTGACTGGTGTCCATAGGACATAGTTATATGGCGACGTGAATTTTTACGTCTGGCGCTAATACAAACAGTGGCCTAGAAGGAGAAAAGCAAGCAAGACCGTTTAAAGTTTTCACAAAACTATGAGCACATCAAAGCAATTAATTCATTTGTCACCTTTAAAAGAACTGTTTTTTTTTCTCTCGTGGCTCACAATGAAAGTTCGTAATCAGTTTTATGAAATGAAAGCGGTGGTGGTAAATCAATACAATTGATCGACCTTGTGTAACTGCCGCTGATAGCACGTCCTTTTTTTTTTTTTTTTTTCATCGATTGTTAGGGAGAAAAAATACAAATATCAATACCAAGCTACGTGACCCGGGAAAGGGAGGGAAAATTCTGAACACACTGCTGGTAAAAACCAAGCACGCAGATAGATAACGACAGCAACGTCTATTTTTTTTAAACGCTAAGAGTCAGGTGACAATCACAGAGTACTTAATAATACAGAGGCGCAACAGCCACTTATACCACAAACTCCAGCTGCACTCGCCAACAAAATGTCGGAAAGCCGTTCGCCATTCAGCGCATGGGTAACTTACTCCGACAGCCGGCAGTCGCAGCAAGCAGTAGCCAATCAGACACAAGTCCCGTGCCAGAGCCTCGCGCGGCCAAACACAGGATCGGTACGCCCACATCAAAGGAACCCCCGCGTCATTTCACTTCCGCGTACTTACCTACTCTGTGACCTTGAACGCATGTGAGCAAACGGCATTTTATTGAACTGGAATTGGGACATCGTTTGTAAAAAAAAAAAAAAAAAAAAAAAACCCATCCGAATGCAGCAGCCATGCATACTACCAAATTATCGAACATACTTGGACGCCAACTAGAGGATTCGCCACTGCCAGGCGAAACTGGCAGTCCGAGCTTATTTTGTCCTGGAATGAGACAATATCATTTTCGCGACTTAACACTGTCTGCGCTAAGCAGGGTAGAACTGAACTCTACCGACAAACTTCGGCAGGTGAGTCTTCATTAAAAATATGTTAGAAAATGTATGTGTGTGTGTATGTGTATATATATACACGTACATACATACACACATGCTCACACACATACACACACACCACATCCCGGGGAAGGACGTAATCACCACCCTTGAAAGTGAGTGAAGATATTTGGGCGGCTAGTAATATCGGGGCCTTGAGAGCCGATGTGGGTGAAGCGAGGTGAGTATGGAGCAGCGCTAGAATGCAAGGGCAGTTAAAACGGAAGAACCCCGAGAAAACCCGCCGACCAGCGACATCGTCCAGCACGATCCCCCCGCGTGCGAGAATCCGCAGGCGGCCCCGCCGGGAATGGAGCCCGGTTCGCCTCGGCGTGACGCGAGTAGTCTTACTGTTACACCACCGCGCCCTCCTCCCCTTAAAAGTGTAGTTCAAAGTTGACGTTCATTGCAAGCAACACAGCCAGAATGCAAGGGCAGTTAAAACGGAAGAACCCCGAGAAAACCCGCCGACCAGTGACATCGTCCAGCACGATCCCCTACGTGCGAGAATCCGCAGGCGGCCCCGCCGGGAATGGATCCCGGTTCGCCTCGGCGTGACGCGAGTAGTCTTACTGTTACACCACCGCGCCCTCCTCCCCTTAAAAGTGTAGTTCAAAGTTGACGTTCATTGCAAGCAACGCAGCCAGAATGAAAGATAAATCTCCGAGTTTGTGGATAATGCATTATTTAACGACTAAGTGCACACCATAAAAAATTAGGCGCTGACATCGACCCTGTTGGAATCCCATTTGTGTGTTAAAAATGCAACCCTCCAGCTTTTTGGGTTATACCCTGTGGTAGATGATAAATAAAAAGTTCACGTTATGGTTTTACCTTACATGCCGCCATTTTCAAGAAATGAATGCATTACCAGCTAACACTGCAGAAGTTGCTATTCAATGTAAACAGTGGCATATAGGGTAAAACCACAAGACAAACTTACCAACTACCTCCCACCCAATCCGCAGAGAAACCCCACAAATGCGTGAGGGTTACACTTTTAAACGCAAAAATTGGGTTACAACCCCCTCCATACTTTATGGAATGGGGGTTGATTTAGTCATCCAATTTTATATGGTTTGCACTTCGTCATTTAATAATGCATTACCCAGAAATGCAGTTATTTATCTTTCATTCTCGCTGCATTATTAGCAACAAACGTAAATTTAAGCTACACTTTCAAGGGTGATTACGCCCTTCCGGAATATACTTAGGCTACGGGTCGTATAAACTTTTGCTACCTAGTTTTGATAAGGAATCACCTGCCGAAGTTTGACATTAGTGTTAAGTTGCATTCTGTCTTTCTTTGTATTAGTTTCCTTTTTTCAGAAAGGTTTCTTATCACGCGATACACTGCCGTCGTTAACGGGGGAGGGCATCGGGTAAGCATCCCCCCGTTCCAATACTTTGCCTTTCTTGATCGTGTGTTGTATGAACTTTTCTTTAAGTTAGTTAACAGTTACGTTATTTATCCTGACTGTCAGCGGTCGTGACAAATTTTATATACCTGCTAGCTGTGCCCACGACTTCATTTGCGTGGACTTTAGGGTTTGTTTACATATCTTTAAAATAGAAGTTAGACTCCAGCGCCACCTATCGGAATGAAACATAACTAAAAACCTTACTCGCCACCTCAACAACATAAGGTGTGAATATGGTCTCAATTGGTTCAGCGGTTTGTCAGTGGTGATACGGTTTAGTCACACGCGATTGATTTTATATATCAAGATAAATATAGAAAAACAAAATAAAGTGGAGATTTTCCTTTTAAATATTATGTAAACAATGACATATTTGACTCAGTCTATATTAGAAAAGTTGCGATTTCTGCCCCCATAACATGATTAAGAAAAAATTACTTTTCGAATAGTTTAATCTTAGCTACTTATTATTTTATTTATCTGCAATAAAATTGGATATTTTATGTAATGTTCCGGCACTGCTCCATACTCGTCTCAATCACCCTCATCGGCTCTCAAGACCTCACTGTTAAGAGCTGTCAAAATCTCTTCACTCACTTCACTATATACTATAGGCTATTCACGGTAAAATGAGCACTTTTGAGGCCATAGTTATTTATTCTTTCAACCCTTTTTTTATCCTCTAACGACTTTTCTAAATAAATATTGCGATGTAAGTAATAAAAAGAGTGTATATATTCCATCGCACACGGAAGTTAACGTCTAAGGCTAAAATAAATAATATTTATTGACTATTATTCCAAATGCGAAGGCTTTCAAAGGTGCTCACTTTATCGTGAATAGCCTATACCAAAGTTTTGCCATCAGCCATATTGCTGGACAAACGCTCGAACAACGTCAGCCAGCTGTGATCGTTGGTAGATACGGTTTTTTTTCTGAAGATTCATGACGTCACGCAAGCTCCTGTCGGCCGTGGGTGAAGGAAAGGGCGCGACCGCCATTGTGTCTCGGAACACCGGAAACCACTTGCTCACCTGCCGACTGCCAGCCCTGCTTCCAGTCAGCCCCGCGCGCCTCCTAACCACGCGGAACGGCGGCACCAACAACTAGCTGGGCGAGCAACGACTCGCCCGCCCAGCCAGACACCAATGTCGTCGCACACTGCACTGAAACTAGTCGCGTCTTCCAACTGACTGCAATGGGTGCGCCCTGAATACTATAGGCCGTTCACCGTTAATTAGTACTTTCGAAAGCCCTGCTTAAGATCTAACTGTATGCACGTTCTGTACTCCTACGGCTTATGTAAAATCAACATTGTCATGGGCCTCATCATGCAGGCAGAAGCAGTGACTTTTTTGTAAGGTTGATTACAAAAGTGCTCATTTTACCGTGAACAGCCTTCACAAAAGTGCAATTATCACGTGGTTGCCCGAAGTGAATGCTTGACTGTCGGCGACATATGCACTGACTCTGGAGACAGTGCGGCAAAAATTGCACTCAGTGCGCACTTTTCCAGGAACATAGAAAAACGACTGCACTCAGTGCGAGTGCAAACGAAGTGGAACACTCGGCACTCGGCCAGTGCGGGGCCGCGGTGGTGCAGTGGTCAAACTATTCGCCACCCACCTAGGCGAACCGGGCTCGATTCCAGCCGCGGTTCGCTTCCGGATCCCTGTATGTGGGAATCATGCCGGACGATAGCGTTGGTCGGCAGGTTTTCTCAGGGATTTCCCGTTTCGCCCACCCTTTCATTCCGGCGCTGCTCCATACTCAACTTGCTCCACCTTCATCAGGCTCTCAAGACCTCGTTGTTAAGGTTGAAGTAAAGCAACTGCCTATGGAGCACTGCACCCAATTATACAACGCGAAGAACTCATAAGAATAGTAGTACAGACACCGTAAAAATTGTCATAGAAGTGCGATTTATGCTTTATATGAAAGAAGACTGCATATATTTTAAAACATTATAACATATTTTACTAAAATATAGTCTGTATTTTTAACCAAATTTAAGCATGTTTCCATTCTGGGTGCTTCAGAAAGAATTCGCAAGAAAACTTCGTCATTGAATATCGTCATAATGTTTACTATGATTGTATGTAAGAAAATTGCAATAATAATGTACGAAATAATTTTTCTAATTGATTTTATATTCGTCCATTTGTCACAAACAATTATGGCTGAAACTGACGTAAAGTTAATTATAAAACTGATATGATACATTATTACTATTAATTTATTACATATGATCACAGTAAATATTATGACGATCTTTCTTGAAGAGGATTTTCCCGTAAATTCTTCTTTCCGAAACACCCAAAACAGAAATGCGCTCAAATTTTGTTAAAAATGCTGACTATCGATCGATAAATTTTTTACATTAAAAAAGTATGTTTTAATAAAATACTTTATAATATTGCTATATATATATATATATATATATATATATATATATATATATATATATATATAATATTGCAATATAGCAGGCTAGACTTCCTATATCTACATGCAAACATGAAGTGTTCCTTTGCGTGTACTTGTAATACGTTTTATTTGGCTGGCCCAGTCAGCATTCGGTTATTTCGGTACTGACTGTGATCTATCGGCACAGACGTAATACCCTTAGCATTACAACCATTCATTCGCGAAAAAGTATCTGGACTGGAGTGTTTTGAAATATAACTTTTGACAGGAACTCTTTCCGCGAAAATCGTATGTCCCTAACAATAATACACGCAATAATAATGGAGGCTTCGTTACAAATTTTAATTAGTTCGAAAAATATCCTACACGCTAAATATGAACTAGTGAGAATTTCTCTGTTCAAATCAGTTAGCAACATCTGACTTCAATAATTTTAACTGATGAATTAGTGAAAGAAATTCCAGTTTTCCTTCACTGATTCAATGACACTTTTCACTTGGTTCAACGGCCATTTCACTAACTGATTTTAAGTGATTTGTTTTTTGATTGACAGATAAGTTAAACGGTCTTGAAACGAGATATTGCGTACTCAAGTCCTAGTCACCGCCAACTTTCTTTACTGTTTTTGATTTACTTTAAATTGCACAACATTAAAGTGAACATCGGGAATATGTTTATTTCTCGTGGTGATTTTGTTAAACTCAATAAAAACAAGATTTAATTCACTTGACGCAGCTGACCGCCACTTATTCAATTAGTGAAATAAATTATTTCCTTGAAACAACCAGTGGTTTTCCACCGACTTATCTCACTTTAAAACTTACAGACAAGATTATGCCGAGCAATGTGTCTGTGGATTCGTATTTCCAAGACGGATTTGTAGAATGTGGTGCCACAACCACGTATTATGAAAACCATAAATTTACAAATAAAGTCATGTATTTAAATAAATACATTTTACTCAACTTTGAAATTAGTATACCGAGCAGCATGTCTACAGATTCGTATTTTCAAAGAGAACTCAAATACTATGTCAGAAAACGTGATTATGAATCTTATAAGCATAGAATTGTGTACGTAAATATGCCAAGTGTTACATATTTCCGGGTTCGTTTTTTCGAGTCGAATGCTAATATGACCTCATAAACTTTGATTATTCGCATGTGTTCATCGCCATATTAACTTTAATAGGCATATGTACGATCTTAGGTTTTTTGAACAAATTATGTAGTGAGTCATGAACACAGAACAGTGGTTGCCTTACCTCAGGTCATGTTTTAAGCACATTATGTCTATGTCGGACACGCACGAAATTATAGGCACAGCTGGACATCATTCAACGTTTGCTGGATTTAGACACAGCACAAGTCTAACCAAGATGAAAATTGAATTATGCTTTAAAACTTTTTATGAGCATAGAGTTGACACCATTTTCCATCCATCGAAGTTATAGCAGTAAAATTCAGATCATAGCCATATGGTCAATTATGCCTTAAGCTTCCTTATAAGCAAAGCTGACTACCATTTTCTATCCATTGAAGCTATAGTCATCAAATGTATATCATAGGTGCTGCTCATGACCTAGAGCAAAATGCTATTGTCCATTATGCACTAAGCCTTCTTAAAAAAAAACATATTTGGCTGCCATGTTCCATCCATTGAAGCTATAGACATCATAGACACAACTCGTCACCTAGATTAAGGTGATAATGCAAGTTATGTCTCAAGCCAGTTGGCCGCCATTTTCGAACCATTTCAGTTATAGTTGTCAAATATGTATCACAAGTACAGCTCCTGAAATCAATCAAGGTGACGTGGTCAGTTATGCCTTAGACGTTCTTATAAGCATAGTTGTCCAGCCATTCTACACTCATTCAAGATATAGAACAAATTCACATCACAGGTATAACTCCTGACTTCTATCAAGGTCATGTGAATAATTAAGGCATAAACCTTTTATAAAGGTTTTTAAAAGTTAACTACAGCACATTATGTGTCTACAGCCATGCTTATTTTGAATAAACTTACGAATAATATGATAAGTACCCATATGATTATAAAAAAAGTTATGTATTTTAAAAAATGTAAACACATCTTGAGTGATGTATCTACAGTCGAGAATTTTTTTTAAATAAATTCGAATATGAAGGCAGAATTGTAGATTAATTGCCTCCCTATGACAGTTTCCACATTGCATTAAAAAGAGGACTGCCCAAAATGTAGTGAAGAGATTTTAAAACATAACTATAGCGCATGATATGTCGTCGGTCGCGAATATTTCCAACACTTGTTAGAATACGATGTTATCTACAAATATAGTTATGAATAAAATATTTTATCTATTTAATTCTTAGGTTTTTTAAAACTAAGAGACCTAAGTATACTGTTTTGCCTGTTTACTAATGCATATTTTTAAGGTCAATTAAACTATATTGGAACCAACGACTACATCACTATGTCCCGATGCCATATTGGATTTAATAGGAATACCTATGACTAAAGGATTCAAAAGTATATATGGAAGCAGCTTATACGTGGACTCGTAGCACAAAAACTAATTATCGCAACTGTATAGAATTTCATTAAAGTCAAAATTTTTACAGCCATTGGTATTTTTACAACAGATATGCCAATAAATGTGCCTGAGGCACTGAACATTGCATTGTAAATGCTTAAAAGAAATGGTCACGAACATTTTAGCCATTACAAGGATTCGGCAGCCAATATTTTCCATCGACCTTACATACACACTTTCTTTTACATCAACCATCTTGTTTCTGTCCACCATATTGTTTCTGGCAACCATCTAGGGACCTGGGTGTGGACCAGTGGCCATATTATGTTTGTCCATCATCTAGGACATGGCACTCGGATGATGACCAGTGGACTGGAGACTATATTGTATATCTGCACCATCTTGTTTCTGTCCAACCATATTGTGTTTGAAAGCCATCTAGGGTCCTGGGAGAGAAGCAGTCGTCATATTGCAATTATCCGTCACCTAGGACATGGCATTTGGGAGTGGACCTGTGGACTGGTGATCATATTGCATCTGTCCACCATCTTGTTTCTGGCAATCGTCTAGGACATGGGTCACAGGTGTGGACCAGTACTAAATATCTTGGCACAATAGCATTGTATTTTTGGGCAATCGGTGAAGGTATGCATGTATAGTCCATTCTCGACTGGAACAAACTTTCTCGGAGCCCTGCTAAATATCTACTTGCAGGCCAGTTTCGTATCCTTCCGCCAAATGTAAGCAAACATTGCCATGTGACTGCCATGTACCATCTGTCCATTGTATGTTTGTGTGTACATGTGTTCGTATACTTTCGTATACCTATAAACATAAACATTGAAATGTGACTCAATTTACACATCTCTGTATAGTTTACTGTTTAAAGCTTTTCAAAGAGATCTGTCATATTCCAAAAATCATTCCATACGAATATTCACAGTTTAGGCCTACAACATTATTTCGGTCAGCTTTATGACGTTTTAGAAATGCCTGAATTGACGATAGTTCTTACGGTTATTTTTCATTAACATATTTGTTTTCCACGACATAGCACATTACACGTAATGCACGTTAATATTTTGCCGCGACTGTGTTAAACACTGTTACAACTGCGGGGTAATGAACTGTAGTATTTATCCTTTTGTTATTGATATGTGTTGGGTTATTTATCTAAAAGGACGGCCTCAGTTGGAATAAATATTACAACGAAGTAACAACCAGTCAAACGAAAAAGGCACATTAAATTCAAGCACGCAACTCGTGTTGCTTATTTTTTGTCATACAAATTTAAAATATAGCGGTGAACATGCACACATATAAGCCTGCCATATTTTTTTTACTCCGCTCATATTTCTATGTATTGCTACTTACTGTTTATTAGGTTTGTTGAAATGTATTGTGCTGGGCTTAGTATTTATTTGGGATTGTGGAAAATCACGTTATACGACTGTGTTTCAAACACCTAGGGAAAAAGTACAATGTTGTGATAAATAAACAGACATGGGTGTAAATAATTAACTTCGTCATAAAATCAGTTCACAGTTGAAACGTATAAATAGTGTACATCAAATATTTCTAATCACGCACACACACACAGGGTCAGCGTATCGACCACGATGCAGCAACTCCACACTATTTCACATGCAGCGGTTAACGAAACACACGTAACAGTATTTTTATTACTGCAGTGGAAAAACAGAATTATCACAACATCGCAACTTCCTTTGGTAGGTTTAAAAAACACAAAGTCTACAAACGTGATGTGGTAATTTGAAGCATTTTTCTGAGTAAATATAATTTATGCTTCGTTTGGCAAAAAGCAACACGCTATGTCATGGCTCGCTACGTCTGCCAACTTGAGATGTTAACAACCCCGCCATCATATCTAAATATATTAAAATAAGTATTCAAGCATCAAAATCTACCTTCAGTTGTAAATTACACATTCAAAAATCATTATTTTGCTGTAATAAGTATGAAATATGCTGCAATTGAAAACATGTGTAATTAATTACTTACTAGCGATGCGAAATTTCCCGAGTGTGAGAGGGACAAAGAAAGAGAGCGACAAGCTCCGCCCAGCGGACAGTTGCTTCCTCAGTCGATACAACAAACACCGTGTCAGGGGGCCTACGTACGATATTTTGCGCTGTTATTTTAAACTGTAACAATGAAATATGTTGCCATCGGGGCAACCTAAATATTTAGATATTTTAATAGGCAAAGTTTAATTTACAAATAGCATACCAAAAAACTAGGTTAAAATAATATTTATCTATGAACTATTTCTTACTAGCCGTTGCCAACACATCGCTGCTCTCGCTGTTGGTAATTCGTATTTAATACGAAATAAATAATATAAGCTATATAAAATACTAAGAAGTTTCATTTATTCAATAATACAGTACTCTTAAGTTAATCACAGTGTTATATATCTGTGGAATACAGGTTATTGAAAAAACAGATTGACGTGTTATGCCTAGGTTGATTTTTCAAAGGTTCGTTTTCAAAAGTCTCTTACAGTCGGGAATATACTTCGCCAGTGGCTTGTATCAACTTCAAGCATACGAGAAGTTGGACTCCTGTTGAGGCTGACTACTGCCGAGACTGACTCCTGACAAGACTAACTTTTCGCACTATGCCAATTTGCAAATAAGTAAAAACTTAAATATTTAAGTATGACGGGGAAAAGAAAATATGGAGACGAGAAAAACTACTCTCTTAGCTATGGTGCACAAGATATTTTTTCGTGACTGTTATACACTGCAGATTGCAATTCGTCCAAAATGTAAGTAAATCAGATGACATACACACTTCAGTTTATTTTTCCTGCGAAGCGGCTCTCAAGACTTTACTAAGTCTAATTCAGGCAACCATAATATTAGCCGGGCTTGCATCGCATTCCAAAATAGAATGTGAGCGTCTGCATACAGCACATGGAACATCGCCCTAAGCCGCAAGCCGACAAAAGCACTCCTAGCAGCCGGTGACATCAAGCGACACTAGCACTGCCTAGCAGAGAGTGGGGGAACCAATATGGTGCCCCTGGTAGGCAAAGAAAGAAGCTTCCAAGATGGTGGCTAGCATCACCTAGCAAACAATATGAGAACCAAGATGGTATCAGATGAAACAATACGGCGGCCTAGGCCTGCAATATGGCAGCCAACAGTAGACAATATCCGGTTGGAGTGAGAGGGCAGGGGAGAGGGAATGACAGAGCAGGACGTATCAAGGTCTAATGTCAGAGTATAAAATGGAAAATTCCAAAAAACAAGATGGCGGCATGGAGTGATGGAACATGAAGTAATTGGTGGATGGAGGTCAAGGTTAAAGGTCAAGGGTTAAGGTCAGATATCAAGACACCTGTGGTCCTCGGCCAGATGCCACTACCAGTCTTCTGTTAGATGTCACTGCCCTCCACTGGTTCACTGTCAGATGCCATGCGTGCTCGGACCTATAGGCTGTTCACGGTAAAATGAGCACTTTTAAAAGCCCTCCTTACTATCTACCTGCATGTACGTTATGTATTCTTCCGCCTAATGTAAAATTAACATTTGCGTGAGCCTCATCACTTTATTCATGCGTCGGTCAAGTGAAAATGTGACATTATTAGAAAAGTAAATATTTTGCAAATCTGTTTATTTTTACATTTCGATGCATTAAGTGAAACAGTAAGCGAAATAAATAATTTCCATTAACACAAATGGTTACCTAAAACTTTTTATTCGACGTTAAGATATGGAACTACTTTCCGTCCATCGTTACCAACTTTACTGAACGCGTGTCACCCAGTGCGGTCGTTAAAATGTATGCCGGTAGGAGCAGTGACTTTTTACTCAGGTTGATTTCAAAAGTGCTCACTTTATCGTGAACAGCCTTTACCAAATGATACTACTAATTTTATTTCCCCCGGTACCACTACGACAAAGAACAACTGCAGGAAAAGCGGCTTGCTGCCGCGCGTGACAGGACTGCGGTCCTTGTAGAAGCCCGCGGCGACAGGTATCTCCTTGTCTCCTGAGTGACCTTGCCGCTCCCTGGACACGCAACGATGTCCTTCAGATCGCGTTCTGCCCATGGAGGTATTAGTCTATGGAGTCGAAGCGGAGACACGAAAGTGAAGCCGATAATGAAAGACAAGGACAGGGCTAGTAGTGGCAAAAAGGTGCATGTTTTACTTTGCTTACTGTGTAACTTATGCCACTCATAATATGGCGGCTGACGTAAACAATCGGTCTGCGCATGCGCAGTTGAAAGAAGTCAGACAAGGTATCGGCTTCACTTGATAAACGTGGAGAATATAGGCTATTGCCACTCCATCATCTATTACCTCCATGGTTCTGCCCGACTCGCAGACACACCGGGTTTGAACACTTCAGTCACCGTGTCCAGAATGGGAGACAAATGCTGGCCCAGTAATTTGCTAATTCATTTGAGGAGACGTCAGACTTACGACATGGGTACGTTTCAGTTCCTTCTTGAAACTGTGTTAACACTTGCAGCACTCGGCAAAATTACGCAGCGAAATTATCACTTACGGCTAGCTAGGTGCGAAATACTCGTGCGTGTCTGTGAAGAGCTTCAGCCACGCCTTTTCATCAGGTTCGCCGATAAGTGCACTGTAAATTTCTTTGCACGTTTACAAGAAAAATTCTTGGAAACCCAGTTGCCAAGAAAATCCTTTGTAGAACTGCAAACAGTTTTCTTGTAAAATATGCAAAACATATATTTGTAATACTTCAAATGATAGGCTAGTATTACAACTTAGATTATTAACAAAATGACATAAAATATTTTTTTCTACTTCTAGAAAACAAATGTGATTAATTAATAACAGAAAATAGGGGAAAAGTTATTTCGAAATACAATTCACGAAAGAAAAAAAAATGTATGTTGCCAACACGGGGACTACGACCCACATTGTTAACCAAAGTAACAAATTGGCTTACGAGCTTTACAAAGGTTTTTTTTTTTTTACTAATTAGCAATAAATACCTACAAGATATAAGAGAAGTTATTCGATTAAGACGAACACATTTGTTCCATTTTAAGATTTCTGTGTAGATATGAAACATTAACAGTTAATGAATAATGGCGTCACGTGTTTTTAAATTGACGTCGTTTTACTACGGGTACGTTATTCAAACTTGCAATACATTTATTTTTGCACGCAACTACACTTGACATCGTCTCTAGGTTTTGCACGAACAGCTATATACGGTGTCACGTTGTTGAGTGTTCGCCACTTTGCCTGGGTTCGTGGATACGTGTCAGTATAGTACAAACGTTTCTTGCGGTCTATTACAAATATGGCTCATGTAGTTTAACAAACGAGAAATTTTACGAGACCTATATTTGTACTGTTACAAACATTTATAAAATTACAAACAATTTCTAAGTAAAAATTACAATGTATGCTACTGGCCGCTATATTCAAGGATGTGCGCGTATTTACGTATACCTGAAACAACTGAGAACTGGATAAGTAGTGTATCAGTTTATCAAGCTCATTCACGTGTTTATGGTCGAACTGTATTTTTCAGCTGTAATATTTCAGGGTCATATTTCTCATCTTATGCTCCTTTATAAACAGACATGTAAATAAAACTGATGCTATAAATTATTTACGTGTTAAAAGCGAGGCATATAAATAAATTATTGCCCGTATGGCATGAGCACAATGTTGACAGCGATAAATTGTATGGATGGGTGGCGGAAAACTACAGGTCGGCTATTTTACACAGAAGTGCAATTTATACGTTGATCCCGAACCTGAAACGCACAAACCAGGAAAATGGTTTTATTCGCCACTAATACGGCAGAATGTCATTTGCCAACCAGAGCACAGACGCCAGCAGATATAATAATTTATCGTCCAGCAAGGCGTAGCTAGTCAGAATGGAGAGATTTGGGCGGCCCCTAACATCGAGGTCTTCAGAACCAATGAAGGTGAATTGAGGTGAGTATAGATCAGCGCCGGAATGCAAGAGCGGGGGCAAACGGGAGATCCCTGAGAAAACCCGCCGACCAGCGGCATCGAATGGCATGATTCCTGCATGCAAAAATCCGGAAGCGACCTCGCTGGGAATCGAACCTAGTTCGCCTAGGTTGGGTAGGTGGGAGTGGTCTGGCTACTACACCACCGCGGCCCCTCGCCAGTCAGAAGACACGCTCAGTGGTTTGTAAGCTAGACTCTACAACAGAGCAGGTAACATTACAGAGGTGCAACAGCCGTTTGTACCGCGAACTGCGGCCGCAAAAGCCAGCAAAATGGCTTCCCTGGCCAGCAACATCAACATGTCGGAGCATCGTTAGCCAATCAGCGCTTGGTAACATGCTTGCCAGCAGGCAGCCCAGCCAATAGGGAACCTGTCGCAGCAAGCGGCAGCCAGGTACAAGGCTCTCCGTTCCCAGAGCCACGCGCAACCAATCGGCGAATGAGTACACCTACATCAAAGTAACCAACACACAATTTCACTTCTAAAGTCTATTCGCAGTTTCTTCCCACTTTTTGAATCAAACCTTTGAAAAATCACCGTATGTATGACGTGTTTAGTTATTTCCTAAGTATGACGTGTGTTATAAGCAATTTATGCCTCTGTTAACATTGAAAGTATCTTATTTGTTGTTAAATTGAAATTTTACCTCGATCGCATTTATAGAATATGATTATTCATTTATATAGAATGCGAACAAGGCCAGTATAAAACAAGTGTGTAGGTAGCACCTTGTAAGAAATAGTTTTCATGTCAAATATAATTATAGGCTGTTGAGGGTAAAATGCGCACTTCTGAAATCAACCTTGGGGCAAATGTCACTGTCCCATACCTGCATATGTTTTAAAGGGCACACTGCCTGGCACGTGGCCTGTACAGTTGGTATCGACGGAGCGGAAAGTAGTTCCACGTCTTACTACCGAATTAAACGTGTTAGGTTAATACTTGTGAATACTGACACGATTGATTTGTTTTACTTTCAGATTTTTTAATACACAATACGTGTAAAAATGAGCACATTTGTAAAATATTTACTTTCTTAGTAATTTTACAGTTTTACTTGATCGACGCATTAATAAATTGGTCAGGCTCATGGCAATGTTAATTTTACATGTAGTGGAAGAATACGCAATGCGCACTCGAGTAGATCTTAAGCAGGTCTTTCAAAAGTGCTCAGTTTATCGTGAACAGCATTTACACCTGAGTGCGCACGAATTCTGTGCGATGTCCTTTTCTAGACTTACTTAAGCTTAGCTTGCACGAGGTGGAAGATTATCCTGGGAGTAGAACTTTAGCAGGGCTTCATAAAAGTGCGAAGTAACCGTGAATGGACTATACGTACTTACTTACCTGGTAATCCCAAAGTAATAGCTCTACTTTAAAGACACTGCCTAACAAACCTGCAGCCACAGGATTTTAAGGGTGAAATCAGTTATCGATGCATCAACTTTCAAAATAACCATTTTAAACTATATATATATATTCTACGTGACATTTCTTTACGAATACTGGCACGTTAAAAATCTTGTCAATTTTTATGTTTAGTATTTGTGCTAAAATTTACCATTGAAAATTACATTTTAAGAAAAGAAAAATAATGAATGAACAATTTTTTTGAACGCGGCAGTACTCTATAAGAAAGTTGAGTCTAATTTTTTTTTTTTTGTTCAGAACAGTTACCTTCAAAATTGATACTACAGTGAGAAGGAATTTCTTTAATTAACATTGATTCCCCATTCGCGCAGACTCCATCGATGTTGTCCTAGTCGGGAAAGTCCTTAACCGTGTTTCATTCACCGGCTGTTGCTTCAACAAGACACATCTTTTATTGCTGACTAAGTCGAACGTGATTCAGCTCTTCTTTTGTCGCTGGTTCATTATAGGTTCCCAGTCCGCCAGGGCATGCCTAAACAGGCGTGACTGCTGTCCAAACGCCAAAACAGCACAAACGTGTTGCCTTATGAAGACCAGCATAACACCAGAGAAATTCGCGAATTTTTTTGGTGTCTGCCAATGAGACCCGCCCCGCCAGCATCACGCAGCCATTCCGCGAACGTGAACGTAAACATCACAGTAACTGAAACGTATCTCTTCTACGCAGCGTCGGCGACCTAGGACCCACAGCAGGTATTTGAAACGTACTATAATTATTGTAGTGTTTATACTATGATTTACAGTTTCGTACGATGTACTATAGAAAATAAATTACACTAAAGGCTGTTCACGATAAAATGAGCACTTTTGAAAGCCCTGCTTAAGATTTACTTGTATGCACGTTATATATTCTTCCGTCTTATACAAAATTAACACTGCTACGGGCCTCAACACCTTATTAATGCGTCGATCAAGTGAAACAGTGAAATTATTAGAAAAGTAAATACTTTACAAATATGCTCATTTTTACACTTCGATGCATTAATAAAAACGGAAAGCAAAATAAATAATTTAAGTTATCACAAATGATTACCTTACACTTTTTTATTCGACTTTAATATATGGAACTACTTTCCATCCATCGTCACCAACTTTACTGGGCAAATGACTCTCAGTGCGTCCATTAAAACTAATGCATTTAGGGACAGCGACTTTTTCTAAGCTTCATTTCAAAAGTGCTCACTTTATCGTGAACAGCCTTCACATATATTGACTTCTACAGCCTAACACAAAGCCTACAGCTCACTGGCTGCGATAACGAAACAAGTGTTATGTAAGGTGGTGGTGCAGTGGTCATACTACTCGTAGCCTCCCACAAAGGCGAACCGGGGTCGATTCCCGGCGGGGTCGCTCCCGGATTCTCGCATGTGGGAATCCTGCCGGAAGATGTCAGTTGCCAGCGTTCGCAAGCGACGCCGCCGATCTCGCCTCGTCGCGGTTTTCGGGCCACGGGACCGGTTAGTCCGCCTTATTCTAATCATCCTCCGCACATTCTTCCGTGGAAAAACCTCGGCGTGCTGCACCTATCCTCCGCTTAACGGAGCCGCCTCGCCTACCCGAAGCTATTTTCCGTGTTCCAGCCATGCAGGGCGATAAGAGCGAAGTTGCTCCGCGCAGCTGTTAGCTGCCTCGCTCGCGGCTACTCGAACACTCCTGAGAGAGAACCTGCTTCCAGCGCATCGCGTGACACACAAACTCGAGCAACACCACAGGCTGACCGACATGGGTACCTGCTGAAGGCGTGCTCCAGTAGGCAATTTTGACGCGAATACATCTTTAAATTTTCGACCTTAGTGGGTGGCGATCCAGAAAATCTGATAACAAAATAGGGGGATACGATTTGGCATTGCAGCTCCGAATCTATGGCCTACATTCAAAATTCAATTACACCACTCGATTGCCAAAGGATCAAATAATATGTTACGTTGAGTGAGGACTGCGAAGCATCGCTCGCGGCAGGGAATTTGTGAAGGGGGGGGGGGGGGAAGGCCGCAATTTTGAGTTCATTTCTCCGCGTCTCATAACTTCCGCGTAGTATAACTTTTAACTAGGAGAAGCTACGACACTCGTTTAAGTTTCAATTGACAGCTCTCGTCAAGATCAATCGATTGCGTGTATAAAAAAAATTTGCGTGGCATGGTTATGGTGAAATTGTATGCGTTTAATAAAAAAACTTAACTCAATTTCGGCCTGTACTCGTCAAACAGCCAAGTCGAAATACATAGATCGTGTACGGTTGGAAAGAGCATCTGAAAAGAAATCCAGTGATACCCCACAAAACCCAATATGATCAAGTGAAGCCATGCCGGGAACATAAAAAATAAAAAAAATAAAAAATAAAAGATCAAGGTGTCCGAGCGCGTCAACATAGCGTATTCAAGAAAAAAAACGGCCGTGTCCCCAACACAGCCAACCCCAATTTTTTGTTAGCAAAATGACTCACGTGACTGATTTTGCCTGCAAAATAGATTACGTATTTTTTTAATTTGCGTTGTGCGTTTTGTCGACTTCTAAGCTTACAGATTACCTAATACGAATCATCAAATTCGCCCCCATGTTAGTTTCACTGACTTTAGTGAAAAATACGCAGAAGATGTAAGTAGGGCCACTTGTCATTTGCGAAAACATTTATGCACAGGCTAGACTTCGCCTTCTTAATGCTCAAGCTTGCAAATTTCCCTTCGCTATTTGGCTGCGTGTCTGTATGAGAAGACATTTTATACTCAACTGGGCCAATCAGAATATAGTTATCCCGACACTGGACGTCCATGATTGGCTGGTAGACACTTCAGACGGTGTGTGCGAGTCACAACCATCCAACCAAAATATTGGTTCTGAAATCACGTATTTCGGAGTATAGCTAGTCGTGGAATCTTTTCGCAACAAACAAGTGGCCCTCGATGTAAGGTATTGTAATAGACGAAAGCATTTCAAACTCGAAATCGCTATTTATTAAAGCAAGATGTCAAAATATTCATGAAATGCGTATTTTTTTCCAATCCAATTTTTTTTAGTAATAGCTTAACGTCTTTATACAATCCTGATGATATTAAATGTTAAACAGTGCAAAATATCGTTTAATGATGACATGCAGTTCATTTTCAGAACTAATTGGGTTTTTTGGTTTTCAAATAATTATTTCACGTTTATCTGGAATCAGCCAAGTCGGGCATAGCATTACTGCATGTTAAACAGTTGACTATCATGGTGTTCCAATTAAAACATCACAAAATTAAGAATATGTACATACATATAAGTATATATTTAAAAAACGAAAACCTAATAAATTGGATTACGGCCTCAGGTTCCCTCAAACTGGAGTCGGAATAGGGCGACGAGCACACACGACTTCTTTGACACGACGAAAAATTTGCAACAGCCAATAATAAACAAAGCCAACACGACCAGATTGCAGCCCTGACAGAGACGTAAGTATATTATATTACTACTTTTCGTCGTGTCAGGATAGCCACGGTGCGCAAAGAATAAAAATACATTATTAAACCAAAATTTCATGCATTTTTTTTTTTTTTTTTAATAGTAAGTAATAGACTAAATAATTGAGTGCCAAATAACTTTACGATTTGTTTTCAAATACGCCATTTTCGTACGGATTCGTTTTTGTGTAAAGCAGATAATAATAATTCATTTTACCGTGATTTTTATACCGCAAATATTGGTTATAATTTGAGTGATTTGCCATTTTAGAATCTTCCAACAACCAAATACATGTAGGACAGATATTCTCGTGGTATTGACTACTGCATGGAAAATATTCACGCGGAGGCTAGACTTCAATATCCTATGTGCACATTCGCAGTCTTTATTTGGCTATTTGCCGCTTGTCTTTGTGTGAAGAGTGTCCGTTACATGAGTGAGCCAATCAAAATTAAGTTTCTCCGATACTGACCATCCGAAATTCGTGGGCAGACAAATAAGACGCATAACAATTCAAATTATAATATCAGTAAAATGGTTCTGAACCTAAAGTATTTCGGAACCCAACTTGTCCTGAGATCTTTTTCGCGAAAAACAGGTGCTGCCCCGATGTATAGAACATCGTATGACAATATGTTGTGTTATTGTTGTTGGCTACACCAGTATTATGAGACTGCGAGTGTTGAGGCGGGTCAGAGTCTGCTTGAACAACTAAGCGGCATCCGCAGCAGGCCTGGTCATATGTTGGTTGGACTCGAGGTGACACTCAAGTATAATGCCATAACCTAGACAAGTAGTTATAAATGGTATGTTCTGACACACCTGAATGTTGGATGAGGTGCCGGGGTGTCACGGCGGCCATCTTTTTCCCCCCTTTTCCCCTCGGAATTTCTATTCATCTCGCTCTAGAATAAAACATTCATACATTAAAAAAATTATTTTTTATACAGTAAAATGCACGCATAACAAAAAATTACATATTTTAGAACCCGAGCTTTCTGTTCATTGGCTGCTGCTCCAGTGTGTAGCCACTTTACCTCGGGGATCTATCGTTTACCCCGCCCTTGCATTCCGGCGCTGCTCCATACTCACCTCGCTTCACCCTCATCTACTCTCGACACCACACCGCCCAATCCTCCCCGAGCTGCTCCACTCCGCTATAAAATATTCCCAAGTCAGTCAAAGTATTTTATTCACATAAAAGGGTGGAATTTTTTTTAATGCCGATGTAAACAAACACGTTCACCGCTGTTGACTGACTACGTCACTTTGACAGCTATATTGGCGATGGGCGAGCCAGCGTTGGGGACATGCAGAAGAAAGTCGATCTGACCTCAACTTGGTTAAGGTTACTTATACTCAGCTTGGGAAGATCAATGTTAAAAATTTGGCAACCAAATACTTTCGCCACTAGGTAAGCGCTAGTGTCGCATGTGTACTAGATATTCTCTATTTTCTTCGTTAAAAATCAGGATAATTGTAAATAATCACAAATCAAATATTAAATAACTTCGTAACTAAGTAAAACCTTTCTCTTTAATTATTCACGGTATTTAAAATGTTAATTAGAAGTTATCGTTTGGTAACACTGCGCACTTAGTGCCGTAAATGTTACCTACGCCAATCTGTTCCACAAGAAATCTCGTTCTGTACCTAACCTGAGTGGAATCATGGTGTACGGTCGCACCGCGCGGCGGGAACATCCCTTGTCGCGACGAAGGAGCACCTATATACTGAAGACGAGGTAGACCGATCTCGCATTCTCTCCGTGCCCCAACATTGAACTGCTTTTCTGCCAATACGGGTAGCGAAAATGGAGTGGATCGGGTTTGATTTTAGAACACTGCTTGGTAAACAAGTGCTTTTGAGATGTTTTTATATTTCCTCTGACCAATTTGTAATGATTTTTGATTACGCTGAAACTGGTAAAATTGTTTTAATAATATAATAGTGCTGTCATTTCAAAATCAAGATATTAACAAGCATGGTCATCACTGTTGGTCATATGACTTTGACAGTAGCGTTCCTTCGGGGTATGACAATGTTGGGTACATACGCAGAAGACGAATAAGCGGCTGTGGGAACGTAGTCAAAAAGGAAAGGGGGGGGGGGGGGAGCAGTTGGAACGAAGTTTTCACGGGACTGGGGTGCGGCCGACCGCATGGCGGCGACGTGAGAGTGGAAAGCACGTGTGAAGCAGGGCGGCGACTGTAGTTCCCCTTGTGGACGCCCTCCACCCCGCCGCCGGCGCTCGGGGAAAGTCTTGACTGCGAGGCCAGCGCTGCCGCTAAAGGCCACGATAACGAGCGATGAACGTGCGCGGCGCGCCTTTATAGGCTGTCTCGTGAGAGCGACGCGGTTCGCACGGCGCTCGCTGACTGCTCCAGCAGTCTCCGTCCCATCGTCGGCGAGTTGAAGGCGCTCAAATACCAAAAATAGCTTCCTACACGTTGAGGACATTTTATAATTCTTTAGTATTACATCGAATGGTAATCTCATAGACGCAAAAACCATGGAAAATTAATTTACAAAAATTAAATACGAAAATTCTGGACATTTTAAATTTTTGTGTTCGGGTATATAATTTTCAAATTTTTGCATAGATATCATGTTCGGCTATAGTTCAAACCACGACCGTAGAAGACAGGTCTGGACACTAGCTTGAAAAGTTGATGCCCTTATTGACCCATTTAGTTATGTACCCAGCCGCAGAGCGCTGCTACTGAAGTAGTGCTGTTTGACGTGTCTAGCATAGGGAGGGGAATTGCGTTTTTTTCTTAAAATGCTGAAATGTTATTCATATCTCTATGGTGTAATCCCTATACCAGCAATGCTAACAACACTAGTTTGCTTGCAGCGATCTGCGGCTACTGCATGAACTAAATCAGTCGATAAGAGGGTAAATTCGCTAACAGTGTTAGATAGGCAAGTGTCCAGACCTGACTTCTACAGCCGTGGTTCAAACTAGTGGTTGTCATAAAGACATTTTGTGAAAACAATAAGTGGTTCGACCTATCATTTTAAATTGTACTATAAAATTTAAATTCTAAATAACTAGATATTAAATCCTAATCCTAGGCGAACAAAATGCCAGACTTCAAAGAAATGTCTTCGTGGCGTCTCTAAGCCTCCTGAAACATTTCATCGCTGGAACCAAACATTGTGCACGTGTAACGTTTTAAAATTTGTTTGGCACAAAATTTTAGATTTAAATGCTTCTATTTCCACTAAAATAGTAAGTAAATGCTTTTTTTTTTAACGTGTTGGCATTTTTATCTAACTTTATTGATACTATATTTTAGAACTGTGAAATATCTTACAAACACAGGAAACGTTTTGGGCACAGCCTTGACCGCCGAGAGCTCTCGTCAGATCCTCACCTCGGGTTTCTTGCATGTCTCTAGCGGGAAAAGTGGGGGGGGGGGGGGGGTCACTAAGGGGCCCGCCTACCTTCGCTTGAACTGCATTGCAGTGTGTTTGAAACCCAGGTTTTTTTTTTTTTGACGAAATTATCGGACGCGTGCTCAATGTGAAGAACTACAAAGAGAACACATATTTCATACTACAGTCTATTCGCGGTTCCTTCGCACTTTTTGAATCAAATCTGTGAAAAAGCATCCCACGTATAATGTGTTTGGTTGTTTTCTAAATATACGGTGTGTCACAAGCATTTTATACTTGTGTTTACTTAAAAGTACATCATTTTCGTTAAATTACACTTTCATTAATAATTTATCTATACATTACAATATTTAATTTATAATTTACATGAACCAAAGAAGTGAGAAAATAGGTGTGTTGGTATTGCCTAGTGAGAAATAGTTCTTATGCAAAATATTAAAGCGAGTGCGTACGAATGGGGTGCGTTGTCCCTGTGGTGCAATTTTCTAGACTCGGTTAAGGTGGTCGCCTGGTTGAAGGAATTTTGCACGTCTGAGGCCTGAAAGCGTGGGAGCGCTAGGGACGACAGAGACATGTGCATCAACTGCCTCATCGCCTCTACACGCAAAGCACTGATCTGGCGTGTAGGCTTACCATCGATAACGTGCCTCTATGAGGCTTTTAGCGGAGACAATACTATTTTATGATATAATAATAGGAAATGACAGGCAACTATGTTTATAAGTAGGTTTAATGCATAATTGACCTGCCTGCCCTCTTATATGTTGGGAGCGATGCGTATGATTTAAATTTGATGACTATGGCCTTAGCGGATGGGAAATGTTGTCAACTATACTTATAACGGACGTTTTGTAACTATTCACATTTTATTAGCAAAGCATTGAGTTACTGAATCCTGAAAAGTATCCATTGTAGGAATGCTTACCATTACGGATCTTTATACCGACATTCACACCCCAAATATCCTGAAAAGTGCCCACAGTCGAAATGTTTTCAATTCCGGTATGTGTGTTTTCTAGTTGTCATCCACAAAAGCCTGAAAACTGACCACTGCCTGAATGGTAACCAATGACAGGTTGGTGTAGTGCATGGGACAGCCCCAGCTGTCTGGCAGCGAACAGGCATTAACCGTCACATAAGTAGAAACGTGATTTATACGTGTTCGTACACACACATGGGGGAACTGCGATCACACCAATGTTTTCCAAATTACGTTCCTGTGGTCTCTTGCACTTTATTCATGCGTCGTTCAGGCGTAATGTTGCTGCCACACTGACCGCTGTGCACACACAATGTTCACTATCTTGGCGACGCGAGTAGAGATCGGCCCCTTTCGGAACAATGTGACTGGCGAACAGAGTTGTGGACGCTTCGCACGCTATGTTGACCAAGTTGGTAACAATGTGACTGGCGGAACAGAGTTGTGGACGCTTCGCACGCTATGTTCACCAAGTTGGACTTGTCACGAAGAATTTGACTCGGATATATTTCCAAATATTCTCCGTGGACGGACATGCCATGCGCCGTACACCCGCGCACACGTGTAACAAACAACTCGCCATATCGTATTGGATACTCCATGTTTATGTTCTTCCATTACAAAATGTAGCTGTCAGTGTGGCCACCTGTGCAGCGGCGAACAATACCTCGCACATGAACTGCGATGCAGTGTGTTAGAAATCTTTTTTTTTTATTTAAGAAACTAGTAAATGTGTCCCCACAACGCTTACCTTCGAAAGTACAACACATTTCAGGACTAGTTGTGTGCGGTACTTTCAAAACGTTAAGCGCATCGGAAACATTCTTTTTACGCCCTCCAACATGGCTGAAAACAGCTTTTTTTCAGACTGCTGTTTCTCAAAATGTACAACCCGAATTCATGGGAAACTGCAATAGAGGTGTGCATTTAACACTGCTGCAGTGCCGCGTCCAATAAAATTATAGGATCGCCGCTTAAAGTGCCATAGTTCCAGCGGCGGCGCGCTGGGAACACTGCACGCGAATTCTCAACGTGCTCGTAGAGGCGATACCGCTGTACACGCGTCGACCGGCGTGTCCTCAAAACGTAATCGACTTTACTGGGAGGGAGCATGTCATTCATGGTGTTTGTTAAAATATGTGCATTTGTAAGAGAGGATTTTTCCCCATAAGTTTAATTCAAAGCAGCTAAATTAATAGCAAACCTAAGCATTTAAAATTACTGATTGCACGAGTAAAAATATCCGTACATTCACAGAATTTTTTACGGAAATCTACAATTAATATTTAGAAACGCTATCCCAAATGAGGAAAAACGGAGAGCTGAGTTCCGTAAATACACAAGCCGCAATATCTCCGTATTTCCTAGCTCCGGGTTTCAGCGATATGAAACTTTCTCCGCCAGAACAAGAAAATTGTAGTTTGTGCGGCATTTGTGATACCCACGTCACATAGACCTATTTGTTCAAACATCAAACAGTAGCATCAGGCACGTTTAACAGTTAGCAATACTTAAAAACACTCAAACATTGCTAGAAACTGGAAGATTTTACGTATCTCACGTTACAATAAATAACATAACAATATAATATAAATATCATAAATAACATATCAATAATATAAATAACAAAGCTTTAGCTTATCACGCCTCAAGGGTATTATTTAATAATTAAATTATAATGCTTATTGAACACAAATGGTGGTGAACAAATCAATCAATGAGACTGATGAGCTTGCTAATTTTTAACAAGATTCCCAATTCTTGGTTGAATAGGAAGAATTGCACAACGTAAATCACTGGCAATATCAAGTTTGTGCCCTCCTCAGCATGTCGTCACATTTGGGGGAGAGTTGTCTTTCTATGCCCCCACCCTTCCCAGGTGAGCAGATAGACCCTTCGAAAGCCTTAGGTCTTAAGTCTTAACTTCACCATAATTGCAACTGCATGTCGGGATGTGCGAGCACGTGCCGAAGTTCCCAGACGACATTACACCGTAAATACTAATTCGTAAGGTTACAAGCTTCACCGCTAGTGGCCTAGCCTACGTGTACCGCGGGCCTGTCCCCTGGTGTTGCATTAAACAGGGTTCCCCAGTTTATGAAACTGGACATGTTCCAACTTTCAGTTTGCAAGTTATTAAGGTTGAGGCTAGTAAATAAACAAGAGAACTTCCTACTGTCAATAAAATACGACTATTACAAATAGTTATTTACTAAGTATTTTGTTTAGAAAGAAAAGAGTTTTAGTAGGCTTGTAATGTCAATGGGGAACACACAACTACCAAACAAAAAATCATGTTGCATATTTGAAAGCAATTATTTTCCTTTTAACATATTAATATGTTTGCGTCGTTTTCTTACTTTGTCATTCTAATTAAGGAGTTCAGGATGACATAAGAGTAGATGCGTGAGACATGTGAAAGATTTGGGTTGTGTGGAGAGTGTTATCAGGGATAGCTGGGTGCCCAAGTCAACTACAAGCAGCATGTATCTGCATTTACAGTTACTCTTCATGTTGTAGGCTGTTCACGGTAAAATGAGCACTTTAGAAAGCCCTGCTTAAGATCTACTTGTGTATTCTTCCACCTTATGTAAAATTAACACACATCACTTTATCCATGCATCGGTCCTGCGAAACTGTAAAATTATAAGAAAAGTAAGTGTTTTACAAACATGCTCAATTTTACACTTCGAAGCATTAAAAGAATAGAAAGCGAAAGAAGTAATTTAAGTTATCACATATGGTTACCTAACATTTTTTATTGGGCGTTATGATATGGAACAACTTTCCATCTATCGTTACCTACTTCACTGTGTTCTTGTCACTCAGTGCACCTGTTGAAATATACGCAGGCAGGGACAGTGGCATTTTTCTATGGTTGATTTCAAAAGTGCTCACTGACAACTAGTGTGCATAAAGAGTTCTTCTCTCCATAAATCGGGGAACCTAGTAATGATCGAATTACACCAACCCCCCCCCCCCCTTTTTTTTTGACACATGTAGAGCGAATTGAGGTTTTGCTCTAATGGGCAACGACTTGGTAAGTTTCGTATTAAGAGATTGTGTGGGCGTGGCGATGGAAAACCACGATAACAACCCCGGTATGGCCGGCCAGTAACCCTTTGCTTCTGAATGCGAACTGTTTATAAACGAAGCCAGAAAAAAAAGAGGACGACTGCATGCATTGAAGAGGTTGAAGGTCGGTTTACGATGAAAAACGTGTACATAACAAACGAGTAAGTATCATAATGAAAGTAGGTACTCGGTATGGTAGGATCATGGTTATCGTGTACGTCGGGTCAGGGCTGTTTGCATTCACAATGACATGATAACTGACTAAATTGATACGTGAAGGTTCGTTATGAATACGTTTTTCGTCGTGAACTGAACTTAAAGAATTAAGAGTTTTTGGTCGGCGTTTAACAGAGATATCTTGAGAGTCGATGAGGGTGAGTGAAGTGAATATGGAGTGGCGCCGGAACGAAGGGGAGGGGGAAACGGGAGATCTCCGAGAAAACCCGCCGACCAACGACATCGTCCGGCACGATTCCCACTTGCGAAAATCCGGTGACCCGGCCTGGGATTGGAGGTGAAATGACATGAAGATGGTGAAGTGGCGGAATGCACTCACTACTACTCCACCGCGGCTCTCGAACTACGTTATTAGTCTATTCTCAGATTCATTACGCGTAATCAACTTTCACCTACGAATAAGTTGCGCGCTGAAAGCCCCATTGTCACGTATCGCTTTCCCGAGTAATTGCCCTGGAAAGGAAGGCTGTGCGCAGTCATTTACGGCGGCCTCAGGACGACAGTAAAGGCAAAGATTATATTGTTCCTCAAGCGAACGTCGACCCCTACACGCAGACAAGACGGAAGGCGGCTTCCCACGCCTCTAACGAACGAAACAATAAACTCAAGGTGTCACCGCATTCAAAAGTAAAATTGGACGATTATCTTTAATGTTCCCTGCTTTTACGGCGTACGCCTAACTGGGGATGCGAGTCGCGTTGCAGTGTGTTTGAACTCATTTGCATAGGGTTTTATTGTTTTTTTGACTCATTTCGACCTTCAATTGGGGCCTCAGTGGCTGAGCGGTTAGACTGCCCGCCTCCGACTAAAGCGAACCGGGTTCAATCCTCGGTCGGGTCACTTCCAGATTTTCGCAAGTGGGAACCCTGCCAGACGATGCCACTGGTCAGTGGGTTTTCTCGGGGATCTGCGGTGCTGCTCCATTCTCACGCCATTTCGCTCTCATCGGTTATCAAGGCCTCGCTGTCATAAACGACGTAGACAGGAATTCAGGTTAGAACACTACACCGACACAACGCACTCTATAAACTGTTCACGGTAAAATTAACACTTTTGTAAGCCCTGCTTAAGATCTACTTGTATGCACCTTGTGTAAACTTCCGTCTTATGTCAAATTATCATTGTCATAGGCCTAATCACTTTATTCATGCGTCGGTCAAGTAAAACTGTAGAATTATTAGTAAAGTAAATATTATACAAATCTGCTTATTTTTGCACTTCCGTGCATAAAAAAAAAACAGAAAGCAAAAGAAATAATTTAAGATATCACAAATTGTTACCTAACACTATACTTATTAAACGTCAAGATATGGAACTATTTTCCATCCATAGTTACCAACTTTATTGGGCAAATGTCTCTCAGTGCGTCCATTAAAACTTATGCATTTAGGGACAGCGACTTTTTCTAAGCTTCATTTCAAAAGTGCTCACTTTATCGTGAACAGCCTTCACATATATTGACTCCTACAGCCTAACAAAAAGCCTACAGCTCACTGGCTGCGATAACGAAACAAGTGCTATGTAAGGTAGGGGCGGCGGTGGTGCAGTGGTCATACTACTCGTGGCCTCCCACAAAGGCGAACCGGGGTCGATTCCCGGCGGGGTCGCTCCCGGATTCTCGCATGTGGGAATCCTGCCGGAAGATGTCGGTTGTCAGCGTTCTCTTTCGTGGATCTCCCGTCTCCCCTCCCCCCCCCCCCCCCCGCCCCTTGCATTTCGGTGTTACTTCGTACCCACACCCGGCTCTCAGAACTCGATGTTAAGAGCCGCTCAAATCTCTCCACTCCGCTACGTCTAATTAAAGTACAGCACGCATAAAAATATTATTTTTTCTTTAACATCGTGAGCCACTATAGAGACCCGAGAAATTCGCGCGTTCAACGACCTGTAGGCTAGACTTCAGAGTCTTATACACTCTCATACAGATATCAACTGTTTATTGGTTGATTGTTGTGGTAGTAAAAGACGGTGGTTGGGCTCACAATTTCTTGCATGTTTGTTATTGGCTAATTTATCTCCAGGTGGTGTCAAAAAAAAAACACGTCGACCAATTAAAAACGTAACATGAACGTACAATGTGTGTGAATTTCAACTTGTCTAGATATGAACCCGCGAAATTATCGGGTCTCTAGCCATTAACTAATCAGGCCTGGAAGTGTTAAAGAACACACACTTTGGACGAGCCTGGAATGCAAACTTTACAGATATTTTTCCCGCGTTGTAAACATTACTTTGGAGCCTCCTAGCATAACTAAGACCGGCATTTCAAAACAGCCGTACCTCTAAAAATACATTAAATAAAAAATTACGAAATTCGCTAAAGGATATTTCTAATTACCCACAATAACGACAATCCATTCATTTAATTATATGACCAACTTCCATAGTTGCCAACAGCAAGACAGGAAGACCGCAAGCCAGTTCACTACATTAAGTGTGAAGGTTGCGGTGCGCTAGTTGCGCGTATAGACCGTTCACGGTAAAGTGAGCACTTTTCGAAGCTGTTTCATCAGACATAGTAACCAATAAATACATTTCATTGTGGCCTCGGACTTTTGGTTTTGGGTATTGTGAATGTATACACTTTGTTTATTCCTCACATGGCAGGGAGTACATTAACAAGTGGCGGAAGGATATAAATTGGCTGAAGGAAAACAGTAACTAGGGCTTCAAAAGTGCTCACTTTACCGTGAACCGCCTATACCCACGTTAACCTTATCTCCTCTTTGTTTCTGACCGAGCGAGTTGGCGCAGTGGTAACTCACTGGACTCGCATTCGGGAGGACCCGGGTTCAATTCCCGGTCCGGCCATCCTGATTTCGGCCTTCCATGGTTTCCCGAAATCACTCCAGGCGAATGCTGAGATGGGCCCCAAACAAAGACCATGGCCCAATCCTTCCCCATTCCCTCTTCCCTGCGCAACTCTCACAGCGTCTAATGACCTCGCCTAATGACCTCGCTGTCGACGAGACGTTAAGCCCACTTACCTACCATCCTTGCCTCTGTGTGTGAAACTCGTGTAACAAATCCAGGAAGGTATATTTGTGTGCGTATCAGGAGCCAATAGGGTCGAATTTCACGTGTACATCAAATATGCTCTCGGCGGTATGTCCACTAGGAGCAGAACTCACCCGTAGCTGTGAAGTAAGTAGCATGTTCCGTAAGATTTAATACGTTGACCCTAATTTTTTTTGTATAGTAATTAAACTAAAAACGTTCGTCAAAAACCATATAATGAATTCGTTGCAACAAGATTATTGTAATTAATTTTAAAAAAGCGGAAGTTCTAATTTTCGTAATGGTGAAATGCTGCCCAACAGCAGCTACAGGCCACCGTAAAACTAAGGAGGTTTATATAACGGAATCGAACCAGTATCTGCCTGAAAGGGAACGGAAATCCAAGAAAAATTGTCACTACAAGTGGAGGTGGGTGGAATTGAAACCACGACTCCCCAGTTAAGATATCTCATGGTCAGACATGTTTGATTTACTTAGTCCTGACGTATTTCTAGCAGATTTTCCGTAATTAAGGACGCCCGACTGTCACTGAAATACTTTCAAGCAGGCTGTACTTCAATACAATTTGTGCCAACTTGATTTTTCCTTCATTTACTGACCCTGTGTCTTTAAGAAAATATATTTTGGTGTTTGACTGGACCAATCAAAACAAAGTTACTCCATCACTGCAAGTCTGTGTAACGGCTGCGTTTTGCACTATCAGTATGCAAATGAGATGTTAAATAATCACATGCAAATCCAGACATTTTCATTCAAACTCATGATAATTTATTACTGTTGATATTTTATTGTTCATTTGCTATGAAAGGCTAATGTCTATTCGCCTCAAAATAATTACTTTTATTGATTTTTGCATTAAGAATATTGTGCTTAGATGTTTTATATATGTTAAGTGTTTCAGTTGTTTATTGTTATGTGGCACTTGGTTGACAGCCATATTTGTTGGAGACTGAGGCCCGTTGCCAGGGGCAACGCAAGCTGTTGATTGCACGAGGAAGCAGCCGCCTTGTGATTGGTCGTTACATAGCGTCACTTTTAAGCTACGTTATTGCTAGAGAAGAGGAGTTCAATGCGATGTAAGGCGAGACGTAACGAGTGTTACGGCCCCGAAAGGATTTTAAACGTAGATAGTAAGGCAGTCCGCGAGTGATTTTGTATATTTTCCCAGACCAAGAGAAAATTGTCGGGATGCCGGCAAGAGAAGAAGCGGGTCTGAGGCGCTAGTAGTGGACGATTTAATTTAGTTTAGATAGCCTTCCGCGACATTCCGTGTGGTACCATTTTGGACTGTATCTCGCTGTACCATAGCCCGTTGCCTAGAATATTAGGGAAGAATATTCGTCCGGAAGAAAATCCCACGACTGTACCCGATCTGCATGACGCAGATTTGTCATGTGAGACATCCCGATCTACAAGTATAAAGTCAGTAAGAAATTTAAATAAGATGGTCGTCGATTTTAGTTTTGGAAAGTAGCTTAAGGAAGACGCCATTTTTCCTGCCATAAGACGCGTGTATTTGAACTTTATTTTACAAACCAATACCCGAAATTATTAGTCCTGCTCCTACTTTACTTGCTATGAGCTTAAATTAACAGATATTCTTTTTAAAGAAGATTTTATTTATTTGTTTTTAAAGGGGGCTAAGAACTTATTAAATTATGTTTCATACCAACTCACAGGGCGTCTTGCTTCCGTTACGGCCACTTAAGATACATGCATGCCACCAGAAGTTTATTAATAATACTGCTATCGAGTTTACCTATTTTTCAAATAACTGAGTGTCTAATATTGGCCAGATCCAAGCAGTTGTTTTTATTAAAAATTAAATATTCTAATCTCCTTCTGGACTCCATCCTTGTAGTTAGTTACTCCCGAATCTGTGCATGCTAAGCTATTGAGTTTGACTAAGGTGCTATGTACGTATGGTATTCTAACCTTCTACTAGGTTGGTGTACAACTATCATCCTGGTAAGAATTTGGTAATTAGCATAAAAGTTGCGGTTTATGCTCACTGGTGTAACTATTTCTGGAAAGAGTCATTTCGAAATCATCTACTCTAAGTTAGCTTGGCGCATGTATGTTAGTGTGTGGAAGACAGATTGACACCACAACACCATCACAATAATTTTATTTAAATAATAATTTAAATCTGTTCACACCCCAGTTCATACACTGCAGTTGACAGGCAATTATACCCATCCAACAGATGAAGTGGATCTTCACTATCGTGCTTTGAAAAAACAACTTGATAGGAAATCTCTCCGCGAGAACTGGGTGTCACTACACATTATTTTCAGCACTGATTTTAGTAAACGTGACATTCTTCCGTAAAGGTTATTCACCGTAATGCAAGCACTTTTGAAATCAACCTCTGGAGAATTAGACTTAGAATTTGCATATTGTTAAAATATTTCCTTTCCTAAAAAGTTTACACTTCCGACGCATTAATACAGTGAGACGGTCCGCGGTAATGTTAATTTTACATAAGTCGGAAGGATACAAAAGAGACGAAAGCAGATCTTAAGCAGGCCTCTGATTAACCGTGAACATCCTGCGCAAGTATATAGCGAGGGGAAGGCTGAATAGTGGGAATGGAATCACGGGAAAACTGTAAATGCTAGAAGGGCTAAGGAACTATTTTATTGCGGAGCAACTTCATCTGGCAGCGAAACAGTATGAGGTGGCTGAGCCCAATTTAAGCTCCAGTTCTTTTTATGTTTCTCATCCGAGAAAGACGTCTGGCAGCGACATTGTGGTGACCCTGTTTACGGACTGGTTAATGATGATAGGCGTCCAGCCTGGAGGCCGGTTTGGGCCGTTGAGGGAATGTGCGGTAGTGACATGCCAGCTGCGCAGCGACCAATCTCCGTGTCTCAACGTTGGACTGCTTTTTATGCCAACAGCACTAACGTGGATCATAGGGTATGAAGTTGGGGTACTGTTTATGTAAAATAAGTACTTCTAAAGACTGACCACGATAATGAGAGTACTTTTGATATCGACCTTAGAAAAATATCACTGCCTCTACCTGCATATATTATAACGGGAGCACTGAGTGACATGCGCACAGTAAAGTTGGTAACGGTGGATGGAAAGTAGTTCCATGTCTTAACGTCGAATAAAAAGTGTTAGGTAAACATTTGTGATAATTATACTTTTTTTTTTCGCTTTCTGTTTTTTAAATGCATCAGTGTACAAATTTCCATATTTGTAAAATATTTACTTTTCTAATAATTTCACTGTTTCGCTTGACCGACGCATGAATAAGGTTATGAGTAGGGATAGGAAAATTTGGCGAATTCATTTCGTGACAAGATGGACGTGAAACACATAAACAGTGAAGTCACCTTTGCAATTTGATCACAGATTATCGAACCTGCCCTGGACGTCTCTAAGCCAATAGCAGACTTACAAGGAAACACGTAGCGATTCCCATACTGCCAGGTGTGGTGCAACACTGGCTACTCTCTGGAGCCGCATCCAATGAATACACAGCTGAGGCTCGAGTATACACAGGACTGTGGAGTCTAGCCTATAGGTCATTGAACTCGCGAAAATTTCCTATCCCTAGTTATGAGGAACATGACAATGCTAATTTTACATTAGGCGGAAGAATACATAACTTCATACAAGTAGTTCTTAAGCAGGTCTTCCAAAAGTGCTCATTTTAACGTGTTTGTATACTTCCTTTCGCCTAGTTTTAACGTAACCAAAATATACTCATGTTAGTCAAAGTACTTTATTCATATAAAAGTGTGGGTTTGTTGAAAATTCAGATGTGAACAAATACGTTCATCACTGCTCACCAATCGACTTTGACAGCTGTTTTGGCAATATGTGTGTCAGGCAGGATAACAGGTGCATGGTTTGCCACGCCTTTAGCAATAAGACTAAGAAAGGACAGCACAGCTCGGAGTAATAACCCGACTGGTCAGACCTCCTAACATGTGGATAAGTGCGGAAAAATTAAGAAGACTGATTTTTTAATCGTTACGTCACCAGCGTCATGTTGTGACGCCGAAAAATTGAAATGTTACCTTATGTGCCTACATCTGCATTTGTCTGATCTGTACTACAAGCATAAATATTTCTATTTTTTTTTTAATGCCCTGATCTTCACGCGTTCATACGGTTACAAACAGCCACGCGTGTGCTTCCCTCCGTAGAGTGTTTACGAAAATTAACCCGTTAGAGCGTTGACTGCGATATTTCAGGACGTGGCAACGTTAGTTCGATCAATGTCCGTCTATTACGTAATTTGCTTACGTTCAGGAGTTATATGAGGACGTGTTGGAAAAAGGAAAACAAATGAATACTTAATGAATTTCGCTCTGGTTGGCGATGATGAGTAAAACGTGTTCGCGGTTTTTTTCCACAGTTTTTGAATTAGACCTTTGAAAAATCACCCCATGTATGACGTATTTGGACACATTATATGCGTTTTATACTTATCTTAATTTAAAAGTACCTTTTTTTTTTATCAAGTTGAACTTTTTACTTATATTTAATCTAAGCTTATTAAATATAATATTTCACCAATAATTAATACGAATAAAAACAGTGAGAAAACACGTGTGTTGGTAATGCCTAGTAAGAAATAGCCTTTATACAAAATGTTATTACACTGAGACTCAGTTAAGCTTTGACGCCATGAGGCGGAGGAATATCCTGAAAGCAGAACTTCAGCAGGGGCTTCAGAAAACTTTGAATTAACCGTGAATAAACTATACTAACTAAGACTGAACAGCGGTATAACGGTATAAGCAATTAAATAATTACTATATTACTTTATTTACAGTTTTATGCTGTTATGCCAGTAACAACATGAAAAAACACCTCCCATGTTTTCACCCTTCAAAAAACATTGTTCCGGCTTAACACGCATTTTCTATTTCTCTTGTGTGCGTTCCACACAATGCTTTGTTATTTACCTTTTCGCTTCATTTCGCTTCTGTCTTATGATAGACAAATTGGACCTACTTAGGGTCAAGTAAGTTTAACCCAAAGCTGATCTAGCAAAAGTCAGAGTTAACTCTAGAGAGTTTACGAATGCGGATTGGGTTAAATTTCCGAACGGGCAGGGTAATTTTTTTTTTTACCCAATAGAATTTTCCTAGCAATCTTTTTGTAAATGGCTTTAGAGAAAAGATTGACGGCTCGATCGTTGCACAATGGCGAAACGGGGTAATACAACCGATTACAGTCACCTTGAGTCATGTTTGGAGATATGTTTAAAAAAAAAAACGCAGGGCATATCTCCGACGTATTCTACGAGATCTGCTATACAAGCACAAATGCAATCAGGTATAGCGGGTCTCTGTAGTATCACATGGCACACGATACTTGCTGCCAAGCAAGTAAACGCGCGCGCATTTGTTTTGATTTTACTTAAGCAACTATTATTATATTATGAACTTCGCTCACATTTTATGCAATATTCGTTAAAGCACAAGCTCTAAATTTTGTTGTGATAACTTGAATATTTTACGTTGAATAAACACTGATTATTATTGTTATTTTCACATAGTGCTGTTATAGCACCGATATAAACCACGCTTTCTTGTTTTTTTTTGGTTTTTTTTTTTTTTGTTTCTATTTGCTATTTAACTCTTGTTCAATGAACTTATAGCTGTTTCTCAATTAAAAGAAAGCTATTGTCGATCGCTACGAGCTCCCTACCCACCGCCCTTTTTCTGAACGGCTAAAATGTCTACCGTGTAGGAAAATTTACACTGAAAATTGCACACTGCCAATTAGCAGAATGTCTGCGAAAACGGCCAGCAGTCAGCTACATGTTCTACAGAATCATCCATGCCAGCAGCCATGCAGACTTGCGGGGAATCTTCCAAGGAAACGCCAATCATGACAAAGTAGGCCATACTTTCTTGCCCGATTTGTATCCTTATAGAATAACACTGCCGAAGATCCGATGACTTCATTTCTACACCAATCTAACATAATTACGTATAATTAGGAACGTAAATGTTAGAAATATGCTAATTCTAATCGTATGTGAACAGTACAAACATCAAACTAATTAAATAAAACAAATTCGGTGTTAGAAAAACTAAGCGTCACAAAATCAATACGCTTTCATCGTATTGGTAAATTACATTTGACAGTACCAATTTTTATGTCAAAATAAAATGATACAAATATTACGTACATTAATTTTAGTGGCGGAAAACACAAATATGTTCAACATTTTATAGTACTTATTACGTCGTAATGACGTCGGCATGGACATACGCCAGATGCCATTTGTATTATGTTGAGTTCATGGCGGCGATAACAAACAAATGGTACCGACTGCGCGGTATTGTAAAAAATAGCGGCTGTTTATAAATCCTTAATTGGGAAAGGTAAATTTTATTTTCTTGTACTTCTGTGTTGCGTTTTGCTAGTATTTTGCGTGTTTATGTTTGTGTTTGCTCAACTGTACCTAATATTACTAATTTAAGATCCATCCTCGAATTGCACGAAATGCAGCAAGCTCCAGAAAACTGATAAGGCACAAATCCGCACCATTCTGCTTACCGGAGCGCGAGCGATAGCAAACTTTCTTTTATTTGCTCCTACTGAAGCAGGAAACTGCACTAATTTCCCTTCTTCAGACTAGGCAAACAAAAACAGGTGGCTCTCTACGTTCGCTGTCGCTTACGCTTCAGGAAGCAGATGCGTTGCGTATTTGTGTCTATGGTTTATTCACAGTTACTTCAAACTTTCCTGAAGCCCTGCTGAAGTTCTACTTTCAGACTATTCCTCCGCCTCGTGTCAACAACGCTTAACTGAGTCTAGAAAATTACACCAAAGGGACAACACACCGCATTCGTGCTATAGACTGTTCACGGTAAAGTGAGCACTTTTGAGGCCCTAGTTACTTTTTTTTCTTTCAGCCATTTTTGATCATTTAACCACGGTTTTAAATAAATATTGCTACGTAAGTAATGAACAAAGTGTGTATATTCCACCGCACTTGGAAGTTAACGTCTAAGGCTAAAACAAAAAAAAAAATATTGACTAGTATTCCAAATGAGGAGGTTTTCAAAAGTGCTCACTTTACCGTGAATTGCCTATAATAATTAGTATAAAGACTATTTATTGCTAGGCATTACCAACACACACATTTTCTCTCTGTTTTTATTCATATTAATTATTATAAATTAAGTGTTATAATTTACAGTTAGAATGTAAGTTAAAGATCAGTCAAACAAAAATTAAGGTATTGTTATGTTAACGCTAGCATAAAACGCTTGTGACACATGGCGGATTGAGGAAACAACCAAACACGTCATACATGGGGTGATTTTTCAAAGTTTTGATTCGAAAAGTGTGAAAAAACTGCGAACAGGCTTATAATCACTTTCACTTTTATGGAGCTAGTTGTTTAGTATAGTTAAAAGGAAGCACTATGGCAAAAACTATTTCTATCTGTGGTCTACTCGTAAATGTCGTTTACAAAAGTTTTAATTATTGTATTTATTTTTTTATTTATTTTTTGCTTATTATTTTTTTAATAAATTATTTTTAACACTTTGGTGGCACATTTGCCATTTTTAAACTTAAACCGTCGATATTATAAAAGAGTACCGTACCGCGTTTAGACATGAAACTAGCGTTCCTACATCCCTGGCAACCTAACTAAAATCATATCAGTCAAACTGTCATTTAGCCCTTTCAGTCATATTAGAAATAAAAAAAAGTTTACATACGGGATGCTATACAGGGAGTGGTTTACAGCAGACAGCAATAACAGATAAGGGAAATCTCTCTCGAGGTGAGTGACGTCATTCATTAATCAGACTACATCTAGGAGTCTCATAAACAGCTGTTGTCAGTAACCTCAAGCACAAAAACGTTTATTGGTCCAGAAATATGACAGCGTTATAGTACTAAAACTTGTATAATTCCACGAAAAAATACAAGTCCTAAAAGGTATGCAGTAACGAGCAGAGTGCTATTCTGTATGCAAAGAAGTTCATTTGAAAACTGCGAGCCAGCTCTGAAGTGTGAAGATACACGCGTCTTTGTTGACAGATAAATGGGGAGTGGAATGGAGAAATCTGGACGGTTCTTTACAGCGAGGTCTTGAGAGCCGATGAGGGTGAAGCGAGGTGAGTATGGAGTAGCGCCGGGATGAAAGAGCGGGGGAAACGGAAGAGATCCCCGAGAAATCCGCCGACCAGCGGCATAGTCCGGCACGATCCCCACATGCGAAAATCCGGGGTGACCCCACCGGGAATCGAACCCGGTTTGCCACAGGAAGACGACCCAAGTAGCAAAATATAGTTGGCCCACATGTGCAGATCTGATTGTGAACAAGCAGCCCACATGCGGCATCCACAGACGTTCAAACAGCGAACTGCACCCGCAAATGCACGTGACACACATGATGAATGATGACTGTGGTATGATGTGTTTACGCGTGGGCCACATACGGATATTTAACCGTCAGCAGATGTCTGGCTAAACCAGAGTTCCCACTTCTGGATGTACTGTCGGCTGATGTCTGGCAAATCAAGAGATGCCCATAAGTCAACCACAAGCAGGCCACTTCTTGATGAACTATCGGCTGATGTCTGGCAAAACAAGAGCTGCCCATAAGTCAACCACAAGCCGGCCACTTATTCTTGATGAACTGTTGACTGATGTCTGGGAAAACAAGAGTTGCCCGTAAGTTACCCACAAGCGGGCCACTTCCGGCTTTCTGCTTCTGGCCTGCCGTAAGTAAACCACATGTCTTAAGCCAACGGTTGGTAAGCCACTTGTGGCCTAGCTAATTGGCCACTTGTGGCCCACATAGACGCAGCTTAAGACGCATTTTCAAAACAAAAAAAATAATTGTATCCAACCCAAATAAAATTGATGTATTTACCATATTCATGTGTTATCTTCAGCTTTATTTCACAGTTATTAAAATTCTTTGGAGAAACCTGGAATCGACCTCGCAAACCTTTCGTCTACAGTCAAGTATGCTATCAACTACTCTACTATGTATTCATACACGATACTTTAAGTAAATCTGGTTACTTACATCACATACATAATGAATTATTAGCTTTGCTTTATAGATTATGTTAATATCACGAGTCAATACTGGGATTTATGTGTTTTGTTTAATAGAATAGTATTTTAGTTTATGACTACTTCCAGGTAGAATTTAAAATGTACAGTAATGAATTTCTTTTGCGTGTTATGCTTTTCAGGTTTCTGGTCTAAAAACTATTTTTTACTATTACTAGCAATGCCACGTGATAATTTTACTTCATATATACATGAAATTAAAAAATCAATTCAATACTCATATGCGATTTGCTACTAGACAACAACATATAGTCAGTATGCCATAAATGGGACATAAGCTTGCTGATCATGTTTCCTCAGTAATTAATAACAGTTGGCATACCACAAAAGGCGGTATGTACTATTTGGCAAACATCACCCACACATTCTCTACATACTCTAAGATGCCTGTGGGTGTTTCACTTATGTTTGCTTGTGGGCCATACATCAAATTCTGTCAATAATCTTGTGTTTAATGGCCCACATCAAAAATACTTCCCAAGCAAATACAGTCACTATTGTTCACATGGTCTTATTGCGTACCACATAAGAAAACACAGTCATGTAGGTGAACATTTACCACCTGTGCCAACAGTTGGCCAACTGTTCTCTGCTTGTTGTTTACTACTTGGGGAGTAGTCTGCCAACTACACCACCGCGGCCCGCGACAAATTGGGGTAACGTGGCGGGACAGTGCGGCTCGCAGCTGCCTTCACGTGTGAGAGAAAGCCACTCCTGCAAAGTGCTGGGAGGTATAGGCTGTTCACGGTAAAGTGAGCAATTTTAAAGGCCCTTTCAACAGACGTTATCAACTAATCCACTAATAAATACATTTTTTTGCAACCTCAGACGTTTACTTTTGATAGTGGTAAAATGTACACGCCGTGCTTATTAGTCACAAGGCAATGTGTATATCAATAAGTACCGGAAATATAGAAATTGGCTGAAAGTAGAAATTTAGCAGGGCCTTAAAAAGTGCTCACTTTACCGTGAATAGCCTATAGGTACTTGACGAACAAGTGACCACGGTAGGGTGGAGCATCTCTGCCTCGGGCGTCACAGCCAGCACAACGACGCCTGACCACAGAGTAGACTATCCAGATACTAAATGGATCAAGTTTATGTCAACACAGTCGCCATTTTGCTTGCGTACTTTTCTCTGATACGCAGTGCATTTAAATATCCCGATACTGAGTTTAATTGAGTTTTGAGACAAAAATGCAGGTGATTTAATCGGAAAACTGGTCAACTAAAGACCCATAGATGTAACGCAGTCTCAGAAAAGATACCTTAGGGTGAAAACGTAAGTTTTTCCGGAAAGTTGGAAATGCGAAAATTATCATTTTCGAGATATGAACGAAACTTGCTGAGAGTACAAAAGCTACAAGGGTGCGACTTGTTTCATTGAATTCCTCGTATGATTGTCTACACAAACAGCCCAAAATCCGAAAATAGTTTTCAACCCTAAGGTACCTTTTCTGAGAACGCGTTACATATATGGTGACGTCACTTGACTTCAAGGCTAAATTCTACAGGTCTATACACACACCGGACGCTGCCAATTATTGAGTGGTTGGTGCCTTAGTTGTGAACACTTTATCGTGATAAAGGCTGTTCACGAAAAAGTGAGTACTTCTGAAATGAACCTAAAAAAAAAGTCACTGCCCCTGAACGGGCGCACTGAGTGGCATTTGCCCAGTAAAGTTGGTAACGATGGATGGAAAATAGTTCCATATCTTAACGTCGAATAAAAATGTGTAAGGTAGCCATTTGTGATTACTAAAATTATTTATTTTGCTTACCGATTTTTAGTGCATCGAAGTATGAAAATGAGCAAATTTGTACAATATTTACTTCCCTGAAAATTTCGCAATTTTACCTGACCGACACATAAATAAAGTGATGAGGCCCATAGCAACGTTAATTTTTACATAAGGCGGAAGACTACGTGAAGTGAATACAAGTAGATCTTAAGCAGGGCATCCAAAAGAGCTCATTTTACCGTGAACAGCCTATGCTAGGTCGTACACACGTGATTGGCTCGGTCTCTCTATGTGTGTTTTACTGGTTCCCAGTGTCGCACAGCGTGTCAAGAAACGAATGGCACAGTCACAAAAAGTAACGAGAAAGTACAAGCGTTTTAAGTTTATCCTAGTGCCGCTTGAATTTTCTAAATGTCCTGTCCTTTACTGATTACACAGGCCGTGTTCCAAACAGTCAGAATATATACACTCGCGCACTCTCACTGGGAAGTGACGTCAGAGAGTGCTGTTCGATATGACAGAGTGCGAGTGCACGAGTGCATGTTGCGAGTGTGTGTTGATGCACGCTCTATGCATGCTCTCGGGCTATTGTTTGTTTATTTACGTTTGAACATTGTCGTCATCCCCACGATGCCGAACGAACAAACCATTTTTTACTGTAAGGAAATGTTTGCAATAGTGAAGAAATATTTCTTTATAATATATCATTAGTTTGATATTGTATATCAAATTCAGCATGCATCGCAATAGAAGTGTTATTTAAATGGCGCAAAAATAATAGCAGCCACAATTATAGGGATTAAGATTGTTTACTTGAAGTGAACGAAAAAAAATAAACCACATGCAATAACAATAGTCGTAAACAGCGAGTGCGAGTGTGGATGTGTTCCAAATGAAGAGTATGCAGGGAATTGTGGGAGGGAGTAAGAGTGCACGTTCTGGTTGTTTCGAACACGATCACAACATTACAACACAGAATACATACAATTTGTTCACTATCAGCTTACATGCCACGAACATGGCGGCGCGAATTTCACTCGAGTTCGCTGAGATCAAAGATATTTCGCTATCATCCCATCCCTGTATGCCCCACGGCGAGTCTTGGAGTGCCGGAGCACAATGCGTTCTCCATGTGGGGCCGCGGTGGTGTAGTGGTAAGACTATTCACCTCCCATCCAGGCGAGCCGCGCTCGATTCCCGGCGGGGTCGCTCCCGGATCTTCGCATGTAGGAATCGTGCCGGATGATGCCACTATTCGGCGGGTTTTCTCCGGGATCTTCCGTTTCCCCCGCAAATATCTCCACTCCGTGCTTTAAATTAAAGAATGAAAAACAGACTCGAGTTACGCCTGTACAGGCGTGCATGAAAGGCCGAGGGCATCGCAACATTACTGGGGTTGGGCAAGCATGGTGATAATTAAGATAATGCTTACCTCTCGTGTTAACTAGCTACGTTAAGTGAGAGAGGAAAAGCCGGCAATGTAAAAATCCTCGACAGAAATGAACTACAAAAGAAAATTCGGCAGGAAAAGAGAATGGAAAGGACAAATATGTTAAAAGGACTTTGAAAGTCTAGACTAAAGGAATGGTCGGAAGATGAGGAAAGAAATCTTCCTCTCGTTGGTCGCACTGGCATCATATAAGAGCTGTATAAAATACCACATTTGTGTTTGAGGGGTGAGTGCGCTATTGGGCACAACTGGGCTGTCGCCGCGATTACCAACCTCTTTGGAATTAAACATACGAAAAATCACTGTCCGTTAACAGCACACGTTTTAAATGAAAAACTGAGCGGCATACGCCCAGTACAGTTGGCAGCGAGACAATAAAAGTAATTACAAATCTTTACGTCGTATTAAAAAAAAAAAAATTAATTAATTATGTTTAATTTTTGCCTGTTTAAGTATACACAAGACTAACAATTTGACAAGTTAATAATACTTATATTCTAAATAATTTCACGATTTTTACTTGGTTGAAGAACGAGTGAAGTGATCGTATTCAACGTATGAGGCGCTAACGAACAAAACTAGCAGGAAAGTGCCGCGATTTCAAAATTGTTCAATCAGTCGCAAACCCTGCGTATAATATAGAAGCGCTGTGCGTCTCCATATAAGTTGAACTAACCTTTATAGGATTGTGCACGACTGAAATAAAATAGATCACGAAAATATCCCGTTTTAAAAATGTTCAGTTAAAAAAAAAAAAAAAAACGCTTAATGAAAAGTTTAAGAAACTGAAACCTGTAAACACACGTACAAAGAAACGGAAGTTTTTAACTTACACGTAATGTGGAAAATCTACTATATATCATATTGCAAGAACACAAACGTTTATAGTCGTTACTTCACTAACTTGGGAATTTAACTTTGCAGTTGAATTTTTCTTTTTTTTACATAAAATGTAAGAAACTTACTGTATGGGGAAAATATTTATCATTTGTGCTTTCTCGATACACGTATATACATACTGATGCAGCATATTTACAAACTGTTTCTTAGAGCACCTTGTTTTCTGTTTTCTTCTGTCTGCCAAATGTACTCATGTCATAGCTCTAACGATTAACGTTCGTTTGTTCATCAAATGACGATGTGTAATTATTGTAGAAATATAAAAATGTATGTTACCTATTGTGTAAAAAAAAAAAAAAAAACCATTTTCAACTGTTACCAATTTAAACTTTACATTTTCATACATACTCAGTTTTAAGACATGGAACAAGTTTTCCATACTTACATACGCCATTACAACACTATGCTACCAATAGCATGGCAGCCATAATAAAACACAAAAACATAAAATTAAAATAAGAAATGAGCCAGTGTTGGCTGAACACTAGAACACGTGTATGAGCGACCAACAGGTAAAAAGCGAAGATTGTGTCTATAGAAAATAGTAAAACAACTGGAACAAACAGCGAGCACAACACAGGCGGACACAATGGCAAGAACAGATGCCAATAATAACAACCAACAATAACAGCAACAACGATGTGATGGTGCTACCTACAGTGACCCGGCAGGTTTGCCCTGAGCGAATCTCCGTGTCACTTCCACCAAACAGTTTCATATAATAAGACACACTGCTATTAGTCTCAATAAACATTTCAAACTATCATTACAAAATACGTGCATTGATTCTTCATTGAAAATTAAACCGTGTGCAAATAATAAATTCCTAGATCTGTCGGCACATCTATCAATATTAGAAGTTGTCCTATGTAGGAATGAGAACCCAATTTTTCAACCATCGTGACCTTACAGAAACACAGAAATTTTCTCTACGCACTTTTCTGGCGCACAGGAAAATGTTTATACATGTTTCACTGTCAAGGACAACTATGTTGTGAAGGCATTCCACTTAAATACCTATCATTAAACTCCCCGTAATAAACATTCTTCAGACATGTCTATGCAGCTAAGACGGGTTCCATCTGGTGGATGACTAGGACCCTACCATATTTATCTCGCACAGTATATAATTTTATATTTACTGCTCTCCACATATGGCAAGGCACATTACCTCATTACGGACGCAGTGCTTGAAAATTAATAGCGAAGTCCTTTATTACAGCATATTATTAACTGTGAATATCTGAAACCAGATGGTTGCCACATCGAGATGGACACTGGCACATTCAACACCATAAAAGGAATATTAAATGTCTCGAGTTGAAGCATAACTGTGAATTAAATTTGTTTACGGTCTTGTCATGCGTACTGGATCTCGCATAGTTTTTCCAAGGTGAGGACCAGTTTTTACGAACTGATTTCCTGGAATACTATATTCCTAAAATAGTTTTCCGAAATCACTTCAGGCGAATGCTGGGATGGGTCCCAAACAAAGGCCATGGCCGATTCCTTCCCAATCCTTCCCCAATCCATCATCCCTATGCAACTTGCACCATCTATAATTTATTTATATATATATATATATATATATATATATATATATATATATATATATATATATGCAGTAAGTATTTTTGGATGCATCAATGTAGTAAACAAAAAGTATTTTTTTGCGTACGCCACATGGCTACGCTGGGACTCACTATACCTTGGTTTGCAGCAGAGTGGCGCTCGCCCTCCAGACCTCACCGGCTGGTAAGTATCCAAGCTGGTATAAAGATAAAACTCAGAATCCAAATGTAACTTGATGAAGTTAGCACCACCTATTGTATTACACACTGTAATGTGATCTCCTTCAAGTCTGATAAATTGATAAATAACTGGCCAGTGGTCATGAAAACATGTCTGTATATACTTTCTTATCAGAGTTGCGATGTTGCAGAGCACACAGTACATAGTTTAAGCGATAAGCTGTCAACACACAATGATCTCATATGAGGTTATCAAAGTTCACATCCTATTAAGTCTAAGTGTTTGAGAATGGCATGTAATATACGGCTGAAATGGCCAATTTGGAGATGTTTCCCCGGCAGCGGCCCGTAAAACTAGGGCCGCTGCCACAGTCCTTCGGGAAGTATTATTTAATGAAACTTCCTGTACATGGTAAAACACTTTAATATACATTATATCTCATATGATCACATAAATACACAATAACACAACAAATACATATAAAGGATTATAAACCAGTTCTACATAACCTAATACTCTCATATTCCCACAAGTACCTGTTAACTTTCTATACACATAAATTTGATTCCCAACATTAAATTTGATTTTCTTTCTTGGATACATAACAGGATTTCCAAATGAACTTATAAAGCAGTACTACTACTAACACCTTCATTAACTGGGAATGCTTTCCAACAAATTATGTCTCGAGAATCTACTGTTGGAAAATATTCCCAGTTAATGAAGGTGTTAGTAGTAGAACTGCTATTATGAGTTCATTTGGAAACCCTGTTATGTATTCAGGATAGAAAATCAAATTTAATGTTGAGGATCAAATTTATGTGTATAGAAAGTTAACAGGTACTTGTGGGAATATGAGAGTATTAGGTTATGTAGAACTTGTTTATAATCCTTTATATGTATTTGTTGTGTTATTGTGTATTTATGTGATCATATGAGATATAATGTTATATTAAAGTGTTTTACCATGTACAGGAAGTTTCATTAAATAATACTTCCCGAAGGACCGTGGCAGCGGCCCTAGTTTTACGGGCCGCTGCCGGGGAAACATCTCCAAATTGGCAATTTCAGCCGTATATTACATGCCATTCTCAAACACTTAGACTTAATAGGATGTGAACTTTGATAACCTCATATGAGATCATGTGTGTTGACAGCTTATCGCTTAAACTATGTACTGTGTGCTCTGCAACATCGCAACTCTGATAAGAAAGTATATACAGACATGTTTTCATGACCACTGGCCAGTGATTTATCAGACTTGAAAGAGATCACATTACAGTGTGTAATACAATAGGTGGTGCTAACTTTCTCAAGTTACATTTGGATTCTGAGTTTTATCTTAATACCTATATTCCAAAAATGACGCTATCAGACATTTTTACTGGAAAAACGACGTATGATCAGTGCAAAATATTTCGTTGAATTAAACCCTGCCAAACGTTTTTTGGTAATAAGAAAAATATTTCGTCACTAAATAAGTACAGGTTCCGTAAAGAGTACAAAATTATCATGTTACTACCACAAAAAATTTGGCATTCAATTATTTTAACAAAAATAATTATTTTTACCGAACACTGAATCCTCACACCCCCTCTTTTCATTCCTCTCCAGCCGGTGTGCGTTGAAACAGAAACGTAGAAAATATAAGAAACTCAGGTGAGACACAATAATTGAAACATGCCTGTACTGTGGAGAAGGAAAATGTCAAGGGTAGAAGGTGTGTTCTAGGAGAAAATCATTCCTGCAATTAATTTAAGTCTGATAATGTTTGACTTCATTAGCATTTAGTTATGGAGAAGAGAATAAAAACCAGTCACGTATAATCCCATGAGTTCTACTCGCGGTTTACTGAGCACTTTTGAAAGTGCTGCTTAGACTCTACTTCCCCCCCCCCCCCCCATTTTGTCTCCTTCCGCCATATGTGAAATTAACACTGGCATGGATCCGATCACTTGAATCATGCTACAATCGACTTGAAGATGTGAAATTGCTGTTTGTGTAATTTTGTTTATAATGTGCCAATTCTTACTATTGGCTGTTCACGGTAAAGTGAGCACTTTTGAGGCCCTAGTTACTTTTCTTCCTATCAACCATTTTTCATCCTTCCACAACTTTTTAAATAAATATTGCCATGCAAGTAATAAACACAGTGTGTATATTACACCGGACTTGAAAGATAACGTCTAAGGGTTAAAGTTCTCCTGAGCTGCACGCGTTGCATGAGGCCGAGAAGCGCGAGAGAGATAAGGGCGACACTGCCATGTGCATCAAGTGCGTCATCGTCGCTAAGCGCAAGGCTCTGATCCAGCATGCAGTGTTCCATAGTCTATTCGCGGTTTAATCACACTTTATGAAACAAACCTTTGGAAAATTATCCCTCGTATGGCGTGTTTGCTTGTTTCCTAAGTGTGTCCTGTATCACAAACGTTTTACACACGCTTTAACATAAAAGTTGAAATTTTACTTACATTTTATCAAAAAATTATAATATTTCATTTATGAATAAAAACAGGGAGAAAATAGGTGTGTTGGCAGTACCTAGTAGTAAAAGTTCTTATGCAAAATATTATTGCACTGAGTGCGCACGAATACGGTGCGTTTTACCGTTTGTGTAATTTTCTGGTCGTAGTTAATATTTGTTTGCATAAGGTGGAGGAATATCCTGAAAGTAGAACTTTATCAGGGCTTCAGAAAAGTGTTAAGTAACCGTGAATGGAATATAGTCGCACGTGTACTGATGGGACTTTCAGCGGTGGAACGTCTATATAGGCTATTCGCGGTAAAGTGAGCACTTTTGAAAGCCCTCTCATTTGTAATAATAGTCAATAAAAATGTATTATTTTATCCTTATAAGATAACTTCAGAGTGCAGTGGAATGTACATACTGTGTTTATTACTTGCATGGCAAAATTTATTTCAAAAGGTGGTTAAATGATAAAAAAAAAATGGCTGACAGGAAAACGTAACTAGGGCCTTAAAAGTGCTCAGTTTACCGCGAACAGTCTATACGAAGGTTCAATGCAGTATCCTTGAGCAGTTTTGTATGTATCTGATGCGTACATACTCTGAAATGGCGTTTCTAAGGTGCGTGACATTTTGAAAGTACTCAACAGCCCTCACCTTAAGTGTTTGCTGCTTTCGTAGATCAGCACGTTTGACGCACGTGTGGAAAAACGTGTAAGTATTTCCAACACCCTGCAACGGAGTCCCAGCACCAGGCAGCCTTGACAAGAAAACACTGTAGGCTTGACATTTATTACTAACCTGACGTGGAAATACGTAAAATAAATTGCATGTTTCGTAGAACAGTGTGCTGTTACGTAGCAATATTTTACTTACAGTGATACAATAACACATGCCTATGACAACTAAGTTTCCAAAGAACAGTTTGCGAAACGTGCAAAAAAATGCTGCTGTGCAGCGACGACAGTATCTCCGAGAAACATTGGGCTCCGAACCTCGTGGTAACCCACTCGGGACTTGCTAACTGAGTTATGGCCCGAGTTTAACGACAACCCTGACAGTCTGGTCTTCGCGTCAAATGTACGTGGCGCTTTCATACAGCGCCCTGTCATGAAACTTGACAATCGATGCTGGATATGCATTTATTTTGTTTTGCAACAACATCTTACAACAGAAAGGCGTACATCTGTACCATTCTGTCTTATTCTAAAACAGTAACACACTGCGGTGATTCTTAACGACAAGATCCACCTTTGTAGGCCTACCTGAATTATAGCATACCAGACGTACGGCGTATTACGTTTTAATTAGTTTCAGGTCCACACGAGATTATTTTGAAGGTCGACTTGCGAACGACAGGGCCTACAGACGAATGGTTCCTATTTATTACATTACATTTTTTATATTTTTTATAAGGCTCCATGGTGGAAGTGAGACTTCCACACTCCTTCCCCCTTCTGACCCCAGCAACACCGAAGTTTCGGGATAAAAATTAAGATAAGGCTGAAGTCACACTAGAAAGACACGACAGCCCCGACAAGACGATCAAATATATAACATTCAATAAGAAGTAAGGACAGAACGACAGAAGTAAGATTCTATTTCTATCATTTTCGTCGTGTTGGGTTCGTCGCGATGCGCAAATAATGCAAACACAACATTGTAAAACAATATTTCGTGCACATTTTTGAACTGTTGTAAGTAATAAATGAACTAATTTGGTGCCCAATCACATTCCGGTTTATTTTTAAAACACCTTTCCCCCGTATGAATATTTATCACATATGTGGATACGAGTGTTGAGAAAGCATAGATGGTAAAGTTTGTTCCCATAAATCATTGGTAGCTTACGTGCATGTGTTCAGAAATGTCAAATACGCAATTAAACTCCCGACATTAGTGTGCTGGCAATGATCAACATTTCTGTATTTGTAGTCTGATATATGATAAAATTACCGTAGGGTTATGTTTAGGTTTGGTTAGATTGAGTTTGGTAGGGTTGCGGTGTTTGGTTAGGATAGTACATGTTTGGTTAGGTATTGCTATGTATAGGCCTATGTTAAAAACTTTGTTTAGAGTTCTGGAAGTTTACTGGGATTTTTTTATATAGTGTAGGGCTTTCAAAAGTACTAAACTAAGGCGTCCGCTTTACTAGGCCGCCAACCAGTACGCATAGGTTCAGTACAAAACGTTTTATTCAAAAAGTACTATATATATATATATATATATATATATATATATTGCTTCTGCTAACGAATATAATTTAAGAAACTTCACACGCGTGTTTACAAGTTTTAGTTTCTTGATTATTTTCTAAACCGTATTTCTTCTTTCGGAAGTGAAAATGGCTCAATCGGATGATTTCGCAATTATTTTCAGCTGTGGACATTTCGGTAAAGAAGCCTGATTTCTGTAGGGACACGTAGCCCATATTTATGTTTTATAGATCAATTCACGTTATTGTTGAACACAGAATACGGAATCCTGCCATGCCCTAATGTCATGTATGGCTCTCGCGTAGTGCTATAGGTTATTCACAGTAAGGTGAGCACTTTTTAAGGCCTTTACAAAAGGCATTGGCCACTAATAAATATATTTTATTGCAGCCTCAGACGTTTACATTTGAGGGTGGCGAACTGTATACACTGTGTTTATTAGCCACGTACCAATATTAATATTAAAAAGTGATGACTGAAAGGAAAAAATTAGCAGGGCCTTAAAAAGTGCTCACTTTACCGTGAACAGCCTATAGTTGTGCTACTGTGATTCTAGCACAAGAAATCATTATCGAAGAGGCCGAAAAATCCAGTGTTCTCATGTGGCGGGGCAACAGAGCCGGCGAAGTTTCGACATCCACACCCAAGGCACGACGGGTAATTTGAGCTCCCAGTCGGCACCCACGTGGCTGGAGGCCCTGTGTACCTCGAGCTCACGTTGCCTTTGCCGGACCGTGCGAAGTGCAGCGCAGTGCAATGCAGCGCGTACGCCTGCGACCACATGCGAAGTAGCACGAACACCTGGGAAGTAGGCCACTTCTGCTCGTATGAGCCCGGCAATGGCGAAACCAGGAACATCACCAGTAGGTATCTCCACCATTCGTTATCTGGCACAAGCTACGGTGACATTCTCATCACGCAAGTTTGGGGCAAAACTAGGGTCCGACAGGTTTAAATGTATCAACGATATTTTTCTACTGCCGCCCGTCACGATGTAGAGAAAAAAAACCCGAAACTTTCTAAAATAGAGAACTCGCAAAACTACGCTGCTCTGCATTATTGCATTTTGTGCAGTACGGCTATCTGCTACATTTGTTACTACATTGTCGCTTCACCTGACCGAAACATTAAAGCTCACATCTACCTGGATCGCAAAATGAATTTTAAAGGATGTTTGAAATACCTACACGTTTTTGACACAAGCCACTGACGTGTCTACTATATGTTTTCCTAGAAAATAGTTAATATTTCTCATTATTCCGGAATACTTATTTTATCAATCATTGCCGCAAGTTGCAAAAATTATTGTGAAGCCCTCTAACATGGCAAAAACACTTATGACATTAATCCTTATAATATACGAAGTCATATACAGCGTAACTTTTGCAAGTGCTGCACTGAACTTTACTATAAATATTTCACCAGTAGATGTATAGGGTTGCAGCTTCAAGGTCCATGGTTAATGGGGTACGAACCGTTCCATTTTCGATTTTTCTTACAAATCTTCTTAATGAAAATTTATGACCAAACACAAAACATCAAGGCTAGACACGACGTAAAGGACTGCTAACGATTTTTTTTTTCATTTGTACGGTTCCTTTTATACCTGTATTTTCCTATGTGGGATTGACATGATTAAATAATTAGGTAATACTTGATTACGGTTACAGATCTGAAACTAATCATTCAAGAAAAATAAGTCGGATTTAGAAATAACTGGTAAGTAGAGACCTGCACAATTCGCGTTATTATTTTGGGACAAGTTAAACGTCATTGCCTTATAAGTATATGAGCAAGACCTGTGATTTCATTGGCCAATGTCTTCTATCACAGACTAAAGATGGGGTAGACCTACGCGACTAGCGAAAATAGCGTGCTTTGAATTTTAGGTTAGAAAACTGATTTGTAAACAAATGCTTTGAGATGAATATAGGCCTATACTTCCTCTAAACAATTTGTAATGCAGTTTGATTGAATTAATTGATATAATAGTGCTTGTAATTTAAAATTAAGATATAAACAAACACGTCCATCACTGTTGATAATGTGACCTTGACAGTTGTGTAGGATTGGGTAGATCAATTTTGGGTACACGCGCAGAAGACGAATAAGCGGTCTACCTCATCTTTAGTTTATGGCTTCTATACGAGGTCATATACCTGTGTAACTGTATTACAGGTGATTGGTCACTCTGCCGTGGAACTGTTACTACTGGTTAAAAGAGTCTTTCACGTCGTGCCACAAATACTCTCAGCTATTGACGGACGCCGTTAGAGCGTCCAACACTTTGGAGTTTAGTCTGCCGCAGAGATATAACGCGAATTTTGCAAAGGTCTCTCTTTACTGATGTCATGTTCCCCTTTCCTTGACTAGCTTGGTTTTTAAATATTGACTCCAAAAATTACGTTATAGAGAAAAATACGTAAATCCAAGATGGCAAGGATACTTCCCCTTCAACATGCTACATGAACAAAAGACAGCAGTTAGCGCACTGTTCTGCGAGTAGCGACGATGGAGCACTGATATAGGTTGTTCACGGTAAAATGAGCACTTTTGAAATCCCTGCTTAATATATACTTGTGTGCACGTTTTGTATTCTTCCGACATACGTAAAATTAACATTGCCACGGGCCTCATCACTTTATTCGTTCGTCGGTTAAGTGAAACTGTGGAATTATTAGAAAAGTAGATATTTTATAAATCGGTTCATTTTTACACTTCGATGTATTAAAAAAAAAAAAAGAAAGCGAAAAAAATACATTAAGTTATCACAAATGGTTACTTGACACTTTTTATTCGAAGTTAAGATACGGAACCACTTCAAATCCACCATTACCAACTTTACCGGGTGCATGTCACTCAGTGCGCCCGTTAAAATGTATGCAGGTAGGAGCAGTGATTTTTTTTCTAAGGTTAGTTTCAAAAGTGCTCAATTTATCATGAACAGGATTTTAACGAGTGCCAATGTTGTTTCTTCCATAAACTAGAGACGAGTCAGGCTGCTTATTCGTCTCCTGCGCATATACCCGACATTGACCTACCCAAAGGAACGCACCTATCAAAATCACATGGTCAACAATGATGAACGTGTTTCTTCACGTCTTTGCTTCACATCTTCATTTTCAAAAGACAGACACTTTTAAATGAATAAACTTCTTTAACCATTTTGAATTTAATAAAACTGCATTTCAAATTGGTAGGAGGAAGTATAGAAACCTCTCAAAGCACTTGATTACTGAACAGTGTTCTAACCTCAAATCCAATACACGCCGTTTTTTCTTGTCGTGATGTCAGAAAAGCAGTTCAATGTTGGGACACGGAGATTGGTTTATGCGCAGCCAGCGAGATCGGTCTACCTCATCTTTTCTTTATGGTTTCTTCAGCTCCCCTACAAATACGGCTCAAACGCGAACAATTTCAGTAAATCCATTGTAGCTATCACGATAGTTTCCGTTCTCACTGTTGTAGGGTCGTTTGTAAAAAATTTAGTGTACGAAAAATGAGTGTGCCGGGCCTTCGCAATATGCCGATATCACCACCAGCAATGACCGCACTAAGATTTCTGAGGCCTTAGGTTAAATTTATTTGAGAGGCGCCCGCCTTTTATGACAGCGATGAACTCAACTCAGTGTCAGCTATGATCTGAGTCGCCGTCTTCGTACAGAGGTGCGCTCGCCTCCATCTATGTGCCGTAAACTTACGAACTAATAACTCAGTAACAGTTTACGCATAAATTCGCAATGTTATACAATAGTGCGGTCATGAAAATAAAACGTCAATTGTAACATTTACCTAACTTTAACTTTCGAAGGACTAACAAGATCATTTCTTTTAATTTATGTTGATGAAAATATAAACGAAAAACGCAAAAGTGAGACCCCAGGTGGAGCCTTCTTCGCCTTAATTTAGGCCCGCCTGTAAGACCTCCACCACATAATCACGCGTTTTGCAAGGGTGAACGCGATACTTTGGCCAATTGTCAAAGTTGATCAACCAATCAGCTGTCCGGTAGCTGCCCTTAGGCCTATACACTTCCGTCTTTACCTAGCGCTGCTTTCGAGCATGAGTTGGCTGTTGAGGTGAACCCCTAATAAAACAAAAATGTTACACGCCTAAATGTGCCGTCTGGTTAAAAGATGTGTGAGTGAGTGAAGAAATTTGGACAGCTCTTAACATCGAGGTCTTGAGAGCCGATGAGGGTGGAGCGAGTTATGAAACAGTGCCGGAATGAAAGGTCGGGGGAGACGGGAGATCCCCGAGAAAATCCGCCGACCAGCGAATCGTCCAGCACGATTCTCACATGCGAAAATCTAGGAGCGACCCCGCCGGGAATCGAACCCGGTGGGAGGCGAACAGTCTAACCACTACACCACCGCGGCCCCCGGTTACAAGACTGTGACATGCACTCTCGGGAAGCTGAATTTATCGCAGATTGGATCTGTGACAGTGCCCAACATATTATTAATCGCAATGATAAGTCAATGGATTTAAAACTAAATGCTTTTTTGTATGCCTACTTTTTTCTGCATCCACCACAGACGAAAGAAAATCAAAAAATATGTTCTGCGTTACACCGTTACGGAGAAAAGCTGAAGACAAGACCTCCTGTTTATAGTGGGCAACGAACATAAGCTAACCGACTTGGTGCTTACAAATTAGTTACGCCATGCCAGGTGTTGGAGCCATCGCCGTTTTTCTCTCATTACCAACCAGCAGAGGGAATATGATGTAGAATGAGCATGAGAGGTGCATAGTAACCCATACTCTGTGTCCCAGCATTGGACTGCTTCACTGCCAATAGCACTATAGTACATTCACGTTTACTTCATACTTTTCTGAAGTCCTACTTCCAGGGTATTCCTCCGCCTCGTGCAAACTAAGCTTAACTAAGTCTATGATATTACACCAAATGACAACGCACCGAATTCGTGCGCACTCAGTTGTGATAATATTTTGCTCGAGAACTATTTCTTACTAGGCGCTACCAACACACGTTCATTGTAAATATTGATTTATTTATTTATTCATATTTATTGTAAATGAAATATTATAATTTATAAATAAAATACAGGTGAAACTTCCTCATTGACGAAAAATAAGACACTTTCATGTTAACAGAGGTATGAAACGGTTATGATACATGACATATTTGGTAAATAACTAAGCACGTCGTACATGGAGTGATTTTTCAAAGGTTTGATTCAAAAAGTGTGAAGAAATCGCGAATGGACTATACCAAAATCAACGTGGATAGGAGTTGAGGTTATAACACTGTATATGTATTTGGTTTGAGATGTTCGTACATGTTCTCTAACCTACATTAGTTTTAATGCAAAAAAAATATATTCGAGTTTGTCCAAGCATTCTATATTTAAAAAAAAGGGGGGGGGGGGGGGGGGAGGTCTGCTGAACATTCGTAACTAAACAAATACGTTCGTCACCGTTAAGTTGTAAGAGTGAGTCAGCGCTGGCATGCTCACAAGACAAACATAGCTCTACCTCATCTTTAATTGGTCAACTATACGTGTTCAATTAGCGTTTTCGGCCCGAAAATGCCGTTTCTAAATTTGGATCAATATTTTAAAAAGTCTAACATAATATTTTCATGATTAAGATGTACTCCAATCTGTATACCTTCTTCTTGAGAAAACACGCTTTGATGAAGTTTACTAATTAAGAACACCAAACCTGTTTTCCACGCACGCTGCAACCTACTTCGCACACATGGTAAGCGGTTGTTCCAAGCAGCCTTGAATAATAAAAGGCTGCTCACATGAAACCGGTAGGTGAAACTAAAACATGACTAGAATGACACCGGGGAAAAATAAATTCACTACCACAAAAAAATTTTTTATCGTCGAACCCAATTTTATAAAAATTTCCTTAGACTGAATGTAAATGAGTATCTCTTTTGAAAAATTCACACTTACATGGCCAATGTCACCATGAGGAACTGTGAAGAACACTCTAACCTACTGGCATTGTTTTATACACGTATATAAGCTCTCATATCGCGTTATTTTTCAGCAACCACCTAAAACCAACAGGCTGGGGAGAAATTTGAGCAGATGGTAAATAGTTTGCATCCTGTGGCTGAGTAAAATAGGATCCACCACAAGAAGGCAGTTTATGCCGACGTTTCGTATTTGTATTTTTATTATTGCTGCGAGGATGTGCAAAAAAGAAGACAAGGCTTCTTATGTAGATATGAACAATGTCATAAAATTCGTTTATTAACATCAAAATAATTACCCTTCGTCTTATTAAGTCTCGTTCCCGCTAGTTTTCGTTAGAATATCTTTTTCATACTAGCCTGTTTACTTTTTTTCATCTACCACCTAAAATATACAGTTTCAACTTTTTACGCGTGTCTTTTGTTACATTCGTGAGGTCTGGAAATGTAATTTCCACCCTCAAACTAGATAGCAGCACCATCTCACGGCGTCCTTCGCCGACAGGTCATCGCTTAGTTGTGAAACACCAAGAATAGCTCGTCGCAGCCCAACGCATCGCACTATTGTGGAACCAGCTTACTAGCAAACACAAAAGGCTGGGATTACGTTTTCAAATGTTGCCAACCGCAGATCTCTATCTCTCACACGACACCTGGGTACAATGTGCCTTGAGCACGCAGGGCGTTGATCTTCCTTCGGGCTGAACGTTATTAACACTGCTCCTTCTCCTCCTCCTACTACTAATATTAATAATAATAACCTAGAAGTGAAAAAAAAAATAACTTACATAATAATATTTAATCAAAAAATAGGAAATCTGGACTCATCAAAAACAACCGAGATAATAAGTAACTAAGCGGATTTATAATTAAAAAAAAAAAAACTTTAAACTCGTACGGCGCATCTATAATAAATCGGACACAACTTTATATTATAAATAACTACAATATCCAGTCCGACAGTCCACCAGCGTAAGCCAATTTTGCCTGCCAGGAGAATAACTAAAGGCGGAAACCATTTTCGCAGCAAGAAATCACTTTGAGAGGTGTACACATACATATGAAACACACATGTTTTCCTTCTCTTTATGAGAGACACCCAGAACACTGATTTCACCGACCAACTAGTCAATAACACGGAAGATACTGATTGGTTTCGGATGATTCCATTATAAAATCCCGAGATACTTTGCTGAGTGGCTAGAGATGAGAGACTTTAATGGCCGCTGAGAACCTTCACACAACAATCCCGAGATACTTTGCTGAGTGGCTAGAGATGAGAGACTTTAATGGCCGCTGAGAACCTTCACACAACAATCCCGAGATACTTTGCTGAGTGGCTAGAGATGAGAGACTTTAATGGCCGCCGAGAACCTTCACACAACAATCCCGAGATACTTTGCTGAGTGGCTAGAGATGAGAGACTTTAATGGCCGCTGAGAACCTTCACACACAGTTGATTTGAAGGCAACGTACGACTATGGCGACTTCGAAGTTATATTTCCATCACGGATGCCGTTTTCTCCTGATCATAGACGACGATTTTTAGGTGAATACATTCCTACCTTAGTGATAATGGCTGCCGGTTGCTGTCTTTGCATCCAGAGGTTCTTAGTTCGAAAGGTTACACTTTTGGTTAGGAAACTTATAGATAAATCCGACAAGAGATTCTTCGTTATCTTGTCACTCACTACAAAACGTTCGCATGGCATTAAAAATCGTACCCATTATGATCGCATCAGCAACATATTTACATGCCGCTCACAATCTGAAACCCAAGACCTCCATTCAGCGTAAATTACGTATTAATAGTCCAGGAATATTAGGGGTTTCACCTCGGAATGAGAGATAGTCAGCTATAAACTTGTATAAACCTTTATTTTGACACCCTAAAACTTGTCTCAAAACCTACCTATCGTAGGGTGTCCGCGACCACAGATATTTCAAGGTCAAAGGTCAAAAAAAAGATTTTTACACATTTATTGCAAATATCTCGTTTCCTATGGGTTTTATGCTATTTGTATTTATTATAAATATTGTAGAGGATTAAATTCTCTACAACTTTTGTTTAAACATTTTTTTTATATCTTGAACCATTTTCGAGATAGAGGGCAGAGCGCGCGCTGTGTTTAACTATTTAGAGTATCATTCGAGGTCAACCTGTAGTCCCGATTAAAAACACGCCGTATAAAGTTTATAAATTATTGATAAATATATAATTCTAAATAATTTGCTTTTTTTTATTAACTATTACGTTATAATTAATAATTTTTTTCAATAATTCAGTATCTATTCATTTAATAATACTTACCTACTCGTGTACTTATAAAGTTATTAAGGGAAATACTTTAATTATTTTTTAATTCTATTCTTATTTATACTAATTACTTGCTAACTAAATAAAAAGAAAAGAATTAAATTTTTAATTAATGTTTTTATTGAAAAATACCATTTCATACATTTATGAACGTTGAAATTTAAAAAATTGAATAATAATAAGAACTACAAGTTCTAATTTCAATTTTCTTCTTCTTCATCATCGTCTTCCAGTCGCTGTAAAATTTCAAATTCCTCCGTGTTCTATTCTACAGTTCTTAGTCTTTCTGCTTGAGGATTTAAGTTTTTATTATCGTACCAAGCTTTTGATAAAATATTAGCGTGTGAATCACGAAAAGAAATGATCGTAAAAGCTCCTACTTTTTTCATAATTATTATATTGGTTAAGTACTTTTGTTGTAGCCTTGAAATAATAGTTTTTATCATCTGGTACATACCCTGTCAAGATATCTTTAAGCTCTTTTAGTGTAAATTGTGAATCGGTATTATTTTATATGTAATTGAAAATCTCTATCATAGCTTCTGAAATTTAATTATCTTGACGAAGTTTCGGATGAGACGATGGTACTTTAATTGTGAAGAAATTCGTATAACAAACAGCATGGTATTTAGCTTCAGCAGCAACTAAATCATATTGAAAAAATATACGATTTTTCACCAATTCTCAGAAAGTATCACCACGTTCTTCTGCTTTTTTCATAACATTGTCTTTAAACTCAAGAGTACTCACTGCACTTATCTTGCGTCTATACTTTTCTTTTTTCTTTGTCTCTACGGCCTCGTCAGCTATTTCACCACAAAATAAACACTGCTTCTTGAAATCGAACACTTCACTTAGTCTTTTATGCGGTACAGTTGGAGAAGCTGTAGTTTCATCTTGTTCTAGTCGCCGTTTTGCTGCTAATATACAATTTTTGCTAATGTAAACAGTTCGGCACTTTTCATGCACTTGTACAGAGGTTACGGTTTTTAAATAATCAATAAGACCGTCGTTTCGTTCGATACTTGCAGTTCTCAGAGTTTTTATACCGCGCACTAGATTCACTAATGATTCACCTTCCGAATCTGACTTTATACATATAAAACACAAATTATCCATCACTCTTAAAATTGTACGTCCGTAGTTACCAAGATACGATTCAAAACTAACGAATAACAGTGGTTCCTTGAAAAAGAAACCGGTCGTGAGTAAGCAATTGAACATCTGTCCTTTCTGGCTATAAATAGAAAGGTTCGTACTATACAATAGAGGTCCGTTGTCCCAGGTATAATTTTTAACGTTTTAAAAGAATCTATAAGTTTACGGATTTCAATATAGATGTACTTAATTATTTTCTACTTAAAGTGTAATTAAAGTATTTCCCTTAATAACTTTATAAGTACACGAGTAGGTAAGTATTATTAAATGAATAGATACTGAATTATTGAAAAAAATTATTTATTATAACGTAATAGTTAATAAAAAAGGCAAATTATTTAGAATTATATATTTATCAATAATTTATAAACTTTATACGGCGTGTTTTTAATCGGGACTACAGGTTGACCTCGAATGATACTCTAAATAGTTAAAACTGCGCGCGCTCTGCCCTCTATCTCGAAAATGGTTCAAGATATAAAAAAAATGTTTAAACAAAAGTTGTAGAGAATTTAATCCTCTACAATATTTATAATAAATACAAATAGCATAAAACCCATAGGAACGAGATATTTGCAATAAATGTGTAAAAATCGATTTTTTGACCTTTGACCTTGAAATATCTGTGGTCGCGGACACCCTACGATAGGTAGGTTTTGAGACAAGTTTTAGGGTGTCAAAATAAACGTTTATACAAGTTTTAGGGTGTCAAAATAAACGTTTATACAAGTTTATAGCTGACTATCTCTCATTCCGAGATTCTTGCCCTCATTTGACTAATATTCCTGGACTATAAGGTTTATTAAGGTATTGACAAACTACTAAAACTGTGCGCTGCGAACTCTTGCAGCTTGCGCACTGCCTGGCTTAGTACCTAAGAGGAGGATGTCCTGAAACATTTTCTGTGAAATAGTTGTTTGCGCGAATACCTGTATTTCGGTAAATAAATGTTTTATGAATACGACTTTTTGTTATAAAATATTAAAAAAATAAAAAAAATAATTATCTATGCCCCTATTTTTAAAACATGCGGGCATAGTTTCTGCGGGCTTTCATCGCGTGTAGTCAAGTCCCACTGTAATGGAACTAATTTGTACATTACAGCGTCACGGCGGAAACACTGCACGCGTTGCGCGTAGGAGCGATGAGGTACTAGTAGTGCGTATTAGCTCAGCTCCATCCCACTCTTGGCTAATCAATATAAAATGTTTAAGTTAAAAATTGTAATTAAAAAAGCATAATATGTTTATGTTTAAATCGCTTTCAATAGTAGTAAAAAAAATTATTTTTCGTAGGGCCTATATAACAAGCAATTTTTTTCTAACAATTCCGGTTTGATATTTTGTTTTAATTGATTCATTCAGACCATTGTGACATCTCATAAAAATCTTTCTCTCTTTGTCCGCCACTGACGTCGCTGAAATTTTCGAGAAAAACAATTATTACGATGGCATTGCACACCTTGCAGGATAGCAGGCCTACAGGCTATTCACGGTAAAGTGAGCACTTTTTAAGGCCCTTCCCAAATTTTCCTTTCATCTAATTTCCATCTTCCTGTTGCATTTTAATATAAACATTGCAATGTGACCAATAAAAACAGTGTATACATTTCACAACCCTCAAAATTTAATGCCCGAGGCTGCAATATGATATATTTATTAGTGGTTAATGCCTGTTAGGAGGGCCTTAAAAAGTGCTCACTTTACCGTGGACAGCCTATAATTAGATATATTTATATAAAATACAGGAGCAACGTAATGTAAGCCAGGGAAGTGGAGGAGGAGACAAACAGACAGCAACTCCGCAGGAGGGGCAAGCCACAGACATTCGCGGTCCGCCGCGGAGCACAAGAAATGTTCAGCGTGTGATGGATACTTTTAAAATATCTTCCTAGTTCTGTAATTTAAAATCAATTATCTTTGATCAATTTCGTTATACAAACTTATTAAACTATCAGGAGATAAAAACTTTTGTAATACTCACTTCCGTCCAGTTAATGAAGAGCGCTGGAACATAATGTTGTTTGAAATGGAAAATGATCAGTTTTCCCTCGCAAAAATATCTAGAAAGGTACTGCAACACATACCGCACAGTCAAAAAGTTATTTAAAAAGTGTTTTTTTTTTTCAAACTCAACTCAAACATAAGTTTCAGCTGTGAAAAAGTACAGCTAATCGGAACAAACATCGTACAGTTTACGGATAACCAAATTAGTAAGTCGGATCGCTGTTTGATTATTATATCATAGGTATTCGTTAACACTTAAGGATACAGTAACATCCCTTAAATTTTAGACTTTAAATATAATGCGGTCACGATATAATAAAATAACTGATCTACTTACAAAACAGTTTAATACTTTCATAACTGACAACTTACAATTGTAAACAATACACGTGTCTCAGCTGACAGGAATTTCAATTCATGCTCAAAATACGCACCAAAGCATGACAGGTTGGTTCCCAGTACTTGAGGTCACTCACCTTGTTATTTTCAAGAAAGTCTTGCCCAGTTCGCTGGATAGCGCAAAATTTGAGAGAAACTGTTAAAATGTCAATTAAATTAAACAATAAATACGCATTCGGCACCGTGAAATGATGAGCGAATACGCTTCCTCGCAAATTAAGTACTAGCCTATACTACTTCCCCAAAACTTTTGCAATTTCAAATAAGTTAAACAATTCCGCCAAAGAACTTTCAAACGATAATCCCCGTTTTAGTCTAAGTTTACTCAAAGTCTTCTCACTTCAGCATAAGAGCACGCACTAACGGCTTGGGCAAAACCGCTTCACACGAACGCACCACCGTCCACTAGAGAAATGCCGTGAATGGATCAGCGTACTGTCAACAAAATCAAGTTGAAAATTCACAACCTTCATCCGCTTCAAACAAGTTCTCTAGAAAGAGAAACTCAGCCTTGAATGAAGTTAATCAATTACGAGATAGATGGCAGTAAATATAAAAGATGTAGAGTAATAACAATAATTAAAAAAGAATAATATTCCAAAATATAATATAAAAACACGAGAAAATAAATATAAATAAACAGGGTCCCCATCTGGATAGTTAAATAATTTACAATTATTGTCTGGCACGTAAACTGTCATAAATAAAAAAACTAATCAAATATAAGAAACACACACACACGAAACAAATGTGCTGAACTAAAAAAAGGCAATATCAAACATTCAAATATTTGAATTAAATTAGGTACTTGAAATTAATTAATTGAACAAAAAAAATCTATTCATATCCCTTTAATGAAATGCATTAAATTATCTATCAAGTCTGCACATCAAAATGTCTCACATATATTTTGATAAAACCTACTATTAACTTTTAGAACGAAGATAAATGGTTAATACCCTATAAATTTCTTAATTTTAAAACTTTTTTTTTTTTTTTTCAATTTATGAGTCCTTTTTTTGTAACAAATTTAAATGCGGACATACATATATAATATTATGAGATTCTTCAATAACTACTGTCAGAAAATTGTGATAAGCGATACAAATTTGGATTTTAAAAAATTCCTATCCTGAACAAAAATCGTTAAGGAAATCGAATCATTCAAGAAATTGAAAGAGAATATGGCTACGATTAACAAGTTTCTATAACGTAATAAGGCATTCAATGAAAATTGAAGGTTAATTTTTTAAAAATTTGATTAATTGAACGGGCCTTTAAAAAGGTTTTGTAACGACTTATAGGTGCCGTTAAGGCGCTTGGTATAAAACTATATAATTAACAGGTCAATATACAATTTTTTGGATGTAATTTGTATTTTTTTGTAAATACTTAAAAACAAAGAAAATGGTTGATTATGATACATAGACAACCACAAGGCCTTAACACAGCATATTCCAACTGCCAACACCTATAATGCCTACACACACAAACACATAGCTCTAACCTCACTGAGGCCCAACATACACAAATTTGACAAACAATACTTTCCAATGGGTGAAAACGTATTGCTATGCATATTTGAGTAGCATGTTTAGTATAGGGTTCATGTATGTTTTTATTATGGGCTCTTTTAAATCATAATTTGTTAAGGGAGCATTCCCATATGTATTTTTTTTATTTGAACGCAGAGTTCATGTGTATCTCCCTGACCATTTGTACCACACTGTCATTTATCGCATTGAGAGCACGCCGAGGCATCAATAATAGCCACGAGTATGCTGGTGTAGGTCGTCGAGAACAAGCAAGTCACTTTTTGTCGGGAACCTAGATCGTGAAACTCACAAAGGTCGGTTTAATTATTTTCTTCCTATAGGTAACTCTTGGGAGAAATTAGTTATTGGTCTGGTATAGCGTCCACACAAAGCCACGACCATAGGTACAATGGCAATTGGAGAAAACCAGTTGACGTGTGCTAAGCCCTCGCTCATTGGACCCTTTGCCAGTCATGCATAGCAACCACAGCAGAGAGCTATACTCTACCACGCATGGTAGCGCATCGGTGACTAGCAATACGCAAGTGAAGGTGTAGTGCAAAGTGTGTTACAGGTGATGCAGTGCAATGCTGAGCAGGGACAGTGACCAAGCAGCCATGTGCACCAGCATGCAAGGATACAAGGAAAGAGTTCCAACCTTACCAGTATTCTTAAAAAGAGCTTAACAGGGCAAGGGCAGTGATACTCATTCACGTTTGCACAATAGGACAACCACAATCCTAAGACATTGAATTATATTGCTTTGCAAAGTATTATTCTCATTGTGTTTATACATGCACCATCACCTTGTGTATAGTCCATTCCCGATTGGAAGCAACTTATGAAAATCCACCTTTGAAAAAACACTCCAGGCATAACATGTCGACCTGTTTTTTTCAATAACGTGTATTCCACAAATATATAACATTGTGGTTAACTTTAGAGTACTGTATTATTCAATAAATGAAACTTTACCTTAATATTTTCTATAAATTGTAATATTTATTTCTTTTTAAATATGAATTAACAACAGCGACAGCAGTGACATGTTGGCAATGGGTGGTAAGAAATAGTTCACAGTTAAAATATTATTTTAACCTGGTTTTTTAGTATACTATTTGTAAATTTAAACGGTGCCTATTTGAATATTTAGGTAGCCCCGATGAAAACATAAATCATTTTTACAGTTTAAAATAGCCACGGAAATATTGTGAGTAGGCCAGTACGATACGGTGATGTTTTATCGAACGAGAGCAACTTTGAAGCAACTGTCTGCTGAACGAGGCTTGATGCTCTCTCTCTCTCTCTCTCTCTCTCTCTCTCTCTCTCTCTCTCTCTCTCTCTCTCTCTCTCTCTCTTTGTCTCTTTCACACTCAGGAAGTTACACTTAGCTAGTATGCATTATAATTATACATGTTTTCAATTGTAGCATATTTCATATTTAGTACATTAAAATAATGATTTTTGAATTTGAAATTTACAACTGAAAAGAGATTTTAATGTTTGAATACTTATTTTAATATATTTATATACGATGGCAGTGAAGTTGGCAGATGGGCGTGCCGTGACATAGCATGTTAGTTGTTTTACCAAACGAAGTGTAAATTATACTTACTCCGAAAACTACTTCACATTACCACATCATGTTTGTAGACATTGTGTTTATTAAACCTACCTTGGCAAGTTACGACGTTGTGATAAATGTGTGTTTGCATGGCAGTAATAAATATACTGTGATGTGTGTTTAGTTAGTCATTGCATCTGTGAAATGGCATGCCTTTGTGCATCGTGGTCGATACGCTGGCCCTGTGTGTGCGTGATTTCAAATATTTGATATTAACTATTTTTACGTTGTAAATGTGAACTGTTTTTATGGCGAAGTTATTTATTTACATCCACATCTGTTTATTTATCACAGCGTTGTACCTTTGCCCCAGTGGATGTTTGAAACACAGACGTGTAACGTGATTTACCACCAATCGACAAAATAACCAAGCCCAGCCCCAATAAATTTCAATAAACCTAATACACAGTAAGTAGCAATACGCAATACATATAAATGTGGTCGGAATAAAAGTTACAGTAGGCTTATTTGTGTGCATGTTCACTGCTACATTTTAAGTTTCTATAACAAAAAATGACAGACACAGTTTTAGTGCTTGATTTTAATGTCGCTTTTTCGTTGGACTGGCTATTCCTTCGTTATTCGAACTGAGGCCATTCTTTTAAAGAAATAACCCAAGACATATCAATAACAAAATGTTAAATACGACAGTTCATTATCCTTCAGTTGTAACATTGTTTAACATGGTCGCGGCAAAATATTAGCGTGCATTACATGTAATGTACTATGTAGTGAAACACAAATATGATACTGTAACGTAACTGTAAGAACTATTGTTAATTCAGGCATTTTTTAAACGTCATAAAGCTGACCTAAATTATGTTATAGGCCTAAACTGTGACTATTTGTACGAAATGGTTTTTGAAATAGACCTAAGACAGTATTCTTTGAAAAGACGTAAAAAGTAAACAACACATTTGACAGGTATAAAAGTAGATGTCACATTTCAATGTTTATTTTTAGGTGTAGCGAAAGTATACGAAAATGTCTACACACAAAATGGCATGTAAACATTGAGTTTGACAGATGCTACATGGCAGTCACATGGCAATGCTTGTTTACATTGGGCGGAAGGATACGAAACGAGCCTGCAAGTAGACATTTAGCAGGGCTCCGAGAAAGTTGCTTTCAATGAGGAATGGACTATAGTCATCCTCACTTCATTTCACACATTTTGCAAGGGTATTATGTTCATAATTATTGCAAAGGCTTTTCGTTAGCACGTCATGTTCGAACTGCAGTAGACTCAGAGTACCCCAAGAGGCAGGTTGCGTGTACTTTCAGTCCGCATCCGGGTGGCCCTCATCTTTTGCACTGATCATTTAACTTTAATAGACTGTCTAATTAACCGGAACCGTTTCGTTTCTGCCACCCAGGATACCACCTCTCCCCTTTCACAGTGGTTTCATTGCCTGGGGAAGCGTAACACACTATTAAATCGCGCACGGGCCTTCGTACTATTTTACTGTTTCACCGCTGCCAACCAGAAACCGTACAGCTTGCAATTGTAATGTGTTTCAAATGGTGGAAAGTGTAATCAGTACCATATAAATATCACTATGTTGGAACCGTGTATTTTATTCCGGTAAGCCACAAGGCATTTCAGGGTATGGGCCCTTACAATTCCTGTCATAATGCATGTGTGTCTGAACCTTCCACTTAAGTGTTATTGCAGTGTTTTCAGGACTTCACAGAGTAATATATGGGCATGTGGATAGCCCTAATAATTCACCATGTGGGATGCATATCAGTTTTACTAAATTCTACAGAGAAGTATAGGAACACAGGTGAGAGGATTGCAGCCAATAATCGTCGGCCGCGTGACCCTGTGTGAAAGAAGAGTAAGCTCTACCATCACATCACGACATCATGTCTAGATGATGCCTGACGCCCCTGGTAACAAAACACATTTCCAACAAAACACCTCACACCAGACCTCACCACTCCTGAAATTTCAATTCACCCCTCTGTCCACATGACCACCATCAAGTGGGAAGGTTCCTACCGAATTCTGAACACCTGATAGCCATCAAAATGTGTTGTCCGGACATTTGGCCAAGTCCTACAGCTTTCTAAGCATTTTGAAAATGTCAAAATGGCTGGCCCAAGTGGAGCCATTATCCCATCATGGAAATTTCCCTACCTTAATGATGGTCAACTGCCATTAAAGTGAGCTGCCCATGCATCAGTGTTATGGGTCCCTCTAATTTGCACTACATTGACAGACCTGCTGGCTAAAGTGTTGTGCTACGGGGCCCCTATGCATAATGAAATAAGCAGAGAATTACATTGCCCTGCTTATGTGAGAATATTGTCCGCACGATACTGCAGTGTTAACAAGTTTTCTTTGTAGACAGCATTAAATGAAGTCATGCTTAGCCCCTTTTTACATGCAAGAGCATACCTCATAGCGAGTGGCATCATGGAAAGTGGTGTGTGCATAGCGGAAGTATATTTCGCAGGAAGGTACAGACGGAAGAAACACAGTTACATTCTCGAGGTCTCTATTTTGGCAATATGAAGGAAGGCATTAAATATAAGCAATGTTATAGTGTGCATGTAAGCTATTTGCAATGGGATGTTTAACACATCATGTTAAAGTGATATTAATTAAGTAAGCGTGATGACATTCCCTGCATATGTAATATTGAGTAAATAAGCAGACACTGGTTTACACGTGGGGATGTCACCATTATATCATATTAATTCAGTGTTTAGCATATGTCATGTTAGATAAAGAGGACACACCATTTTCATTTCAGCAGATAGCAAATTGACTCCGATGAGGGAGCTTGATGCCGCAACAACATCATTTGACTTCGCACTCGGAGAAGATGGTAGTGCAAGAGATTCGCTCTGTGACCAACCTCGGTACACAGCATTTAGGCATTTCAACATGCTAATCTGTAATAGACATTAGTTTAATGGAACATATATTTATTTTAGTACCAAACGATGGACCTGCTAGCTTCCCATGCATTGAAACTTAACTCTACAATTAATTCATTATTATCCTCAGCCATTTGACGTTTCCAGACGTTTGTAATACCACAGTCGCATTACCATAACAGCTGCACCAGACTGATAAACATTCCATCTAGATGCCGTAAGTGCAGACTGACAAGAATGGCTTGTTTACACTTTTCTTTCTAACATACAATGCATGATCCGCGACCCACCCTATTTTCAATTTGTTACAATAGGTAACTCTTGTAATAGATTAGTAGGCAGTTTCGAATGGTATTTTTCAGAAGGCCACGACCGTTAGGTGCAAGGGCCCAATGTGGGGCCAACATGACGTGCTCTAGGTCTCAGAGATGGTGTGCTGGATTCGTTCCCCTGCATGACATATCAGACCAATCCATCGCACCATCTGGGGAACCCACAGCACATCACATTTTGCTGCCTCGGGCTATTGGCAGGTCCTGAGTGCCGATTCCACAGTATGAATCACCTCAATCATTTCTTGATCGTATGGATCATAATGGGGAAGTAAATAGCATTTCAAAAGTATTTTTGAGGCATTTATTCATTATTCGCAAGAACATTTATGGCACTACATCTTAACTGTACCCAACCCAAGGCTCCTATTTGTTTTTTTCAGCGTACAGAGTGGCTGAGATAACTCCATAAGAATTAGCATCAGTGTAAGACAGGCGTGCATGGAAGTCACAAAAACGGCCTTGTGGCTAGGTTATGTGTAATATTTGCTACGACCATGTGGGTAAGCATACACATACACCAAATCAACATCATCAGTATCGACAGTGACACCAGGGTTTCCTTTTGGGCTGTCGACATACGGCCCCCATTACAAATTCTCACGAATTGAGCTGGCACCAGGCACAACATAAACTCGCCCCTGCTCTGTGTTAAAGGCAGGGCGAGGTTCCACCATTGTCCTTGGGAGTCCGCCACTTCAGTTTTCAATTAAGAGCATAGCCCTGGTTTCCAATTTAATTTATGCTCATGCATCCCCGGTTGCTGCCGTCTTCCCTGCATGTTGCCGGAAACAACCAAGTAGTCATTTAGTCTGAAATGAGAATCCAATGGAGAAGGACAAACATCTTGTGTCTGCTAGGCAACTTAACATCATATTTGTGTACCACAACAAACAATAGATTTGGCCTTCTTCTTGTAATCCATAACCCTTTCAAAGTATCTTCACAGCTCCAGAGAGCACCTCTCCATCACCAGCAGACTACAGCCCGAAGAGTATAGCTTCACAGTAAGTTTGCGAGCACACATTCACTTTCTCTTGCGTCAGCCCCCGATGGGATTTCTGCATATGGCCCGCTTAAATATATGAGTTTGTGATTATTGAAATGTCAATAAAAGACTACAGCCCCTAAGTCAAGCATTGTAATTTACAGGCTTTGCCTCTTACAGGGACTTCAGAAGATGGACCCCACAACCAGACATTCAAAAGTTTTTCAAGTGTTTCGGTGTTAACCACGTACATTTACAACTATTTAATTGGCATGTGGAGTGGCCTCACAACGCTACATTTAATTACACCAATACAAGCATAATTGTCCACCTCGCAATGAGCACTCGTGGTAGTACTGGGCCGACCGTGACTGTCCATGACTAGCAGCTTCAAGAGAGACGTAGAGGATCGGGAGAACAGCCTACCATCTGGGTGACTCGGCCACACCCAAAACAGCACAACAGCCGGTAAGAAGTTCTACAAGACCTCTTTGGTGAGTGTTTCCTACCAAAACTACGAAATAGCTACCATTCTCCAACTCCGACCTCCTGTAAAATGGCTCTCGTCCGAAGTGGCTAATGAGCCACTTGTTAACATTTTTAAGAATTTTGCAATTGTGAATAATTTCAAAAGTAACTTTTTAAAACTTGAAAAGTTGTCATCAGACGGTTTTGAAACATTTCAAACCTGCTAACAGTTGTGACATTCATTCTAGGGCATCCTAAATGTGTTACAACAAATTAAGTGTCATAGGCATAGTAAACATATAATTTAAAATTGTAACCCAACTTAAAAAGTGCTGGAACTATATGCAAACTTCAAAGTGTCAAGTGAATCAATGTAATGCCATCTGGGTTTGTTTAAAACACCCTTCCGGTGTTACACTCATGTAAATAGCTAAAAATGGCATACCGAACACTTCTGTAATTTGGCATGATGAGTTTAATAAAGCTAACAGCAAAGTATGTAACTGTGCATGCCGCATAATTGTGCTCAAATAAAATGGTGCCAACTTTTTTCAAACTGTTTCTGCAACTTTGAAATATTTTTTTTACAATTTTCACGAAAAATGTTATGTAACAATTTCAAGTGTAAGTGCCCTTCAGATATTAGAAAAGTGTACAACGAAAATTTTAAACTTTTAAACAGTATTAAAAATAGTTTCAGGTTCTTCAAGCACAATTTCAAAACATTTTCGCAAACATGTCCGTAATATTCATTTATGGCGTGATGCCAGCAATCCGCTCTCCCCAAGCCCGTTTGTCCACTGAGGCTGTCGCCACTGCAAGGATCAGCACTGTACCGGGTGCTTGTGCACACCAGTTGAGCAGTGCACCGCATAGGTTAAACCAGTACAAACACAATACAGGTGCAGCCAGTGAGGCCAAGTGTAGTGCTGGTGTCTTGAGTGGAAGTGCAATGCAAAAGGTGTAAAGTGGCAGAGAAAACCAGTGCTCCCACGTGCACGTGTACAATAAGTAGACCTTGTAAAAAAGGGCATAAGTAAAGAGGCTAAGAATATGATACTCAAGGCCACCTTATCACATGACATAAAAGCAAGCCCTATAGTATGTTTGTGCCCCCGCAGGCTTAAGTGTGCGTTTTTGATTGTTCTTATTATTTTCATTCATCACATGTTTCATCCTCACTTCATTTCCTATAGTGCATTTTACATATAAAAGGGTTCTGTGTCATGTGTAATTAATTATGTACCATTTCTAAGCGGGTAAGAAATATGTGTACTGCAATTTGTATTGTGTGGTATAAGAGAGTAGTCCGCGCAGTCTGTTTGCTCAACAACACTGGCAAGTAGTCAAATGCTGCCTGCTTGCCCGCCAACACCAGCCGGCGAGGGAAGTGAGTCGTATCTCCATGTCTCGAGTATGTGGATGTGAAAATCCGCAGGATCGTGTTTCCCATGCTCGGGCTGCTCTGCAATTTTTGATACTAATAATTTAATTGCAATAGACTTTAATTACCAGAACCACGCCATCCCATGACTTGCATCGCCTTGGAAGGTATAACCTCCACTTAAGTTTTTGGTTCCTCGTGCCTATTTGTGCAGTGCTACCTAACCAGCAGGTTTAAGCCTGGAAGTGTTTGTAAAGTGTCCCTTGTTAGAAGAATTTATTGAAAAACCATCGATTTATGCAAAGGAACTGTGTGCATCTTCATTCCTATTGCCTATGGGCTTTAGGGAAGTGGGCCCCCACCTTTCCTGCAACTTCATTAGTATTTGCAATGTGTCCATGTAATGTTTTCGGTGTTTATTTCGCCTTGTTATATATGGATGTGTGGGTCACCCTGAGAATCCACTGCATATTACGCGTACAGCAATAATTTTCACTTAAGGAGCAACACCAGAAGGATGCCGCCTTTGGTCGTAGGCACACAACCCACAGGAAGCAGTCAGCTCTACACTACAAGTTGAAATTGAACCCCATGCAATGTCTGGCGCCCAAGTATCACAACAGATTTTCTACAGGTATTCATCGTACATATCCTAACCAAACTCCCAACCTTAACTTGACCATCTTTTGCTCCACTATATCCCATCAAATAGAACCCAACTTAGTGGCAGTATCCTTCTGGCAATATTTCCTAACACTGACCAATCTGAATTATTTTCCAAAATTTTCCGAAAATGTTCAAAATTTTCAAACTCCTGCCAGAAGCTTTCTCGCTTATCCAGACCAATGCCCGCAGGAAAGGAATATACAGAAGATCTACAGTGTGCAACCGGAGCTGTGGGGTGCTGACCATTGCCCCAGGATGGCGAAAAAAGAAGCACGTGGTCAGGGTGAGGAAGTGCATGCAAACTGGAAGGACGCAGCCATTGCAGAAGCTATGAGGGAGAATGTGTAGGATAGCAGACAGAAGACAATTTGGATCACTGTGACGGTAGCCACGCCATGCAACACAGACACCACTAGCAGGACAAAGGGGCTGTGATGAGTCGTGCCGGGAGGAGGAGAAACGAAAAGAGGGACGAACAAGCTACCTTTCCATGATCCCGACCCCACTGCCGATCAGCTGAGTGGGTCATTGGCCCCTGTCTTGTGCCATGCACCAGGAAATATCGCGCCATCACATCACGCATGATGCACTGAGCATTGCCTACTCGCGACTGCACTCCCACATTCTGCGCTCCAGCATCGGTTCTTCAGCGACCACATTTGTAAACACAACATGGCTGGCCGGACCTGTAGCGATGCTCCGGCGTTGCTATGCCCACACTGCTTGCGTCTACATCTGTAGGACCTCATTGTGAAATATGAACGAGGTACCTGGTATTGTAAATGCGAACGAAAGTCCAGCCCAGCGAACATCCGTGACATAGTCAACTGCGAAAGTGACAATCAACGGGACATCGTACATAACTTTCCGGAACTGACATATTCAATGTTCTCCCAATCACATATTCAGTACTTTCACACCATCACAGCCTCGACGAATGCATGAAGTTATACGTGGTAGGCAGAGTTATTTTTATTTATGACCACTTTAATTTCTTTAGTCATTGTTGACATCCAAACGTCACACGTGTGCTGCAGCATCCACTTGCATCATTTGTTTACCTTCTGTGTTTAGGTTGTGTTTAATGTAAGGAATTTGTTTCATTTTATTTAAGGGTTATTATTATTATTAAAAGTATTTGAAGTGCTTATTAGTGTGTTTAAGTTGAGTGTTGTGTATAAATATACAAAGAGAATTATTTAGTAAATATGAGGGTTTTATTATGTTTGACAGCTGTTGTACTAATAATAAGAGTGTTAAATTTATTTACGTTCCCGTGTGTTTTGTTGACGTTTACAAGGCCAACTGTAATTAACGTGGCATAAATATTATATTGCCATCACATGCTGCATAGGGCCTCTATATTCTTTTTTATCATCCCAATTGCATTTTAGTATTAGTGATCTGTGTTTAATTGTACCCTTGTCTAGTGTTTTCTTAGCATGTAAGTAAACATAAACTCCAATAGCAAGTCAGGCCAATTTAACGCGGCAATTTATGATGACACAACAGCGGACGTGTTCATCCGAAACAAAATTTTTTTTTAGTTCATAGTAATTTGTAAATGAAGTGTTTTTATTTAAAATTGACATAATGCGAAGAAAGACATGCAAATTAAATACGGCCACAAGTAAATATGGGACAATCCATAATAAATCAAAGCCACACGTGCTCACATAAAAACAGTGCAGTTAAGGTTAAAAGTGACCGGCTGCATCACAGCTAGGACAACACAGGTCACGTTGTTCTGAAATTGGGGTTTTTAAAATAAGGCATTTTTATATCTTCGTGTACATGTGTTTTGTAGCATCTAGTGTGTTATAGCAATCATTTAATTCCATCATTCATTCATGTAACATGTCATTCTATTTTCCATTTTTTTCATCAGGTCACACAGGAATGGCCACGCTTGGCAACGGCCATCCCGTGCTGCAATGTTCAGTACTCTAGCGGTACTCGAGTAATGTAGATGTCCGCTTTGACCTCCCCGAGCCCATCACCGCCTTTCTATACCAATCATGTAATTTCAATAGTAACTTTATTTAGACAGGAACTTAAAATTAATTTATTACACCGAGGGAGTGATCTGCACTATAGTCCAGTCCATTTTGTACACGGCGAGAACTTAAATTTCCACTTAATTTTTTCTGTTGGATTCGCAAAATTTTTTCAGTTAACATGCTCTCACATGCCAATGGAGAAAATGAATGTATGTGCCTCACATGAGGGTTTGGTAAGTAAAATGTGTGATTAAATTTTTTTCCAACCTTTATTCTAGGTACGCTTCACATCCTACATCACCAATACGTTTAGTAACACAATAAGAGGGCATAGTATGGCCCTAACAATCATCCAGGAGAGAGTGGAATTATAGGGGAGGTTGACAGCCCCTACTAACTGAGGCATAAACTTGGAATCTACAGCATAACAAGGAGGCAGCCGCACTGGTCGTCAGCAGAACGACCCCACCTGCAGTCTCATTCTCACCATGTTGTGAGCTCATGCCTATCTGAGCAATATTCACGTCAGTATTATTTGCAATCCACATAACTTCGCCATTGCCCCCATGTTCTAATCACCATGCTGTCAAAATGTTTTTCCCAACTCAGTAGCCACAAATTCCCGTCAAACCATCCATACCTCACAGTACTACCTAACCACAAATTACTCCCATTACCATGCATTCCAATGTTTCTAGTGTTAATGTTTCTGTATATTTGCATGCACTTGTATGTGTCCATGTGTAGGTTCCTATGAGATTAACAGTCTCCGCATTTTCGCTACTGGCGAATCAACCTTTATCATTTCTAAGGCTGCCATCCATTTGTCATCATCTATGCGCCAGACAACAACGCCAAAAACTATGTGTGATGTTTGGCACTAAAAGCATCAGGGAGACAAAGACGAACTACCACAGTTTAGGAACCAATGTGGTGTGAGCAGCAGTCAGTGACATCACCCACGCCAGCAGCTGTTTTGGGGAAGCAACAGAGGGGAAGTGTGCCACCTACCCTCCTCTCCACACAGATCGGTATTATCAACACTACCGTGTACGTCACAGGGTGTCTGCCGGGAGAAGGCGAGACCACGTGGTCCCAGCAAGAAAACAAAAACTCAAGATGGAAATTCTTTGTCAACCGCACCGCGCAAGTGACCCCGGATACCTGGACATTCAACCGGCAATTGGGAGGCCCTCAATATTTTGCCCGAAATGGGTTCGCCCCAAGCCTTCACTTGACCCATTTTCATTAAATTTTCTGCAAGGCAAAACCTGATTGTGTAGTGATGCAGCTGCAGTCCAGAGAATGGACGAACAAATTCAGTGCATCAAAACTCAACTCTCGGGCGAAGCATGGAGACGTACCACCATGTTCACACCAGACGACGTATGTGTGCTATGTCTCAGACCTCGTAAGGTCCAGGACTTTGTCAACCCAGTCTGCATTCCCACACTTTGTGTCTCTTACGGCACTTCAAACATTTCTCGACACGCAACGACAAATTTTTGGCGAAACTTATGGAAGTTCACCCATCACAGTGAATGCAAAGGAGTAGGAGCTGAAATATTTGCATGCGCTTGCTGCCTGCGAGTGTATCATGAACAATGTGTCACGCCGAACGAACGAGCCACACTCAATGACACTATTCTCATACATTGTACAAGGTGTGAGAGGGAAGCATTCGAGACAGCTTCGCAACAACTGTGTCAACAAACTGAAGCACCAGTACTCCAATTATGAATCCCAGAGAGAGGAAGCAACACCGCCAGGGGACACTTCCTCTTGTCAGGATGTACCGCTATTTGCACTGCCATGAGTGTGTTCCACACCTCTCATGGGGACAATAACAGTGGTAACCAACACTGCACAACATCCATCAGTGCTGCAACCTGCCAGTGATGTAACAAATGACAGTATCGCCGAGTTTCTCACATGCTGAGGAGAATGCAATAACGTCACCACAACAACCCTATCCGATCCTCTGTGCCGCGCCACCATGGCTGAGCACACCATCGCATTAACAAAGACAAGCCAGTATTCGACGGACCATATAGTTACCAACCACATCAGCAACATATCATAAAGAACAGATATCCTAAGTTCTCCAATATGGCATTGTTGAGCGATCCCACACCGAATATAATTCTGTCATAACAATAGCTCCTTAAAAAGATTGGCAATGGTGTTTTTTTGTGGACTTCAGAAAACTCAACCAAGTATCACAAAATGCACCACCGCCGTACATTCATGTTATAGATGCTCTCAACAATTTAGGCCGAGATAGCCATATCACAACCCAACCCGCCACCTGTGCTTACAAACAGATGCTAGCAAGCATATCATCGGCGCTCTCCTTTTCAAACTAGGGGACGACGAGAGTCGACAGATTATCGTTTTCAGCAGTGCCAAATGTAGTGCAATAGAAAGTCGTTATGGCGTAAAAAGAGTGAGGGTTTGGTGGTGATCTGGAGTGTCAAAAGATACCGTCAACTCCTTGAATATCACAGTTTAACCTTCTGACTGACAACCATTGTTTAGTTTGTCTACATAATGTGCGAGAAAGTCTTAGCTAACTCACGCCCATAGCACTGTTCCTACAAGCTTTCGACTTCGAAATGCATCATGTCGCAGACAAATAGAACAAACTCGCAGATCAGCTATCACGCATGCCAGGTAACAACACTAAAATAGCACACATCCAAATAAAACAAGAGGGGTGGTGCCACGAAAGGTGGCAGACAATCCCCGCCACAAACCGAGCCATGGTATTCAGGAGCCCCAACAAAACACCTACACACATACAAAACTTACAAAATGATAAAATAAAAACACTAACATTCCTTAGAGGTGGAAGTGGTTGGCAAGGGGATCGTAGTGCAACCTTCAGGCACAATAGCAGTTTGGGTTCAAGGTGGGGATTTACATTAGTAGAAAATTTGGACTTCAACCAAAATAAAATGCCAGTTAAGGTACAGAACACAGCAAAGCATGGCACGATAATGGGTATGACATTTTGGTTGATGGAAGGGGAGATGGGGACGAAGGAGTTGCATAACATCATGGAAATCAGTACCTTGAGGATGGGAAGCAAACAGAGAGTCCAATTCTTTAATCAAAGAGTCATTCATCGTGAGGTTGGGGAAAGAATCAGCATGAACAGGAGACATTTTGGTAACGAGTTTAGGAACATGGTTACAGGTAGGGACAAGTTTTAATGAAGAGTAGAGTTTACAGAGACAAAGGTTTTAAAAAAACGAACTCATTAGATTACAATGCGATGCATTATTAATTAATCCAGAGTGAGATAAAGCTAACGGGAATGGGTAAAAGGTCTCAGTGGTTGACCTACATAAAAAGGTAACATCAACAGTAGAATTGGAAGCAAAAATTTAATGCGAGCTGGTTTTACTCAGGAAAGGAAGTTTCAATTGGACTACAGATTTGTCACATGTTTCAAAATTGGTTTTTCCAGAGAACAAGATACATTCGCATTATCTACATGGGTATCGAAGAAGGGAAAATTAGCTGGACTGAGGGTCATTATTTTCTGAGTTTCACAATTAAGGATATTATGTTCAACAGTTGTAAAATGGTTACGACCCAACCTAAAAATTAAATACACAAGTACTTTAAAAATAAGATGTTCATTTAATTTAGGAAATAAATAGGAAACGTGGATGAGACGATACTTTTCAAACTGCCTGTCCATATTAGCTAATGGAATATTGATTACAACATTTAGGGAGGAGTTATACACGACAGCTTGCACATCACTTAACACATAAAACTTGTACCATTTATGTCAATATGGTAACTTAAGACAATTGTACTGTCAAGAGTGTCTTGAAGAGCAAAAGAAAAATTGTGGAACAGGGTATTACAGTGGTTTGGGTACAATTGGCCTAATCTTTTAATATTTGATGTGATATTAGTTACTCTATCTTCCAAATTTTGCAAAATTATTAGACGAGGAGTATTCCCACAAGGGCACACTAAAATGCACAAATACAAATAGAACAAGAGGGATGGCACCACGGAAGGCAGCACACTGCCCTATGGAAGTACTGCACGAGGTTGGCCCGAAGTGGCCAGGACAACACAAGGTGTAAAAGAGCCCCAGACCAACAACATTCCTGGTCCGAGTGGGGAAGTAACAGGTACAGGCCCACCGTGACGGAATCGGTTTGTCGCCGGAAAATGTCCCCAACGATGCCACACGAGAGGCTTCGACGACCCCCGATGGCAATCCATCTGCAGTGCTGCCAGTACAGCAAAATGAGGCGGGCCTCAACATTCAGTTGGAGGGGCACCAGCTGGGGACCAGGGTACTTCGACATCGAACACGACCTTGTTCATCATGGATCAAAGTGACGGACTACCCGACGTGAACAGTGACTCCAGTTCGGGCAGGGGCATTGGTTCACAGTGTGCCAGCGAGGAAGAAACAGAACTGCAGGAGTTGGATTTTGTGAGTCAAGAAACCCACGATGGGAAGCCACTACTCAGGTAATCAGACCAACCACCAGCATCAAATGTGTGTCGGCACCTCGGCTGGAGAGGTCAGCAATGGGTGGAGGACATCACCCAGCCTTTTGCTGTTGTAAGGGGTGCATCAGAAGGCAGCCACTACAGTGGTCGATGGCGTGGGGCCGGGGAGCTCTGCCATTCGAGCGATGGCACTGGTTTCAGCACCAGCTCCTTCGAATGAGCAGCTACCAGCAGACACCATGACATGCAGTGTCGCGCTGCCAGCGGCTTTTTTGTGCAGGGACAAAGAAGCAAAGTGTGACTCACCCAGCTTAGGGGACCTATGCAGGAAATCAATCCCCCACAGTGGTCGTCGATCGGGATCGCGCCCGACGGCGGCACAACTACAGTCATCAGTGGAGGAGTTCTAACTTTAGCAGTGACACAAGTTACGAGGACAGCGAGTCGGCTGGCTTACTGTGCATGCGCCAGACAAGGAGGCGGATCATGCCGCTGCCGGCACGAGGAGTGTGTGGAGATGCCCCGCACACCGGTACACAGCAGATGCAGAAGACTACAACAGCAACCGCAGTCTACGAGGCATATGGGGTAGTAGAAGAGACCGTACATGCTGTATCCGAGACGACAACAGTGACCCACGTGTCACTGTTGTGTGTGATGCAACGACTGCAAACTGTCACCAACGAGGAAAAAGGGGGGGGGGGCCTTTGATACCAACCACAGCTTCTCCCTAGGCAGTTTGCCCCCCGCAGCAAGGGAACTGCGCCATTAAGTCGCACACTCTACCTGGGGCACACAAGTGTGCAATGTACTGTGAGTGTTCTCAGGCTGTGCAGGGGAGTGCAAGTGTAGAGTAGGGCAAGTCAGGTGTAGTGGAGGCAACTTTGTGTAGGAGTCCCCAAGTGTGGTCAACAGGCGAGTTACTCAGCATAGCGGAGTAATATTAAATGAGTGCCAGGGGTGATTAAAAGGTGAAAGGAGTAATTAATGTCTCTTTCAATACTCAGATATATTGTAAGACTGGGAGAGACACATGTATATGAGCCATTCTTGGGTGTATTTACCTTCACCAGGGTTTTCTGTTATTTCATGTTTGTTTACATCCCAAGTATTTCATCCCCATCTCATTCATCAAACTGTGTTAAGTATATATTATGTATTTTTTAACTATTTTTTAATTTATTGGTTGCTTCCTACAATCTGTGCTTGACCCTAAGTAAGTTTAACTATACATTTGTGCAAGAAAGTAGTGATGTGGGATGCGTGGGCCTGCAACCGCCGATCATTGCATCAGCACGCTAAACTAGTCAACGTTCTGCAGCTGGAGGGAGAGCCGTGTCGTCGTGTCTCACGTAGCATATGACCAGATAACATACAACTTCTGTTACCAATCATACTTAACTCGCAATGTACACTAATTTCCTGGACCTCTTTACGTTCAGCCACCTAGTACAACACCCCTACAATCCCGGCTTGTTTGCATCGCCACTGGGAGCTTAATTGTTCAACTAACCATTGTGTTGCTCACATGGCATTTTAACAGTTTAACCACTATTTACACGTTTGAGTTTGGTGCCAATGTTAAGTTTTGAGAGGAGTGTGTAAAGTTATGGAAAAAAAAAATACAGTCACTCAGGAAAATGTAGTGTTAATTTCCGTCTACGTCTCAGGGAGCAAAAGGGCACGGGACCCTCATTTCTCGCCATTTCTCAAATGTGTATTCTATGTGATTTATTCACGAGTGTTTTGTACTGCATTATTTTCAATTATTTAATTAATGTTCCATATGGTCCACCTTGAGAGTCCACAAAGTTCTACATACAGGTTGTATTAATCATTCTTCAAAGAGCCAGGAAAGGAAGGCAGTGGTCGTCGGCGACATGTCCCAAAACATCAGCAAGTGTCAGCTCTTCAAATTTGGCACCGCCTCTGGCGATGCCTGGCACTGAGCAAATCATAATCTGTTATCCAATTTTCCACTTAAATGCTCCTTTTTAATTTATCCACACCATGAAAACACCCAGCTAGGTGTCAACCTTTCGCCATCAATGGCCTAACTTGTGCAACAGTGAAATGTCGCATCGGAGAAACCATCATTGATTTCCTTGACCATGTTATAGATTCAGAGGGAAACAAGCCTTACTCAGACCAGCTACAGTCAATTGACGACTATCCCTGGCTGAAAACTCACAAGCAACTGCTCTAATTTTTCAGTCACATAAACTGGTTGAAACAGCACATCAGAAATTTTGCAACAATAACAGCACCACTTACCGACCAGTTTTCACCACAGCGGTGTTTCCAATGGACGGCAGAAGTGAAGATTGCCTTTGTGAACATACAGAACAGTTTATCCTGTTAGGTATTTTGCAAGCAGGCATCATTATTTACAAATGGATGGAAGCCAGGAAGGAATGTGTGCAGAACTGTACCAAATGGACTTAGCAGAGCGAAACTGGTTATTGACTTCGCTAGTGGCAAGCTCGGCCAGACAGAACAGCGCTACAACATTAATGAGTGTGTCTAGCGGTAATATGGACTGTGAAGAAAGACCGTTTTTACCTGGAGTATAAAAGGTTCACACTAAGAACAGACAACTGATGACTGTTGCGGATACATAGCATGAAAGAGGCTGGAAATATCCTTACCAGGTAGACACTACCTTTATAGGCATACGACTTCATTGTTGAAAAGGTACCTGGAAAGTAAAACCAATTAGTGGACGTGCTATCACATGCTCCTAGCGTGGAGATAATTATGCAGGACGAGGTCTAGTGGGAAGATATCCTTCCACCAGACGGGTATGATCCCGTTACAGAAGTGTATGTACAATAAGTAAGTGCCACAGGCACAGATGTTTTGATTAGTGAATGCATAATCAGGTCATTCAGGCGCAACAGTGTTGCCAAGTCATAAAAGAGAAAATAAATCAGTGCAAATATAGGGAAGTAGAAGGATGGCGTGTTGTCGACAGGTGTTTAGAATTGTGTCGCTGAAACAACCTGGGTGAGGAGGGTTTTGCCCCTTGCATGTGTGGGTGCAGGTGTTAGCCCATACATACAGTGGTGAGACACCCCTGTGTTGAACAGACAATAAGTAATCTGGGAGAATATTTTTATCTGGCAAGGACAGACACAACACGTGCGTTGCTATGTGCAAAAATGTGCTGAGTGCAATTTATTGAAAGCACATAGGGCAATGTCAGGCTGCAACAACAGCCATGAGTACAGAGGAAACCCTTTGAGATTGTGTGTCTCAATTTGTGGGATCATATCTGAGAACTGCAGGTGGTAAAAGATTTATAATCGTGGTCACAGATAACTTCTCTAAGTGGGTGGAAGCATATCCTGCAGCAGTGCGAGAACAGCTTGTGGTGGAGGTACCCCAAAAACCTCATCGACAACGGCATGCAGCTCACTGGAAAAAGGTGGAGGGAGTTGTACACCCGGTGAAGGTTACATCACATGACAACAGCAGTTTACCACCCTAGGGCCAACCCCACAGAGTGAGAAATCAGTAACTGAAGGCACAGTTACAGCACCGTGTGGGTGACCAGTATGCCAAATGGGCAAAACATTTGCCTGCTATGTTGCACACCCTCCGCCAACACGTTGATGCCACAACCAGCAATTCAAATGGCGATGTATTGTTGGGATGCAATCTCTGCCTGCCAGATGAAGCCAATTAACTGTAGGCGAAGAGCAACAGTGAGGCATCCAACAGTACAACAGACTAATTGGACGCCATCAGCAAGAACACAAGTTGCGAGAACAGAGCGGAAGTATACAGTGAGGTGACTACCCATATGTTCAAGACTTCCATGGGTGCTGGAATTGAACCAACATGTCTAGGTGCGAACTCACTCGCAATCAGCCTTGCACAACGCTTTTTTTGCTGGCTTTGCTGCCAAGTGGAGTGTGTCACTTCAGATAATCAGTAAACATGGATCAACCTCCTACACGGACTGCATGGTGTGGAGAAGGGCGAGGGTACATCGGGACGACATCCAGCTCACACCGGGTGCCATCAATGACGAAGTTGAGCCCTGTGTCCCTCCACCCCATGACGGCAATGGCGTCGCCGAGCCCCCTTAGAAGCAGGAGGGGGAAGGAAGTTGCAGCAGCACATCTAGGGAGCAGATGAGGAACAGATCTGTAACAAACAGCTGGGGGCTGAGATACCATCTGGATAGATCCTCGATGGCCTCGTCGATGACGAGCTCCCGAAAAGAGATATTAGTGAAAGAGGTAGCACAGTACTTCGACATCCCATTTCATTTCAGCAAGGATAAGTTGTGTGCAATGTTATTGTTTATAATTTTATAGGATGTTATGTCTCATGCAAGTAGGATGTAAGAGAGACGAATGTTGTTGTGCAGAAAGTAGCACAGTGTGACCCGCTCGCCCTCCAATGCTGGCGAGAACGCCATGCGGGAGTGTCAGTAAGTGTGTCACATAGAGAGGGAATGGTCTGCATATAACTGTGTACTGCGTTTTCGCGGCCGGGCGGCCAGCAATGTTTGAACTTATTACGTCACTGCAAAAGCTTCTTTAAGTAATTCGGAACCATTTTTCTTTGCCGCTTGGGATACCGCTCCTCGCATTCCCCAGTGCTTGCATTGCCTGGGGAAGTTCAATATGCAAAACTAAACTATGTAAGGGTAAGAGCATTTTCGCAGTGTAACTTTTGCCGGTGGGTAAAAGCCTGTCTCCAGCATGTAGAGCTTTTTCGCAAGGAAATGTGTAAATTCAGTGCCAACTAAATGCAACATTGACCTGAGGACGTGTTTTTCTTTGACAGCCGCAATGCATTTCACTGTACGGGCCCTTAAAATCCCGCCAATTCTTTGCAATCATATTAGAGTAGTTTCAGGGTAATTTTAAAGTGTATGTGCATTGCAACATGTGATATAATGGGCGTGTGGATAGCAAATAATCCAAAACGTTGTGAGTACGAACCTGCATAATTATTTACCCATGCAACTATTTGCAAGCTTGACCATAGTGTGTAAGGACCACCTAGAGAGTGCGTTGTTTAGCAAACTACAATTCCATTTTGTGACACAACATAGCATGAAAACTGCAACCAGCATGACGGGATATCTGTGCCTGGGTAATTTGGCCCGCAGCACCCTGAGATCACCAAGAGTCTCCAAGCTTCATCATAATCATTATTGACACCGGCCTGAGGGACATCTGGCACCTTCCAGGTAAAACAAACCACAAAAACTTATCCTATAACCTTCACCACCTCTAGAAAGTTCATCGGACACCATTTCACCCAACCACATGCTGTCAAGCCAGTAAGAAATTTTATAATACGTCTTTGGTGCTTCCCACTAAAACCATGATATAGCTACCATTCTCGAATCCCGGACTCATGTTAACACAAACAACGTCTCAGTGGAGGGCGACTGTGATGTCACATTGAAATTACACTATGTATTGCAAAACACTATGTGTCCACAATAATAAGTAATACACATACACCAGAGAGCCTCTGTCTTTGTGGATGACATCTGCTGTGTCACATTTCAAGAACCTAACACCAATCTGAGACTTTTCCTCAAGCCATCAGGACCCACCAAGTTCAAAATGAATAAGACACTTGGAAGTTGGACAGAGTGAACTGTACGGCCTACTGTAGATACCGGTACCACTGTTTTGTACAGCGAAAGTGCTCGCTGGTACACCGCAATAAACCTGCCCCCAAGGCACGCTGTCTGCCTAGAAAGCCTCTAAATCCTTATTCATTTTCTTTCCGCTTCTCTGTTTCAGTTGTCTACTGGAGAAATGGAAGGGGGCGTGCCTTTTTGTGCAATTCCCCACCCATCAGGGAAATCGTATCTCCCACATCATTGTTACAAAAAACATGTTAAAGCTTCTTACACAATAAAAAACTTTTACATTACTTTACGTTTTCTTTCCTCTGACGTTACCACCAATACACAATAGTATTGTAAAGTTATAGGTTCGACCATCGAACATCGGATCTGCGAGCTTTGTAAAAATGTGTATTTTGTTATGCAAATAATTATTACATTATCATGGGATGCATTTTAAGTACCTTTTTTTAGAAATAGGCTAAAAAATTTATATTAAAAGTTTATTTCAAAATTAAAAATTCAATTTTTTATTTTATTAAAATATGGCAATTCATATATTTCTTCTTCACATTATGTTTGTTTGCAAATAATCTAATTTAAGACGATCTTTGTTTAATACACCAACATTATAATAGTCCTATAATAATATAGGCACTTACCACATAACCTCTGTTAGATTCTCGGCAAAATGGCCGATTTCCTTGGTGATCATCGAAAATTAATATCATGAATGAAAATGCGTACCAGACGGGTCATGCGTTTGCAATGTTTAATGTATTTGTATATACCGGGGATACGTTCGTGAAAGAAATCGCACAGTTATTGTGTGTATAGGGATATTTTTATCTGCGTAAGTTTAAAAATTAACAATTGCAGTATGTTTAATTCTATCGTGCCGTGAATTTAAGGTCTAACCTGTAAGTTGCGGACTCGTTAAGAGGTAGAGGCATTTTCGTAAAATTGCAAATACGTATTTTTATAAATGCCGATTTGCTATTTCAATGTAGGAATTTATGGAATTCATTTGTTAGTAATGGCAAATCATCTCGTAAACCAATACAAAGCTACACCTTATAAAAACTCCACTCTTACAATTTTTTTCTCTGCAAGTCAGCAGAGTTGCAGTGACAAACAAGAAATCAGCTGTTTATCGATATAAGAATATAGGTCTACAACCAAATCAGTTCTCATATTTTTAATAGCTACTGAATGTAGCCTTCATGATTTGCAATTTCCATGGTTTCTCAAAACTCACTCCATGCAATATCTGGGGTGACACAATAAAGGCAATTTGACCAATTCCTTCCTTGTATCCCCTTCATTGTGTTCTTGGTTTAACATTCTCTAATGAACCTGCTGTCGACAAGAAATTACGTTAAATAAATCAAGTTTACTTGTGTTTTTAGATGGTTATATATTAAACAGTAGGCTGTAATCATTACAGTAAATTACATGTTTATACATTTTATCACTTTCCAAAGATAGTCAAAATAAAGAAAAATTAAATAAAGTCAATCTTTTCCTATAACTACACCATCTGGAAAATAGAAAAACATTGCGTGATTTTCTTTAAACTCTATTTCACCCTTCTTAATGATTTTTCAAATTCTAATTTTGAGGGAAACTAATTGGACATTAGCTTATTCTAATATTGATGATGAATTATAGCTATTTAGATAAAAATGTAAATTTTTTATAAGCCTACTTGTAAATGAAGAATGGAATGATGTTTACAGAACTACCACGGACACTATATAACAACCACAAACAAAATTTTGAATAGCCACTCCAGAACAAACATCATTTATACATTAACTGAACGAAACATTGCCTGGAACAGTTTTATTAATACATTACTTTGTCATTTTAATCATGCCTTTCCACTCAAATCTGTAAAATGTGGCAGTAGCTCGAAAATAAAATGGATTAGTAAAGGTCTGACAGTATCAGGTCAGAGGTTGAAAACACTGCGTCAAATGCTAAGAACCCAGGGGATAAACAAAAATTATACTGTAAGCAATACGAAAAATTATATAACAAGTTAGTTGGAGTAGTAAAGCAGAAATACAATGGGGAAAAAATAGCCTCCTCCTAAAAGAAAACATAAGTAATGTGGAACATAATTAATAATGAATTGAAACCTAAGCAAGGACGTGTTACCCTTTCCTTGAAAGTTGATGGTATCAAAATTGAAAATTGAAAGGAAATATCTAATAGTTTTAATGACTATTTCACAAACATCCCATATAAATTGCAAAATCAACACAGAGCTACAAATATTATTCCTGCAAACATACCCCAGACCTAACACTTGGAATGCTAACACGCTGTTTTTCACACCTATCTCTGAAGACATCAGTATGGATTTGTAGAGGGCAGATCAACAGAACAAGCTATTTACAATTTTACTGAAAAAATATTAACTTATTTTGATAAAAGACAGTTCTAAAGAGGTATATTCGCAGTTCTTATAAAAACTTTTGATCATGTCGACCACAATATTTTATTGGAAATACTTTTTAACAGTGTGGAGTAAGAGGTGTAACCAATAATCTGTTTAAATCATATCTTGAAGACAGAAAACAGATCACCTCCATAAGATATTATGTGAAAATCACATTACAGATGTTATGTCCAATACCAGAACTACTCGAGTAGAAGTGCCACAGGGATCAATACTGTGGCCAATTTTATTCTTAATATTTATTAATGATTTTACAGAACAAATAACCAACGGCTCAGCTATAATATTTGCGGATGACACAAACATTTTGGTAACTAGTTCAAGTAACGCTGTTCTTGAAGAAAATATTAAACAAACAGTGACTGAGATGTCCACCTGGTTCCATTATAATACATTAACACCTATTAAATGTAAACAAATATGTGGTCATGAGTTTCATGCAAAGAAATAAACATACAATGAAGAATGAAAGATGCACAACAATATATGAAGACGGGTTACAGACAGTAAATAGTACTAAATTTCTAGGGCTTATTGTAGACAGAAATTTAACATGGAATGAGCATGTTGATAGTATCTGTAAAAAATTGAGTTCATGTGCTTTGCACTACATACCTTGAAGATTTGTAATAATAATACATACTTGCATACAATTTCCCAAATATTCAGTCCATAATCAATTATGGAATCATATTTTGGGGTAAATCGACAAAATGGAAAAAGGCTTGTAGATTACAGAAGAAAATAGTGAGATGAATAAGTAATAAGTTAAAGAAGCCATTGTAGGCTGCTATTTATAAGTAACAAAATTTTCATCTTCCATGGATGTATATGTACCGTAGTATTATTATTTTTAATGGAAAACCAAAAATAGTGATATACACCATTACTACACCATACACGCTGATCATCTTCACCTATTCTCCTACAGATCCTTAAAATTAACACCAAATCCATACTATGCTGGGGTAAAACTAATAAATAACCTTCTCAGTCATTTGAAGTAAATTAATAGTCTAGAGAAATTAAAAAGAGCTATTAAATTATGCTTTTTAACTAAGGCCTTTTATTCCGTAGAGGAATACTTACATAAAGATGAATTGTTCCATGATGCAGAACAAGACCGTGGTAAGGAGATTTTGTGTAATACTTTGTGTTTCAATATAATGTAGACTTTACACATTTATACTTTAATATCTATCTGTACATGAATTATAACATCTTGTACTGCAACCAAATGTAGTTTTAACATGTTTGTAGAGCTGCTAGAATTAAGATGTGTGTAAATTATATTATTTCTTATATTTTTTTATGTTAATGTAATTGTGTGCAAATATCCATATTGCATAACAAAAATTAAAAAAAAATAATAATAATTGACAAGTCCTTTCCATAGTGTATTGGATGTATATGGGATACAAAAAAAAATGAGCTTTGTGAAACAGCGAATACTCTAGTTGCTATACTACCATGATCTCCATCATCTTAGAGGAGTATTTGTCAAGTTTCTGCAGCGTGGTTCTGAGATATTGAAACTGAATAGTTTTTAATGTATTCAGAGGAGAATTTCACACTAAAAATAATAATTGCACAAGTTGGTAGGTAACAACAAAGAAATTTTGTCACAAGTGTGTGTGTGTGGACCACTTTGGCTGTGGTTAGTACATGTTATGGATATCATTGAGGTGCATGCGTCTTTCACCCATTGTAGTTCAACAATGTATCCTAATCTAATTAAACTACCCAAAGTAACCTAAAATATTGGCGAATAAGTTTTCATAAATTTTAAACCTAACCACGGGGTGGTTCCTTTATTATCCCTAAAAGTGTATTTATAGAAATAATATCCTATTGCAGTTTTCTCCCAATGTGAAATTTTTAACATGTTGGGCTGAATTAAAATTGTGGCTACTGACTAAAGCATACGCTACAATCATTGTAGCGTTCCCGTAACAATATAACAGTGGTGTTACCATGTAAGTATGAATATGAACTGGCTACAACCGCAGTAAGAAAACTATTACATGACTAATGAGAAACGGGCACAAAAAAAAGACAGACTGTACATGTAGCGGATATTTTCGAACAGTGTTGGCTAGCATGATATTTATTTTTGTTAATCTACTAGCGATAAAAAGAGTTTCGCAGGAATCGTGTTTCGGGATATTTAAAGTGTGTATAAATGTTAATATTTGTGTTGACTATTTAAATAAACGGAAATCTGAACTGTAATTCATTTAATAACTATGTTCTTGTTATGAGCTTGCATTGCGCTGATACTTGTGGTTGGAAATGTCACGTGTTTGGCCAGCATAGAACTAGGCGTAAAAAAATTGAAAATATTAAATCCTCTTAACGCAGTCACAAGTTGACCGCCATCTTACGCCATTATGTTGTGTTGTAGCTGGTGTCATATACATGTGTGAATTCAATTTTTTATTCATAATTCTTACAGTGATTATAGCCGGGACTTAAGCCATTGGTACTAAATTGCACTTTTGGAGAAAGATGTAACACAATTTTTGTAGATATAGGCAATAAAATTATCCATAAATGTCTCCTGTACCTTGCCCCTTTTTTTTTCCTTCTGAAAAATTTCTAAAATTGGTTTTCTATTGCAGACGATCCAGTAAAAATTTTAATTTCTGTGTTTTAACTATGTACCAAGGGTAACTTAACACTGTCCAACATTGCAGATGCAAGAAATAAAATTGTACCCTACAATAAGTGATAAATAAGTATAAAACTGTATCATAACACAGAACTAATGTAATGTAAAGAGAGGGGATAACAAAAACGGGATTTGAATTAATTTACCAGAAACCATTTGCTATATTGACATTAAATATGCATAAAGGAGATGAAGTCATATTGGAAACAAACCTCTCGAGTCATTGTCAGTGTTAGTAATCTAAATATAAATGCCAGGAAATAATTATTTATTTGTGGATCAGGAACATGTGAACTTGGCCTTCCAGAAATTCAGCTAGGCTGCTGGTCGCTGTTCTGTTGCACTCATAATTGATACGCAACCTCCTAAAACATTACACAACAACGGTAGCACGCTTGTTATACATTAATTAATCAATTATTCCGAAAATAGTTTTCCACAAATCCCAATATATGAGCACTAAATCTAAAACACGTGCTTATTGTCGCACATTACCCAATACTGGTCCGCAATACAAACACTTACGATCGGTAGTTTTATGAGGAAATTATTTGATTGCCAACTAACACAAGCCAATAATAAACTAGTAAACCTTCCCACGTGAATTGTAATATATATTAATTTATTCATCTGCTTTGTTCAACACCAAATGCTTCGAATGTAAACTTTCTCTGTCATTCTAATGTAAACACACTGTTTTGGAGTACTGGAACAAAGGCGGATAGTGTCCGTAGTAAAACCACCTATCTCCTGCGGCTTCACCTATGTCGCAACATGCCATCTTCTGTATACTCCTAACTCCATGGCCTAGATGTATGGGGTTCATCCTCGAGACGTTCTATGCGATCACGGTAATCGTGAATACGATTGCCAAATGTGTCCACGTCAATGCTTTAAACTATACCGCATTCCTCCAAAACTTTCCTCGTTGAATGTCAAGAAGGGAAAATATGATTCCTAAAATACAACAGCAATTGGCCAACCTGCTAACGTGAAACGAAATTCGCGGAGAATGAAGTGTGCAAGTTTGAATGATATGTCAGCCTATGTTTGTACGATTTTTAATTAAAGATAGGTCGACGTTTATAATCTACAAATTGTGACCAATATTCTTTTTAATTTGGAAGTGTTTCGTCAAACGTTCTCATCAACATGCCATGTTATAAAGGTAATTGTCAATATAACCTCAATGTTTACAGGGTTAGCCTGCTCGCCTCTCACTAAAGCGAACCGGGTTCAATACCCTACCGAGTCACCGGGCTTTCGCAAGTGGGAATCGTGCCGGACGATGCCGTTGGTGGGCGGATTTTCTCGGAGATCTCCCGTTTCCGTCGCCCTTCCATTTCGGCGCTGCTCCATACTAACACCCTCATCAGCTCTCAAGACCATGATGTCAAGAGCCGCCCAAATCTCTTTAATCAATCAATGTTTACCCACCCATTCTGTAAATACGGCCCCATTTGCAACTGGGTCACACATGGTGCTGTGTATTCACTGTACTTCCTTGGATAGTGTGAAATAATAATTAATTGCAATTCTTTTCATATAATTTGTGCATGAATATTGCGATCAATTACGCATTTTACTCAGGGGTGTAGTAGAAAATTTAGCAGTCCCGGAACGCTACAACAACAGCAAGATAAAGATAATGATATCTTGTTCAAGGAATTGTCCGAAGGGGGGCAGGGGGGCATATGTTGGCTTAGGTTTAGGTGCTCTTTCAGCGATACAAGGGTTTGGGGAGGTGGGATTAGTGTAGAGAATAAGACCTAGTGGCCACCATTATTTAACAGACATTTGAGTTGATTATGTAAGAAGCAGATTGGCATTTTAAATTTCCGACTTTCCGAGGAGCCCAAATAATAATACCCGAGTGTTGTGAAATAACAACACTACACAAGTAATAGTTAAGATTTTACAAAGCACATGTAATATAAGGTTGGTTAGAAATATAAACTACAAAACTGCACTTATTCTTCAAATACCCTCAGCTCTGAAAAAATACACTTAACCTTAAAAAAAACACTCAGCAAAAAAAAAACTTTCAGCTTTACAAAAAATACACTTAGCTTTTAAAAACACTCACTTTGTTTTAAAACAAATTCACTCAGAATTTTTAAAAGTACACTTAGCCTCTAGTAATTATTCTTAGCCTTAAAACTGTACTCAAAAATAGCAAGGTCATACATGGCAAGCACTTCACAAAAGTCCAAAACTATGTTATTATTAAGGAAGAAATCTTCCTGAGAGACAGGTTTAAAAATTGGTGTATGGAGGAGGGTGTAGAGGGGTTGTGGAAGGAGTTGAGGATTAATGGAGGTTATGTTGGTGAAATTTGTGCCAATGAAATGGTTACGGACTAGGGGAGATCCCCCATGTTATGGACAGGAGATTTTGAAAATGAAGACGTGCAGAAAATTATATGCCAAGTGGAGAAATGAAGGGATGATAAGATCTAAAGAAATGATGAAACAAATGGGTAGGGAGCTTGAAAGGAAGATCAAACAGGCAAAGAATGTATTTCTGAGAAACATGGTGGAAGAAGGAAAAGGCAAGGAATGGGGGAAATTGTTAAGGTATGTTAGGAGGTTAAGGGGAGGAGAGGAAGGAATCCCTCTGCTAACAGGAAGGGATGGTAGGCATGTGACAAATTACCAAGAAAAATTGGAGATGCTGCAAGGACAGTACTTGTCAGTGTTTGAGGCAAAGGAGGGTTGGAATAGGGGGACAAACAGGGTTCGGGGGGTGTGTAGTGAGTTTAAGGTGAGGGAGTGGGGGATAGAAAAGGTAATTAGGGGTTTGGAGAGCAGTAAGTCAGGGGGACCAGATGGGATAGGAAACACAGCACTAAAGTTTGGTGGCAAGGAGTTGACGAAATATTTAGAAGTGCTGTTTAAAAAGTCCTTAGGAGAGGGTAAGTTACCACAAGATTGGAAGGATGCTATGGTGGTACCTATACACAAGCAGGGAGAGGATAGGGGGAGGCCTGGCAGCTACAGACCGGTGAGTCTCACATCAAGTACAGGAAAAGTAATGGAGAGGCTGGTGGTGCAGTATGTGGTGAGGGTAATGAACAATAGGAATTGGTTGGAGGAGTCCCAGCATGGTTTCAGGAGGGGTTACTCATGTGAGACCCAGCTGGCTGGGTTATTAGAGGATCTGGTGCAGGTAGTTGATGAGGGGAAGCAGGTGGATGCCTGCTTCATAGATTTTGAGAAGGCATTTGATAAGGTGCCCCATGGGACATTGATGAGGAAAGTGGAGGCGCTGATACCAGACAGGAGGGTAGTGGAATGGATAGGGGACTTTCTCAGGGGGCGAAGCAGAGGGTGAAAGTGGGGGAGGCAATATCGGAGGAGAAAGAGGTTACGTCAGGGGTACCACAGGGAAGCGTGCTGGGTCCTTTATTATTTACCATAGTGGTAAATGACGTGGGTTTGGGTATTAGGGGAAAAATCAGATTGTTTGCAGACAATTGTGTTGTATATGCTGGGGTGGGACAGGGGGGCATAAATTTGCAGGCGGACATTGGTAAGATATGGTTGTGGACCAGAAAAATTAAAATGAATATAAATGTAAGAAAAACTAAGGTAGTGAGGTTCACAAGGAAGAAGATAAGCAGGGACATGTACAGATGGGAGGGACAAGAGATAGAAGAAGCAGCAGAATATAAGTATCTAGAGATAGTACTGTAGGGAGACCTCAGATGGAAAAATCAGGTAGAGAGGGTGGTTGCAAAGGGAAGAAGGGCTCTGGGTATGCTGGGAAGGGTGTTGAATGGAGTCAGCTGTGAGGTGAAGGAGAAGGCGTATGGCACAATGGTACGGCCAATGTTAGGATATGCTGCAGCAGTACGGGACCCGTATGTGGAGGTGGAGGTGCGAGAACTGGAAAAGGTGCAGAGAAAGGCAGCAAGATGGGTGAAGGGTAGGTGGAGAAGGCAAGGGCAGGATAATGAGAAAGAAGGGAACTATAGGCCATCATTGATGATGAAAGAAATGGGGTGGAGCTCATTGAAGGATAGGAGGAATGTTGAACGGTTAGTCAGGATGTACAGGGTGGTGAATGAAGAGGGAGGATGGGGAGGGCTACACTGCAAGCTAAGTAAGGGGGTGTTTAGGGGAAGAGGAAACAACAGTGTGAAGCTTCAGAGGCTGTGGAGGAGAACGGTGCGGGGTAGGCAGTCCATGCTTGTGAGGTCTGTGAGGGAGTGGAATGTGTTGAGGGAGGAATTGGTATCTGTGAAGGGGTTGGTAAATTCAGGAAGGGAGTGGAAAAGGAGTTGGTTGGGTGAAGGAGAGTTGAGAGAGCTCGCAACCGGCCGGTAGCATAATTGCGAGTGTATGTATGTATGAATTAAATATTATTACATTTTACAATAGCACAAATTTTACTTCTGTTATTATTTTACTGTTATTAACATTTTTTTTTTAACCATGAAAATTATGTAAATGTTACCACTTTTCCATTTCTTTCAAAATACAACTGAAACAATGTGTTGTCTAAACTGTAAAATCATTTATATAATATTCATTTGCAGACAGGCCCAAATCGAAAGTCAAAATGCTTAACAATGTAGAAATAATTTACAAAACTTTTTGAATATATTGTATTCATCATTCTTGAATCTTTTTTTTGGTTGTGCTTTGAACGTTTTCGTGTCATCAGCTGATCGATGCTTCCGTAACCAGCTAGTGACGTATGGCTCAGCATTCCACTCTTGCAGTGTAGGACCATGGAGTTTCACAAACATATTATGAGGTTAATTTGGCTGAACCCCATTTCACATTCAGCTGAACTACATGGTATCAGTTTCATGCAGTTGAACAAAAGATTCAATTCTTTGGAAACACGAGAACGCTCCTCTAGATAGTCATTGTACCCAGTTTAATCATTGAGGCAGTTAGTTTGAATCTTCGGTACAGGTGCTCAATTTCAATTTCTCCGAAGCCGGGAGATTTCTCTGAGGGCCACTGGTCACGTTGAAGCACTTTCAGTTCCTTCAACAGTGTGTCATATTCTTCCTGTTTCAAATTTGTATGTGCAGACCCAGGCGTAGACTTAGTCTCATTACTGGAAATTGTGGTAAACAACCGCCGTTTCAAATTGTTCTTAACACTCGTCAGAAGTTATTGTGAGTTGATGGCTGATGTCTTGATGTTTTCAGTAAGGGTAACTCCACAAAAATTACCTTCCTTAATAGCAACTCTAGCTTCTAGACATTTAGTCCCTGGTTTTTTCTTTAAGGTTGTCTTTAGATATGATACATCTTCCGATTAGTTTGTCAGCATAGGCAAAGGTCATGTTTCTGTTCTGTAAACTTTCTAAGAGCAATGCAATTTCCACTACAATATCATACATAATTGCCAAGTCCATTAAAAATTGAGAGGATGATAATCACTTATTAATCCACTGTACATTACTCGCTCAGTCGGACTTCTACTTTTGTCATCTTTTGATGCGGAAAAATTATTATACAAGGAGGCGAAACTGTGCCTGACCACTGACACTGCCCTAAATGAATTAGCAACCCATCGTGTACTTAATAACTTTTCCTATTTTCTTTACTTGTTGGTCTAATTGTGCAGCACACTCAGCTAGTTGACGCTGGTTCTTAGGCGAGTTATTGTAAAGGGTCTACAACTTACCCATATATATATATTTGAAAATTATTCACACCATTTACCTCGTCTACTGCATCGCTCAACGCCAACTCTAACCTATGATTCATACAGTGTCACAAAACAAGATTTGTATATTTTGCTAGTAATTTCTTTGCAACGCCTAAATTTTTCCCCAACATTACACTTGCACCATTACTTGCAAATGCAACGAAATTCTCTTAGAGGTAGTCGTCGTAAAAACCATGTTTGTTCAAGCAATTCAACAAATGTTCAAACACTGTTTCACATTTTCGATCAGGTAGTTCAGTTAGGTCCAAAAACAGAAATGGGGAGGGAAATTCTTTGCTGACTTCACACTTCAGATAAACAATCAAAGTAGATGTGGATTCATCAATAATGACCGACAGTTTTCCTGAAACTTCTCAAACCTGTCTTATAATTTTACTTTTCATTTCTTTCAAAATGTTGTCATTAATTTCTACAGCGCTGTGTCTCTAATGCAGCCTAATGCCATTGTCCACACCATTTAATTGCTGCAGTTCTAAAAGTCCAAAATGGTCAGAATAAGGTCTGTCATTTTTTGCAATATAGTATGCTGACTTAAATATTGCTTTTGTGGAGGCAAGGAGGGATGCATTCATTGAATCACACATTTTTTCCAGAGTATCTGTTTTTCCTTTCGCAATTATTTTCTCAGCAGTTGTGTGAGCAGTTGACTGTTTATGCTTGAAAACCTTTTCTCGAAGAGACGTGAACTGGGTGGCCCTGGATGACCCATTATACGTGACATTGTAAGAATGCCACTCCTTTGCGATAGCTATGTGTTCTTTTTTAAATACACCAGACAAGAAATCTCGCTACATAATTTACAACCAAGTTTTTCTATTTTTACAGTCTGTCCACGGAAATGTCTCTCTTTTACGGTTCCACATTTCTTCAGTCCACACAGAGGGCCATCGAGATTGCAAATTCATTTCATTGCTGCATGAATCCGAATTGGATGAACTCTGCAAACTGTCATTGAATCCTTCTGTATGCATGCATCTTTTTTGAAACTGGCAATGTAAAGTTTTTGGTAACCCTACCTTCACTCAATGTAGGCACTGAAGCACTGGGATTCTCGTGTTCGCCTCGTTCACCATCTTTGACGTTGAGATGTTTGAACGGGAAAAGAAGGAAGTTAGAGTTTTCAGTTTCTGCTTACGGGATTACATTGTGTAAACACTGTACAGTCTTCAACTTTATAATCACAATTAATTAGCAAGCGCTGTCAATTCACAGTCACAGACTCACAGACTACTCAGTTATCGTAACATATTACAATAATTAAAAACCGACATGTGTGAAGTTAAAGTTCTTGTGAACATTATATAATATAAGCCACCATGTCCAGAGTTAAATATTAGTGAGTGACGGACGACGGTGACAATTACGTGCAGTGCGGCATGAGACAGACTGACGTGACCTCTGTTTACACATCACCGCAGGCCGCCTGACATACACACCTCCACCCCCTCCTATCGCATTCCAGGAAACTTGGTGTTACTTCCTTCCCTCTTTCTGCTAAACACCAGCATGTCGGCATCTGACCTTGTCATGGGCTTAGAAAGAGCAGAGACAATAAAAAGGAGGAAGGGAAATTAAAACATTACCTGTACCATAAAAAGCATGCATTTCTCAAATTATAGATGAAAGACAAAAGCGACAGCTTTAATAGCTTAATATATTTTTCCTCTGTCACTTGGAGAAACAGAAAACGTGAAGGAAGACTGTTCCCGTTTTTTAATGTTTTTTTAAATAGAGGGGGAAAAAAAAATCTTACAAAGCAGCACCGGAACGCTGTTCCGGTGCATTCCGGCTCAACTACACCCCTGATTTTACGGGAAATATTTCATTCTAACATAATAAAGCTACATTTATTCGCAGCTGTGTATAACGATGCCGTTAAACCCCTGAATTAGTTTCTGTGGCCCGGCCCTATCTTCACTGTCATGTATTGTAACTACTACAGTGTGACACGTAGGCCTTCAGTATGACTTTCCATGTGCTAACTGTTATTTGTTACTCTAAAGGCTTTCAATGCGGTTTTCCGTGTAGTAACTGTTATTGTAATTTATCAGTTTAGCACTTTTGTACGACGTTGTTTCGATAAATACTGTCCAGCTTATACTTTGTATTCGTTACATTTTACCAGATATTTGGAAAAAAGTGCATGGCAGGGAGCAACCACGTCCTACCTCCGTGGTGCATTGGCTGTGAACAGGGGAACAGTTACTCCAGTTTAGAGATGGTAACCGTTTTGATTTTCAGGAACCATTTGGGAATGTTCCAATTCATCAAAAAGATAATTCTTTTTAACGTTTCTTTTTTAAATAATTTATAACGTACTCAATGTGTTCTGTACATAATTGTGCTTTTATGAATTAGGGTTGGTGGTGGGGGAGATATACACATTACATAAACACTTCCCGATTAAGTGAATGTTTTACTGCTGTGATGCAACCGCAACAGTAAATGTTCAGAATAGGGACTTGTTGGAAAAAATTTTCGCCTAAAGTGGTACAATCCCACTCTACTAATTACACAGAACACAAATTTACTAGGGTCATCAAGATATGAGTAATAAAAACCGCAAAAACGATAGTGAGGAGGGCTATGAAGATCAGGGAAAATGTGAGGTAAAGCAATTGGAAAATATGTACATAATTATAATAATTAATCACAAAATTATGTTACATTTAAAAAAAAAGACCTAATGGAACCATACCTAAATTGACAATATTACCAATAAAAATTACAGATATAATATTGGGGAGGGCTATAAACATCAGGGAAATTGCATGGTAACACCAGTAAAAAATATGTACGTTTTCATGATAAAAGTTTACCCCATAATTTCCCTCCTGTTCATAGCCCTCTGTACTATTGTATTTATAACTTGTATTGGTAACACTGTCAATTTAGGTATTGTTCGGTTAGGTCTTTTTGCAATTTAGCATATTTTCATTATTAAATATTATGATTGTGAACAAATTTTTCACTCATTTTATTCCGCAGTTTCCCTGATATTCACAACCCTCCCCACTCTTGTAAATGTACATTTAATTTGCTTACATACTGACTGAATTAATCGCCTTCCACACAACATAGATTCTATTTGACGACATTACATACACTCAAATCACTGCACAAATATTATAATTTTACTTTTCCCTGCATGTATTACCACATAAACACTAGTATTTTCGCACAATTATTTGATTTAATACTTCAAAGAATAAATTTAAATTAAACATGCCAAACAGCACTTATACATTACAAACCTCCGCACAGTGCAGCATCAGACCTTAACTAAATATAGCTGTGACATAAACCAATTTCGATACGCATTTGTTTTCTATCTTTCTGCATCATTGGTCATAAATTGTTTAGTAATGTTTCTTGGCAATACACATCAACTGTTTATAAACACAGTCTGTGAACGTCGTTTTGTATTATCTACCATATGTATATTTATTCCACTAGTAATATGTTACGTAGTACGTACTGTCCTCTCGTGAATATAGACAAGGTAAGTCTTGAGTGATTCACCACAGAATTCCATGATGTTCCGACACTGTTAACATCTGTGTTGTTTACCTGTAGAACCTCAACGTTGCAGTATAAATATATCCTGTGAATGGCGTTTTATGCATTAAAGATTAGTTTGAAAACGTATTTCCACATTTAATACAATTAAGTGACCAGATACAAATATATTGGATGTACATTTTATATGTTTTACTGCATAAACACTGCAATCTTGATAGCTCTCCACACTATCACATTTCATGTTATAGGTATACTGCAAACTACATTAACCCCTGCAAAAATTTGTATTTAGTGTGATTAGTAATAATCATATATAACATTTCCAGGTATTATTTGCCCAATTTTCAGAAAAGGCCCAATTCTAGACAATTACCGTCACAATTTAAATTATAGCATAAAACTAATTAACAGTAGTTGTTCACATTTCCTTACACAGTAATTACTTTGTATTTACTTTTTAATGCAGTGGTATTTCCCTTTGCCCAAATAACAATACACAGCAGAATTATGTCCATAGGAACGCAGGTAGATAATACTGCAATAGAGTGGTTTAGTTCGATTTAAAAAAAATTTAATATAGTCTAGCATATTTTATCAATGCTGGTAAGTCTGAGCTAAACAATCTGAACTTAAAAAATACACGTGTTGTGTGTTCGTGTGCAGATAAATTTAGTTATTGAAAAATTATTCACATTTCTGTTCCACTGTGTGTTTGGTATTATAGTTAATGTATTTTCAGCAGTTCACAACTTCCGATAATGTAAGTGGTTCATTTTTGTTTGCCGGAACCGTTCGCGAGTTCACAATAGTTTGAGACGGAGGGCGATTCCACCTCCGGAACAGTTCATTCGCCAGAACCATTTGCAAGTTCACAACAGTTTGAGGCAGACAGTGATTCCGTCTCCAGAACTGTTCATTTGCCGGAACCGTTCGCGAGTTTGCCATCCTTACAATTATGAATTATGGGACAGAAAAATTATTAAGTGAAAAGAAAGACTTTAATGCTGCTTTAAAACGTATGTTCTGGAAATCAAAGTTAATGTGTGTCTATTCCTAATATTTTCGCTCTCTTCTATGTCTCAATCACTTTACTACTAATCCATGAAAATAAAAAGTTTCTACTGCTTACCAACTTATTACAAATTCACTGTAACTTAGAGAGCAATATATGTTAATTATTCTCAAGCAAAAGTTCTTAGTAATTATTAAAAATAAATATGGTTTATACCAATACTTCAGTAAAATTAATAGCCATCGCTCAGGAAAAGTTGCTTAATATATATATATATAAACCAGTGGCTGCAGTTTGAGCTAATTTAAACCACTAGCAGAGCCCCTCCGGCTCAATAAAATCGATTGCGTCACCTCTTACATGGCGTCATTGCCGACAATATGGCGCCTGGCGCTAAGCGGCATCTCTGGCCTAGGCGGTGTACTCTCACACTCTTAAAAATTAAAAATTCTATTCCATGTCCTCTTCTGAAACATGGCGTGACACTCCTATTCGGCGACTCACTTCTGGGCTATTAATAAAAACCTAGATTAGGCTGGCGCCGGGGATTACTAAGATATATCCTGGCTATAATTTATGCTGCATTTGTCCTAATCATAAGTCCAACCAGAAGTATTTCCAATTGCTTTGGTATTCTCAGGGCCTGTTTAAATCCCATGGACCTACACTACATGTCCCAAGAAATTAATTATTTTGGAACAGGTGGCATTTCTTTGGAATCAGTTTCAAGTTGGCTGTGGCCACTTTCTGGAATACAGAGTCTATGCGTGATATTCTTGAAATTTCCTTCCTGTCACAACAATACCATCTAGGTAAACCTGACAAATATCTAAAGGCAGAACTTTTTCCATCAGGCGTTCGAAGGTGGCAGGGGCATTACATAGCTCAAAAGGCATAACTTTGAACTGTCATGTTCCTTTCCCTTGGACACAAAATGCAGTCTTCTCTTAGTCCTTTGGAACCACCTCGCTCCGCCAGTACCCACTCTTCATGTCCAAAGTAGAAAACCATTTTGAACCTGCTAGGCTGTTTGTCTTATAGATCCTTGGAAGTGGATAAGAATCTTTCTTGCTCATGTAATTAAGCTGGCAATAATCTATGCAAAACTTCAGAGATCCATTATTCTTCTTTACAAGAACTATGGGGGATGACCATGGACTAACTGATGGTTCTATCACATCTCAACATTGTCACAGGTCTGGAAAACTTGGAAAACAGGGAAATGTCAGGGAATTTCAATTAAGTTAGCTTAATGTCAGGGAATTCTGTGATATAGGTATTATATTTGGCAGTTCTGTCATTAATCGTGCACCACTGCCAGAATCATATAAAAAATAGTTTTAATGATTTTGGACTAAATGCTTAGGCATTTTTATTGCAATCTATGTAGTGAGCAATTTTGTAAAATCAGATAAGTATTTTGGTGAAAAAGTGTGTTATAATTCAAAGATGCCACCCCTTAAAAAAATGTTAGAAAAAGGTCAGGAAAAAAGGATTCTTTTTGTCTGTAAATCGGGGAACTGTCAGGGAATTTTAAAATCGAAAAAATATGGCAACCCTGTAGATCTAGATACTTCATTTCCTTCAGAATTCTCTCAACTCCTCATGCAAAGCTAGTGGCAGTCGTCTTGGTAGCTGCTTTATGGGCCTGGCATCCTGTATCTATGTGGTGGCAGGTCACGTTAGTCCGTCCAAAATCATTTGGTCCACATGAGAAGGCACCCCTATTTATCTGCAGTAATTCAAAGACAGCCTTCTCCAGTTAAGATTTTCTTTTGTTCTTACTAACAGTTCCTCCAGTACTTCTGGTAATTGACATTCTATTTTTTTGACTCTCGAATATTCTGGATCATTTGGAAATACCTATGTGCCCCTTCAAACACGTTTCACAGCCCTCTCCTCCAGACGAATGGCACTATCAGACAAATTTATAATTCCAAGTGGAAGACTGCCAGAATTAGAAGAGACCAAAGTTCTTGTTACAATGACATTATCTGTTAGAACGCCAATACTCTCTACTGGCTCAGTTAGACCCAAACATCTGACAAAGTTTCCTTGACATCTTCCTGTAATGACAGTTCCGCTAGAAGCAGGCAGCATAGTGGGTTGACCCGTGGTGGGAAGAATGGGAGGTAAACTCAATTGGTTGACAACTTTAAACGTTTCTGCTCATCCCGTATTAAAATTGTTAACATCATAAATTAATATTCATGTCTTACTTGTAAATAAATGCAGTGTGCCATTAAAAAGGTGGTATAGAATTAAGACCTGCGTTTATTGATTGGGTAGCAACGATACGCGAGATCATGTTAAAGTTATAACATTTACATAAACCAAATGAAATAGTGCATTTATTAAATTAATATGATTTACATCATTCTACTATCACTGTAATAAAACATTGTTACCTGAAAGCACTTTTCTATGCGCACATATATGCATACTTATTAAAGACTGTTCGTGATAGTGAGCACTTTTGAAATCAACCTTAGATAAATGTCACTGCTCCTACATGCATATATTTTAACGGGCCCAGTAAAGTTGATAACGGTGGATGGGAAGTAGTTCTATATCTTAACGTCGAATGAAAAGTGTTAGGAAACCATTTCTGATAACTTAAATTATTTCTTTTGCTTCCTGTTTCTTTTTTAATGCATCGACGTGTAAAAATGAGCAAATTTGTAAAATATTTACTTTTGTAATAATTTCACAGTTTCACTTGACCAACGCACGAATAAAGTGATGAGGTCCATGACAATGTTAATCTTACATTAGGCGGAAGAATACACAACATGCATACAAAAAGTAGATCTTAAGCAGGGCTTTCAAAAGTGCTAATTTTACAGCGAATAGTCTATAGTACCAAGTACATCGTGTTTTTAACTACCGGAATATTTGAGGATAAACGTACTGAAGGTCATTGTTTGATTTGTGAATATATTAAATCTTTAAAGTAATAGTTCCAAACAAAAAAAGTACAAAAATTCAAGGAATTTCATATTTATTTTGTATGATACACTTCCATCAATGTTACTATCTGAAATATACAGAAAATTCAGTACGTATTTATTTAACAAGCAACATAATTTCTAGTGAAAATGTAAGTAGTACTAAAAGTCAACATTTGTTACATTGTATATTTGTAATGTAAGCTAAAGTATAACAAAGCATTATATTCCGTGATACAATAAGAGCTAATAGAACTGTTTTAATCTACAGTGCATTCATAAAAGTGCTATTAAGAAGATACAGTTTATTGAAATCAATACCAAGTGTTACCTAATCTTTTTCATGAAAGTAGCTGAAATTATTGAACGTCAGGCACAGTTAGTGAAACAGAACTTTTTTATTGGTTTTATCGGGTTCAATAGGTTTTACTGTACATTTATTTGTTATACATACACACACACTTTCCTCCTAATTGCATTGACACTACTAGCAAGTTAATTACTTTTATGTGAATGTAGATACGTGTTTTTCCGTAGTGGTAAATGACTACTCATGCCCAGGGAATGAAATTTGTTTTTTCGATTTATGCCTCTGTTACCAAATTTATTATGTAAGTTACTGTACTAAACAATTCTCCACGAACTTTACGAAATACCTGTTCTGCTAGCTGTAATGTTTTGAGTAACTGTTCGCTCGGTTCTGTAAGTTCTCCGCTGGTAAGTGTTTTTATCCAGTCATTCCCAGTAATTTCTCCTGATGAACACTGAGGTCTGGATATAATTTCCGATATTTATAGGCTACATATCCTACAACATAACTCAACCCCTCGACTGAAACGACATCACATTCTTGAAAGACAGCATCATTTGTATTATGGTCTATATTTGTCTATATTAATAAGGTCTGACACATTGATGCTTTTCAGCATGTTGGCAGTCGCACATTGGTTGTTCTCATTTGTGCGTGACTCATTTGCCTTTGAAAGATCCTGTGCAGTTATTTTTGACAGATGCTCTTCTTCATTATTGTTTGTGGTGTTGCAGTTTCTTGTAATTACCAATGTGAAATGCTTCTGCAGTACGTACCAACGCTGTCTGTTCATGAAATTGAGTGGTGCTGGGTGGTCGTTTGCACATTCCATGCTTCTTAAATAAAAAATAAATTTTAAGTACGTCTTTCTTTGATTTATCAGTTGGTATATAAGTGATTCCATATTTTCCCTTCAAATAATGAAACAATTCTTTAAAGAGTTGTTTGTGATACGAATTCCTAACTGAAATGGCATTTCACTCATGTGGCCCATCACTCGTACTAAGCATATACATATGTCCATTTCTGACTAAATTCTGTTTTTTCCCTGTTTATATAATCCGTATACAAGCTTGCTTTATCAGTGTTAAAAGGGTACCAGCTGTTCAGAACATCAAACCAATCATTAAAAATGTGCTGTAGCTTTCCAAGGCTCTTTTTAGTAATTTATTTCTACCAAGAAATTATAACGCTTTACTTAACAGCTTTATTTGACAGAAGCTACACAGTTCTCTTTACTTTCCGTCTTTGTGTTCTTGAAACATCTAAATGCTGTTGGGAAAATTTGAACATCAACTTAAAGTCTTGAAGGACATATCAAAAAGTTTTTGAACACAAAATTGTTGTATTTTTTCGCTGTTAGATGATTCAAAACCCTGATCTAGAAAGTCATTTGTGGTAAGTTTAAGTAAGTGAAGAGTGTCTACGAATATAAAAACCTCTCTTGACTCATCACAGGGTTAAGGAAAGGATGAATGTGTGGCATTAAGCACTGCATACCTTGAAACACCCACAATTTGATGTGACCGTGTCGGTTACCCAGTGAGAAGGAATGTCGCTAGGTACGCGGCTGTGACACGGGTGACGTAGTTTAGTGCAGCTAGTGGCGGGGAGGGTGGTTACGATGCGCGTGAGTTCACCTCCCCATTCTTCCCACTACGGGGTTGACCACATACTACTGGGCAGCTAAGTAGAGAGGACAAATCATGCCATGTTGACACCACCAACTCTGTACTGCGTACCCTTAGCACACCAAGTCGAGTATCAATAGAGTATCCCAACCTATGTAGTACATCAAGCCCGAAAAGACATTCATCCTCTATTTCTGCTATGTAAACATCATGCTCAATGCTAAGGTCACCAATCTTCAAGATCAATTTCCTCTTACCTTTAACTGATGTGGTCTCACCTGTTACTGTTGTCAAATAGCATCGTTCCATGTTGTCGTCGGGCAATTGCTGGAGGGAAGGCCAGAGGATGTTGGGTCTTACTACCGTTAAGGTTGCCCCAGTGTCGATGACCATCTGTCAAGGAACATCATTAAGACTCTGCTCTACAAGAATTTCATCCCAGTCCTGTATCAACAGTACATGTAAGAACATTGGAGCCTTCCCTCCAGCGGTCACCGACCTTCGCCCCCTAAGATCTGTGTACAAGTTTTCAGAATGTGCTGTATTCTCACCTGCCTCTTGCTGCTACTGCTGTTGTGGGCAGTAGGCTCTCGGGTAACCCGGCTGTCCACATGACCAACACTCGTACCTTTTAGGTGAGTGCGTGAAGCTTTATAGCATGGACCCTCGAAGTGATGTCTCTCATAAACGTCTGCATCTCCTTCAGAGTCTTTTTGATGTTGTCGTCTTTGTTTAGCATCACTGCCCATACCAGTCGTTGGGCTGCGGCCCTCTGTCTTGCTGATTCCACCTCCAGCGTTCGGGCCAGGGCATCCTACATGTTGTGGGGTGCAGCCAGAAGTACAGCTTGCCATGCCTCTGTGTGCACAAAGGTTTCGATGAAGAAGCAGGCAGCTATGATGTCGCGTGCCTCTTCGGGGCACCCTTCCAGAGATAGGTGGGAGAGCCGCACAATGTCTTGCCATAGCTCCTGCAGTGGCTCCCCTGGTCACTGAGTGCGGTTTCACAGCTGTGCATGGTGGGCACGTCGCAGGTACCAGTTGCTAAAACGTAGCTCCAAGGCTGACAACAGTGTCGAGTACTCAGTCAATGCCACTCTGGCAGAGACTGTAATCTGCTCAGTGCGGGGCCTCTCAGTACAGCTGCGAGGTAGTAAGTCCGCTGTTCGGTTGTATAGCTATTAAAGGTAGCGAATATTTCTAACTGGTGTTGGTACTCCCACCATGAAGTCTGGCCATCGTAAGGGACGGGCTTAATTGAGACACCCTTCCCTACTCTTGACTGTGCAACACCAATTCCATTAAGGCTGCTGGCTCTCCTCCGAGGTTGCTGTATTGGTGACGACTCATACTGCTTCCCCACTTCTCGTCTGCTGATGTGGTGGTTGTGGAACTTCATTGTGAAAGAAATTCCTCCATCTGCCTCTCTACTGCACTGATCGTATGTTTCACTGCATTCTCGACAATGTCTATCCTGTTGTTTACACAGTTTTCTTTTTTTGAAGTTACACTTTCCGTTCTTTCACACACACACTGTCAATTCTCATGTTCACTGAACTAACTTGGTTATTTACATCTTCTTCCAAGCCATTTACACTTTCGCTTACTTGGCTGTTCAACCCCTCAGTCAATGTTCTGCAGACATTTTTCCAGTTAACAATCATTGTGATGATTGTACGAGCAGTCTTAATTATTTTCAGCAACAGTAATTCCAATTAATTAATTTGTTTGAAAACACCAAGTACTTGCCTATAGCCTAACTTTATTTAAAACAGATTATTTAATAATGGCCTCCATTGCACTTTGATGGGCTTATACGAGTTCTTGAGAGATGGAGGTCTTAATAAATATAAAAGAACTAAATTCAATAATTATTTTTATTCTCAATACTGCAAACAGTCAAACATCTGTTATTTACCAGTCTGAGCATCCTATTAACTCTTATTGTTCTTATTGAGTGCAATATTTAATTACTATCTCCATTTCTATTAAAGTCCTTATCATAGTCTTTACTCTTGCTAATGTCCCTTAAACTGCTCCAATTAGGTGTATTTCCATACGTTTAGTTAAAACTGTCTATTTCCATTGTCCCGAATGTCTTTTCACTCACGCATCCAATTGACAGCCTCGCAGATCAGTCCCACTCTTAACTGCAATATTGCAGGTTGCTGTAGTCATCCCTCGCCGCTTTGGAATCGCCCAACTGTCGCTTATAGGTCGCACGAGATGCCAAACTCTCGACTCTTAATCACACACCCCTCAGAGGCTGGCAAGTGGTATTTATTCTTGAGGTAGGTGCCGTCTAGAATGTTATCGGCACTCCAATATGTTCTGGGAAAAGTAATGGTGATGATGACGATGTTATTTGATAAATGGAGGAATGTCAGCTTCTCAGAGTCAGCGAGGCATGAGCTGCGATAAGTTTATCGGCGTTTGCAGCAGCATCACTTACGATAGGCCGCTCGCTATCATATAACTGCTGTCCTTCACTTTCACTCGCTCGCGCAGGATGCAAAGCAGAAAGTGGGTAACGTTATTATAGTATGTAATTACACGTAAAAAAACTTAATTAATGTGGAGCGACAAAACCTCTCATCCTCCAGGGGTGGCCATCTTGCTATAACCAGGACATCTAAAGAAATTAACTGAAGAAAGTACAAATAAATCCAGAATTCATTATCTGCAAAAAAAAAGCGGTTTTAATGAAAAACCTAATAGAAAAAAGAATATGGATGTGAATAAAATAAAAAGATTTGGACCTGTTCTACAGTACACAGCTGTGCAAGACAACAAATATGGAATACGTAAATGGAATGAGCAGACAAATCTAAATGATTTTTAACCATTTTACAATGCATGGAAACATAATGTCCTGCAACTATGAAATCAAAAGTACTCTGCAGTTGCAAAATACTGGTATAAGTTTTATAATGTACATTACTCATTTTTTAATATATATTTTTAAAATGTTGAACACAGTCTAAATACTACTGCCAAGAAATGCACATCTGTTAATTAAAACAAAAGTTATAATAACCATGACAAATCCATGTCCTTGATGCCTTATATACCACAATGGCCACCAAAACAAATATCAAACCAAATTGTTGATTCCTATTGTCTACATGGATTCATGGAGAGGGGTTCAGTTGGGATTTGACCAGCTTTCACATTGATCCGTACATTATCTGCGTACACATGTATTCCATGCAGATTGAACACTGAGCTTATATGCTCAGGGTATCCGCATCTGTGCAATTTTAGAACGGGCCTAAGAAGAAGCTGGATTTTATAAAGGATAACCTTGGGAATGGAAAATAGTGGTGAGATGATCTTATTAATTAAAATGAAGTTTTTTGGAAAAAAAAAGGGGGTGGTGAGGGGGGAAATTGGATAGATGTATGATGAAGTGGCATAAACCTAATGAGCTTAAGGAACATAACCTTCAACCAACTGTTAAGCATGGAGGAGGCATAAAATTGGGGCTGTTGTAAACATTTCATGATTCCTTATAATACAAGTACAGTCCTCTGATATGATTCCATTTACAAATTTGTGGACCGCAACATAAGGACTTACGACAGTCACCTGATTTCCTGAATTAAAGAGAAGACTGAAGGTAAATGGGATAAATAATTTTTGAGTATACTGCTGTGTTCCAGAAGATCTTCTAATGGAAGCATAATGCATCAGCAAAGGAAAATCTAATGATTATAAGAACCCATACTACGACTTTCGTTCAAGTAGGCCTACATATTTTTATTTTATATTGTTGTTTGTATGGTTAGCATTCCCATGTCCAGATTGACCTGTCTGCACCCTTATTATGCCACTCCTCGTGGTACTGCCTCCATTTCTCGTTGCAGTTTGGATGTGGTGCTACCTCGATTAATCGTCCCCACCAACTGATTCCATGGTAAAAAGCGAAGTTTGGCAGTGTTAGTTCGTAATGTGATTTTGTTAGCAGGGAATGCTAAAGCTAACTCTTATTCTGGTTTTTCTCACTCCCACTCAACATGTTAGAAATAATCCAGCTTAGACCCATTTCCTAAAATATGGCTGCAGTGCTGAGTGAGCTGAAAAAGATCCTACCCAAAATGGTGGGTGGTTCTCCTTTAGTTGGCTAGGCTTTGGTAGAGTAGGTTCACAGAAAAGTTCTACCACATACTGATTATGGAGGTTCCTTGATCTACCCGTGAATATCCTTGGGGTTGACCACGTGACAACCCTGTCATCTGAACTCAAGTAGCATCACAAGAGGATGAATTTTTATACACTCAAGTTCGTCCAGTTGGAGGATGCATAAGTTGATGCCCTCATCATTAGGGTTACCAGACGTCCTCTTTTACTCAGACATGCTGTTTTTTTGAGATCTTGTAAAATGTCTGGTCTGTTTTTAAAAAAAATTAAAATGTTCTCTTTTCCAATAAAAGGGAAAGACAGCAATGTTTTACTTTATTGTGGTTTTTTAATATGTCATTAAACATTTAGTAACTGTGACAACGAACCTCCTACAAAAGCAAAAGTGTGAACTTTTTGGAGAATATTGCACAAATCTTTTGTCTTTAACAACATTCATGTTATATGTTTCCTGGTAGTTGTTTTTTAGATGTCTAAGTTTATATATAAGTGCCTAATTTATCCATAATTTTACAAATATTTGCTAGGAAATAGAAACTTGTTAGAACGAATAAAATCATCAAAGAAATATGATCAAAATGTACCTGAACCTGAACTGTGCGAAGGTGGTTAACCGTCAGTATAACAAAATTGTGTCCAGTACTGAGGTCTAACTGTGTTTTGTGCAAATACTTCTATATTATTTGCTTGCAGAATATTCTGTACCACCTACGAACTTAATGAAATTAACTTTCGTACTTAGAGTGAACATAGTTAGGCCCTATCACTTTATCTGGTTCAAAAAAAATATTTTTACTTTTTAACAGCTACATGGAACCAAAATTGGGATACAATTTTGTATGTTATATATTTTTAATAGAACTGAAACATAATAAACTAATTTAGTATATTTCCATTGTAAAATTATAATGTCCTCTTTCTTCATGTTATATTCTTGTGATTGTCCTCTTTTTTTAATGCTAGTTACTTGAATGTGTCCTCTTTTTCAATTCCACACACATCTGGTAACCTTACTAATGATGTGCATTGCTGTCCGTTACGATAGTAATTCCATGGTCCACATCCCGGACCATCCACATCATGTGTTTACCATACTCTGTGGGCAACTTAGGTGCATTCATTGAGGGAATCATGAGTTTGGTTTTCCAACATCATCTACCTAAGCCACCAGCCCCGCAGCAAAGAACCAAATATTCAGTTATCCGAAAACCACTGAACAAGGAAGTCATGCTATTTATAGTCTTAATCCTATATAGAAGTTAACTTCCGAGATATCCAGACCTGCTACTGGCTGTAACTGCTGCTGTAAGCCTTCTTGTTATGGGAAAATACTTAGCTTCATAGGTGAAGTGTGCATACAAGTCACTGTAACATTGTGTGTGATTAAATGGAAACTTACTGTGGAGGAAAGTCACTGCAAAGCTGTGTTGCTGAGGAAAACACAGAGAATTATATAAAAAACATACATAAAAACAAGCCAAGACTGTGAAAGACCGCCTCACCTCGCCTGTGTACACTTAAATTTGGGCACATTTTCTTCAGGTGCCCCGGACGGTCGCAGTTACGACACCGATATGTGCGAAAACGACTCTTCTGCCTGACGTCATTTTCTAGACCGCAACACATGCACTGACTAGCATAAGCCTCAAAACTACCTCCTGCTTGTGATATCCGTTCATTCTGTGCCACTTTCATTAAAGTATTTTCGTAGACCTACCTTTATTGCATTAACTTGCTGTGGTTCACTTTCGCTTTTGTTTCCCCCCAAAGTATCAGCCGTTTTACTGTTTACATGGCCGATTGCCTCTTCGTGCGTCGTTGCCAAGTCGACAGCTTTTTCAAAACTTAGATTGTCTGTCTCTAGGTATAGCCACTGCGTTATTTCTTTGTCTTTTAGGCCCACCACAAAGTGATCCCGTAAGGCATTGTTTAAAAAGTACCAAAATTGCAGAGACGGGTTAGTTTCCTTAGACCAACTGCGAATTCAGGTACATTTTCACCGTCCTGTTGTACCTGCTTATGAAATTTATATCTTTCAGATATGACTGATGGCTTTGGCGTATAATGGCATGATAGAAGCTCTACTAAGTCCGCATAGCTTCTGTCCTGCGGCTTCATGGGGATGAAGTGATTCCGCAGTACTTCATAGGTTTCTTTGTCCACAGACGAGATTAGGATTGCTCTTCGCTTAACCTGGTCGCTATCTTCATCACCAACGCCGTGCGCAATGAACACTGTTCTAACTTTTCCACGTTTGCCTTCCAGAAGTCTCCTCCTGGTACAAATTTATCACCCTTAAACCCTGCGATGATCAGAGTTATCCCATCCTCCTTGCCACTGTAATAACTGTCTTTATTTTCACACTAATTACAAGCTACTACATACACCAACACTCATTACTCTCTCAACTCAACACCATGTTGCCAACTCCCGTATTGTTGTTGCACACCGACAGGTGTACCAACCACTCAAACCCTTATACCCCATACGCAACTCGCATAGCCTAAATACCCTACACCTTAGTAATCCTACAAGAAAGTGGGTGATGGCGACATTTTGTTATGGTAACCCAGCAGCAGGCTGGAAACTTCAGTGGATGACAACTGAACCTTAATTTTTTATGGGACTGCTGTGGTGTAGTGGTTAGACTACTTGCCTTCCACAAAGGTGAACTGGGTTTGATTCCCGGTGAGGTCATTTTTACTTCTGCATGTGGGAAATGTGGCAAACAGTGCCATTGGCTGGCAGGTTTTCTCAATGATATTTCATGTCTCCTGTTGAGATACCGATTTGTGTGTAGTAATTAATATTTTTCACCCAACTTTTCCTGTTTTATCTAATGCTGGAAACTTTAATTTTAATCACATAACAATGGTTTTAAACGTTAAAACTGTATTTGAACGTGGACCCTGTTGACCATGTTTCATCATGCTTCACGATACCACTAGCTTACATGGCTTGCAGTTTTGCATGGGTGCTTGCAGTGAAGGTGAAATGGGGCAAGGAGACGTACCCGGAGGTGGAGGCGAACACGGACGAGGACCCACTCTTGTTCAAGGCGCAGCTGTTTGCTCTGACGGGGGTGCAGCCGGAGAGGCAGAAGGTCATGCTGAAGGGCATGACCCTCAAAGATGACGACTGGGGGAACATGAAGCTGAAAGATGTGAGTTGTACACTTGCTTACACACCTGAAGTGGGATGCCTATCCTGATAACTTTATTATAGCGTAGGCACTGAGTATGAGGGGCAAGGGGATAGTCACCCCTCCACTTTTCAACTATCAGGGGCATCACCATCCTGAGTTTATTATCTCACTACTGCAGTTTGTAATAAGTTCATAATCTACTGTACATTGCTTGCCCCATTATTTTTCGAAATATACCTTTTTTATAGGTTTTTACATAACCAAAAACTGCAATATTTCATTACAAATAAATTAATTTAAGTATTTAAACCCTTAGTGTTAAGGAATTGAGTGCATAACCCCACACACAAACATACAATGCACAGTTTTAGAGGGGGGGGGGGGCACGAAATATATAAGATTTAAATGAACATGATCACAGAAAATTTTGAGACTTTCCCTCCTTGTGGAAACAGGAAGCCTGCATCAATCCATTGTAGAATATTTGAGATGCACACTTTTGAAAGAAACTATAAACAAGTTCACTGTCTGTGTTCTTATAAAAGTAACACTTGCTTCAGACAACTTACGAATGTAAAATTGGCCAGTTTCACAGTGTCTGTTTAAAGATGGTTATCTGAGCATATGAATTTAAACTGAAGTTTTAATCATTGATTAGTCTCGTACTGTTTCACAAAAGATGTCTCCCGGTTAAGATAGTGTTTTTTGTTCTGGCAAGTTTGATGTAAAAACACGAAAGAAAGCATCAACATTAAACGGTAATGGTTTTGACCAGGAAACCTTATTAGTTCAGATATGTTTCTGAAAACAAGACAATGCAAATTGATGTAAATTTTTGCAAGGTTTATGTGACATGTATTTGCATTAAAAACAAGTTTTTAGAACCGTTGTAGTGATTACATATTAGGTTTACTTGAGATGTAGAAGTATTTCAATACATATTTCACGAAAGTGTGGCATGCTAACACACAATATTACGCACATACTTCCAGTATATTAATATTAACACATCACGCAAGCACAGGATAGAAATCACAACTTTGCAAATACTTCAGTGCATACCTGTCTGAATTAGCAATACTTGGATTGCAACTTTAGTCTCGTAACAGCTCGATGTGACTCGGTTGTGAAAAATATTGAGTGATGTAAATGTATAATTATTATAAAAATACTCTACAAAAGATAAAGTTAGGTTTCTTGCCAAGCACACTTTATTACTTCTTTACTTTTTAAGTGACTCGAAATAGTATTAGCAAGTTTCCACAGATAGCACCATGGCTGCATAAATTGGCATATTTATATAATGTAGAAAATAACGATAAACTTTGTAATTAAATATTGAAGCAACAAACTTTTACGTCCCAGAGGCTAGACTATTTATTTAATTAACATTGTCATCCATTTGCTATCCGAATCACACCCCAAAGTGCAATGGTCGACCGCTTTGCAAGATATTCACAAGCAATAATAAAAAATGCAGTGTATAACCTCAATATCAAACAGACTTGAATGAAATTTTAATGTGTTTCATTTTAAAAATATCTGAGCTACCGCCAGATGGCTGTCTCAAATTATAAAATACACGTGCACCGCACCACAAAATTATTAATTAAATGACAAAAATTGCATATAATTTGCCCAAATTTCAGTATGTGGCTCACAAATACTTAATTCATCTCATATTATCAGCTGTCACGAATACATCACCTAGCTCATAACGAAATCACTGTCCAAAACACGTAATTTTACAAGTGTGCGGACCTTTGTGAAAACGTTTATAATCATTTAAAATGGGAAAACTAACTTTTCCCAATACCTTAAAACAAAATCCAAAACATCCAAATCTATTATAGAATAAACATATTGGTGGAACTGCCAAATTTTCTGAAGTTAAGGTGTTAAGTCCGTGCTAAAAGTAGTCATTTTTGAAAATGAGTATTATTTAATTACATTTATACAATATTGACTTATTGCATCACCAAAGAAGTGTTTCTAGCCTATTTTTATCAGTTTATATGAGTGTAGGTAACCACCCTAATATCGCTCATAAGTCTGGAAAACACGTTTTTGGATGTATAAAATTAATTTGATGATTAATTTGTCTTTAATTATTTCCTAATAATTGTGGCCGACTGATGTAATCAATAATTTTGTTGTAATAATCCTAAATAACATTCTATGACTGTGAAGCAATCACAATTAATATATCATTTTTCATTGGAAAACAAAAGAAAAGTTACCACTATCATACAAAATAATACTTGTAGGCCTTTAGGTCTAAGGGACAAACAATGCCACTAAAAATGGTGTAATTCTCCATGATAGGGAGTAAAAAGAATTAATTCTAACTGTTTATTAGTGGCAGATACATATAACATTAAGAATAAAATTATCACTTGAAATTAATGGTACAATAACTACTTACTGCCCTGGAGGCAGAAGGAGATTGTCAAAGTATCAAACATTAAAGGTGTTCGTGATAAAGTGAGCACTTTTGAAATGAACCTTAGAAAAAAGTCACTGGTCCTGTCTGTATGTATTTTAATGGACGTACTTCGTGACATTTGTCCAGTGAAGTTGGTAACAATGGATGGAAAGTAGTTTCATATATTAACATTGAATAAAAAGTGTTAGGTAACAATTTACGATAACTCAAATTGTTAATTTAATTTTTATTTTTTATTTTTTGCATCAAAGTGTAAAAATGAGCACATATGTAAAATATTTACTTTCCTTATAATTTCTCAGTTTCACTTGACCGCCACATGAATAAAGTGGTGAGGCCCATGGTAGTGTTAAATCTTGCATAAGGCGGAAGAATGCATAACGTGCATACAAGTAAATTTTAAGCAGATCTTTGAAAAGTGCTCATTTTACCGTGAACAGCATATAATATTACCTGGGCCTAAGTAGCAATTATTGGTAAACACACCTACTAATGTCAGGAGGTATGTGATTGCAATTCCCAATTTTATATATATATATATATATATATATATATATATATATATATATATATATATATATATATATATATATATATATATAAGTAAATAGAGACCTCTTGTTGAGGTAAACTCACAAAAATATAAAATACTATTAAATAAACTTATAGGTATTGGAACTCCATTTTTAGGAATATGCAAAATTCAGCAGAAATGAACCATTCTGTGGCAGGCAATATTACTATACAATATTACACGCTGTTGACAACGTGGATGATGCTCCTTAAGCCTCGGGAAATCCACCTGAAAGTCGTTGAATTAAAAAAAAGGAGAAACAACACACACATGGCAGAATGTGAAAGCCACGTAAAAATATGAGAAAACATAATTGAATAGGATTATTGGGGCGTAAAAATATATAGGTAAGTTACTAGAGCCTGCTAGAAGGCCAGCAAAATGAACTCAGAAAAACTGAACAATCAGACCAGACCTCTAGGTGTAAGTTTTAAATATTGGGTAGGTATTAGCAAACTAAACTGTAAAAGGCAGCTGAGACATCATGTAAAAGGAATGTAAAATCTAATTGTGTGTAGTAAAGGGATGTAGCAATGCCAGCATGTTGGTGATATGGCACCGGTGGGGGGGAGCTCAGCTGTGGAGAAAAACAAAACATTACCAACGCCATCATGGTGGAGTGGGCGGGAAGAGGTGCCCCCATTCCCTACATGCAGCACAACACGTGCTGACCATTGCCCTGGCAATGCCAGGCGCGTGCAGAGCGGCTCCACTCCTGCGCAGTGCAGCCAACCTTGGCAGCCAACACGACGGACATCGCCGTGCTGCTACGGGAATAACAAGAGGTGCGAAGAGGGGTTGGAAAGCCTGGTACTGGAAGTGGACAGAAGACAGTTGCTCAAACGCTCGGCAGGAATGCATCTGTCAACCGATGCTGTGGACATTGCTGGCTGTCATGGGATCATAGCTCGGTGGCCGGTTTGCGCTCGGGTGTCTGAAACTTAGAGACTCAGTCTGAGAACACAGCCCGTGATGTAGTAACCATGGGGAAGGCACAGAGCATGCGCAAAATGTCATAAGGGAATAACAATGTACGAAATGATTGTGGATTCAAATATAATTAGCTCTGTGTTGAAAAGACATTGGGACGGCAACTTTATACATTATGCAAAGTCAAAACTGTGAACCGATAGTACCAAGTAACAACCCTCTGTGTGCACGTCATTAGAGATGTATATCATCACGTGACATGAAATGATAATACTTATCTACATTAAATTCATTCATTATAGATAATTTAACATAAAGAAACGGGTTTCAATGAAATGTAACAAAATTGAGCACATGGGGATGTAGATGATACGAACATGGGAAGCTGAGAAAATGAGAGGGGTGCACATGAATGGGTAACATGGGAAAACAACCTTTGTGACACGCTAACATAGGAATACAACATGGAACAAGGAAAACTGCACTTATAGATTACCCTCATTGTGGGCAGAAACGGCCAATGCACTTGTGTACACTGCCACTGCCAGGTGACATTATTGTGTCGCAAGTACGAACCTCCAATAAAAAGGTTCACGCCCCCGCTACCTGAAGCTCCTTCAACGCCAGCAGGTGAAAAGGGGGAATCTCCTTCCGTCCAAGGTTCTCAATGCCACGTCTCACGCGAAACAAAGGGAGTTTCAAAGGGATGACTTCGGGGGCAACTATTCAGTCAACTGGGGCTAAAACAGTTAGCTGCAGCGATCCATTACATTGTAGGGTCCATTCCAACCTCGTTCATGTCACAATCAAGGGTAGCGTGCCATTGAGCTCAGTGAAGGGACTGGGGAATGAGATAAAAGTATATAGAAAACTTAAAAGTACTAATGAAATAAGACGGTGGGAGGGGGGTTGCAGTGGAAAAATGTGATCGGCAACACAATATGTGTATGAACTGCCGCTGCATGAAAAACTGTATAATCATGGTATTGAACATGGGCTGTAGGAACTTTACATGTGGGAACGAAAGTACGAGCGATGCACACAGAGGTATGATCACGTAATGTAGGTACTGGGAAAAGTATTGATCAATCTTATATATATATATATAATTTAATCCATAAAGACCATTGGTAATTTGTAAATACAAAGAATGAAATGGAAAGTAACTTAGGACTGAAGATGGAAATGTAAATTATCAAAACGTGATAAATGAAGTGAAGCAATGTGTTGCAGTACAAATTATTTGTGCTGACATGGGAAGGAGGTGCTGTGTGCATCACTTCTGTGTGTCAATGCTAACAAGTGTCACAATTGTGGGGGGGGGGGGGTAAGGCGGGACCCTGGAATGCGGTGCGTGTGCACCGAAAAGGAGGCCGGAGCAGCGTGCCACGTCCGAGAGGTCGGAATGCGCTCTGGCGCAAATCTTACAACTATAAAAGTGCAGCCATGAATGTTTACATAAGTAGTTCAGGAGAAATTAATATATTGTATATGTTGCAATTTTCTTGTCCTACACTGCACCGTTCACACCGTGCGTAACTCTATACTTTAACTGAGGAATGCCTATTATATCACCTAGAAAGCTCCCTCTATTTAATATATGTGAACAGAGTGCTACTTCAGGATCCCGGACTTGTTGGCAAATAAAACAAAATGAATGAATGAATAGAGTTCCAAAGGCAATACCTTATTCTATCATCCTAATTTACTCCCACAACACGCACAGACTTTATGGTATAGTTTTATAACCTGAGCCAGACGTCTTACAATTATAAAGTACCTCAGCACTAGTGCAATCATGGGAGGAAAATCATTATAATAGGCATACAAGTAGGTCCCCATGAACTCCGCAAGGTACCAATATCTTACACTAGCATAACAAACTCTCTATATGACTATGCTATATATTAAAGGGGGGGTAATGGACCGCTCTCTTGGTACGTAGCTAAGGACTGTGAAGAAAACACTCATGCGCCTTACAATGAAAATCCCGGCGTCCATCATACCCTTAAACGGCCCGAAATCAGTCATAGTGACCATGTGGTGGGGTACGGAGTTGCATTGTCGGTTCAATTCCACCGACATGCTTCCGTTGTTTTTGCGCTCAGGCGTGAAACAATTAATGTTGGGAGTTACCCAATAAGGACACAATGGGGTGTGCCCAGCGCGACATATGTGCGAGAACATGGGGAGGCAGAGTATTAGGGGCTGTGCACATATGTGGAAACTTAAAATTACTTAATGCTACAAGGGTAGAGATATAGGAGCTCTCCAAAAAACACACTCAACACAAGTGGAGAGAACCTTTCAATTACAGGGATAGAGCCCCACATGCACAAAAAGCAAATACATGCATTAATTAAAATCAAAAGCTGAGCTAGACAGGGTGAGGAGGGCAACAAGGTGGCCTGGCAAGGCGTGCTACGCAAGCAGTTGCTGCGCGCGCTTGACAAACTGACCTACCGTACGCTAGCTCGCTTACAGTGCATGCACCAGGCGCGAGAAACTAACAGCTGTCAGCGTGGGTAGGCGGGGTGTCTGTTACAGACGGGGGACGGCGGCTTACTCTGAATGGTATCGCACAACAGAAAAATATTAATGAGAATATGTAAGGAAACAATAATGAAGTGATCTGGGAACAGGTGGTACTTGGCTGCAAAGAGGTGAGGATAAAACCGTGGCTCCACCAGTGTAACGTCTCCCCTTTCCAACTCTACTCTAACCACTGAACCAAGTTAATTAATTAAAGTATTTCCATAACAAGGGAAGGGGAGAACGTACATATGAGAATGGGGCGTAGCTTATGAAATCATTACCTAACCTGGGTTCATAAAAACAACACTTTATTAACATGAATATATATATATAAATACAAATAGAAATGATACAGAACATTAAACAGATTGCTAAATACACAATACTCAATTGACAGTTATACACAAGCGGCTCAATGCCGTTAAGTCGCAATACAGGAATAATCTCAATTCCCTAGCCTTGCCAATTATTAATTATTATTCTTAAGGGAGATTTGACGGGGTCTCGAAGGATGACTTGCGCCCTAACCGCTAGCATGGGGTATGCCCACCAATATCACAGAAGAGGACCTGGAAGCTCCTCCAAGCCTCAATGTCTTGATGCTCACATTCCCGCGTGACACTGGGGGAAAGGGGGCAGCATTCCTGGACTTATATATGCTGCGCCTCCAGTAGGTCAGCGTGATGTTTCACAAGCACTCAGAATCCATAGTGCGTTATACCTTAACATGTACGTTCGTGTGCGGCTCTCCACTGGCCGCTACAGCCTTATCGAGGGGCCACAGTAGTTTAGTGGCCAGACTTCCGACTTCTACCAAAGTGAACTGGTTTCAAATCTCAATGGAGTCCTAGGAATTTTGTGTGTGGGAAATGTGGCAGATGTTGCCTTTGGCTAGTAGGCAGGTTTTTTGGGTCACTCCTGTTTCTCTCATCCTTAAATTACACCACAGCTTCACTTCGCTCTTTTGTCTCAACTTACTACTGTGCCTTATGCAGTTTTTAATCATATATATATATAAGTAGTATTTGTAATTTGTAAGTTGTAACGTATAAAACTTTACTAATAATATTGGTGGAATTGTGCAACAAGCCCCTGTGATGTGGAGATTAATGTAAGTGGTTGTGCATGAGATGAGCTGGAAAACTACATTGGATTTCCATGCCACAGGGTGTAACAGTGTTGCTGATGGGCAGCAAGGAGGAAGATGTCCCTACGGAACCAGCGGAGAAGCCTGTTTTCATGGAGGATATGAACGAGAGTGAGCTTGCTACTGCCGTGAGTATGCTCCTCACCAGGGGTTCTGTTCTCTTGTCTTTTTACTGTCTTTATAGCAGATAGCACAACTGTCTTTACAAAGCAAAGTGGTATTCTGGAACTCAAAATGTTGCCCTGGCAGTCTATCAAATGCCATTTGAATGTCTATATTAAGGCGTGACTGGCTCGGGAACTGTCTATGACTACGCCACGGTCGGTACTAGTTGTTAGTGTGCAGGACGGTCACACAGGGTTAAAGTCTGTGTTAACTCAGTGGCAGGCTGGGGCCTTACCAGTATACAAGGTTGGCCGGGTGGCCTGGTGACTGCGCAAAAAGTCTTCTACAGGCTGAGAAAGGCGGCGGGCGTTGTGGTGACTAGGGGTCACGTTATCTTTACCGTTGCTCCTGCGCTGAGTAGGGGCTGCTGGGCATTCTAGTAGAACCGGATGTTCCCGAGGTGCTGCACTGACTGGAGGCATAGGCCTTTTGTTGGACTGGTTTCTCGGTTCTCCTTAAACCAAGGGCATGCAATGCCCAGTGGAACTTCTTCTCCTCAGTGGATGACGTCCACCACTGGATGCTGCATCCCAGGTAGTTTCATAGGAGCTGAAAAGAGAGAAGGGAAGGGAGCTAGGAGGTGAGGCCTCTCCAGCTGATGGGCAGCGTGAGCTCAGTCTCATGGGTTATCGTGGCAGAGTGCCTTATTGGATGGGGTGCAGCCCCAGGTAGTCTGGTAGGCAGTCGCGACCTTTCTCTCCTGCAGATCCTTACCACCCATTTTGGTGTAAGGCATGGAGGGTGCTATAACCGGCCTCACAAGAGGGGAGCAGGCGATGAACAGTCCCAAGCTAATAGTATTCTGCAGCATCTGCGGCCAGGCAGACGCAGAGCTGTGTCTTTACCCCAACCAGGAACACAAACAGTGTGGTGGTAGGAGGGAGGGATTTTTCTGAGGCGTCCGACAACAACTGCGGTTGTGGGCCCAAAGGTGGTCGGGCCTCCAGAACCAATCAAACACCCCTTCTGGCAACAAAAAATGGTGCGATAGATTGAGTGCAAACTGGCCTGGCTAACTAGCCTCCTTATGGGTTGTATGACTAGTGGTTGTGGCTCTGCCTTGCTGTACACCTAGGTACACTGAACAGGTGGACGTCGATTGTGTGTGTTTATACTGAAGTACAAGTCCCTGAAGGAGAGCCTGCAGTCCTACACTAGATGGTAAAACCTGGTCTCCTACTCCACTCTGGTGGACATAGTGTTTACGTGGGAATACACTCACCTAAGGAAAGAAAGTCAACGTGGGTGAGAACTCATGATTTATTCCCGAGAGGAAGACATGGTGACGTGTACTACCTCCTAACTACCTTGATCTGACCAGAAGTGTAAACTACGTAAATCCAGGTGAAACGGGCGTGGTTCTAACTGGGTGTGGCATATTTGACTAGGTAGCTGTTAACTTTCCATATCTATTCTGTGCCGTGTCCTGAAGAGACTAAGGGAGCCCATTTCGTGAAGGGTTGAGTGATCCTCTGGAAGGTCTGGAAGACTTGGGTGTAGGTACTGAATAGCTTCTGGGTTGTCAGGAAGATGAACGGTCAGAAATCTCCAGTGCATGAGATGGGGGGAGCGAGCTGCCGGGATCTGATGTGGGTCTAAGAAGAGCAGTCGAACAACGGGTGTATCTGGGCCACACACAGGTATAAATACCAGGCGGTTCACCCCCGCCCGGGGCTGCTGGGGTGAGAACAAGATGGTTACCGGAGGAGGCGGAGCAAATGGTTTGTCTGCTGCTGCGTCCATTACTGGCTGGAGCGCAAGTGGCACTGTCCCTCGGTGCACGTTTGAAATACTTTCTCACACTTGGTGGGTGTCAGCCGCTCGGATGATGGTTCACTCATTCTTCTGAGGGGTTAAGCGTGGCTCTTGGATTGCGGTGAACCGTACAATACTGACGTATCTGTATTCCTCCTTGCAACAAGGGATGTAACCGCTAGCCACTCTGGTAGATATTGTACTTGGTTCGGACCCTGTCCAAGTCCACCAAGGAGATACGCACAGATGAAAAGTAGTCATGGTTGCATAATTCTGAAGAACGTAATGCGTCAATTTATACAGGCCAACAATGTGTCTTTATGAATGACAATGGAAAGAAAATGGCCGAAGTATCTAGGTCAACTCAAGGATAATACTTGTGAGGAAAAAAATATGCGTTCTAATACTCCGAAGTGGAGAAAGAGAAATATAAATTTCAGTGATATTTCAGCACAAATATGTATACAATGTCGGGAATACATTTAAAAAGATAATCTATAAACAATTTTACATCCATTTCTTATGCCAAAATGGTATTTGGGGGACAGAATACAAATAAAAATACCAACGTACTTATAATAAATACATCACACATTCAATCTCTACCCAAGATTTTAATCAAGGAATTATTGCTCCCAAATTATGTACCTCAAAGATGTGATTATCAAGATCCCCTTACAAAAAGTTCTGAATGAGCATTTAAAATTACCAATATATACGTTAGATTTCAGAATAATCTAGCGTGACAGCTATCCAACTTTCATAGTTAGCTTCCTGCATGTTATTGTTTGTATATATAAAATACTTAGTGTGTTGGAAGTGGTGTGTTCTGTTTGCCAGTTGGAGATGCCTGCCGGCTTGACCAACCTGGGCAACACGTGCTACATGAATGCGACTGTTCAGTGCCTCAAAACTGTTCCTGAGCTTAGGGAAGCTTTACGGGAGTTTGATGGTAGTAAGTACAGTATTAGACATATGTTAATTTCTGTATGGTAAGGACAAGGTGTCCCATATCCCATTAAGTGTTCTGGACTAAGTTGAAATCTTGCATGTAGTGATGCATATTAGCCCCATTTTGTTTTGATTTCAGGTCTGTTGAAAATAAAATGCAACTAGTATTCTGTAAATGGAAATTCATAACATAATTATTTGGCTTTGTCACATTTGCCATTAGGGACACTTATGACTATTTGATACACAGCATCCAACCCTAATGACATGATAAAGAAAAATGTTATAAAAAAGAACAGTTTTGAGTACTATCTGTAATGTGAATGTCGTTAGTGTACATCAGTCACCATTTTCTCTGAACATATAAAACAACAAAATATTATTTGCAAACATAGTCATAAGTCAGTGTGATTTAATTTCTGTTTCTCAGCTTTAAAATAGAAGACGCTAACACATACTGGAAGAAAAGATACTGTACACATCTCTTAAAGTGTTACTTCCACGACTGCACATGCTGACGAATGCTTCCTGTTGTGCATGATACTATTTGTGGCCTTTGTGTTATAGCATCAGAGTAAATGTTCCTGTAATCACAGAAGTGGTTAATTACACTGCATTTATTAATATGTAAGCGTGAGGCATTTATGCATTTAGGATGGGCACTCTACTTTACAACTTCACCCCATCTTTGAGCACAGTGTTCATAACAGGGCAAGTTAATCACCCACAACAGCACTGAAGAGGTGGGACTCATGCGTATGGGGTACCACATGGCTCAATGTCAGAAATGACTGCAGACACATGATCCTAGCTTGTACTGCTTGCCCAGACTTGTCAAGAAGCAGTCACACCAACACCCCCCGGCTGAAGAATGTACTGCCTGATGAGACAACGCTCCCTCCAGTGAAGGTCACGATAGTGTCAGAGCGTGCCACTGGAGGGCAGCACGTATTACCAGCGCCTGCAGTCGAGATAAGGGATGATAGTACCGCCACAGCATCTCAGAAGTCTCAACCCCTACGGCCGAGCTTATCATTCCCCACACCCCTCATCCTCAAGCGCCTACGAGAGGTAGGTACAAAAGGCCAGTGTTCTTTAGTCACAGTACTCCACCCTGCCCACCAGATGGTGCTTGGCAACTTTGGAATCTCAGCTCCTCTACCACTCTAGTATAGGGCCGGAGGAAGCCTTCGAGGTGTGCTAACACTGGCACAGCCACATATTCCACCGCTCGCAAGGGTCCGAATTCCCGCCATTGCGAAGACATCACCCACCAGAAGCTCAACACTTCTTCAGCAGCTGCTGAAACCACCATCAGCAGCCACCGCAGATCCCACACACAGCTTCTGGGAGACTCCACCTACCAGAGGCTCCAGAATATGTCGCTCGTGAATCTTGACGCGTACCGCTTCCTTTTCACCTGGAAGGCACGCATCCCGGCAGGCATGCTCCTCCCCCCTCCCCCTTCTACCCGCGCTGGATGCCAACAAGCTGCTCAGACCTCGGGCATGGCCGAGCGGACCCAACAAGGCACGAAGCCAGAACCGCTGACGAGATAATTCTCGTGCCACCCAGGACCGGAGGACGTCACGCCTCCCCCACACCCCGCGCCGGCAGCCTACAAGCTTCCACTATGCAAGTCCGGATGCTGCCGGCCTCGGGAGTCATTCTTTTGCATCTCTTGCACCACCCACAGCACTCTTAGTGCTCAGGAGCTCTAGAGAAATTCGAAGCCTACAAGTATGCCTTCGCGGCAACCAACTATGTACGCCGACTACCAGTCAATCCGGCGATATACCAACACAAACTTTCTTCTAACTTCCTTTGTCTCCTCTAGACATCTTTAAATAGTAGTTTAACTGTAACTATTATTTTTCGTCTAGAATCAGCTTTTCCCATTTATTTAGAACCAGGTCACCTACACATGGAACCATGCAGTTATCTTCAGCTATCCTTGACTTGGTAGGAGGTAGCACAGGTCACATGTCTATTGAACTTTCAATAAACACACGTTGCTTTCTACTTTGCTACTTTTATTTCCAGAATATATATTTGTACTCACAGTTGGAGGTAGATTATGCTGTGCACTGCCAAGGGAATCTGGGGAAGTTATTAAACCTAAGACATATCCATGAGACGGCTACCTGTTTCTTCCCATCAAACACACAGCACTATTAGTGTTCGTGGGGAAGAAACAGTAATGCCCCAACCACTAGTAACACCTTCACACCAGGAGACACGACACACTCGGGTTGCTTTGCACCATTCGCACCATTAGTGCACGGTGACTGTGACCTGTAGTGCTGCCGGGTATTCTGGGTGGACGCACAACCAGTAGAGGCTTGGTGCGACTCCGGCTCAACGTCCCTGATCAGTCCGCATACAGTGGGGGATTAGTGTGGACTCTTATTGAGCTGGCCGATAAGTCACTATTAGGGTGCACTGTTACTATTTCCGTTTCAGTGCACTGCGTGATTTATTGAACCATTACCCTATGCCTTGTGAGAGGAGTGGTAGGAGACGTAGAGAGCAACTACTGGCTCACCTGCTGTCTGGCTGAGGATAGTATCACCCTATCTTACGCGGGATAGACAGGTGGAATGGGTTTGTGCCGCCGAACTCAGGCGTCAAGCAGTCGCTCTTGCACCGGCAATATTAATTGAGTTTCCAACGTGTGTTCGTACCAGCTACAAGTATCGCCCTGTTATCTACAGCTTCTTAACCGGAGCAGAAGTTCACCTAGGTTGGGACAACGTGATCTTCTGTACGAAAGAAGCACGACTTTGGAACATTCGTGCAGGCATTCACCCTGCTTAAGCCTAAACTTACCTCAACTACTGAACTAGAGGTGAGTGTGTATCAGAACTAGCCGACACTCCTCGCCTCATCCCTTCTACCTAAGTCGCTTTTGGTCTAGCGAATAAAATCTGTAACTACCGTGTCCAGTCAGTCTAATTGGACACGCGTCAATCTTAACTAGTATTCTCTTACTACTAAAGTTCCTTGTGTAAAACGTTGTAAATACCTAAGTAAATCATTCTCTAAAAGTAAAACCGGCCCATCAATGAGGCAACAAGCCAGGATATACACACTTTAAAGAGGTCAATCCTATTTCTGTCAAACTGGTAGAATTTGGTGGAACCCAAAGCACTAGGTACTCCTACGCTAGGCGAATCAGTGAATTAGAAGATTCCCTACTCCACCAACGCTCAGAATAGCGCTGGAAAGGAGCTGGAATAACTCTGACCTGCGGATACCACACCTTGGTATCCCGGCAAAGAAGTGACATGAGTTGCCCAATGTTTTGTCCACCGCTCGCAAGGGTCAGATGAAAGTAACACGAGGTGTTGTCTCATAGTCACAAGACTGGGTGCCCAGAAGTACACGCTAGGTCATCTTAAAGCACCAGCTCTACTTCCATATGGTCTCGTTTATACCTTGACCTTCCCATGCTTTACACCAGGAAGGGAGGTAAGAGTAGGCGGTTAAGATGTGCACTTGGTACCTCTGAAACTAGACCTTTATTGATCTCCAGTCGGAAGTTGCTCTTTACAATTCCTCCCTGGAGCTTCACTCCTCACAGCCGACAGCACTATTCCCTCCACTAATTTAGCTTGAAGTTCCCCTTCACCTTATCGTAGAGCTATTCCGAAGAGGTGAGGAACCCCTTATTGGTATTGCCAACCCTAGGTTATGCAACATGAATTCCTCAACACTTGTTGTCAGCACCACACTACAAAGTCAGAGCAGTTCACTGTCAAAGAGTCTTCGAGGCGACCACCCACCCTTGCCTCAAAGGGTAAGTCTCCAGCCAGCAGTACCAACATTACCTCAGAAGAACATCTCTTTCCCAAGTAAATGTTGATGCATGACACATTCCTGTGCTTAGGGGAAGCACACTCTACATGGACTTCCTCCATCTTTAGTTGCAATCACCGATGGACAAGTCACCTCCAAATAAAAACTGTAATGGAGGCGGGACTTGTGGGCCACCCAAATTTGACAGAGCCTCAACATAACCATTGACCACATGATCTCTGCTTTTACTGTTAGCCACATCTCTACAAGAAGCCATCACGTCAACACCCCTTCCTGAAGTCAAGCCGATTCATATGGCTGTGACAGCAGCTTTGAACTTTGTACCCCTGCAGCAGGCCACTAGACCTGTCCTTTACACTGGCCACCGGCCAGTATCCAGTCAAGGTGTTCCAACTCGTGGTTCTGATATCATGATATGGAATCACCAAAACGGTTATGGTCTTAACCATAACTGTTAAATGTAGTGTGACCGAGGTCACTATCTCATTTAACTCGAAGGTTTTAAATCATTTAACATAGCTGGCCCCTCCAAATAATATGAGGTTAATTACTCATCTCTTCCAGACATGCTTCAATGGAAATGGGATAGGTTTTTGTGGCACTTAACTCAGGGCTTAAGCTGTTAAAATATCAACTAGGCCGCTTGACCACGTCAGCCAACCCCACATCCCCGACCACTTCTGTCATCAACCCACAGCTAGTAAAAGTTTTGGTGGCCTTTGGCTGCATAGTTAGGCTATACCGTCAGTGTAAGTCCACAACCACAAAGTTTGTGTTTTAGCTGGATAGCTAAATCACTAACTCTCAAATATCACGACTAGCACGTGGTATTTAATCACGTCAGTGCTCGACGCGGCCTGCGTAATTAATCCATGTTACCTTACAGCTTTAAGCGGCCTAAGTAACTTCCCAATACCCAATCCTATACTAGTGCAATCTAGCCTGGTGTCAAACCCCTTTTCAAGAATTCAGGGAGTCTGCAGATAAAAACACCTTGTGCTCATCACCATGTCAACCAGTCATGCTTGACTCTGGACAGAGTCAACCTGATGTGCCAGAGACCGCAATGGTCGATATCCAACCCCTCAATACAGTCAATAAATGTTCAATGGACACATGCCTTGGCACAGGGGTACATGTGATCCATTGTGCACACTGTACCAAATTCTACCACTACTTGTGTTTGGGGTGGGTAGATGAACCAAGGTACACTGATGGTTTAGAATACTGCTGTGATATGTAATACCTCCCCCCAACATCAAGTTGCTCACTGTAGCTGGCTTGAGTCCACCAGACAGGGCACTTAAGCCATAAGATGCATATTCTGTATGTCCAAATTCCATCACATGTGCATAGGCTGGCCAGGAAAGGGAGTCACTCGTCCCAGTCTAGTGTACCACTGTGATGTGTGTAGACAAAACCAAGAGCACAGACCATGAAACCCTGGAACCAGCCAAAGCCCCTTCACAGCTCTAGGTCTCACCGAAATTCAGTTACCTGAATTCCGTGGAAGACCTCAAAGATCCTGTAACTTTCATACATGAATGTGAAAGGGAGCTTCGTGAACACTTGATACTGACAAAACAGTAGGCCAGTCACATCCATAGACAACTGCAGGGTAAAGCCAGAGAATGGTGGGCGAAGTATGGGGAGTTAGTGATGGAATGGGGACAACTGCGCACTCGCCTCACTTCTCATTTCACTGGGGAGTAAGTGATTGCCAGGCATATTTCATACTTGTGGCAACCGCGTGTACTACTCCCACCCATGATTACGGTGCAGACCACACGAGCACTGCAACCTAACCAGGTCGCACTGTCTGATCAACTGTATCGACTTACCAACCAAAAGGTTCCTGGAATGTCCACGTATTCCTTGTCAACTATTCTGAATCAGAACATAAAAAAGCAAACTTTCAGAACTTTAAAAGTGTCAATACCAGCTACTAACAACTATTTAAATCCCATAAAACCTCATCAATCTAAAACAACTTTAACTTCTACACCACAAAAATTTAAATAAATTTTGCTTTGGTGGCTATCCATAAAACTAAATATTCAAAAACAATAACTCCAAAATCTAATTTCTAAACATCTTGACATCCTTCATAACTGCTAACATTTCTAACAACATTTTAATGTCCCTACTGGAGAACAAATAAAAGACTAGCTGCTGTTACCAGTACCCGAAAAATAACTTCATAGGCCGTACCTCAAAACACAACAAAACTACAGTACGCCTATGACTAAGTGCTCTGTGCTAGGCACTAATCACCGAAACGTCCAACACAAAAAATGTCGACCATAACAAAAAAAACTATTCATTCTAAAAAAAGAACTTCAAATAATGGCTAGGTTTCTACAATCACAGTTCTACTTGGTTCCACTTAACGACACTTAAGGGCATCCAGTAATGCAGAAACTAATTATCAAAACAAAATTTATCACTGTAAATAATCATCGGCATTTCATCAGTATACTTGCCTAGTACTGAGTATTAGGGTGGCTAGAAATAAAATAAAACTAATTAAAAAGTCCAAACACAATAACAAAATTAAAAATTTTGAAAACTCTAGGTCATAACCACTACTACTCGGCGCCTAACGCCAAATGTAACATCAGTAAACTAAATGCGTCAACAGGGAGTAGTATTAGTAGTAAAACGGCAATAATATAAACAACAAGCAAGCGACAAGTAAAATTCAACTAGATTGCGGCTAATAATACCGATAAACTTCCAGGGTTAAAACTCTTAAACGACTAACTATCTGATATTATAGGGCTTAATAAACAATTAGAAGTTAACAACTTAACTGTGCACCAAGTTCCACCAAAACAATGTAAATGGCAGCTGATGCCTCCTACTCGTCAACACGTCTTCACTTAAAACATCTCGTCGGCAAGAGAACATCGAAAATTGTATACTTAGCGGCTCAAAAGAAAAATACAACTCGGTGAACTTCACAGTTACTGGGGGGGCACAGGTCAGTTTAATAATGCGTTCTGAAGCTCCATACACTCAGCTATAAAAAAACAAATAGTAAGTCATCTGAACTATTAATCTACTTTCGCTTGGCATCTATACAAGATGTTAAACGACGGTCTTTAGCAATGCACTGACTTAGAATAAAATCAATTAATTAATCAAATAGATACCACTCATTTAATTAAGTAGTTTAAAAGTGTACCAGCTCCAGATGATTAAATAAAAATAAAATAATTAAAATACCATAATCTATAGATTCCAAAAAAAAAAGGGATGTAAACTAATGTCTACTCGAATGAAAGATGTTGGATTTCAAAATTTCTAATTTACTAAAACCAATCAATCTTTTCCATACACAAAATAATTGTAATACATCTAAAGTTTCGGGTATCATTTTAAATATCTGAATAAGAAAAATACTTTGGCTTTAACTCAAAACAAGTAAATAAAATATTTTCACTTCTGCCGATTATCTCACAACAAAAAGTATGAACTTCAATTTGTTACATAACAAAAGGAATAAATGGCAACTGTGTGATCTCTCGTAAGTTTCACACTGTAAATGCTTCTATTTCTTTACAATTCTTTACAATTTTCATTTGTTGTGACTGGAGCACAAATTTATAGATGGGGGGAAAAATGCTACTTATCTACTAAAATGAAACTAAGCTTGGCATCAAAATCGACTTGCATTTATGGCAACAGGCAACTTCCAAAAAAAAAAAATTGAAAATCTAAAACTTTCCTTGTTAAGCCAATAAATTATTCAGTAAAACTCCAAACTTAGAAAGTCATCTTGGGCCTTATCTGTACCAAAACATTTGAACTCTGTATGGCCCTAACTAAAGCTTCAGGCTTCCATGTTCCTACAACTTGAGTCAACCAATTTATTGATTAAAAAATGTTGCGTCTAAAACTAATGCATACTGAGCCCTGGGAACAACTACTAGAATCTACATCTACCTATAAAAACCAACCACTGTACTTATCGCTAGTCGGCTACATGTTGCATGGGCCTTTCTGGCTCCTCCAGCCTTTACACCAACTTCTCTGTTCTGTCAAAGTACGTCCACTCTCTCTCCCTTACAGCTTGACAACTCCCTTCCAACAACCATGCTGTGTCTCACCTTATCACACCTCATACCTCTTGCCACCCGGCCGCCAACCAATCGGAACAGTCTGCGCACACGTGCAACAGCTCGTAAACACGTTATCAGCACCCACTCACTTCCCTGTCCCCTGAGCGCCCTACGCTACGTCTGCTATCCGCAGCTCGAAACCTTCTCCCTTCCCCTGACAGCACCTAAAAACTCGCATCTGCCAACGCCAAAAGTCCCAGTCAGTAAAGCTCCCAAAACTTACGTAGCCAACACAAAGAGACACAAAAACATTTTGTGAAAAATATGATCGCAAACTCTAACGACACAGCTGCGGATGAAAATATACACAAATGTAGACGGCACAAAGGAAATTCTGAAGCTGATCTCAGATCAGAAAGTTCAGTTCTAGCGTCGTCTCTTTAGAAGCATATACAGCAATCCTAAGGACTAATCCTGGAAAGACAAACCCAACAACCTTATATCCTAACTTTAAAATAATTTAAAACCAACTGGACAAAAGAAATTGTAAGACTTTAACCTATCATAACAAGATAAAAATAAAGGACTTCCAAGGAAAATAAATCTGAACAAAGAAAAAATTTAAAATTTTGAAAATACACTACAAGTTAAAATCCAAACAAAAACACACAACTATCAAGTTGCCAATAAGGTTCCAAGTACACAACACAAAAGAAAACTGAGTAACTCCCAAAATATATTATATTCAAAACCTGACAAAATAAAATTATTAAAACAATACCTAAACACCAAAAAAACTTGCGTCTGAACAAAAAAAAGGGACAACCTAACCATAATGACAACAAAAACCTACTTAATTTTTTTTTGAAAAAAAAAAAAGGGGGGGGGGGGTCCAGAATTTAGAATTTGACTTCGTCACAGTACTGCTAACCATTGGTTGTGCAACCCCAATTCTTCAGCTCTTGTTGTCAGCAGCACACTATATGGTCAAAGAAGTTCACAGTCAACGATTCTTCGAGGTGACTTCCCACCCTTGCCTCAAAAGGTTAAGAGTTTCCAGCCGGCAGCACCAGAATTATCTCCGAAGAAAATCTCTTTCCCAAGTAAATGTTGATGCATTCCTGTGATTCGGGGACCGCACTCTACATGAACGACTTCCCCCATCTTAAGTTGCAATCACCGATGGGCAAGTCACCTCCAAATAAAAACTGTAATGGAGGTGGGACATGTGGGCCACCCAAATTTGACAGAGCCTCAGCGTAACCATTAACCACATGATCTCCGCTTTTACTGTTAGCCACATCTCTACAAGAAGCCATCACATCAATGCCCGTCCCCGAAGAAGCTACCATTTCCAATTTGCAGCTTTCACTAAGAAAGCCCGCAAGGTTCAAACTTCACGCCGCCGAAGAGTAGCGGACCGCCCAACAGAAAGTCACAGCCTCCATGAGAGCATGAGGGCAAGATATGTCATCGCCTCGCACCAAGCACCGCTACAGATAAGGATCCGTGTACCCATGTGTGATGTCAGAAGCTCCACTCCCGATGGGCGAGGTTAATTACCCCGCACCTGTCTGAGTGTCACCAAACTGGGAAATTTAGTGTATAAGGAATCCCAGCGCAGGTCTCAGGAGTGATTATGCTGCATTGGCTGATAAGTTCGATGGTGTTAGCACAGGGCAGAGTCCATCACTCACGCTAGTGACCGCAGAAGAACCAGTGGTCGTTGATGACGCCATCAAACTCCAGAGGAACGCCACTTGCCAGAAGACCCTCAACATCTTTGGCCGCCTCCAGCAACCTCCTGGATGACCACCACCATCCAGAGGCCTTCCACCTCTTCTGCCTCCCCCAACAGCTCCAGAAGTCGTCAACGCTTACCAGAGGTCCCAGCCGACGTCGTCCCTCCCATCACTCCCTCAACATCTTCCTTCCTCTTACCAACCAGTTACTGTAGGTCACTGCAACGACATCCCCTCTGGACTGCCCTTAAGGCCTTGGCCCGGCCACGTCTTCACCATTGGGTGATGAACTCCCTTTAGCCAACTAAACAGCTAGGTCCCTTCAGAGCAAAACCTCCCTAATTCAATTAGGGAATTATTGTTGGCTGTTATTGTATTGAATTAATTCACATTTTTAATCTCGTACGTCACACCACGTATTTATCCAGGTTGCCTTCACCTGGCAGTATGTAAGAACTTCCGCATTAATCAATTTTATATTTTACATTGATTCCAATTCAATTAGGCGAGTGTGGTCCCACCTGTGACTGAATCTTTTCTTAAATACATAATTTAATGAAAGTGTTTTATTTTAACCTAAAGTTAAAATTTCCTTTCTTATCTTTTAATAAACACCCTTGCGACTTACGGAATTTTATGTAATTGGAAATTGCATTTGTTCACGTAAGGTAAAGCCGGCTACGCGAATGTCCGCCATATGGCAAATGCACACACTTTTAAGAGGCACTTTCTCCGGGCGAAATATTGTGTCTCTCTGGTAGATCTTCGGAAGCACCCAAATGTACTAGGTACTCCTTTTCTATTGTGGAATCAGGTATTTTGACTAGCTGTCTACTCTGCCGGATGGAAAACTGCAAGGTCGGAGCAGAGAACTATGATCTGCTTGACCCTTGCCGGAAAAACTCACCTAAGAGTCACGGGCTGTCAACGTGGGTATCCTGCTCCTTGTAGTTCCATCCAATAGCTGGAGCTACTGTGTGGACCTTACTTGATACACCTAGTACCCGTAGAAGTACACTATAGGGCCGCTAATTTTACCTGGCTACTCCTTACATATTGTTATTTTAGTTCTAAATTCAGCCTTACACCACGTCCACACAAAAGTGGGCAGAAGCGCAAGTTCAAACAGGCATTAAAGAAATTGGAGGCACAAATATAAAACACATCCACTTCAGAAGTAAGAGAGATTAACCCACTATTCACTTGATCCCACCCTTTTACCATAATCTCACGCATCCATACCCTCGCACATACCCCAGGGATCTATGCGCAGCTTGAGCATTTCTCCGCCGCAACCAGAGTCAGGTACTGTTTAGCCACTGGCCGCCCCAGCGAGCCAGCCGGAGAAAAGGAGGGTGCCGCCGCCTCACGAACAGCAGGTAAAACGTTGGAGAGTACTAGTTCATGTATCCCTTGATTTTGTTCCCTCACATAAGCCAACCAGACCCACTCTTTATACCGGCATTCTGCCGAAGTGAGAGTAGTTCCTCAGGGCATAATCACTGTGACCCTGGCCGTGCACTATTTGAAGGCCACCACCATCACTAAAGCACAATCTGCGTACCGCAGAATGTCGAATGTTAAAATTATCATTGGGATGGAAATCCCCAAACCTGACCAATCAGAACTCACGCAAGGCTCCCAATTAAGAATTCCGTATTTCCAATGTAGAAACCCCGACCCGAAGCAAAGATAGCTAAGGGGCTTGTGTGCTACTCCCATCGACGACAGGGCTTGCCATTGCGACTTATAGTGTCTGCTGACTCGTAGGGCTGTGGCAGCGGCTTTGAACTTTGTACCCCTGCGACAGGCCACCAGACCTGTCATTTACACTGGCCGCCAGCCATTATCCAGTCAAAGCGTTCCAACTCGTAGTTCTGACATCATGGTATAAAACCGCCAAGTCGGCTAAGGCCTTATCCATAACTATTAAACGTAGTGTGACCAAGGTCACTATTTCATTTATCCCGATAGGCGTTAGATCCATTTTTGACATAGCTGGCCTATCCAAATAATTTGAGGTTAATTACTCATCCTTCCCGGGCATGCATCAATAATAATTTTATTTCCAAGGAAGTCTGAGATGAGATGTATGACGTCCTATACTATTTCTGTACGGGATAATTCTTTTAGACCCAGAATACAGGAAATCCTTTACAGTATACGATAGTTGGCAACACTAGGTAGTGGAATGTTACGAGTGTGTTGCAGGTGTGATGTTGTCGTCGGGATCGGCGGCACCTGCGCAGTCCATCACGGCGGCAGTGCGGGACCTGTTTGAGGCAATGGAGAGGGGAGCAAGCATCCCGCCCATCATCCTGCTGCAGGTGCTGCACGTGGCATTCCCCAGGTTCGCAGAGAAGAGTGAGAATGGGGGCTTCCAACAGCAGGATGCCAACGAGTGCTGGACTGAGATGGTGCGCATGCTCCAGCAGAAGCTACCTGCAACGTCCCCCTCCAACTCTAAGTGAGTTGTACCTGCTTGGTACCTACCTGTTCATAGACTGCATGTGGGGTTGACTGGTGAGAGGTGGTGTGTTTGTATAGGTTGCTTGCAGTAAACTGAAAGCCTTGTTGAAGATCGCACTGTGTATTCCTCTGCCATATGTAAAATTAACAATGATGTGGGTGAATTTTAGTGGGGAGGTGCAGCAGATGGCCCTGATGCTCTGTCTGCATGCCCTATTTATTCTGAACTCTGAGCTTGTAGGCACCCTGAAGGGTGAGGGGCAGCTGGCTCGTGGAGGCGTTGACACATCCTTGCCTTCTTGCATGCTGCAGAGGCGCGGTGGTGATATGCTGCAACTGTCCTGAAGGGAGTCAACATTCTGTTATATTAACCATCTTCCGGGAGGCTTCTGAGAGCGTGGCGGTAATCAGTAAAATCTAGGATCACGTATCCGTAGTATCAGTTTGGGCTCTCTACTGTACCCTGTAGGCACATGTCCTGCGTCAATTACTGATTAAAAAATGACGTAACTGGCCCATAAGGATTAAGCTTCTCCAAGATGGGGTGCACTCGTAGCATAGTGTGCTTTGTAGAAGCGCAGAAAAGCATCATGCTTCAACTTTCATTGCACAACCTCTGGTGAGCCTGCAATCACTTCATTGCAACACACCTGGCAGCCATGCATCTGAACCAGACTTCAGAATGAGTAGCGAGACTCGTGCTGTCCAGACTAATTAGCATGTCACCCCCATCCAGTCCCTTCCCGCTAGCAAGAGAGTACAGTAACTTCAAATGCTTGTCCGACAATATCCGTACAGTCTAGCTGTCCATATGGATTATTCAACGTATTTTCTTCCAGTGGACAGAAGTACGCAGCTTGAAGTGAAAGTAATGTGTATTTAGTTTCTCTGAACAGAGTATATATGTATTTGGTCGCTTTATATTCTCCAAAATATGTATTCATTTTAGAAATAAATAGTAACCTCTACATTCTTACATTAAAAAATGATACTTTGAAGTTATTTTTAATTATGTCATTGACACATGCTAATCAGAGACGGAGAGCTAAGTGGACCACCAAGCCTCTGCTGGTTGTGCGTTCAGGTTGAGCGGCTAGTTTCAGGCTATGGTCACTTCAGCACTAACTTAGTGCTCAAAGCGAGGAAATAACCCAGACTTGTAGCCCCTCCTTGGATGAAGGTGTTACTAGTGATAGGAACTCCGCTGTTCCTCCTCTTCAGCGCTAAATTAGTGCTCGGGTTACTGGAAAGAAACAGGTGGCCGTTTAATGTGTGTGTTGCTAGACTCACGAACTCCTGAAGTGGGTCCATAGTCAGACTAATTCAGTTAAGTAACAATCTCCCGGTTCCTGTAGGCAGTGCACGTCGTATTTTGTATTGAGCCGGTCCACAGAAAAGTACTCTAAAGAAGAAAAACTTAAGGATAGAGAACAATAGATGTTTATTGAGAATACAATAAACTTGTGACCCGTGCCACCTCCTACCGAATAGTGGAGTGCTTAAGGTAATTGCGTTATTCAGGTGTAGGCGACCTGGTTCTAGGTTGTAAGGGAAAGGAAATAGTTCTAGACAAATACAAAGAAAATTACTCTTAACCTGTACTAAGTAATCAGGTGTCTAGAAGAGACAAAGTGAATTTAATAAGTAGAAGCACGTTTGCTGGATGACTAGTCGTTGTTGATGGAAGTTGCCTCAGGAGGCGTACGTAAGATTTCATAGATCTCTGGAGGTTCCAGCACTAGTTAGTGCTTGGGATGTCACTAGAGAGGATACAAGAATGACTCTCGAACCCCGCTGTGCACGGACTTATTTAGTGCTCAAGTTTAGGCTGCTGCAGCGGGGTGCAGGGAAGGCATGACGTCCGTCTGCCCTGGCGTGGGAGGTGAAACTCTGGTCAGCAGTAGTCAGCAATACTGCTTCGTTCATCTTCGGTAGCGCTCGGCCTTGCCCGGTGGCGGGCGGCTTGTAGGCTCTCAATGTGGGGGGAGGCAGAGTGGTCGCGGGTTGCGTAACTTGTGGCCACGTGCTTGGCCGTCCAGCAGATTCTTGGCGGCCGAAAACTCGTGTGCAAAGTGTTGCATGAACAACTCTCTCATGGATGATTGATGTAGACAACTCTGACGTAGGTTGAAGCAGAGGTGGACAAAATTCCTAGGTTGAAGCAGAGGTGGACAAAATTCCTAGCATGGAAAAATTTCCCCAGAACATAAAAATTTAGGTCAAAATTTCCCCAAAAATATAAAAACATATTTATTACAAATCCTTTACTGTGTTGATGAACATTGTAATACATAACAATTTACAGTAAGTAATGGGGATGGTACAATTCCACTTTTCCTCGATTCTCAATCGCTATGCCGATACCACTCTCGATTCTCGGTTCCAAAAATCGTGATTCCTTTTGCTACGGACAATTACTTTACAGAACTATGTATAGGAGGGTGTGAAATCTAATTATTTAAACAAGGCCTACATTAACAGTAGGCCTATTACTAACATAAATAATATAAAACTTAAAACAGTTTCCAAACCTCACTTGCCTAGATGAATGTTCACCAACACACCAACATATAAAATTATTAAAAGGTTTGTAAGACCGGCACTTATTGAAAATCAATCATTATATGTTTTGAAGCAGAAAATAATAGTGTTTACACTAATAAATTTTAATGCCAAGGAATTTTGACATATATACATAAACTAGACAAGCGTCATCCACGTAATATTAATATCATATAAATTATTTTTAAAAAAAGTCTTCTCAGACCAATTCAGGTATGTTTTTTGTATTAATTTCTTGAACACGTTACACTCGCCTTTGCACTTTATACATAAAATGTACAAATGATAGACATATTACAGGCTTTTACATCGCCTTCAGCATCTTCCATAATTTATGAGACTAGATATTTTATGAAAACGGTCTGTTTAATGTATCAATTTAGATATCACTCTTGTCTGCATGTCAATGTAAACAAGCGATGTCTCGACCATAGATTACTGCACACATTCTAGTTAGTGTTCACTTCGCATGATTGTAACTAGTGCTTGGAGGTGGTTTGTTGTCAAACTGCTGTAGCTTATCTTGAATTTATTCATCTAGAGAATTTCTAGATATTCCCGAGACTCGCGCATGTCTAGATTTTTAGTGTCTAAGTAATTTTGTGTGTATAACATGGGATAATAGTTCATTTCAAGTGGAGAAAGCTCATTTCGTAAGATATTGCGCAGTTGTCTTATTTCGTGTTATTTCACAATTTAACTTGTGTTTCGGTGTTATTTCGTGTTATCACGATTTACACGAAATCGTGCCTCAAGTCTTTGGTTATGTATTTGTAGTAAACTGTTCGTCATGCTTCGATTCATGGACTTCCGATTCTCAATTATACGATTCTTCAAGAATCGCAAGTGTTGAGGAATCATTGAATCGAGTTTGACATCCCTAGTAAATAGTTGCACGTGCACATTTTGCAATCACGGTAATTTAGAAATGAGATATTAGCATTTAAAAAAAATTTACCCCCGAAGGAGCCACAGTGACTGAGCGATTAGCACGCTCGCCGCCCACCAAGGCGAACTGGGTTCAATCCCCGTCCAATTTACCAAATTTTCGCAAGTGGGAATTGTGCAGGACAGTGCCATTGGCCCGCAAGTTTTCTCAGGGATCTCCCGTTTACCTTGTCCCTTCATTCTGGCACCTTTCCATATTCACTTCAATCACCCTCATTGGCTCTCAAGACCTCGCGGTTAATTGCCGCCCAAATCTCTTCATTCACTCACCCTTCACCCCTGAAACATGTTTAGAGCTTTTCACTCCTGCAATAATTCATTCACTATGTTCATAAACAAAAGTATTTTGGAAAGCTGATGAAAATATGTGTTAAAAGTCAATGTCACACTATGTACTATTTAATGCTTTTTGTAAACGTACAAAACAATAGGTAAATTAATTTCACATAAATTCTTCAAAATCAGAGAATAAAAGCAACACTCAAAAATACTTTAGTTATATAATGAATTTTTAATCTTAAGTCAGGGCAATTTAAACAATTAATATTATGATATATCTTCCTAGGGTAATACTCTGAAGAACGAATGCGCTTCCGATAGATTTTAATAACAAATCTGAAGAAAAAAAATCAAAATCATCAAATTCCGAAATAATAATAAGTAAAATCTGCAAATAGAAATGAAACTCATTATTGAATAAAGAAACTTACCTTATAATACGTTAATAATACACAAGAGCCGAACTTAGAACCTACTCGGGCCGCATTTAACATGGGAATGGCAAGTTCCACGGCGTGCCCCATAGGTTTAGATGCTGCCCCACGCGAAGTTTCTTGTCCCCCGAACACATCCGGGTTCCAGCTGTAGATTATTATCTCTTACAGTGCCTGTCACACCTGTCGCAGTGGGGTGGGAATGGTATCTCACACTCTCCCTTTCACTTCCTGTAGATGATTATCTCTTACAGTGCCTGTCACACCTGTCGCAGTGGGGTGGGAATGGTATCTCACACTCTCCCTTTCACTTCCTGTAGATGATTATCTCTTACAGTGCCTGTCGCAGTGCGGTGGGATAGGTATCTCACACTCTCCCTTTCACTTCCTGTAGATGATTATCTCTTACAGTGCCTGTCGCAGTGCGGTGGGATAGGTATCTCACACTCTCCCTTTCACTTCCTGTAGATGATTATCTCTTACAGTGCCTGTCACACCTGTCGCAGTGGGGTGGGAATGTTATCTCACACTCTCCCTTTCACTTCCTGTAGATTATCTCTTACAGTGCCTGTCACACCTTTCGCAGTGGGGTGGGAATGGTATCTCACACTCTCCCTTTCACTTCCTGTAGATGATTATCTCTCAGCAAGGGAGCTTTTCTCCTCACCATTCCTCATTGTTAAGTGCCATTCTGTCAGTTTAGTTTTTAGAATAAGAACTGCAGGTATCGGCATAGCACTAAATATTTCCCCAGGCTTAAAATATTTCCCACAAACCAGGTTCGCGTATTTGATCCACTTATGATAGCTGCTCTAGTATAGTGTAGTATGCTATGCATTTGTTGTGCTGTTAGTTGCAGCTCTATGAAGAAAATGATTATGATGAAGACGTACAGAAAATAATAATAATTATTTATTAAGTTCATGAATGATAAGATGAAAATTAAATTGTCCATTTAATGTAAGTGGGGAAAATTTTGAAAGTTCTAAAAAAAGTATCACAACCACAATGTATCCTTCCACCGCAGCTGTTTTGGCCCATGAAGAAAATTACCTTTGTAAACAAATGTTTTGAGTCCAATGCACACTTGCATTTTCCTCCTTCCTCATGTTCCATGTAATGGCAGGCACTGAAAATCTGACAGTAGCTAACTTCCATCCAGCAATTAATGTAGGATATTATAGCTAGGTTGGCATTCCAACTTGTTTTATTTTTGTAATTACTGAGTTAAATTTGTTGGGGTTATGTTTATTTATTTTGAGGGAAAAAGGAATCAATTGCAAAGGGAGGGGAGGAAGGCTTTCGTTTTCCGTCTTTCGTAAGACGGCATTATTTTTATGTTCTTACGAGTGTGTGGCATTTTGAGTTGCATATTGTTTGGATGGAGCAATGGAAAATTTTGCTCATATGGAAATAGCATTTAAATTATCTAACTTCAAAAATTTCAACTCTAATGAAATAACAAAATGTGATACATGCATCGCTGTTCGTATTCATACAGATGCATCAATATATTCACCCACACACTTTAACCAAAGTTTACCGTACACTCGTTGAATTTATGATATAGTTGATTAAACAAATATTATTCACTCCCTACAAAAGTGTGGAAATTGTGGCTTTTTCAGGCCATTTGCTTTTCAATAATTGCGTTAACAATTTACAAATACATTTTAAAAACATGCAAACTTACTGTTTGTAAAATTTTCAATCTCTTGAACACGTTTTTTTTTATGGCAAGTCTTGCCAATTTTACTTCACTAAAGTCACATTTGTTTGTCACTATCATTAAATAATTTATTTGTAGAATCATTCAGAAAACTCAACACTGCGCACATTTCCTGATACAAACAAACTTAACCTTAGATATGTAAATAAATATTTGTGTCTCTTCATTGTGGAAAGCAGTAAGGAAAATGGCAGAAGGCATGCGGTAATCACATGGCGATAATGTTTCATTTCACTCAAGGAAACGTACAACGGTACCTACAACCAACTATGCTTGAAAAAAGCAAATGAAAAAATAATTAACTATCTATTAAGTATTCCGGCACCACCAACAAGATATTTGTATAATAAACACAATGAGAAAAAAGCACACGCCAATGGCCGTTCACCGGGCTGGAAACTGGAAACATAAACATGGGTAGCCATTGGCTGGAAACGTTTACTGTTCGTACGTGTCAATATACTCTGTCATAAATGCTAAACATGTTTTAGAGTACATTCACTAAATAGCCAAGAAAATGTAATGTTGCTTTAAAAACATATTGTAAACCATAAATGTTGTAAGTATAATTAAAATTTTAAATTTCAAAGTTTAGTTCCGAGTACTATTGTCTTCCAAAGCCATCATAAAAATAGCCAACTTAACAACACTGATCCTGCAGCAGTTCATCAGTTGATACAATACTGTATGAACGAGAGCATTTACTGTTTACACAGTGTGTAGGTTGGTCACATTGTCTGTAAGATTTTACCCCACGTACATGAAATGGGCAATATTAATTGTTTACAAAATATTATTCCTTTTCAATCACATTTTCATAGATTTTACACATAATCATTCCTCTCAAATGCCATTGTATAGATAAGTAAATACATTTTTAAAAAATTTTGTTTGCTGTACCTATATTTTATTATGTTTTATGCATGACAACTTCCATAATTGTAAGTTTTCAGTAATTACTACTTCAGATTTCAGTTTCAAACTGAGATGAGTGAAGTGTGTGCAATTTACATAATAAATTATCTTTTCTGCTGCATGCAACAGGCATATTGTCCATTTCATATAGGTGGTCTCACATTTAACAGTTTGAGGAAAGTAGTGCCAATGGCATCTGGGTGGCTATGTATCCTTCCGCCACAGCGGAGCTGTCATTGAAGGTGACTGTTTGCAAACAAACCCCATGGGACTGCCAGTATTTGCAAACAAACACCATGTGACTGCCAGTATTTGTAAACAAACAACATATGACTGCCTGTTTTTGTAAACAAACTGCATGTGCCTTCTCTCGGATAACTTAGAAACTGTGAAGGGCTATTCAAACAGTTGCAGGTTGGCAACAATCCCATTTTTTTTAGTTTATAAATATTTTAGGTAAGTGACTAACAGTCCATGTAATTAGTCTATAGATTGATCATTTTTTTACCTTGCAAGAAATTTGTAACCAGAATGCACGAAAATGAAATTGTATTTTCACTGTCAAATGAATAAGATATTTTTTTTTAGTATATGGTACTCAAAATATATTAATGACAACTAATCTTGTCACACTTACCTAGGGAAAGTTCTTGTAAACATAAAAATTTAGCATGTTTTCCATGAACACCAAATACCAACATCCCCGCCCCCAAGAATTGCTAAAAACCAAAATATTGCCCCCCCATTACCTTCTTTTGAAAGGCAGTATACATTCTTACATACAGGCTACTATTGTATTAAAAGTACATAATTCAGCTTTGTGGTATGATATGACAACAAACTCTGTACAGCCTGATACTTTTATGGTGGTTATAATTCTCAGGATGTTAAAGTATGTAGGTAAACAAATTAATATTTAAGCAATGTTACTTAATTTCAGAAAATTTTTAATGACTCTCATTTAGCAACTCAAGTGTTAATTGCAGGTCTACATGCAATATACTTTAATAACTTTTCTCAAATACCTACATGTTCAGATTGTCATGCTGCGAATAAAAACTTATTTTTGACTATCTCAGTGTTATTTACACTGAAGTTCAGTCGCACAACCTCCCTCCTCAAAATTGTGAATACAGCTCTAGTCTTGTTCTCGAGTACGTAATGAAAAACTGTATTTCAGTTAAGAGTTGTTATAAAGTTCTCTAGAAAAGCAGATGTGACCTACAGCAACAATATATCAAACGAACATGTTACTTACACACTAAAAAGATGCTCCACCTACCCAAGATTGAAGACATCATAAAGTTCATTTTCCTTTGCGATAAATTTTGGAATGTCGCAGTTCCTGCTTATGCATGAGACACTTATTTATGATATTGGAGCACCTTTGGTGGGGAGCTTAAATGGAAAGATTTTGTTTGATAAGTATGTTGTAATTTACTGGATATCAAAAAGTTGTCTTTCCAATGTAAATCCTGTTTATGTGAATTATTCTTCCGTTACTCGTACTATATTCTTAACAACGTATGTTAAAAACATATGTGTGCTTTTAATTTGCAAAACAAAAATGCTTAAAACGTTTATAAAAGACTCCAATGTTGATACCTACCATGCCATTATGTTACTTTCAAATACAGCCTTTAAAATCAGGAAAAACCTTAAAATTTATTTGCTAACAGGTATCCCTGTAAACAAACTTGACACATTTTATATATGTTCTAAAAAAAATACAAGTGATACAACTTACAAGTTTATATGGCCAGTAAGCTTTACATTTTGAAACCCTCCAGAATCAGAGTTTAGAGTTTCAATCAATAATAACACAGAGAATAGTTCATAGCAATGAAATGTCCCAATTATGGTATCATCTTTATTTTATTTTGAGGGGAAAAGGAAAAAGTGAGCAGAGTGGGAGGCTTTAGTTTATCGTCTTTCGTGAGACGGAAATATTTTTATGTTCTTGCGATGCCGGAATCACATAGCCACAACGCGCACGACACGACGGCCAGCAGCCAATGAAATACAAGATAGATTGTCGTAAACCCGGCCGATTTTGTCGTCCGACCAGCAGTTTTGGATTAGAAATTATTTCTATACTACGTCGTGTCGTGCGGCATGATGCACAGAATGTACAACATTGCAAAATTGAAATTGTATTGCAAGCTTGCCCTACAATGGTAAATACACAGTTTAAAAATAAATACAGTGAAAACTACTGTATCTAATTCTCAAAAATAATAATTTTACTTTTGTATGCATTAGTGATACCAATTTGTCACCATTATGTATTACAAATTTCCCTCTTGTTCACCACATTTGAGACTATTGTAGCCTATGAGCGCCTTCTAAATAGTAGTTTAAATGCCGAGAGTATGGTGTCTGTCGTGCTGTAAATTTAAGTAGTCTCATTGAAATGTGTCGTGGTTGCGTTTTTAGTCGTGCCGTGAGTATTTGACATTCAAATTTAAATTTGGATTTGATAGATTTAGTAGTCTGTACATATTATGTTCTTTTTTTTTTTTTTACATCACTTTGATATCTTTTAATAATATTAAAGTAAATTTAAGTAATAGAAATCAACAATAATTAAAGTTATTATATTATTGTTTTCATTACACCTTTTCAAATTATAAAAAAAATAGTTTTTCGCAATTTAGTTTTTTCTAAATATATTAGGGAATTGTTATGAAATGAGGTCTTCATATAATATTGTATGTTGGCATAACTGTTCCTTATCTATCACTATTTTAAACTTGAAAATAAAATATTTCCAGAGGGAGAAAGCAGCAGTTCTCTGTATGCACACCTTATAGATGAAAGCTGTGCACATGTATGTGCAAGGCATTCGACTGGCATGCAGTCTTTCTATCTGTGACACACCTGAATGTGACTTAAATAAAGACAAGGGTATGATATGAGTCTAAAGACAATTCGGAAATTTCTTTATTGAACATTTAGTGTCTAAAACTTTTCTGGGAACACCTATAATAGCCATTTTCATGGTGAAAAAAAAAAAATTCTTGGAGTTGAAATGAGAGAAACTTGTCTTTGGGCATAAAATTTCTTAAAGGAATTTTCTATTTACACGCTTTTATAAAATAGCCAACAGTTTTTTTTTAATGATGTGTTTTCTAACAAACATCTGCAATGCATTTGAGCCAGCCAAGCAGAGCACTTAAAAGATAGAAAACTGTCGGGGAAGAGTCATTCCTTGTGCAGATGTTTGTGACAAAAATGCAGTTTTCAGAATGTGGGCCAGGCAACCTGTAGCTGGCAGGTACGAGGGTGTGTGTTGTGTGCTGCAGGTCACTGATAGAGCAGTTCTTCGGGGGCACTCTGGACGTGCAACTGAAGTGCACGGAGACGGAGGACGAGCCCCCAACCAACAGCAAGGAGTCGTTCCTGCAGCTCAGCTGCTTCATATCCCAGGATGTGCGCTACATGGCCTCTGGCCTGCGATCTGTAAGTCATCACGTGTCATCTTGTGTGTGTCTTATGGGTTGTGACTCTTGATGGAGCGGTGATTTAAGTGTTATTTAATGTGAAGGAAGGCTTGTGTGATGTTGTCTGTTGTGCATAATTCTAATGTTTAAATTTGTTTTTTTTTTTTTTTTGCAGAAAATGCAAGAGCAAATTACAAAGATGTCGCCAATGTTAGAACGTGATGCTGTGTATACCAAAACGGTGGGTACATTATTAAATTGTGGACAGTATTGATTGTGTGTTGTAATGTTTCACTACTTCTGTATCCGACTTTTTTGTTGCAATAATAACAATAATAATAATATTGATAATGAGATATTTGTGTTTTATGTGTATAAGTGTTTATTTTTCCATCAAAGTAATTGTGAAAATACTAGGGATGGGCCGATGCCGATACCGATTAACCAGCCGATATCACGACCATCGGCATCAGCGATGTAAACATTATTTGACTATTATTATTCACCAATTAGTAGCACTTAGATTACTTCAGTAGCACCTCGTTGTTATCCTGTTTATTCAGTTTTCTTGTACAAGTATTTTTTTTTGTTGACAGTCCTTACAAATATCCTATATAAACAATGTTAAATAAACCCGCATGCTAAATCTCGTGAAGCATTAATTTACAGCATCCATCAATCAGATATTCCGTCCAAAACCCAAAATTTATTCGGAACTAGAGCTGTTCCGATACCAATACTAAGTATCCGAATCGGCCGATACTTCACTTTTTTATCTTTATTGGGTATGGTATCGGGTCAATACATTAGTATGGGTTATAGACAATGAAATTTCTTTATTACTTTCTTTAGACACAAAATTTACTGTATTTCGGCATGTATAGGCTGCACATTTTTACAAAAAAAATTAAAATAAGAACAAATGAATAGCTTTTCACTCATACAGTAATTTTTTCATTCACGTTCATAAACAAAATAATTGAAATGGGCTGATACCACATTTTGCTGATGCCAACTATACTGATTCTCAACTGCCAATTACAACGATGCCGATGCCAGTTTTGATGAGCACAGTAATAATTCCCAATATTTGGAAATACTTTTTTATTACTTACATTTAAGTATTAAGTTTTGTGAACAGTTTAAGCACTTTGTATTAGGTGTCTACAGCGTAGAAATAAAATATAACACTAATTTTAATAATTAATAATAAGATAAACAATTTAATGGGCAAATAAGTAACTTAACAGTCAAGGAAAAACTGTTACCTGACGATACATCATTCATTACAAACTTGGTTCATTATAGACAACTTTCGAAACTTCCAGCAATCTGATGCGGACTGGTATTTTAGACCTGAGAAATACCATACATAACCGCAACACGCATGTTTGTTTTGACGCGTGCCCAGTTAAGGTCTGCTTGGCACAATCGCCTTGGATTTGTACGCTAGACCAATAGCGTAGTTTTATACAGGTTTGTCAGTGGCTGGTGAGAGGTGTTAGCTACTGACTTATTCGGAAGACCGTCGTGATGCTGAAGAAGTTGAGGTTTTAATCCTTGGTCTCAACTTAAGGGGTGCTGGGTTGCTCTACACCATATTGATGGTTCCAGGTGACAGGTTCCCAGCTCCAGAAACTGGGATTGGCCAGGCCATACCTAGCCTTGGTCCCGTAAACCAGTCCTCTCGGAACCAGGTGATGTTCTTGACTGGTGCGAATATTGGGTGGAAAATATACGAACACCGTGGGAGCAGTTGCAACTGCTTGGCGTCTGAGTGCTGCGGCACGGTCCCGTTCCACCTGCCTTTCTTGCATAGGAGGAGGAAGTGCAGACAACTGTTTGGCAGCAAGAAACTCTAGGTTTTGTTCCCTATGCCTTTTGCTTTGCCTTACCGTGAAAGGCATAGTGTGTTGCCGTTTGAACAACACACGTAGTGCACCTTGACAAGAAACGATTTAACAGTGTTAGTCCAGTAGGGTACTTATTTTTGTAAAGGCCTACATGTTGTACAGCCAACCCAGGCTCCTCCAGTCTGCCTTCACTCTGGCCTGTATCGACGTCTAAACATAGACTCCCCTCGACTGACTGACTGCGACTGACAACTCCCTCCGACTAACTCCCGTGCTGTCTCAATGACAACTCGTAAAAATGTCATCTTTACACAGCAGGCTTCCATCAACAACGCGTTGCTCCTGGCCTTGTCTGACGGCATCGTTCTCGTCACCCAGTCTTTAGCCAATCAGAGCACTCTGTGCCTACGTGCGGCGGCTTGCAAACACAGTATCAGCACCAACTCACTTCCCTTGTCCCCTGAGCTTCCCTTCCTACACTTTGTCTGCTGCCCACAGCACGAAACCATCCCTCCCCCTGAAATCACCAACAGTTGCACAGCTGTTGAAGCGTCCCCGTTATTATTACTCCCGGAACTACCGCGGACAACACCCAACGTTCCGAAATCAATTTGGTATTAAGATGACTGCAACTTCAGCGACAAAGCGGCGAAAACAAAATGGGGAACACAGCTGCAGTCGACACAAAGCGTACTGAGGCTGAACTCAGTTTTGAAAGATGACAGATTTGTCCATCACAGACACTAGAATTTTTTACCACTAACTAAGGAGTATTCCCGGGAAGACAATGTAAAGACCTAGTATCGTAACCTTAAAAAAATAATTTAATACCATTCAAACAGAATAAATTATAATGCCTTAATACCAGAAAAAAAATGACTTCTGAAAAAAATTAAAGGCCTCTGTACAGAAAAACAATAATTAAAAATTTTTAACAGACACTGAACAAAATATGACTACTATGTTCAGGTCAAAAAAAAAGTCTTAAGTACACGAACACTAAAACAAAAGCGAAACGACTTTCGAAAATTATAACCAAAACCAGAATAAAAATAAAATTATTAAATAATTTACCAAAACACAGCAAAAGAACTCACATCTGAACAAATATTGAGGGATAGACCTTACAAAACAAATTAATTTAAAACCCTAAAACCTAAAGACAAATAATAAAATAACCTGATGCATCATAACAAAAAATAAAGAGCTTCCCAGAGAAATTAAGGGTTTCCGAACAAAAAAAATAACTCACAAAAATCACTTTGTAACAATACTATGTTGTCTCGGAGCTTGAAGTGCTGAGGGCTGTCCTGAAGAAATTTTTGGATATCCGGGTGTTGCCATTGGAAATAAGTAATGAATTATTTGCTCAGGTGGAGATGTAGTAGTTTTATGTGCTCCTCAGGGCTGTTGTCTGGTGCTGGAGGGGGAGGGTGGCATCTTTTCCCACTCCCCTTCCTTCTCTTCTCTGACAAGGTCTAACTGGTGTGACAGGACTGGGCAAATCATTTGTAGTCCCCGGGCAGTGAACTTCAAAGTCAAACTCGGTGAGAAACATCTCCCACCCTCCGAGCTTGGCCTTCAAGCTTCGTGATTCCAGGAGCCACTGCAGCTTTTTACTGTCAGTACGCAAAATGAATTTCTTGCCCTCCGAGTGGTAGCAGTACTTCTTGATGGCCCATATAACTGCAGGTCATTCTTGCTCGTTTATATGGTACCTCTGTTCTGTGGCGTTTGAGCGGGTGCTGGCGTATGCAATTACTTGCGTGAGGTCTTCTGCGAATCTGGCGGCTTGTCTATTCCTTGGTTTTTCATCTCTTCCACTTGCGTCATAATCAATTTGCATCTTCTGACAGACACTCTGTATGAGCGGTGGTATACTGGGCTGTTGGTTGTTGTCCAGATCTCGTGTTGAATGGACCGGGTCTGGCACACTTGCCTTACTTGTCCAAACGCGCAGGTGTGTTCATCTAGGATCAGCCTCAGTTGGTCAAACTCAGGTCCTTCTAACTGATGATTTATCTCACTTGTGTTGATGGGTGGTGGGATGACCGCAATGGGACTGTGCTCCCAATTTACTGTGACCTGGTTTTTATCTTGCTGGTAGACTCTTCCCTGGCCGTCGTCGAGGACACTGTTGCTGGCGTAGTTATGGATGGCCCAGAATCACAGCCTTAGTGAGGTCCGGCGAGACCACGAACTCCACTTTGCTGGAGTGTGTAGTACATCCGTCTACACGAAGGGTTACCTCATGCTGAGTCATTCTTACAACATGCTTCTGGGGTCGAAGTGATGCCCTTTGTTGTGCTGTCAGCACATCACTTCGAATAAAATTTCCAGTTGCCACGGAATCTAGCAGGGCTAGGATTTTATTGCTATTGATTGTGACTTCTATGTATGGCGCTTCTGGGGTTGCTTATTCCTCTCTAAATTTCTGAAGGCTGGGCTCTTTGATCCCAGAGGTAACTGCCTGCTTTTCGCTCTGGTTATGGCATTTCCCGCCTGGCTAGTTTTCATGTTCTCTTTGCGTGGCCTTCCTGTCTGTGTGGGCAATCCGATTAAAGTTGCGGCCAAGACAGTACCAGCATTTAGGTAAGGGGTTTTGGGGGGTGGGAGAAGCTGGCGTAGGAGGCGTTTCTTTTCTTTTCTACTTTTTGGATTCCGTTGGCTTTTCGCATGCTTGTCGAGTACTGTTTGGGCTTCAAAATTCCTTTTACTTTCACGTTATCTTTCAAAGAGTTCTTATATTGTTTTAGGCTTGTGAATTTGTAAAAGCTTACTCAATTTAGGTAGGAGCATCCTGGCGATATTCCTCACGCATCTTTCTTCCATGGCAACAGGATAAATTCTCCGGTAAAGATGAACTTACTTTTCGTCAGATGAATACTTTCGCCTCTTCCTCAGAGTGCTGGGTTTGGCCATAGAATTTGGTAGTGAGTTGCACAACACTTCACCCAAGAACTGTGTGGATAGGCGAGTGCATAGCTAGCCTCATTCGGTCACAAACTCTCCATATTTACTCCATCATTGTAAGGCGTGGCTGCGTAGTTGTTTACTGGTTCGGGACATCCATTGTTTACTAGGTATCTCGTGTTTGTTGCACTCTCTCTTACACTCTTCTGTAAAAGAGACTGGGTCTTCGTGGGGTTGGCCAGTGAACTCGGGCAGCCGAGGGTCGCGGGAGCTGCAGGTTGTAGCTGGACTGACTCAGTGTCCTAGATTACTAGGCCTGTATTCTGCTGCTCGTCGGCGGTTAACTAATCCAGGTCGTGTCACATACTCCTCCGACCAGCCTATGCAGTTGTGATGAAAGGGCTGAGCTCACATTATGCAGTGAACCAAATTAATTCCATGACCCAGGCAGGTAATCCAGCTACAGTATGCTGTTTGGCTGGTTCAACAGTCATGTTACTGGTATTCTAATCTGTACGTGTTCTGTACCTCATCGGCCCAACCTAGGCACTGATAATGTAATAATTCTGGCAGTGGGCGCACGTGATTAAATTAATTCCTGTACTGGGGCAGGTGGATATATCGTACCGGTTTTCAGAGGCTTCGTCCATGGTGACCTCTAGGTGATTTTGGACTCCCCGAAATCTGTTGGCGGGCTGAATCTGGTGTTCTGGCTAGCTTCTGCTATTCTTGGGTCATTGCTGGCCTGGTTCTGATTTCGCTACTAATTTTGCCAAATGCTTAGACCCCACGTTGGGCACCAAGAAAGAACCCTACTCTACTTCTTGACGTTTGATGCTCTTGGGCTCAAAGTATTTATTGTATCTCTCAGTAATTGCAGGGTCATGCTATAAACTTAATTTATGTTGTATAGTTAGTGTATAGAATTTCTATTATATACTGTAAACAGTTACATGGTTTGTTGAAAATTGAAATGCCTAACATTGGAGATGTTGCCGGAAAATTTGTTTCAAATTAAGAATCTTGAGAAAACATTTCAACAGAAAAAGCAGAATTGGTGAATAAATGACTTGCAATATTTGATGTGAATCCTACGTAACCAGAAGAGTATTGTAAAAAGCAAAACTTTCGTAGCAGGTTGTTTGAGCTTTTGAGTTTTAGCCCAAAATGGTGTTCTTGCAGAACTCTACTTTGCTCATGTTTTGATGTGCCCTTGCTCTGTAATAATGACCAACATTCATATTAACCTGTATGTTCCAGTCGAAGATCAGCAGGCTACCTGGCTACCTCACTATACAGTTTGTGCGGTTCTACTACAAGGAGAAGGAGGCCATCAATGCTAAAATTCTTAAAGACGTCAAGTTCCCACTAGAGTTCGACGCGTTTGAGCTGTGCTCCACGGAACTGCAGCAGAAATTAACCCCATTGAGATCTCGCTTCAAGGTATGTGTTTTGCCTATCATTCTGCTGCTTTTTAGAATGGTAGGACTTGTATTTGAACTGATTGATTGGTTGTAATCAGATCTGAGGGGCAAGCAGTTATTTATTGTGATTATGTGATGTATGTAGTGCTGCACCGATGCCGATACTGATAAATATTATTGATTATTGAACATTACAGATTAATGTTAACTGACAATTCTTTAAGTAATTACTTTACTAATTGAATTTTGCTGCACTTCCAGTATTTTATTCTTCAAAATACTTTAAACTGATGTATGCCAGAATGCTGCGCTACAGAGAGGCGCACTCTACTGCTAACTTCGCCCCATCATGAGTGCGGCAAGCGCGAGGCGAAATCAAATTCATTGGCACTGAAACTTAGAAATAATAAATTAAGAAGACTTCATACATTGGGTAGTCATCAATGTAATTGAACTTCACATCTGAAATTATGTTCTTTTATGCCCAATCAAGAATGAATGTGCCAGAGCCACCCCGACAAAGAAATATTAATATTTATTTAAATTATACTATGCTACCTAGCCTGGCCAAGAAGTTCCAAACAACCCTCAAGATAGCAGCACCCCTGTGACTTTCTGACATCACGGCCCGCCTGCCTCAGTCCAGGGAGCATGAAAATTTTAATGCCTCCACCAGGGACGATAAGAAATTGAGTAGCGCTCCCCCAGCAGATAAACCAGCCCCTGCGATGGAAGGCTACGCTACCCCCCCACCCCCGGAGAATCGCTGACACAGGGCGATTTTCGTATCAATAGAAGTCCAGCACTGTGGTCCAGCAGAGATGCCGGGCTCACCGGCCGCATTGGTTCGCGAGTTCTCCTACAGTTTGCGGAAGACTCTCTACCTCTCCTCTGCAGCCCGCCTAGGGCTCGACTTCCTTACCTCAGCAGACCGAGGCAGAGCTTGAACCTTTCTCCAGCCAGCTGCATGAAGAAGGCCGTCAGCTCTCTAGCCCCCTCTTGGACAAGGCTCCTCCTTCAGCTGACCATCTAGGGACAGCTCTCTACATCTATTGGTAAATTCCACTCCTGTACCCTCTACCCTTACCTCAGTCAACTTCCCTTGACTCCGTAGCAACAGGTCGTTGCGGGATTACGTCCCCCTGGATAGAGCCCCTCATACGTTCACTGTGTTTATAGCATTATTTGTTTAGTTTTTGATAGAGAATTTTGTAGGAATTTATTTTATTAGATTAATTTTCACCAGGCTGACCTTTGTGTGTCGATTGGCAAAATTTGAGTATCTATATATTTCCAGTGTGTTAATATTTTGTATTTGTTTCTTAGCCTAGCTTTTAATGTATATTAATTTAGCCGGGCCTTTTCGCCATTCTTCTTTAAGCGTAATAAAATATTGCATTCCAAATTTAACCCCTTGTGTGTTGACTACCATAATTTTATATTTATATCCTTTGTCAATTTACGTGATTAATTTTGTATTTAATTTCAGTGTTGTGTGTTCAAACAGTTGCGCAGTAATACTAATTAACTTCACGTCTGTACTCGGCGGTGTAGTGAACTAAATCTTTCAGGAGACAGGACCTGCCCAAGGACCTATCCCTGAGATTCCAGTGCACACGTCACTGATATGAGGCGCAAGGTTTAGTAACTTGGTTTGTCCGTTTGCACGGCAGGTCCGCAGGAGTGATTGCAGATTTCCCCCGCCCAGGACTGCACGTCTGCAACCCCTGTTGACAGCCTTACCTTTGTTTTGTATTTCACTGCTCTAAATGTGCAAGCAACACGTAGGTACCGTTAGCCGTCAGAGGCGCGCCACACTTAAACAAGCTTTTACTAACCAGTTACTTAATGACTCAAACCCAAGTACACTGGTATCTAGTAGCCCTGAGATTGAACCTATTGACTGTAGTATTATAACGCCCCCAGACCACGAAACCGCATTGAAACATTTGTTAGGGTGATGTGATCCGTACAAAGAATCCGATTCAGAGGAAACCCCCGTCAAACCAACCCTTACACCAGTATCGAGTTCGAGCACTGACACATAGGACTTCTCTAATAGATCAAGTATTCTAAGGTTATAATCTAGCAAGATAGTTCAGGTTCGACACCCGAACACAGAAATACTCCCCAACTTCTGTACAGTGATGTTGGCATCCGGAAAGACAATCAGGGCTTGAATCCTTGCCAAGGTAGTTCCCAGAAAGCACCAGAAACAATCCCTAGCCAACTTTATCCCCGCTCGACGGTCAACGAGGGCGCTGCGGATAAACCCGTCAGTTTTAGCCAGATTGCTCACCACCACACTCACCTCTCATTTCCAATTGAGCATTTCACCCTTATTGGCACAGCTGGCATTCCATTTATTGACATTCTTTGTGGTATGGAGTATAAGACTGCCTGGAAGGGATAGCTTAATACTCCAACTCACCCTGGGGTTTGACTACCCTCTATCTCGTAAGGTCCAAGAGGGCAGTCAGCGTCCTAATCACTTCTTCACCAAGAGGAGCACGCATCAAAACTTAAAGGCTTGAAAGTGTGGATGTTTATGGATGTCTTAAAATTTACAAAAAAAATTATGGTGGTTTTTGTAGGTCTCAAAGAAAAGTAACTGGTAATTTTTTGTGTATGGGTCTGCTAGCTGGAGAGTCACTCTCTCTGTACCTTCTTTTCACTTTTCCGTATTCAGGAAGTCCACCTTATCTCTACATCTATGCTGTTTGTCAATCACAGATCTCTATTGCCCCCTGTCAAATCTTTTAACTCTTTACCTTTCCTATTTGTTCCTTTTTCAGATTACCTTACCCAAACTTTTTTAACCATTTTATTTCTATGTTTTATTACATTTTACCCATCTTGTCACTTATCAAAGTCAAAAAAGGAAACATTTCCCGGTCACTCCACTTGAATAAATAGAGTGGATTTAGATGGTCACATAATCAAAAGGAAGTCATGTGCACACAAAAATGTTTTTGTTCAAGGAAACTTTTTATACATAAAACCAAGTGACGCACAATAGCCTTTGGCTGAGACGGGTCGCTGCGTCGGTCAGTAACACGAGAACCATTGACATTAGTCACTAGTAGTGATGGACCAGAGCATGGCCGGTGTGGAGGGCAAAACACGTGGCCTGTCTTACTTGGCACAAAGTCTAGTGCCGCTTTCACGGTCTGGCAGAATGTGGGCACACTGCCACAGGTTTACCTGACTTGATGGTGGCCCTGGGTGGCTGCTAAAGCTTGTCGAGGCTCGGGTTGGGCTGGTGGTCTGGTGTCCCCCAAACCAGGGGTTGGCGATGCCAAAGGGGATGTCCTTGCCCCTGCGGATGGCAGCGACTATTGGGTGTGGGTAACCGGCTGTCATGATGAGTGCTGGAAACAAGTATGGAGAGGGAGCAGCGAGGTGAGGCCTCTCCAACTGGCTGGGGCTAGAGCTCATTCCCATGGTGTTATGCTGCAGAGTGCAGTTGGAGCGGGGTTTCAACTCTGGTTGGTTTTGGAGGTGGTAGCTGCCATTCTGACTTTCCGCTGAGCACAACTCTTCCGAGTGTATGGCATACGGAAAGGTACAATGACCGGCCTCACAAGAGAGAAGCAGGTTATGATGGTCCCTAGCTTTGTGTGAAGCCAAGGCCGAAGCCAAACAAGCAAGAGGCGTACCCTGTGCTCCTTAGTCCAACACAGTTCAATGCAGTGGATACAGAGCGGTGGGTTTCCGCAGGCTGCCCGTCAACAATGCGTGGGTGTGGTTCCAAAAGGGGTCATACCTCCAGAACCAGTCTCTTACTCCCTCCGGCACAGTTCAGTGCGGTGGACGAAGTATAAGTTGGCCCTTCTGCCGCCGTAGGGATGTCTTATGGGTGGTGGAGGCTCTACCTTACTGTACTCCAGGTGGACAGTATGGGTGGCAGTCTAATGGGTGTGTTTTTGATGTACGTGATCCTGGCAAAGAGAGCTTGCAGTCCTACACTATTATTTGTACTGGTTGAGATAAGTTCCCGGTCTCCTGCTTCACTCTGTCAGATGTGGTCTGTAGGTAGGACTAATACAGTTATCCTATGAAATGAGTACTCAGTAGTAAGCGAAAATACGTATATATTCTATGAAGAATATACGGTGGCCCGTACTACCTCTTAACTATTTCAGAGTTGAACGGAAGTTACGTCAGCTGGGCACATACTCTTGTACAGGAAGCTGTGTCCTGGTGTCGGCCTCGGCGTCTACCAACACCGGGACCTCGGTGTTTGTCAGGGACAGTGGTATGACAACTTCGCGAACCCCTTCCACCAGAGTTAGAGTCAGGTGGGTGTCCTCTGTCTCAACGGCAGGGCTGCTGGGCACATCCTCCCATCCAGGAAGTTGTGTCCGGGTGTCGACTTCGGTGTCGTCCAACACCGGGATCTTGGTGGCCATTAGGTGTAGTGGTATGGCTACTTCGCCTACCACCTCTGCTTGTGGTGCTGGAGTCAGAGGTTCATGGCGGACTTCTGTCTCGACGGCAGAGGTGTTGGGCATATCTTCCTATACAGGAAGCGGCGTTCAGATTTTGGTTGATTTCTGCCAAGTTTACAGCTTCGGGACCATGTTCCCAATTTACTGTTATGCGGTGTTCGTCACCCAGATTTTTTTTTCGTTTACTGTAATCCATGACTCCTTGCTGTTGGCATAGCCAGGCATCTCCATGTATCACTGCTTCTTGTAAATTAGGGAAGACCATGAACTCCGCCGGTTTTGAAAGTTTGTGGAGGTTTAGTGTGATAGTAGTACGGTCGTCGACTGTTAGGATACAGTCACATTTAGCCATCCTCACTGAGTGGGTTTGCAGGCGGAATGATGCTCTTTGTTTTGTGGTGAGGTCATCGCTTCACATGAAATTACCTAGGCCAGAATTCCTCTGCCGTTTATTCCCACTTCAATGTGGGTGGTTTTTGAAAGTTTCCATTTCCTCATCTAGGAGCTGCATGACGGGATTTTGTGGTTCGGTAGGGTAGGGACGCTTCACCCGCCGGCCGCGGCATTTCCCCACCAGGTTAGCAAATTCCTTATAAGCCTGTCGTTGCGTGGTGTCCTGCACACGAGATGGTGGAGCGAACTGCCGCTGATTGTTCCTTCGGCACCAGGAGTGTGGTGAAGGAATGGACTGGCGAATAAGGGTGATGCACTGGTATTTATACTCGCTGGCTTGCCCTTGTCCAGGTGGGGGGGGGGGGGGGGGGTTGCATGACGCTCTCAGGGCGTGAGACGTTGCCGATCGCCCGGAATTTCAGTTAAGGCGGCACGAGTCAGCGCTTTTCCTTGTGTTGCAATCATAGTGCAATCCCGTAACGCACTATAGTATTACTTAACATCATCTTGATGGCTTGGTGGTCAGCTCATTTAAGCTTGTAGAAATGAGCATGTTAATTTTACCATGGGGTGAAAAGTATAATCCTCTGTGTATGTAATAGCCCCCGCACAAGGGGTGTATTCTGTAGACAGTTCTGGAGAACTTGTTTTATTTATAGGACCCTGATGATAGTGATATTTAGGTTGGCCCTGATGAGGCAAAATCATACTAGTAGTTTGAATAAAAGTGTAAGAAGTCGCACATCAACACATGGAAATTTTTTATTAAGTAATTCTTTAAGGAACTTGTAATTTTTTTATATAAAATAATTTTATGCACTGAATTTTTATTTTCTAATGTTGAGAACAGTGTCCATTGGCCTTTTGCCTTGTTACCTTGGCCGTACATGTGGTCATGCATCACCCCTCCACTCAGGTAACCGCCATTTTGTGACGTCAGCCGCCCCCCCAAGCTTGGCGGGTATATAAGGCGGTCACAGACAGGGCAGAGCGGAGAGTGCATCGGGGAACTTTCTCCAAGCTGGAACTCCATCATCCACATGCTCTCCGCACCCACCCACTCACCCTCCCACCGACCAGGGGCTGAAATATGCTCAGTGTCACTACCTCTACCCATCCTCCTTCCCTTATACTTTGTTCTGCTAACCAGGTGCTGAAATATGCTCAGCGGTAGCAGGACGCACCTCAAAACCTCCTACCAGTGGGGACATGGCAGAATCATGCTCAATCACTGTCAACCTCTACCTAGGCACAGGGGCCAAAACATGCTCAACTGCCATCACTCTACCTCCTACTCCATCCACCAGGGTGCAGAACTACATGGACGTTGGGAACGCATCCCAAGCTTAGCCGAAACAAGTGCTCATTGTTGCGCGTGCTGCCGTCTATTTCCGGTTGTGTAAACCCTGTTCAGTGCCACGCGGTCGCGGTATTAGAGTAGGTAGGGTGTATTTCCGGGTTATTCCAGTGTATTGTAAGGAAATGTTCTCAAGCTACTGGGTATGTAAATCAAATTTGTGACAGTGTGGTAAATAAAATACTTTGAAGAACAAGTGTGTTTTCCTTATGTCAGATCATCCACACTTTTATGTTTTGCTCTCAGTAAATGACTAAAGGAATGAGCTAGTGCAGAGAGACGTGCCGCCTCACGGACTACGAGTGATCCTCCTAACTTATTTAATTATCAAGGACAGTGTCCTGCTCCTACCACCACTCTAGAGGAATTTGCCAAAGCCGAAGCCAGTAAGGAGGTCATTCGCCTCCTGCTCACCTGAAGTTTGAACATGACACCAAACTAGGGAAGATATGGAAGTACTACGAACAGCAGCTACTTCTCCCCATATCACCCATTAAAATCCCGGAGAAGAAACACCGCCCATGCCCTATTCCCTGGCACGTGATGCAATTGATCCAAGAGCTATTCCAGCTCCAGCTCAGCACTCTTCACTTCAACTTCCGGAGGTGGTAAGCCAGAAGTTGACTTCAGCCTAGTGTGCATAAAAACTCTCGTGGGTAGATACTGCCCCCAGACATTTGTTAGTTAACCGTGGCTATTCCCCAGTCATCTTACCACTTGCACCTGCAGGGAATGATTATACTGATTCCCCAGCCAGGCCTCCCAGTGTCAGTTACACTTAGGCAACCCGCCGTAGGTGCAGGTATAGCCAGTGCCAGACCACAAGCTTCGGCGGCACCCAAAAAGTGGGGCCCGAAGTCTGAGAGCCCGTATCAATTTCACTTTGCAGTCAGTACTGATATTATATGCTTTGCTCATTCTGTATCAAGTGAACAGTTTTGTTAAAATAAACACTGGAATTGCTGTACTGCCTATACTTATTATTGGCAACTTCAATAATTTATTAAACTGTAAGAATTGGTAGCAGAATCTGTATTTGCCGATTTTTGATCTCACATTCGGTAACTGAATCGCAATCAGTATACCACATTGCTCTAAAAATAAGCTGCAAAATTTTTACAATTTCTTAAGGTATAAAACTTGTCTGCAGCTTATCGCATATTTATAAAAATCAATTATCAAAAGTCATTATTCATTTAAATATGACAACCACCCAACCTTCCCACAACAGGGAAAAAAAAAATACATATAATGTGGTGTAACATTCACTCTTCTTTTGTTTTCATTGGATACATGAAAATCTGTGAAGATATTAATTTATGGAGAGCAAGCAGCTGAATCAACATGGCGTACAGTGAAACCTCGCTATAACGACAACTGACAATGGCTAGATAAATAAGTTAATTATCGTTATAACTAAAAATTGCATACTGTGCAGCATCATTTCATGCAGTGTCGCCATACATTCAATTCCTAGGCATCCTGTGTTTGTGTTTTCTGAATGCCCTTATGCACACGGAACCTGACAATTTTTACAGTGAAATACCTACAACGTAGCGCATCTGACAGTAGTTTTTTCCACATTAGAGTGTGATTAACATATAGATTATTGAAATGATAACAACTGATAGTCATTGACACTTAAGAAAAACTTTTTTTGTCATTCCTTATCAGTAAATGCATGCAACAGAGATTGAAATGAAACGTATGTTTCATCTGCCTTAACCAGCTGAATGATACGGCTTTGAAATCTGATTTGTATACTTGCAGGCGCTTTTATTTCCGAAAATAGCAGCAGCTTTTATTTGCCATTCTTAGAATTGTAAACAATTTCAAAGGCTGAAGGCTTCACTACAGATGCCAAGCCGACCATAAAATGTACCCTTTTTTTCCGTTGCTGTTTATCCATCTTACGTTTACTTTAATGTGATAATTTTAAAGGGTATATTAATCTTGTATTTAATAATATAGAACACTGTAGTGCATTAAGAAATTATCACTACAGAGAAAGTGTCTTTTTTTTTTGCCATTGCTTATGTTCAAGTTATTCATGTTTTTGATTTTCCATAGTGGATTTTAATGGTGCGGCTTATATTTAGAGGCTGCTTATTTTCGGGGCAATATGGTAGTCGTATCGGTGCATTACTAGATATATGTGTTCAGTAAATATATATATTTTTAAAGAGAATTGTAAGTGATGTACATATTTTATCACAAGAAATTTTATAAATTGTAATTTGGAACAATGTTCAAAATGTAATAATTTTAGGTAAGACATACCAATTTTGTGTTCTATAGAAAGAATTCTGTAGCCTACTTTTATCTTGAAAAAATTCAAACACATTTTCTGTTAACAGTGTTTGTTTCTAGCAAACGTTTTTGTTTGCTGTGAACTAGGAGCTGGAAGACAAACGAGTAGAAGAAGCGCAAGTATTGTTGACTATGAAGCAGAAGGGTGACAATGTTGCTAAGAAGAAGGTCAAAACAGAACCATACTGGTTTGAGGATGGTAATGTTACTTCACCATAACATACTTGTTGAAATGGTGTAAAAATCACTGTTTCACACCCTAGAGCAGTGTTGTAGGGAAATGCTGTAATAGCATTTATAAAGGACCAGAGAAATTTTAAGCTATTAGGTGGAAAACTTAATACTGTAAACGAAAAATGAAAATACCAGCCACAGTGAATCTCAATATTTTCACCTTTTTTATGTTTCGTAACAGAAAACTAATATATACCTAATATGTAAAATATTGGTGAAATGCATATTAACATTTCAAAGCTTCATACTTAAACAGATTGTTAGAAAACTTTAGAACTTTTAAGTCTTAAATATTGTGTAAAACTAGTATAAATGTGCTACAGTCAGGACCCAATTTTACGAGCACCTGATTTCATGAGGGCAGCATTGTAACACAAATGTAAGGAATCACAATGAAAATTGATTAAGATTACGTTTGCTAATCAAAAATGAGAAAATGCATGGAGTGTAGTGTCGCTATTCTTAATTAACATGCTGTGATATGAATATATAAAAAACTTCACAATCTGTTTACAGTAAAACCTTGTTAATTCTAAATTGGTTAATTCTAAATTCGAAGGAGGTATCATTCCCCAGGAATGAATTATAGGATATAATGTGTTTTACAGTCTGGTCAATTTTAAATTAATGAATTAAAGTGAGAGGTGATCCTGAAAATACATGCTAGCTAAAATTAAACTGGGGCTTACAAAATAATGAATAAAAACCAGAATTTTTTCCAAAAATAAAATATAAGCAAACATCTGTAAAAACAAACAGTATGACTGTACTGTTAAAGTGCATCATCTTGCTGTTTTGTATATAAACATCCACATTAGTGAAAATATGTGATTTTATTTTTACTTGCCTAAAGTTGAATGTGATGTCGCAGAAAAACATAGTTCTGTGGTTAATCAAATAAACAAAGGCAAGAGATGTATTTATGATGCATGTTTTAAAGTTGCAATGGAAAAATACCTAATTTTACTACAGTAAGAGGCAAAAGTGGTTTTTGTATTTATGATTATTTAATTTTTTCATCCTGCCCTCTGTAAAGTAAGGGGTTGTCTTATTTTTGTGGCCATCTTATGTTCGGGCCAATATGGTAAAACTCACAACATGAAAATTGCTCTTTCAGCACCATTTTTGGGTTTATGGGGGTCTGCTACGATTTTACAAGGGCATATATGATACAAAGCCATTCTGAGGAACTGTGAGGTCTCGTAAAATCAGTTCTCGACTGTACTGACGTGTGCCGCTTATACAACAATTACGACTCATCGCTCTTCATGTGAAGTGTACCCTTACTTCAACCACCCACGTGAGAGTTGTTACCGCAAACCAATCGGTTATTGTGCGCCGCTTAAATCTACCGGGTGGCCGAACACGTGGCTATAAGGTTACGCAACCAGTGAACACCCCACCCCCCGCTCAGTGCCTACAAGCTGTCAGCCACTTAGGGAGGGACCGAGCACCACCAAAGATCACTGGAGCCAAGAACACTGACGAGAGGGTTCTCACCTCCCATGCCAGCCTCCCAGCAGGGTGTCACACGCCTTCCCCGCACCCTGCCGTGGCAGCCTAGACTTCTGACTTTATAAGTCTGTGCGCGGTGGTTAACCCCGAGTACTACTTAGTCCTGGGGCCTCCAGCGAACCTCGAGTCTTTAGTAGCCATTGCGGTTACTTCCTGCAACGACAACAGTCTTCGAACACAAATATACCCTGCTACTATAACTTTAACTTCTTTTTGTCTCTTCCAGATACCTGCAATTTGATAACTTTAGTAGTTATGTGTTCAGTTTGTAGTTCACTTCCCTCTAGCCTAGGACCAGGTCGCCTACTGCTGGCTAACGTAGTTTACCTGCAGTACTGCATCTGCATGGTAGGAGATAGCACGAGTCACTGTGTTATTGAGTCCTCAATAAATAGATCTTTGTTTTCTATCCTAACGCTTTTAATTCTAGTGTAATGTCTATTTCGCCCGCTAGGAATAATTCGCACTGTGCACTGCAGACAGAAACTGGGAACATTTTAAATCTGAACTAGCTTGACTGAGTGTCCCCTTCTGGGGACCTCCAGTGTGGTAACACACCCATTAGACGGCCGCCTGTTGCTTCCTACTACCCTGAGCATCCAGGTGCTGGAGTGAAGGAACATAGGAGCCACAACCACTAGGAATATTTTCCACAAGGAGAGAGAGCAAGCCTGGGTTACATCACCTACCAGAGCACCTAGGTGCTGGAGGCTGTATTGGCCTGGATATTGCGGCCTGGCCTTGGCTGGATATCACATCCAGTAGTAGCAGTGGTGGCCCACACGGCTCAAGTCTCTGATCTATGCCCGCTAACGTGGGGGATCCGTGGGGACTCTTACCGAGCTCGTGCTACGAATCAGCTACTGGACCTACACTATTATAGCGAATAGTTTCTCGTCCGGAGTGCACAACGTGTCACGTCAATGTACAAAGTGTTGATACAAACATGGAGTTAAGTTTTTGTAGCGATGCAAACAGGAAAGAAGAAGAAAGTGTCACCAACGTAGAGTGCTTGTTTATTTCTTTTGTCGTAGAACACAATCTTCCTATTAGCTGTGTAGATCATGCTGGGTCTTTGTTTCGTAAAATGTTCCCAGACAGTGCTATCACTAAAAAATATGGTTGTGCATGCACAAAAACTTATGCAATTGTAACTGAAATGGCAAAAACTTGACGCGTGTCCAATTAGACTGACTGGACACTGAAGTTACGGATTTCACTCACTAGACCAAAAGCATCTTAGGTAGCAGGGATAAGGTGAGGAGGGTTGGCTAGTTCTGATACTCTCTCACCTCTAGTTAGGTAGTTGAGGTAGGTTTAGTCTTAAGCGTGGTGAATGACTGCACGAATGTTCCAAAGTCATGCTTCTTTCATCCAGTAGACCAAATTGTCCCAACTTAGGCAAACTTCCACTCCGGTTAATAAGCCGTACACAACAGAGTGATACTTGTAGCTAGTACGAACACATGGTCGAAACTCAATATTACCGGTGCAGGTGCGACTGCTTGACTTCTGAGTTCGGCAGCATGGACCCGTTCCGCCTGTCTATCCTGCGTAGGATAGGATGATACGATCCTCGGCCAGGCAGCAGGGTGAGCCAGGTGTTGCTCTCTATGTCTCCTACCACTCCTCTCATGAAGCATAGGGTAACAGTTCTATAAATTACGCAGTGCACTGAAATGGAAATATTATCAGTGTACCCCAATAGTGACTTGTCGGCCGGCTCGATAAGAGTCCTCACTGATCCTCCACCGTAGGCGGACTGATCAGGGAGACATTGAGCCGGAGTCGCACCAATCCTCTACTGGTTGTGCGTCCACCCAGAATACCCGGCAGCACTGCAGGTCACCATCACAGCGCACTAATAGTGCGAGTGGTGCAAAGCAACCTGTGTGTGTCGTGTCTCCTGGTGTGAAGGTTTTTACTAGTGATTGGGGCATTACAGTTTCTTACCCACGAGCACTAATAGTGCTATGTGTTTCATGGGAAGAAATAGGTCTTACGGGTATGTCTTAGTTCGGTTTAATAACTTCCCCAGATTCCATTGGCAGTGCGCAGCGTAATCTACCTCCTGCTGTGAGTACAGATGTATACCCTGGAAATAAAAGTAGCAAAGTAGAAAGCAATGTGTGTGTATTGAAAGTTCAATAGACACGTGACCTGTGCTACCTCCTACCAAGTCGAGGATAGCTGAAGATAACTGCATGGTTCCAGGTGTAGGTGACCTGGTTCTAAGTAAACTGGAAAAGTTGATTCCAGACTAAAATAAGAGTTACAGTTAAACTACTAATTAAATGTGTCTAGAGGAGGCAAATGAAGTTAAAATAAGAAAGATTGTGTTTGTATGTCGTTGGCATACGTAGTTGGTTGCCGCGAAGGTGTACTTGTAGGTTTTGAACTTCTTTAGAGCTCCCGAGCACTAAGAGTGCTGGGGGCGGCGCAAGAGATGTGAAAGAATGACTCCAGAACTCGGCTGCGGCCGGACTTATATAGTGGTAGCTTGTAGGCTGCCGGCGTGGGGAGTGGGGAAGGTGCGACGTCCTCCGGCCCTGGGTGGCATGAGAATTATCTCGTCCGGTTCTGGCTACGTGCCTCGTCGGGTCTGCTCGGCCGTGCCTGAGGTCTGAACAGCTGGTAGGATTCGAGTTGTAGGGGTGGGGGGGGCATGCATTCCGGGATTCGTGCCTTCCAGGTGAGAAGGTAAAACACATAAGTTTCCGTTGCCTGTAGGTGTAGACAATGTGTTGCTCACATCTGTAGAGATGGAAGCAGTACGCGTCAGTTGGTCCCCCCCCCCCCCCCCCTTCTCATCGTTTGATGAAGGCTCTTCATGAAAAAGGTGATGGAGAAAGGCGTAGCTCCCCTCTCTGGAAGATTTAGATGGTCTCTCTAGAAGGTTGGGGTAGACGTCGGAAGACGTGCTGAGGTAAGCAGCACAAAAAAAAATCTTTCATACAGGTAGGCAGGACCCTTAACGTAGGGGGTTCGGCCGCTGTAGTGGCGTGTGTTCAGGGCAACCAGCCGGCACGAGGCGAAATGTGAAGACGTGGCTGTGCGCTCAGGGCGACCATTCAGTGTGAAGCAAAACGTGGAGACTTTTCGCACAGTGGGGCTACCCGAAAGCCATATTGACAGACAGTGGCACCCAGTTTACTAGCCGTCAATGGCAAACCGCCTTTTAAGACTGCGGAGTAGAAACCTGGACTACCCCCCCCCTCCTCCACTCCTCTCCATTCACACACCATCCCCACTGAACAGAGGAACCAGGAGATCAAGAAGTGCCTCCATATCAGTGTGGGGAGTGACCACAAACACTGAGATAAACACAGCCCCACCATACTGTTTGCCCTTTGATGCCGTACTAACGAGGCCGTCAGTACCAGCCTGATCATCCTACTCCTGGGACAACCCTTGCACCAACCAGGCGACTAGCAGTGGGAAGGTGAGCCGACTGAGATGCCTTAGCTTGAGGACATCCGGCTAGCAGTGCTAGCACGAACCATGCATCCCCAGAGAGCTCAAAATACTTATATTTCGAAGAAATATCCCCAACCAAAGACAGAGGTAAGAGAGTTCAACCTGGGGGAAGCCGTCCTCCTACGAAGTCACCCACTCAGCAAAGCCAGCAACCAATTCAGCGCTGGCCTTGTTGACAAATGGGATGGGTCATACCGTATAGTAGGCAAACGTGATAACGTTTACTGGGCCGAGGATATACGTGGGCGAATTCGTAAGGCCACCAGAGGTCAGATACGACCATACTCAGGGGACATGCCAATGCTTGAGGACGGCGATGCTGAAGGGGACATGTATGGCCAATCGGAATATGAAGATGAACCTCCACTCAAGAGGATAGAACCTGAAACCGAACCAATGCCCATCATGGTTGAACGGGTGCCTAGTTACATCGCACCGTGGAAGTCCGATGTTGAACAACGTCAAGGAGCATTTTCCGGAAGATCATGCCCTCAACACCATGCAGCTACGCCGATAATATAGCAGCCTCAAGATCCAACTGCTCTGAGTTATCCTTGCGGAGTCCCTGAGACAGAGAACCCCGTCAAACTCCCTGTCGATCAAGATGCATCAGTGAGCAATCGGAAGTACCTTTGGTGAGGGGCTATGAATCACCCAGGCGCCTACCTCCCCACATAGTACAGAACTGGAAGTTACGGCTGTCCCAACTTCAGAGAGGTCGTCTTCAGACAACAAAGTACATGCCGCCACTAAACCACCTGAAATTATGCTCAGCAAGAACATACCTACTGCGGAAGAAAAGGAAACACCAGAGGCAGTGGTCAAGCTCATTACAACTTCCACAAAGTCAACCACTACACCCAACAGCGATGAACTTCCTCAGCCCGGGATGTTGAGTTCCAGCAATAGTGATCAGCCTCAAGAACCTGCCACGCAGTATCTCCCGCAACAAGGGACGTCTTCAACGAGAGTGCCCTGCCTCAACCACCTGCCACGCAGGTACACCCGCTTATCGGGACGTCAAGCTGCCACGCTGGAATTGCTCCGCCTACAGAACCTGTTACGCAGGATCTCCCGCCAGCTAGGACGTCGAGCTCGGACCACAGTGCACAGGAAACTCCGCTACCCAGGGCGTCGAGCTGCAACAGATGTGCTCCGTCCCCAGGTCTTGTGATGCAGGAATACCCGCAGACCCGGATGTTGAGCTGCCACATTGGATGTGCTTTGCCCCGCCATCTTGCTGCGCAAGAAGCTGCACCCATCGAGACCATTGATGCCACCCGCATTCCCTCAACGGGCTCATCACTTGCAGTTGAGGATGACGTGAATCTCCCTTCCACTGCCTCGCCCCAGGACCTAGCCACCGAGACCATTGATGTCGCCCACGACCTGGAACCCCGACGAGTTGTGCTGCCCACAGTCGGGGTGGAGAGATTTCTCCCCCACACTGCCCCATCAGAGAAACATAGGAACCCGTGCAATTGGGATGGAAAGGCTGACCCTCCCCCGTAGTGGCTCAACGTCCCTTGAACGATTGCCCTCTCACTTTATTGCGGCAGAAGCAGAAGCCATGACGCCCCAGGCTGCTCCATGACGCCTGAGGACTCCACGTACCGCCAAGGCCGCCCACACGCCTGGCCGGTACAGGGAATCACCATGGAGACCTACAACCAGGTATATGTGGCCATGCCCTCAGCATGCTGCCCTTGGTCGCAAGGTCAGTGATTATGAGGGGGAAGACGAAGATCGCCAATAGTGCGGACCCTTTAAAAACTGTTAAGTAGTCGTAAACCACTACTACGTGCACGTGACAAAAGGACTCGTTATAGACCGATCACGTGCACTCCATTTAATTTAGCCAAAAGACAGTGATGTAAACAGAACAATCACATTTAGGCAAAATTAAAAGAAGCAGTGCAGTTCCGTTATAAAGAACCGATGAGGTAAATGAGAAAGTAAATAATCACTTGGCTACGTGGTAATTAACTTTTTATTTACAACCATAAAAACTTGTACCGCAGTAACTTTTGAACAAACATTTTACATCTCATTGTTCAAGTGTTTCAGTGGCCAACAGCCCATGTAAACAGTAGCATTACGAACAGACGCTTTCCATAGTGACAGTGTTAGCTACAATAATTAATATCACCTTTGGACACTCACCTCATACGCATGATACGTGAATACAGACACTTCCATAGTTTACATGTTAGAATAAGCCTTCGTTCACATGACTCTTAGCTAATTTTAAATTTTTTTATAATGTTTTGATGGGTAGGTACACATTTAAATATGCTCATAACATTCTTTTTAATGTGTATATGTGAAGATCATCTGCAACAAAGAATGCCGTTTTGTAGGAGGGTTTTTGTATATTACGCTCATGTGTAAATTTTATCAGTGCTTTTGTTTGCAATATCTTGTGCACCTCGTCAAATTCACAGTCTGTGCGTTAAAACTTTTAATTTGGCACAAGCTATTTTAACTTCCATGTTTTGTTTATGTGTGCATATGTATGAAACCTGTGACCAATGTGCGCATAACTTGCAGCATTGTTCATCCATGTAGTGTACTCGCTTTGTATTTGTTTAGCCGGTTAACCCAGGTGTTGAAGGGCATGTGGTTAACCACTTCATCAATTGTCACACGTAACTATTTAGCTTGCTGCAAGACACAAAGTTTCCCTGGAAAAATTTTTCCTTTTTCTTTCTTATTTCACTGCAGCAAGCACCAGGATGGTAGTAGCGTTTCCCCGCTTTCCGCAAGTAAGTCTTGTACACATTATAAATATTCATACTTTCATTCCCCTCGTTTTATGGTGTCATTATTTTTTTAATAATTTTTCTTTTGATGTTTATATACAATTTTTTTGTAATATCCACCAGCGCTATGATGCTTCTTGTGAATGGCACGTATTATAAAAATTAGCCTGGTGGGGACACCCAACACACGTGGCTTCCTACCCCAGTGATCTTTGCACATGGGGAAATGTATGTTCTCGCCGTATCAAGTGAGGGGCAGAGATGGACGCCTGCCCGCCACCCGCATGAGAGAGAGAGAGAGAGTAAGCCTCAAGGTTGCCAGCCTGCAGACACCACTTCATGTCTCCACGTTTCGCCTCGTGCCAGCTAGTCGCCCTGAGCGCACAGAACACACATCGCTACAGCACACAAACCCCCTACATTAAGGGTCCCGCCTACCTGTACGGAAAAAAAATTTTTGCTACCTTACTCAGCACTTCGTCTGAAATCTACCCCGACCTTCTAGAGACCGTCTAGACCTTCCATGAAGGGGACCTACGCCTTTCTCCACCACCTTTTTCACGATGGGACTTCATCGCAATTGGGGGGGGGGGGGGGGCAAATTTATGCGTGCTGCTTCTACACCTATTATAATACGACTCTGAGTCATCGCCTAGGAGTACTGCACAACCAGTAGAGGCCTGGCGCGACTCCGGCTCAACGTACTTGATCAGTCTGTCTATGGTGGGGTATCATTGGGGACTGTTATGGTGCCGGTTGACAAGTCGCTATTGGGGTAAACTGTTAGTATTTCCATTTCAGTGCACTGCGTAATTTATAGAACTGTTACCCTATGCCTCGTGAGAGAAGGAGTAGTAGGAGACGTAGAGAGCAACACCCGGCTCACCCTGCTGTCTGGCGGAGGATAGTATCACTCTATCCTACACCGAACTTTGACGTCAAGCAGTCATACCTGCACTGGCAATATTAATTGAGTTTCCACCGTGTGTTCGTACCAGCTACAAGTATCACCCTGTTGTCTACAGCTTCTGAACCGGAGTGGAAGTTTGCCTAGGTTGGGACAATGTGATCTTTTGTACGAAAGAAGCACGACTTTGGAACATTTGTGCAAGCATTCACCCCGCTTAAGCCTAAACTTACCTCAACTACTGAACTAGAGGTGAGAGAGTATCAGAACTAGCTGATGCTCGTGACCTCATCCCCTCTACCTAAGTCGATTTTGGTCTAGCAAGTAAAATCTGTAACTGCAGTGTCCAGTCAGTCTAATTGGACACACGCCAAGATAATCGATTGATGTCTTGCCTAAGAAGCTTTTCGATAGCTTACAAGTCATCCCATGAAATTCGAGCTTTTCCATTACTCATTGCAGATGGCCTAGATGCTCCTCCCACCTATTGGAGTTATTTCATCGTCGAGATAATCTAAGCAAAACTGTCCAATGTATCCTGTCAGTACTTCCAACGACATTAATCGCTGGACGTTGCGGAGGCATTTTTCATGCCGAAAGGCATGACTCGAAGTTGTAAGTTTTTACCCTCTGGTGTTGTAAAATCTGTATACTTTTGACTGTCTGGATGGACGGCAATCTGCCTGTATCCAGACTCCATGTGGAGAGTACTGAATATTTTTGCTTTGCCAATGTCTCGAAGGGCATGAGACAAGTCGATAGCTGGGGGGGGGGGGGGGGGCAATTGGGTGGGCTACTTAGTTTAGCGATTTGTAATTCGGGCAAAATCGCAATTTGCCATCTTTTTTTGGTACGAGTATGACGTACGAATTGTACAGAGAATTCGACAACTCTACTATCCCCTTGTCCTTCATGTTGTTTACCTGCTCCATGATGAGGTCACGTTGGAGGGCTGACACTCTGTATGGTATGTTGTAGACCGGTATGTCAGTGGTCGGCCATATTTCATGCTGAAGTTTTCAGTTGTGCCGTAAATTCCTTGTCCGAAGGCACGGACGTACTTGTCTAGGATGGCATTTAATTGCAAGAACTCTGGCCTTTCTAGTTTATGATTAATGCTCATTGAATGAACGGGCATTGTCTGGATGTCGTTTGGGTTTTGGTACTAATTGACAGTAATGCGGTTTGTTTCTCCCAAGTATGCTCTTCGTTGACCGTGATCGAGAATACATTGATGGAGTATAATCCATGTACATCCTAGTTAACGGATTCGGACAAGGTCGGCGAAACAATAAATTCTGTTGGGGTGATGATATTTTGGATTTTTATATTGAAGGTAATCCGGCCAGTTACTTCCTGAGTTGCATCGGGTTGCGCCATTCTTACCACTTTGTTCTGTGAACAGAATTCCGTGAGCTGGTTGCTGTTAATAAATCCTGTGTAATGAAATTTCCTGTATCCGCAGAATCAAGTAAGGCGAGTACTCTGTTGTTATTTAATTCTACCTCTATCTGTGGGGCTACAGGAACCGGTGGTTCCTCACTTAGTCCTTGGAGAATGGGCACTTGTAAACCGGGGTTGGCGGCCCATTTGGAACCCCTGGCGTCTGCATTTCCCGGCTTGGTTTCCGGAGGTAGTTTGTGAGCTGGTCGCTGCGAAATATTTGCTGACGTGTTGTCCACTTGGTTGGGTGGTGCGGTGGCTCCCTCTGGTTTCCGCGGACAGTCTTTGTTCCAATGATGTAGTTGAGCCCGGTCAACCTATTGTTTTGGTAGCAGATTGGTTTCCTTAAATTCCTTCTCGGCTCTCCTGAGCGAATACATTGGGGTCTTTGTGCGGGCGGCCTTAGGTAGCACGCGTCGCATGTTTATTGAACTATCAATCAACATACTTTTGTTTCCTACCTTACAGCTTGTATTTCTGAGAGTATGTATCTGTTTGCCTGGTCTACACAGGTTGCTACGTACACCATTGATGAGTGCTGGGTAATTGATATAACCAATTTAACTTCAACAGCAGGTACCCCTCAGAGGTCTGTCATATTTTCTACACGCCCATTAGACGGCCACCTGTTGCTTTCCAACTGCCATAGCACTGTACCAGTGCCGGCGGAGAGGAACAGAGGAGCCACAACCACTAGCAACACCTTCACCTAGGGAGAAGCGACAGTCTCGAGTTATTACTTTATCCCACAGCATTTTTAGTGCTGAGATATCTGTAGCTTGAGACCTGCCGCCCATCTCTGTGTAAACGCACATCCAGTGGCGGTATTGGTGACCCAAACAGCTACCCGTCTCTGATCAGCTCTCATGCGTGAGGGATCAGTGGAGACTTAACAGAGCCTGGTCAGCAAGCCAAAACCGGACTGACACTATAAACTGTGTTTAGTTTGTTCACTTCAAGGTGTACCTAGCATACTGGTGTACTGTAAGCAGAGACTAAATGCCTTACGACCATAGACACTGCCGAAAACGTAGGGAACAAAACGCAGCGTTCCTTGCCGCCAGACATTTGAGTACACTTCCTCAACCCACTCTGGAGCGATAGGCAGAATGGAACCGCGCCGCCCAACTCATGCACGAGTCAGTATCGACTGCTCCGGTAACTATCTTATTTGTATCTCCGTTCATACGAATTCATCTCTCATGCCATCCCGTGATAAAAGTACTGTTAACTGGCACTGCTACAGGATTCGGCTGGGATAACATCCACTTCTGGACAAACGAAGCTCACCTGTGGAATCGCCAGTTCGGCGTAGGCCAAGCTCGCTACGTCTGGGTAAAACCCACTATGACCACGCACCCAAGAAGCAATAGTAAATACTTACTAACCAACACTCCTCATCTCCCGCCGTCTATTTAATCTAGACCACTCCACATTAGGTCTAGCGGACAAAATCCTCGACCATCGTACCTAGTAGCCTATCCAGGCATGCATCAAGCTAAAATCGTTAGTACCCTGAATATGGAGTCAGGATACTGGCAGATTGTAGTACACCCAGAGAGTTGCAAGTACACAGCATTCACTACACCCGAGGGCAAAACCCTCCACTTCAGAGTCATGCCATTTAGGTTGCAGATCGTCCCTGCCAGTTTCCAATGCCTCGTGTCCGCAGAGGTACTGTCCGGTTACATTGGAAAGTTCAGTTTTGCATACATCGATTATGTAATCATCTATTCAAATAGCTAGGAGGATCATCTCGAACACCTAGAGTGAGTTCTGGAATGTCTGGAACTCCATGGAATGACTTCAAGCTGTCAAAGAGATTTCGGCAAGTCATCCATAGACTTCTTAGGACATGTCGTTTCATCAAGGGAAATTTCCCGCAACAGAACTTGTCACATGCCATCGAAGCAGACGAACCAACAAACGACAACTACGACGGTACCTGGGTCTGTGCAACTGGCTATGCGACTTCGTACCATACATTACACAACACATGAGACCACTTCACCCATTCCTCGAGAAGGACACTTGATGATGGGTACCGGAGCAACGATAATCTTTTAACATTCTGAAAGTCAGCTTCACGAACATCAGCCAACTCCACTGTCCGCAAGGAAATCAACCGTTGATCCTGCAAACAGACGCATGTCAAAATGGTCTAGGCACTGTGTTATATCAACAAGATGAGAACTGCCATCCTAAGGTGATAGCGTATACTTCAACCCGGCTTAACGCCATGGAACAGCGCTATCATATTAATGAACAGGAATAATGTCTGGCTGTTATCTGAGCAGTGAAGAAATATCGCTTCTATCTTGGAGGAAAACTCTTCATTCTTCGGACCAACTCAAAAGCCCTCCAATGGCTGCACGAGTCACGGAATGCAAAAGCCAAACTTGGACGGTTAGATATGTTTCTCACCGAATTCTACTTCGAAGTTCAACACTGCCCAGGTAAAACAAACTATCTGCCAGATACCGTCTCTCGTTTTCCCACACTTGAGGAAAAAGCTGAGGAGGAAGTGGAGTAGATGTCCCCTCTCCCTCAAATCAAAAAAAGTCCGGAAGAACAAATCCATCTCCTCCAGTTACAAATCACCCGTCACCAGCCAGCAGGAGGACCCCAACATACGCCACCTACTATGAGAACAGCCCCAATGCTTCGAACTGCGGGATGACGTCATGTGGATGGGTAGCGGTCAACCCAATATGCCCTGGAAGATTTGGGTTCCACAGTAGTTACGCGCCAATATATGCTGGCACCACCACGACCACCCTCAAGCTGGGCACCCGGGTACAAGGGAGACCCTGCTGGAGGACATCAGAGTGCGATACAACTGTGATGGGATAAGCCATGACGTCCAACAGTACGTAAGCAACTGTGTTACGTGCTGCCGTGGCAAAGCTTACCAGTTTCCATATCCTGCAGCACAACCAAGGAGACCCAAGACGGCGTGGACGCTCATAACTGCTTACCTCATGGGGACATACCCATGCAGTACCAAGGGGAACCGCTACCTGCTAGTAGTAACCGACCAGTTTTCAAGGTGGGTAGAAGCCTTGCCTCAACCTAGCCCAGATCGTGCAAAAGATGGAAACTGATGTATTCGCACGATGGGGATATCCAAATGCTATTTTAACTGACAACAGCACTCAATTCACGAGTTGCCAATGACTGTCAGCTTAAAAGGGATGGGGAGTTGAAACATGGAATACTCCGCTGTACCATCCCTAGATCAACCTCACTGAATGAAGGAACCAAGAGATCAAGAAGTGCCTTCGTATCAGTGTGGGAAACGATCACGTCACTGGGATACACATCCCAACCATTTTGTTAGCCCTACGTTGTGGAACCTACCACGCAGTAGACACAAGCCCTAGCGTACTCCTTCTGGGCCAAACATTACGCCGACCAGGCGACTGGCAATGGGAAAGTGAGCCGACCGACATGCCTCAACCTGAGGACATCCGACTAGCTGCCTTAGCCTGCACTACTACCACCCAAAAAGCCCAGGATGAGTATATTCTAAAGAAGTACCCTCTACCGAAGACAGGGTACGAGAGTTTAACCTAGGTGAAGCCGTACTGCTCAGCACGCATCCCCCTCAGCAAGGCCAGTAACCAGTTCAGCTCTGACCTCACTGATAAATGGGACGGACCGTATTATATTGTCGGTAAAAGAGAGAACGTCTACTTGGCCGAAGACCTGCGAGGACAGATCCGGAAGGCCACCCGAGGCCAAATATGACCGTTTCCAAGGGAAATGCAGATGCTTGAGGACGCCGACGCCGTAAGAAAAACACCTGGTCAGTCCGAAAATGAGGACGAACCTACACCCAGAAGGATAGTTCCCGATATCAAGCGAGGACCCTCAATGAGGCCTGAGCCGACGCCTATCGTCATCAACAGAGCACCTAGCTACATTGCGCCATGGAAGGCAGATATAAAGCAATGCCAAGGAGTATTCTCTGTCATATCAATGCCCTCTATGCCACGCAGTTAAGCTGAGAAAGTCGCAGTCAAACGCGACAAAGCAATCCCTAGCTGCTCCAAATTGTCATGGCAGAGTCCCCATGACCGAGAACCCTGCCAATCAAGCCTCATCAGCGAGCAGTGGGAAGCACCATCAGTGAGAGAGGTAGAAATCACCAGAGAACCTACCCCTCCATCCAATACAACTCCAAAGCCAGAAGTCAAGGCCGTTCCAACTTCCACAAAGTCGATCTCTGGCTCTGACGATAAATAACTACCTGCCACTAGACCACCGGAATACGCTCCAGACGAGAGCACGGAGACCGCCACTAGACCACCAGATGACGTCCATGACGTGAACCCGAAGGCCTATGTCACTAGATCACAGGATGGCAAACATGCCACGGAACTAGTACAGACACCGTAACCACAAGAAACGTCCGGAACAGCGGTCAAATTCGTTCCAGCTTCCACGAAGTCGACCACTGTTCCTCGCGACGATCAACTGCAACTGACGTTGAGCATAGCCCATGGCAGTGCTCCGTCGCAACCTCCTGCTATGCAGGAACCTTCACCCGTCGACACCTTTGAGGACGAGAGGCCCGTTCTGCCTCCCGCTCAACTGGTCGCCAATAATCAGAGCGTCGAGACCGTTGATGCTTCCTACTACCCGACACCTGGTGCTACTCCTGCAGTCGAAGTTGAGACCTCTCTTGCTCACACTGCCTAGCCACAGAACCTGGACGTCGAGACCTCCAACTACCCGGCCCTACAACGAGACGCACCACTCGTAGCCGAGGTCGAGCGCGGTGATCCGCAGCTCCCTTGAGCTCCCACAGCAGGCATCAAGACCCTTGATGCCTCCAACGACCCGGCCCTATGACAGGATGTGTTCGCAGGCAAGGTGGAGAGCGGTCCCTTGCCCTGTGCAGCGGAGAAATGTCCTGCCCTACAGGTAGGACCCTCATGTGTCACTCTCCTGTACTGCCTCAACGTCCCTTGTAGCTGTGCCCTCCCCATCAGTTCCAGCAGAAGCAGACACCACGACCGAACGTGCTGAACCAAGATGCCTGATGCCACCTTGTGCCGCCAAGGCATACTCAACGCCTGGCTGGTACCGAGAATCACCATGGCGACCTACACCAAGGTACACATTGCAGTACCCACTGCATGATACACTACGTCCCAGACGAAGGCCAGTTAAACCAAAGCTCAACGAACACAAGTAAGTGCAGTGCTCAACAAAGTTTAATCGCAACCATAGTTGTAAACCACTATGAAAAACACTACAGAACTCGTTATAGATCTGTAGCAAATAGTGTCATTTATCTAGTCGACCAGTCAAAGGCAGTGAGATTGGCAGAGTCACTGGCATTTAGGCTGGATTAAATATTGTGTATACAGTATAAATGCCTACCCAGCTGTCATCATGCGGTGAAAGTGTAGGAACCGTTGAGGTAAATGCAACAGATAGTTATTTAGAAACTTGGTTATGTGCAAAGTGAACTTGTAAATACAGCAGTCATTGCGCTGTACGTAATTAAAGCCAGTGAAAACAGACGTTTTACACTTCACCATTGACAAGGTTCCGTAAGAATAAGTGGCCGACAGCCCACATAAAAAGGTAGTATTACTTAGAGACGCTCACCATAGTGCTGGTAATTACTACCAATAGTGTATCATGTATAGATGCTCACCACAGTGCCAGTAATAGTTGAAGACAGAAACTTCGATGAAATACATGTTAGACATAGTCTACGATAAGAAAAGACTCCTGAAAAGGAATTGGTAATTTTAGATTTTTGTTATAATGATTTGATTTGTAGGTACATTTTTAAATATAACTATGAGTTCTTACAGTGTACATATGAAGATCACCTACAAGAAGAATGCAGTTTTGTAGGAATACATTTTTATGTTATGATTGTATTTGCTCATATTTTTCTAGAGTATTTGTTTTGTTTGCAATATCTTGTGCACCAACTCAGTATCAAACCAGAACTCTGAGCCACACAGCTCCCATGAACTCACTACAGTGAAACAAGGTGCAAAATATTTTAGCTTCCAAATATCGCAGTGTTATGATTGTAAATTTAAAGTGACCAATGTGCACCAATTATCCACGTTTCATTCATGTTTTTCAAGTGCACTTGCATTGTTCGTTTACCTGGTCAACCCAGGTGTTGAAGGTCCTGCGGTTGCTGAACTTTAACCCTGTCACACGTAACTGTTTAGCTTGCTGTGCGACCTAAGGTTCCCTGAAAGATTTTTCTTTTCTTTTTAATCACCACAGCAAGCTCCAGGATAGTTAGTGGCATCTCCCCACCTTCCGTGAGTAAGGCTTGAACGTAATTAATTTATCCCCCTTCGTTTTTCGCATGCCGTCATTTTCACGTGCTTTTTATTTCAGGTTCTTGTATATTCTCTTGTAAATATCCACAGCGCTATGCTGAGTGTTTGTCGGCGGCGTGCAAAAACAAAGTAGGCCGGTGGGACACCCGATAAACCGCGGCACTCCTGACACAATAATCTCTGTAACAGGGGGGAAAAACACAATCGCTGTTTCAGCGAGAGCCGCACCGCCTGGGTGAGGGGCAGAGAGAGGAAGCCTGCCCGCCAAGAGAGAGACAGAGTTACGGTCTCCACGTCCCACGTGTCTCGACTTCGCAGTCCGGCTAGAGAGCACAGAGTAATTGCCGCTACAGCGGTCAAGCATCCAACACTAAGGATCCCGCCTACCTGATGAAAATTTCTTCCCAACTTTCTTTGCTACTCGTACCTAGACCTTCCAGAGAGGGAGCTTACGCCTTACTCCACCACTTTTTCACGATGAGTCTTCATCGCAACGGAGTGAAGGCGAATTGACACATGCCTCTTATACTACTATTAACTACGATTATGACTATCACTCTTCACGTGAAGTATACCCTTACTTCATCCACCCACGTGAGAGTTGTTACAGCAAACCAATACACGGTTGTTACGCGCTGCTTAAATCTTCCAGGCGGCAAAACACTGGGCTACGAGGTTATGCAACCAGCGAGCATGCTGCCTTCCCCCTACCCCGCTCTGGGTGTCTACAAGCTGTCCGCCACTTCGGGCACAGCTGAGCGCCATCGTAGATCCACGAAGCATGAACGCTGACAAGAGGGTTCTCGCCTCCCACACCAGCCTCCCGGCAGAAGTACGTCACAAGCCTTCCCCGCACCCCGCCGCGGCAGCCTAGACTTCTGACTATATAAGTCTGTGCACGGCGGGGTTCCAGCAGTCATTCATATTCTTCTCTAGAGGTAACCCTGAGCACTCCTTAGTCCTAGGGCCTCCAGCGAACCTTGAGTCTTCAGTAGCCTGCGACTACAACAGTCTTTGACACCCATCGAACATGAATATACCCTGCTACTATAACTTTAACTTCTTTTTGTCTCTTCCAGATACCTGCAATTTGATAACTTTAGTAGTTAGATATTCAGGTTGTAGTTCACTTCCCTCTAGCCTAGGACCAGGTCGCCTACTGCTGGCTAACGTAGTTTACCTGCAGTACTGCATCTGCATGGTAGGAGATAGCACGAGTCACTGTGTTATTGAGTCCTCAATAAATAGATCTTTGTTTTCTATCCTAACGCTTTTAATTCTAGTGTAACGTCTACTTCGCCTGCTAGGAATAATTCGCACTGTGCACTGCAGACAGAAACTGGGAACATTTTAAATCTGAACTAGCTTGACTGAGGGTCCCCTTCTGGGGACCTCCAGTGTGGTAACACACCCATTAGACGGCCGCCTGTTGCTTCCTACTACCCTGAGCATCCAGGTGCTGGAGTGAAGGAACATAGGAGCCACAACCACTAGGAATACTTTCCACAAGGTGAGAGAGCAAGCCTGAGTTATATCACCTACCAGAGCACCTAGGTGCTGGAGGCTGTATTGGCCTGGATATTGCGGCCTGGCCTTGGCTGGATATCACATCCAGTAGGAGCATTGGTGGCCCACACTCCTTAAGTCTCTGATCTGCCCTCTAACGTGGGGGATCCGTGGGGACTCTTACCGAGCTCGTGCTACGAATCAGCTACTGGACATACACTATTATAGCGAATAGTTTCTTATCCGGAGTGCACGATGTGTCTTGTTCAGCGGCGAACCAAACTCTATGACTTAAAAGATAAGGCATGACCGACGGCGTAGGGATCAAAAGATTTCTCATCTAGTTGCCAAGCAACGGAATACCTTAGCCCCTCCTACGCAGGAAAGACATGCGAAACAGGACCACGCCGCCTCACTGAGATTACGGGTAGTGTCAGCTGTCCCTGTGGTACAATATAAATATATATATATATCTCGCCACTTGTCCGAACCAGTGTCCCGACTACCACCCTGTGTTGAGGGGTCTAGTATACAGGACTGAAGCTAGATACAGACTAGCCAATCCTAGATTATGTAGCCAAGAGTCAGCGGCATGGAACTTGGAGTGTGGTGTGAGATAACTCAGTACAACATAATCTAACCCGAGAACTGTAGAATCGGCTTCGCTCAGCTACCAAACCCACGTTACTAACCGACCGAAGATCTTCAGAGTAAGTCAGGTTAACTAACACCTCCCATCAGCTACCAATAACTGCGCACTTGGTCTAGCGTAATAAACCTCGACGATTGTGCCATACAATCAGTAACCGGGCACATGTCAGTACTTTTAACTGTATGTACAGTGAAACCTTGTTAAGAGATTTATAAAGGGACTGTAAAGAATTATTCTTACTAAAAAAACTTATTGAAGGTTTAATTTACGGTTGGGTCAATACTACATTTTATCGAGTCTCGATACCACTTTCGATAAAACATTCTCACAATACTCGATAATGATACTTTTCTCGATACCAAATTTAAATTGTCATAAACACAAAACAACTTGGCCAAGAAAATTGCTTATTAATTTACTAGTGTTTTTCCCACACTATGAAACTATATAAAGACCCACATTACACTAGAAACAAATGTTGAATGGCCTGTAACCCAAACGTCCTTAACCAATGATAAACCAACAGTCTCCTTTGATTCTGTAGAATCACGTTTCCACAATAAAAACTGAATATTTAATAATGCAGTTGCATCAGATAATTTTGGTATGTGCGGGATGTACAATTACTACTACTCAATTAGCTCGCTCGTGCACATCGGTGCTCGCTGCAACTCTCTGCCTGTTTTTGTATTTCCTGAAATATATACACAAAATTAAAAGTGATTAGTGGGATAAAGATGAATTAAGTGAAAAATTTTGGTGCAGTATATAATTGTGGTATGTACTGGATTTACAGTAACTACTCCACTCGCGCTTATCATTGCTTGCTCGTAACTCTCAACCCATTTTTATTGTACCGCAATGAATAAATTATGGTATACAGTGGTACACTTTTCGAAATTGTTGTGTGTAATCCGAATTTTATGGTATTAGTTTCAATATTATCGTACATGTTCCGACAGTTATGGTATGCTGGTACCATAATTAAGGTATGAGAAAATCTGTGTTAAAATTCGATACGTTTGGATGTTCTCGTGCGATACTCGATACTATAAAGTATCGCGGTATCGAGGATCCCATTCTTAGTTTAATTATACATGTTCAGAATAAACTTAGTAAGCATGACACCCAGCGAGGGTGTTCCTAGATTTTTGCGTGGGGGCATAGTGCTGGATGATGCCACTGGTTAGTGGGTTTTCTCTGGAAACTCCCGTTTCCCCTGCCCATTCATTCCGATGCTGCTCCATACTCACCTCTGTTCATCCTCATCGACTCTCAATACATCTATGTTACGTGCTGTCCAAATCTCTTCACTCATTTATTCACTCACTCAATCTCTCTCTTGCTATATAGCAACCAACCTGTCATAACGACCTTATTTCTAGAAACTGCGAGGGGACATTTCAGCAAGGTTTTACACTATGTACATTTAAATCTTGAGACTGTGGGATTAAGAAACAATCACTAGTTTGAAGTAGTGAAGTAGAGAGAAACTTTTTAATGTTTAAAATTACATAGGCTATTCATTTACAGCAAGTTCTTGTTGGGGCTGGGTTGTATTGGAGCTGTGCTGACATGTTGGCAGACCTGGGCTCCAACAACTCTGGCTACTACACGCTGCAGGCAGTTCTGACGCACCGTGGCCGCTCCAGCTCAAGCGGGCATTACGTAGCATGGGTGCGGCAGAAGGGTGACACCTGGCTCATGTGTGATGACGACCAAGTGTCCCCGGTCACCTCCGAGGATGTCCTCAAGCTGTCTGGCGGAGGTGAGTTGACACCATTGGGTAGGAGAAATGACAGCTTCTTCAATCCTTTTGAATTTGTTAATACCAGTTTAGATTTATGACGGCCATATTTTCCAGGACATGATAAATGATGTAAGAAATGAACTAATGTTTTGGCACATGTCCGAGGGGACCGTTAACCTTGCCCTCTCTTATTATATTATAATTAACAGTCACTAGCAGTACAAAAGTTAAGTAGATAAATTTGCCAGGCTGGGTGGGGGGATTTTCCATGTTGGTAAAATTAAGTTTTTGATCTTTCTGACTTAGTGACATGTGACAGAGAGGAGGAGTTAGACCCCAAGGTGAGCTTTGTCTGGAAATTCTCTTTGTAGGAGACTTTCGTCTTGCTTACCATTATGGCAGCTAAATATAGTGAAGCCAGTTTCACTGGGAACATAAGTGTAAGTGGACTATACAGAGTCCTTAGGCTCCCGTTCTACCCGGCCTCGGTAGAGGGTTGGTTGGGTTGGCAGATGTGATGGTACTGACGCAAGATGCGCTTCAACAATATTAATTAGATGACTTCTGCTCATCAGCATAGCTGGCAGCGCATCTGATTTGCACGGAGTTTGCATAGCCGTTGGCCACGAGACGTAAAAACATTATATCTAACACGACAAGAATGGATGTTCCAGCCAGTGGAGATTGTATTATTTACCAGCCCACCAAAGCTACGCACCTTGAGGCAGCAAGTACTACTAAACACCGCTAGATGGCATCTCTAGTATGTTTCGTCGCTTGTCTTCCATTCTCTCAGCTGGCTGGTGACATCATGCCAGAGAGCTATGCTTTTTGTCGCCCAGCGGTCAACCCTCGCCCAAGAGATGCCAGCCAATGAACGCAATGGCAGCCGCCCAGCAGAGTATAAATACAGAGTCAGAATTTGACTCAGAGCCATTCTTCAGTCTTCATTTCTCACCATGCTAGTCAGCTAGAATCTCTCCAGCTTCAATCCTTGCTCTATCTTCCTTCCCTCACCGCACCTTTGTGCCGGAAGGAATACCTGTTCCTTAGCCCCATTATTGGGACAATCCTGCTACGCCCTGCTTAGTAATCCAAGCATTGTGCCAACCCGTTTAACCACTACGTCATCTATTCACACTAGACACTGTGGCCCCTCCTGGGTAATAATGGTGTAAGAAGTCAGTCATAGTTTTTAGTTGTTTTCACACCGCTAGACTACCCCATCCCGTTTAGCCTAAAAACAAGTCACATCTACCTGTCTTGCATAGGTTCAGCTTCCCATAAGCTCTTGATAAAGGTAGGAGCTAGTGTGTCACTAGCTCCTACACAAGATCTGACCCCTGCCCTCGTCACCGCCATCGGACAGCTCGCTCCTAAAGAACAAGCCCAAGCTCTGCGACATTTACTCGTTCCCATCACACCAGAGATACCGAGGGATATGTTCCAGACTCAAACCTGCCTGAGTCAGGAGGTACACCCGTGACTTGCAGAGTACCTCAGTCAGCCTGATCAGCAGCTGACAGCTTCCATCGTGTACCCTGCAGGATGGTGCGGGGTCCAGGGTGAGCTGTTCCGCTGTGGTTACCACGGGCTCTCCTCCATGATCATGAAGAAGGTGCTCGGGGGCTGCCTCCGTACTCGAGGCTTCCTCTGGAACGGTCTGGGTTGTGTTGTCATCAAGTGTGTCTGGTGGGGTGTCGTCATGTTCATGGTGGACGGCTGCTCACTAGATATCCTTCGGCATTGGCAGGTGGTCTGGAGTTAGTAAGCAGGTCAAAGTACGTGGACATACACGCTGGGATACAATCAACACTAATACAATTCCCTGAATTGCAGGCTTCAGGGTAGTCCTGTACTCCTCTGTGGCGTGGTGTCTAAGAGTCAGGCTTGGCCTTGGGTGACGTCTGTGACTTGAAGACAGCGGCCTCTGCATTGAGCGTGGACTAAAAAGCTAGTGCGGTCGCACAATCAGGGCTGATCGCAGCGGCAGACTAGTTGCTCTGAACCCTGGAAGGTGACCTCGGAGACTCTGGAATTTCTGGCTATGGCCTTCTGTATGTTAAGGCTGGGTCTCGGCGTTGGTGTCTACCACGGCATCCGACGTGGCAGGTTCCCGGCTAGAGGGCTCAAGGGAGACGAAAGTTGTGGCGTAGCTTGTTGAGACGAAGGCTCGGGACGTGCTGTCTGTCTGACGGAGCTAGAGATCAAAGTTCTCTTGGTGCTGGCAGCTGGGCGTAGATGCTGGTGGCTTGGGTTGTAGGCCACTGGGCTTCTCCAAGATACTTCGGTGGTGCTCTTTGGCCATCTTCCAGGGTACTGGGTGAACTTCGGCAGAATGTAGAGGGGGTGTATGGTATCGTCCATTCTGGCGGTTTGCCTCTTGGCTTCAGAAAGCTCATACCGATCAGTGCTGAGTGGTGGCTGGCTGTCGCTGATTGCTCTACCCCATCTGTCCTTCTAGGTTGCGATGTCCGTGCTCCCTGTTGGACAGGAGTGTTCATCGTCCTCCGTTACGTTGCCTGGCGTTTCAGAGTGGAGCGAAGCTGCGAGAGACTGGTTAGGTTCCGAGGTTGTTTCGGGATAAGGGTGTATCTGACCCTTGGTGGCCTTCCAGATTCTACCTTGGGAAGTCTTCTGTCCAGTAGACATTATCCTGGCGTCCTATCACCTTGTATGGGCCTTCCCACTTTCTGGCCAGTCTGGCGCTGAATTGGGCGTTGAGTGACCCAGGGGGTGGCTGTGGAGCGAAGTGGTTTCTCCTATTTCAAAGGCGCGGATTCCAGTTTGTGGTTGAGGATGCTTTCGGGTTATGTACGCCTTTTGTTGTTCACAGGCTCTTTCAACATGTTTCAAGGCAGCTTGGTGTATCGCTTCTGGGTGTGGACGTACTGTGGGCTCGTGCTCTTACTTCCATTCTCTCGGGCGTTGAAGAGTTCGTCCTAACAGCAGCTGGCTGGTACTGGAGTGGCATTGTTGATATGTCTGTGCAGAGTGAAAAGGATTCTGGGCAGTTGGAGGTCCCAGTGACGTTGATTATCCTCCAACTGGAGGTGCAGACACTTATTGAGCTTTTGATTGCATTGTTTCGTCGGGTTGGCTTGGGGATGGTAGGGCGGCATTGTCCAAGTTTCTGCTCCCCATCCATGACATGCTCGCTGCCACTGTTGGCTTGTGAATTGGGTGCCATTGTCGTGTCAGTATGCTCTGTGGATACCCCCAATGTGGAGAGATCTCTTGTTTGAACTTGTGAATGATCCAACGTGTCTCTTGGCTGGGTAGAGGGAACGCCTCAGTCCAACAAGAGAACAAGTCCGTGATGACCAGCAGGTATCAGTTTCCATTTTTGCTGCGGGGGTTTGTCACATTAAATCCACCGCTACCTGTATCCACGGCATGTGCGGCTTGCGAGGTTTTGCCATGGGATGCTAGGCAGGGTAAGCTTTATGTCAACAGCACTTAGGGCACTCACTGATGTGTTGACACATGTCCCGAATCATGCCGTCCCAGGTGTAACGCATTCTGATGTCAGCGAGGGTTTCCCCAGTTCCAGGGTGCCATGCATCTGGATGGTCGTGTAAGTGCCGACAGACTTCGCGTCTCAGATCCCAAGGTATCCAGATCCTTCATTTTGCTTCCAGCAGGTTGTTGCGAGACCACACGATACTGTCACGTAGTTCAAACTGTTGCAGGTACGTTGCAATAAGGTCCTTCACTTCGAGGTTGAACTGTTGATGATGCTCAATCTGATGTTGGCTCAGGTGTAACTCTAGGAGACATAACTGCTCTTCTGGTCGTAGTACCAGAGGTTCTGCTCGTCTGGTTTGGCATCCTCAAGTTGGTTGGACAGGCGGGACGGGGCATCTGGGAAATCAATTCTCCTTCCCGGGGCAGTGCTGGACTTTGAAGTCGAATTCTGAAAAAAGGTCCCACCATCTTATCTTGGCTTTGTTGTGGCGGGCCTCCTGTATTTACTTGAGTGCACAGCTGTCTGTTCGCAGCAGGAAGTTGGTTCCTTCCAGGTGATAGCGGAACTTTCGGATTGCTAGATTATAGCCAGACATTCCTATTTGTTTGTATGGTATTTCTGCTCCATCGCGTTCAACAGGGTGTTGCCTGCCGTCCAGGTCCTGTGCTACAGCGGAGGACCCGGACAGCAGGCGCTACAGTGCAGAGTCCGTTCCGGCATGCTTCCGTTTGTAGAATGAGTGGTCTCTCCCCCTGCTGTCGATACAGGTGTTGGAGGTTTTGGAAACTGGCCTTGAGAGCTTCGAAGGCCACCCAGTGTTCCAGGGTCCATTTCCATTTGGCTTCTTTCTTCAACAAAGGGTGCAGGGGTACCATCAGATCACGTAAAATTGGGTACGAAATCTCTAAGCCATTTGCACAATCCCAAGAAGTGCCGTAGCTGGTTCTTGGTGCAAGGTTATTCTGCTTCTTGAATGGCCCTGATGGATCGGCTTTGCAGGTAATTTCCTTCAGTAGAAACTATGTGGCCCAAGTACTCAATGGATGTTTTCCCAAAATGGCTTTTGGAAAGTTTTGCTGTAAGTCCATGGAGCTCTTATCATTCTAACACTCGTTTCAGATGGACTAAGTGCTCATCCCATGATTTGGAATGTACTATTATGTTATTCAGGTAAGCAAAACAGAATTCCTCGATGTATCCGGTCATGACTTCGGAAGACATCAGTCGCTGAAAGTTGCAGGCTCATTCTTAAGGCCAAAGGGCATGACCCGAAATTGGAGTGTGTCTCCTTCTGACAATGTAAAGGCTGTATATGGACGGCTGTCAGGATGTGCGGCAATCTGCCAATATCCGGATTGCATATTGAGTGTGCTGAAAATCTTGTCCTTGCCTATATTCTGCAAGGTATGTGCAAGGTCGAGGGCTGGCGGCGGGATGGATATTGTTGCATCGTTTAAGGCTTTGTAGTTGACAGAAACGTAACTGTCCATCCTTCTTTGGTACCAACACCAGGTGGGAGTTATCCGCAGAGTTGGATGGTTTGACGAACCCTTGTCGCGTCATTTCGTTCAGCTGCTCTATGATCAGTTGATGGCATCGGGCAGAAACTTTGTAAGGCCAATTGTAGATTGGTGTAGCTGTATTTAACAATATTTTGTGCTGAATTGTGCAGGTTTGGCACAACTTTCCTCTGGTTCCAAAGGTCTCTGCATGCTCGTCAAGTGCCTCCTCGGTGAGATTGTGCTGGATTTATGGGATGCAGATATTGGAAGATGCCGTTTGTTTTAGCTGATATTCCCAGTGTGGCGTGATTCGTTGGTCACCCAGGTATACGTACCATTGCCATGGTCCATAATGCACTGCGGTTGGCAGAGCCACGGGTGGCCTAGTATAAGATCCTCATGGATGTCCGGGGACACAATGAATTCGGCTTGTGTCTTTAAGTGCTCGAGTTTGAACGGAAGGTTGATACGGCAGTCGACGGTGAGAGTACATTTTGATTTCCCCATTCAAACCGTCTTGGTCTGTAGATGCAGATTCATTCTCTGGCGAACAAAATTTCCAGATGCCACAGTGTCGAGCAGGGCCAATGCGGTTCCTTCTGTTAATTCCGACCTCGCTGTAGGGAGCTACTGGCATTCACGCCTCCTCATCTAGGAGCTTGATGTTTTGCTCTTCTTTACCAATGGAATCGCCCTCTTTTATCCGCAGGCGAAGGTGTTTCCCTTCAACTGCACATTTGTCGGTTTCTATTCCATGGAGTTGGGTCGCAGTCTGCTAGTTGCATCCCCTTCATATTTGCGTTTGAGCTGCTGGCGGGGGCTTCTGTGGACAACCCTTGTTATAGTGGTACACTTGGGCAGTACTAGCATTTGGGTAGCTGAGAGGCTTACGGGGTGGGTGGCGGTGGTTTGTTCCAGCGTTCTTCCATTTTCCGATCTTCCAAGACTTTTGCGGGCTTAGGCTGGTCGAGCAGAGCTTGCACCTGAAAGTTACTCTCTGATTCATGGGCTCTCTTTATGAGCTCTCATCCATCGTTGAGGGCTTAGGTAGGAGTAAGGTATTTTGTAGCCGTGGCAGCAATAGGCAGGTCACTTGTAGGATATAGTCTTCTTCGTTCCCGTCGGAGAAGATGCGGTGGTACTTTTGTGCTTTCCTCTGGGCAAGGACTTTGACCTACTCTCCTGATTTCTGGGTATGTCTATAAAACTTGGTTGTCAAGCGAGCTAAGACTTATTTGCCAGTGAAGCGTTGTGCTAGACGGGTGCTAAGCTGCTTCCAGTCGAACACGAACTCCTTATACATTTTCCACAAGTCAAAGGCTTTACCCTTCACTTTAGTTTGGGCTCGGTTGACCCACTGTGTCTTGGATATGCCATGGAGTTTGAACTTTGTCTCACATTCGGTTATGAATGCAATTGGATCCTCGTGAGGTCTCTCGGCATATTCTGGTAGTTGTATCTCTCTCAGGTTGGGCGGTTGACTACGTGTAGAAGCTGAACCTGGGTTAGGTGGTCGATAATCTGAGGTTTGTCTGCAGGCCTCACATTGGTACACTATGCCAGGTCAGTTGACTGGCTCGTCAGGCCACCCTATGCAGGCGGAATGATACGTCTCGCTGCATAATATACATCTGACTGTGAATTTCGTGTCCGGAGCACATGACCCAGTTGCAATAGGCGGTTTGCCTGGTTCGACATTCCGCGCAGCAGTACTCATACTGTCCATGTATCAAGGTTCATCTTCCCAGCCTAGGCAGATATAATGATGCCATCTCTGGCAGTGTGCACATTGAATTCAGTCTATCCCCATGCCGGGGCAGCTGGGCTGTGAACAGCGGTTGTTCTCTGCTTCTGCCATGTTGGTTTCATTGAATTCGTGCTCGCTGGGTTCTGTATTCGACATGATTATCGTAGTTGTGGGTGCCACAGAGTATTTCAAGGACTCCCCAAAGTCCGTGGTTCCTCCAAGTGGGGGTCTGGCTGACTTGTCCCTTGCTGCCTACTCGTGCTATTACAGCAATATGCCCCACGTTGTGCGCCAGAAAAACTGTACTAAGTTCTTGACGTGTGACGTCAGCAGAATAAGACTTACGTGCTGTGGGCTTAAGGTTTTTGTTCGAGCGCTGAGTTAAGTGCACCCTTGTAGGATGGGGCTTGTGCGTGAAGTTTAGTCCTGACAAGGTACTGAGGCTTGCGCAATGTATAGGACTGGCCTGGTAGCTTTGCTGCAGGGCAGAAAGTCGGGTTCGGACAGCGTTATCTTGCGTTTGAGATTTCCTGCCTTTAATGGTGTACCTGGGCAGCGCATGGGATTGTTGACTGGACTGGTAGGAGGTGTGTTGGGGGCACTTGGTCGAGCAGCAGATGAAGATGTGCAGTATTGCCTGAGTGTTGGTTGTGAAGCTTGCACTAATATAGCTGGAACCAAGTAGTCAATCGCTTCCGTAGGCCATTGGTCAGGCTGGGCAAAGTAGGCGACTAGCTGTGGGTGAACTTCATTGCCTACTCGTACTGGTTTTGGAAACATACCCTTCGGTACTACTGGTTCGACGGGATCCTGCAGGTGGGGAAGTGCTTGTGCTTGTTCCCTTGCGCCGAGCTGTGCAATGGAGGCTACGAGGGCAGGGGTAAAGCTCATGCGGGCACCCGGAGGTGAGTAAGGTCTGTTTGATGCGTTCCTTTAGCCCACGATGCTGGGAGTAGATCATCGGAAAAGCACAACACCCTTCACGTCTGCAAGGCAAGGCAGGTCCTTGTGTTTGTTACAACCTATTAATGTTATATTAAATGAGGAATCACTGGACGCATTCAGTGGTTGTAACTCGCATCTTTACTACTATTCACTTGGCAGTTCTACATACACACTATACAGACACTTGTCTCTCCATTTCGGTGCATACTTTACCGAACAGTGAACACTACTACTGCCTAACACATATACAACACTTGTTACCAACCTCTGAAAGTTGAAAAGATACAACACAACCTTACACATTAAAATTGCCCTTTTCAACAGTTTAACCACGTGCAGGCCGTTGACTGTGCAGACACTCTATTTCAGTACCTGGCGCAAATGCTCAGTACGCACTGAAAATCAGGCCTCACCATCTTAGTCACTGCATGTGGGTGTTGTCCTAGCAGAGTCTTCCCAACTCGGGGAATACCCGTTTTTCCTAGCACTTAGATGCAGTGGAAAAAAAGGCAAGCACCGAGCTGACAAGCTGGTCCAGGAACAATGTACCTGTGTGGGCTCTACCGTTCTACCTACGGCCTCTGCCATTCTACCTACGGCGTAGGTGGCAATAATGTTTTTTGGCTCGAGTATTTTCCCGGGATCGCCTGCGTTGACTGTGTGTCCACAAAGTCAATTGGGAAAGGTGCTAGTCTAAAGGAAGTGTGGAACTCGGGATTGCAGCAAAACACATGTTTTATTTCCTTATTAGGGAATCAACCTGTGATGACGTACTACCTCCTAACGTCGGCAAGAGCATCTGCCAGAAAGCTAGCTGCATAATGCCAGTAGAGGTAACCGGTTCTAACTAACAATAGGGGCGGGTAGTCTAGCATTATGAAAACAACTGAAAGTAGCTATGGTAATATCCTATTGTTGCTCTGAGGGGGCCACAGTGTCTAGTGGATAGATGACGGAACGGCGTAACTGGCACAGTGCTATTTAGACTAAGCAGGATGTGACAAGAGAACCCTCGGGTAGGGCGTAAAGGACGGGAGTATCCTTCTGGCATGGAAGCGCAGTGAAGGATGGAGGATAAGTGAGGAGTTTCCCTAACAGTTAACGTGCTAGGGGTAAGAGAACTGATGTAAGCTAAGGCTTAGGGTGCAGGCTGGTCAGTGTCCGAGCAACAATGGCTGGACGGCTGAAGATTAGTGTCGCAGACTGATCAGTGCCCTGGCGGCTAGCACGATGGGCATCTGAAGAATGGTCGTTCAGGCTGGTCAGAACTCCGCAGGAATTAACTGAATACTGGTCTGGAGTAGAGCGGGGACTCCCCTTATAAACTAAAATCGGCCTGCTCCTCGGCGCTAGTTGGCTGGCGTCTCTTTGGCGAGGGGTGGCGAAAAGCATAGCTCTCTGGCGTGACGTCACCGGCCGGCTGGAGAGTGAAAAAGAAAAAGAATAATCCTACTAGAGGCACTATCTACCGGTGGGTAAAATAACTCGCTGCTCTAGATGCATAGTAATGGTGGGGTGGTGAATAAAACAATCTACACTGTCTAAAACGTCCATCCTAAACTTCAGTGACTCAAATGCAAGGCTTTGCATAGGAATGCTGAAGTCATCTAATAATTTTTAGAAAATGTATCATGCATCAAAACACACAAAACCTCATATATGAATTAATGCTGCAAACATATCCTTACTACTATATAAATGCGAAAGTGTGTTTGTTTGTCCTTCTTTCAGGTCAGAATAGAGCAATGGATCGTGATTTTTTTTGCACATGTATAGTTGGAGGTCCTGAAAGTGACATAGGCTACTTTTTATCTCAGGAAAGTATCTCAAACAGTTCCAAAAAAATGATGATTAGGGATGTACATAGGTACTGGATTAAACTTATATTAGGATTACTGCATAAAAAAGCATTGTTAAAAATTCCTCCTTTCTTTTATGTCTGTGGGCTGTCTTACATTCCTTCCCAAGAGCCGCAGTAGCTCAGTAGCTAGAGAACACAATAGTGGGGCCACAGTAGGTCAGTGGGTAGAGAACCCTATAGAGGGTCCACATTAGCTCAGTGGGTAGAGCACCTGATAGTAGGGCCGTGCGTGAAGCAGCGAGTAAAAGCTAGAATATATTATATAAATTAATACTGTAAACATGAGAGATTACATTTCCAGAACGTCCACCTTACTGTACACAATTCTAGGATTGTTCTGTCTTTTATTATGAGTCTTCAAAAAACTCTGGACATTTTTGGTAGCGAGTAAAATACAACATTAAAATGTTTTTTTCAAACATTTGTGACTTTTCATGAGTTTTCATTTAAGGCTGACTCAAATTTCTAAAACATCCTAAAAACAGTTCTCTTTAGAAATTATCTTTCCGTGAACTTTGTTTTATGCAACGTTATTTTAAGTCTCGCAATTATGTGACATTTACACTAGGCTATTTGCTTTTTCATGATTTCATTACAATTTGGTCAACATTTTCAGGCATTTGGTATACAAGATTTTACCAAGGTGACTTTAACATTGTGCAAAAAAAAATGTTCTCTAAACTACCTTTAAATTTTTTAATTGGCCCATTCAATACAATTTACATAGCATTTTCAAAATTGCAGTACTACCAAACTATGAACCGCTCATGGTCCATCCTCCTAACTACCAGTCTGAAGGGTGTGTTAGTTTTTCATTTTACAAATACTTAGCTGATTCGTCCCCAGGCAGACTCCGGGGGTCTTATTTATATTACTTTTTGAGTACAGCCCCTTCCAAGAAAACAGGCTCAAAAACAAAACAAAAAAAAGGTGTTCCACCAATCACCGATCCACCAATTAGAACAGATTGATTATTCTCAATAACAGTCAATTCCAGGAAAAACGCACTTCATAAATGCAGTGCTTCGAGCGATGATGCTGCTACCAGTCGGGAATGCCAGGAAATAGAGCCAGCCATGCTAGTCAGCTGTCTGCTGGGCCGCCTGCTTCATGTGTTGTTTGGGCACCCGTGGACGGCGACCTTGCTCAATAGTCATTTTATTGATAGTGTTGCTTCACTTTGTTTTTCGATCGACTGCTTCTTCACACCAACAGCCAGTTGATAAGGTAAGAACACTTGATTTCCACAATTTTTAGAATTCTTGCCAAAGTTTATAGATATGCAGGGTTGCCACAGGTCTGGAAAACCTGGAAAACAGGGAAATGTCAGGGGATTTGAAAACTGTCGTTGAATTCAGGGAAATAATATGGAATTCCAAACAAGTTCGCTAAATGTCAGGGAATTCTGTCAATTATGAACCGCTGCCAGAAACATATAATATTGTTTTAATGAGTGTGAACTAAAAGCTTAGGCATTTTTATTTTTGCAATCTATGTGGTGTGCAGTTTTCTAAGATCAGAGGAGAAGTATTTTGGTGTAAAAATGTGTTATAATGCAAAAGTGCCATTCCTTGCAGAAAAAAATGTTCGGAAAATGTCAGGGAAAAAATATTATTTTCGTCTGGAAATCAGGGAAATGTCAGGGAATTTTCCAATGGAAAAAAGGTGGCAACTATGATATTTTACTTTCGGAAAACACGTAAATTTCTTTGGTGCGTTACGGGACATGACATGGCGTAGGTGATATAGGGCACGATCTTCGGGCTGACGGAGAGTTTTTGCAGAAAAATGAGACCACCTGTCTCACAGTCTTAACTGCTTCGGTTAGACGTTGACCCATAAGGTCGGGGCTTCTGAGAGTGCTCCAGCTCCGTTCAAAGCTATCCAGGCTTCTTGAAGTGTAAACCCTACATTCGACATCACTTGACACCTGTCACTGGTGACGAACGTGGTTGTACAATTTGGGCGGTGGGTGGTGGCTGGCGTGATCCAAACGACCAAATCTGTTCTATCTACAGTATACGCCCCATGTTGGACGCCACTTGACGGAAGTCAATGGTGACCAACGTGGTTGCTGAATCGATTGGGGGGGGGGGGGGGGGGGGCTGGCTTGGTCTAACTATCTAGTCGGAACTACTACAGTTATGCTCCACGTTGGGCGCCAATTGACTCATAACCTTGCACTCTCCTATTCAATAATAATTAATAGTCACTAGCAGCACAAAAGTTGAGTAGATAAATTTGCCAGGCTTGGTGGGGGGATTTTCCATGTTGGTAAAATTAAGTTTTAAATCTGTTTGGCTTAGTGACAAGTGATGGAGAGGGGGAGTTAAACCCTAGGATGAGCTTTATCTGAAAAGTCTCTCTATAGGAGGCTTTCGTCTTGCTTACCGTTAGGGCTGCCAACATCAGGAAGCCAGCTTCATGGAGAACATAAGTGTAAGGGGACTAGATGGGGTCCTTAGGCTCCCGTTCTACCCGGCCTGGGTAGAGGGTTGGTTGGATGGCAGACATGGTGGTACAAAATCGGGGGTAACGGAGTCCACTTTCTTATGTTTGATTACCTGGTGTTGCAGACTTATATTGACTATCTTTCCTGCCGCTGTGCGCACTCTGCACGTCAGTTGTGGCATAGCGGCTGGTTGGGTAGAGCAGGGAGGTACAGATATCACTGATATCACTTTTGAGGGTACGCTAGGGATGGGCGTCTCTGGTATTTCTAGGTTATGCCACTGCCATTCTAACCCTAGCAGGGTTTCTCCTCCCTGATGTATTGCTGCTACCTCTGGGCGTTCACACCAAGCAAGGTGGCACAGTGGTAACACACTGGACTCGCATTTGGGAGGACCCGGATTCGATTCCCGGTCCGGCCATCCTGATTTCGGTTTTCCATGGTTTCTCAAAATCACTCCAGGCAAATGCTGGAATGGGTCCCAAACAAAGACCATGGCCGAATTATTCCCAATCCTTCCCCAATCCCTCTTCCCTGTGCAACTTGCACCGTCTCTAGTGACCTTGCTGTCAACGAGATGTTAAGGCCACTTGCCTACCTTACCTACCATCTGGATATTCACCAAGTGCAATTCTCACTTGCGGACCAGATAATGGGACTGTATCTGTGTTGGTTAATTGAGTGTCACTTGTATAAACAGACTTTTCAGCTGATTTTAGAATTAATAACTCTCTGATTGCTGCCCGTAGGGCCTTTCTCCTTTGATTACTAAAACTGCCTTTTGTGGCGTAAGGCATTCAGCTCACAGCTGAAGGTTGTTAAATGATAGAAAGTACTGTTACCGTGGAAGAAACTTCCAAAACACAGGGTGATACCTGTGGTCCCCTAGTCCGGCCTTTGCAATCTCGAACTGGGACATTAGGTAGTTTTGAAGCCTTGGGAGCTAAGCCCACCAGAGGTTGGACAACTCAGAATGCTACAGATTCTACTCTGGCCTTTTCAAGCTGGGAGGCCAATCAGGCCAGAGCACTGCAGGCTCTTCTCCGGTTTTGCAAGCTGGGTGTTGAATAGAGTACCTGGTCTGGTCGTGTATCTTAGAGGGTTCAGAGTTGCTAGTGCTTTGGGTGCAGCTGAAGATCTACCTGTTGGCAGTATCTCGGTTTGCCCCTTACACTGTGTGTTTTCTACCATTAGGGCTTTCTTCGGGAATACCAGGTTTAGCTTTGCGACAACTGATAAAGTTAAAGATGATTTCCACACAACACTAATAAAATAATAAAAGGAGTTTACAATAGTTTATACTCATTAAACAAATTACACGAATTCTAATCAAGATACGTATTTATTTATACTTAAGGAAAAGCAGTGTGATGCGTAGCTAACGCCTACTAGTTAACTGGAAGCTATTGATTAAAGCAGATGCATGAGACATGCTCAAGAGCTAATGGAAAAGCAGTGTGATGCATAGCTAACTCCTACTAGTTAACTGGAAGCTATTGATTAAAGCCGGTGCATGAGACATGCGCAAGAGCTAAGTGCGATTTGATAAATTAGTGATAATTTAAACGTCAAAATTAAGAAAGATTTGCGTCTAATAAGGGGCATTATGAAGGAACCTAAACCAAAATTACCAGGTGGTAATTAGATTAATTAGAGGTTCAGAATGGGCGCCGGTACGACCTGCTACCATGTGAGTTGCTGGAGTGATTACCAGGTGGGAGACAGGGGGACATCTTCAGAAATCTCTTGGAGTTGGCCAGCAGTGGAGCCATCTTTAGAGATTGTGTTTCCGGATCACGTCACGGAGAGGTCTAGTGGTTAATTCCCTGTTATATGAGCATCCGGTCTTTGCAGACTGGGAGAGCAGAGTGGCTACCACTTACCCGTACTGATGCCCTTAGCCTTTGCAACTACCCGGAGTCTGGGAATGGCTCCTCCTTATGTACCAAATTTCCAGTTTGTCTGCTCTCAGAGGGGTGCGGGGGTAGCTAGCCTCTCTCTGCAGGGGTAGTTTATTCTTACATAGTGGCAACACCACCCTTATTTTTTATCTCCTGTGTTGAACGCATTGACATATCTTTTCGACTCTGTGTGAGGTGCTGGAGACTGTGAGACTGTGATGCTCCAGTGGAAGAAGTGCTGCTCTCTTGCAGTAAAGTGTGGATCTTGTTATCTTAGGGTAAGGGTGTCAACAGTTTGTCAAACAGTAAAATCCCGTGTTGGGGTTAGGGCGACCGCGTGGCGGCTTTGGAGTGAACAGTACAATTTCTCCAACCACGTGTCTGTAGTCGCTCATGACTTGTAATCTCCGGACCCTGTAGGCACGTGATTATTGTACTATTGATAGTAAGACTTGCCCATATGAGCAATAGTGCTCAATGATGGGGCAAAGTCGTAAAGTAGAGCGTGCATGCCCAATTTGCAGCACGTCACACTTCAGGTTCAAGACCTATATATATTGTTTATCTTGAAATTATTTCCAGAGTAGGTGGTCAATTACTGTATTTACTCAATTATAATCTGCCATTGATTCTAAGTTGTGCCTAATTTCTTGGGGAAAATCCTGGAAAAAATTTATTAGTATATAATAGTAATGGGCCGATACCCTAATTTTTTTTCATACTGATACCTTAATTGATTCCGTAAGTTAGTTTTTCAATACTCTATACCGTTATTAATGCTCAATATGTACAATTTTGAATATCTATTTATATATAGATGCATAATGGCCTATGGGAAGGTGCCACGAAACCCTAGTTATGTGACGGCCTTTGACTGAGATTTGGTTACCGTGGTCGATTTATAGTTTTGTTTGTGTCGCCAGTGACGCGAGGCATTATGACAGAGATTTAGTGACAATGATGATTGGCCGGAGCTCGTCTGGTGTAGAGAGCAGGCCGCATGGTCTGTCTACAGGATATGAAATCAAAGGCCGTTTTTACAGTCTGGCGATATGGTGGATACTTTGCCACAGATTTGCCTGCTTGGATGGTGGTATGGGGAGGCTGCTGATCCAGCTGCAGTGGCTGTAGCTGGCTGCAACTGTTGATGCTGTGCCCTGGTGCTTTGGCGGTGTTGCTAGGTGGATCTTGGGATGGGCTTCTGTGGGCTGTCCGATTGCCCCCGAATCAGAGGTTGATGATGCCCAAGGGTATGTCCTTACCCTGGCGGATGGCAACGGCTATTGGGTGAGAACACCATGCGGTGTTTATGAGCATTGGAAATAAGTGCAGGGAGGGAGTTGGGGGTGAGGCCCCTCCAGCTGTTTGGCGGCGTGAGCTCTGTCCTACGGGGTTTGGCTGGAAAGTGCAGTTGATGTAGATGGGTCACAACTCAGTTTAGTCTTGGAGACGTTAGCTACCCTTCTAATCTTCCGCTGAGCATCACCCTTCCAAGTGTATGGCATGGGAAAAGTACAACTACCCGCCTTGCAAGCGTGAAGCAAGCAACGTAGGTCCCTAGCTGTGTGTACTTCCAAGGCCGCAATGATACAGACAAGTTATACCCAGTTCTCCTATATCCTGCCCAATTCAGAGCGGTGGGTGCAGAGGTGCAGTTTCCCTCAGGTTGCACGTCGACGACACCTGGGTGTGCTATCCACAGGGTTCAGTCCTCCAGAACCAGCTCTTACTCCCTCCGGCCCAGTTTAGAGCTGTGGATGGAGTATAGGTTAGCCTGACTCACTAGCCACCTGGTTGAGGTCTTGCTAGTGGTGGTGGCTGTACCATACTGTACATGTGGTGCACAGCATGGGTGGCCTTCTAGTGGGTGTGTGTGATTATTATGCTTTGGTTAAGCGTGGTCCCCAGCTTCACCCTGATGGGCATAGTTTCTATATAGTACTAACACAGTTACACTATGAAATGAGTACTCAGAAGTAAATAACAAGTACATATTCTGGGTAGAATATACGCGGTGGCCCGTACTGCCTCCTAAACTATTCCTGAGTTGAATGAAAGTTAACAGACAAGTATCCAGGTGAAGAATACCAGGTTCTGATCTGAATAAGACAATACCTGTTGATAGCTAATTACAACTGGCTCCAACTACTAATCTGCCCTGTTGTCCAGAAGGGACAGTTGACGACCACTACCATTGAAGGTAGCAGTGAGTAATTGCCGTTACCAGCAGGTAAGGCGAGGGTGAGAATGTCTCGAAGGGACCATCGACGACCACACTACCATACCAGAGGGGATAGTGGTGTTTGCCGTTACCAGAGGGGGTAAGGCTGAGTTTGCCGACATCTTCGGGAGCTGGTGGTGATGAGTCTCCAGATAGTCTTGAAGACGTTGAAGTTCTGGAAGCGCTTCTGGTAGAGCAACCTACAGGAGTTGGCTTCTTCCGTCCCAAGGGTGAGCGGTGGAAGAAGCAAGGCATACTCGAGAGCAAGCTGCTGGTAGCTTCCCCCAGCCCAAGTCAGAGCGGTGGAGGAGGCACTGACTTATATCCTCCTTGTCCGTGGGCCCTCTGTGGTGCGGGGTGAGGGGGGTGGCAAGCCATGCCCCTCAAGCTATCTGTTGGAGTCATGTCCTAGCATCTTCTGCTGGAGGTGATCTGCTGATGCTGGGAGCTTCATCCCTTAGTACTGGTGGTGCCCTCCCATGGCATTCAGTAGAGCTACATGACCTTGGGCAGTGGGCTCGGTCGCTCGGCAGGTAGTACAATCTCCCTTCGGGGGGGGGGGGGGGAGGTTGATGTGTCGTATGACTTACGAGTGTGAATAAACAGTACAAGCTAGACGGACATGTCTAATATCACTCCTCATTGCAAGGGCATATAGTGTAGGCACGAGCCCAGCCTCTTATACTATTTTAACCTCGCCTTGGTTCAAGTGAAGACACATTCAGATGAGGCAAAGTCGAGTGTGATATATATTCATATAGTGTGTCACACATCAATCACCCCCTCCATTGCGATGGCTCATCTGGATGAGGGTGATATCGTGCTGTGCTTATTGCTCCCAAGGAAAGATACTATGTCACACGAGAGTATCCACTGTCTCTCATATGCGTTTTCTTTCGTTTCTTATGGTGCTCGCTCACAAGCTCAGCTGAGGGCTGTGGTTATGTTAATTACATGAGAATCACAGATTATTCCTGTAAATAACTAGTACATGTGAGCACACAAATTATCGACATTAGAGTATATACAAGCTGCACTCATGAAGGTTGTGTTATGTCTGCTTGCTATTACTTACCGTGGCGCTGAGGGCGTGATAAAAGTGGCTTCACCTTGTAGCCTCCTAAATGTCGCATGGCAGGTAGAGTTACATGTGACATAATTCTATGTGGGTGACTGACTCAAGGCATTCTGTTACGTAGGGCGGCCTCTAAGTACCTATCACAACACGACTACCCTTCACTAATTAAAATTAATAATAAGATTGCAAATAGGCCACTAGGCTACTAATATATATATATATATATATATATATATATATATATATATATATATATATATATATAAAGGACAGGAATCCAAGTACTCACAGACTAGTACTTGTCGATAGGCATACACACAAAGCAGGATGGCACAGTTTTTTCACAGGGTTGTGCAATTACGATGTTTCACTGACTAAGCCAGCTTCATCAGGCCCGATAAAGCTGTCTTAGCCAGCGAAACGTCTCAATCTGGCGACCACGTGAAAAATCTGTCGTCATCCTACTTTGTGTGTGCCTATCAACTAGTACTAGACTGTGAGTACTCGGATTCCTGTCCTTTATATATTTTTAAAATTAATAATACTGCAAATTTACATATGAAACTAAACACATTGGACCCGTCAAACATACAAAAGCACTAGCAAATAAAAGTGAATGTATATAGAAAACATAAAACATTGGTAATTGAATAGTGAAACGTAAGACCCCTAGAGTCATACCTAAATGTAAAATACTGAAAATAATTTACAAGGAATTAAAGAGTATTTACAACACTTGTAATGTGGAATGCTTTAAAGTAAACAATAAGACACTGAAAATATTTACAATAATATCATATTGCTTTCTTTCTTGAGAAAGTCAGTTTCTTACCAGGCACAGGCCTGTACCGAATTTCTTACCATGAAAAGTTTTTTTCTTTTTCTCCTCCCCCCTTCCCCTCCTTTTCATTGTTTACTTATGCTATTTCCAACATACATGGTGTAACACTCGCTGTTGTCTTGTTGTATTTCAGCACTTATTACTGTAGCGTCCGAAACTGTATGTCCTGGTTTTATAAAGTAGCACTTTTGTTACTAGTTACTACGGGTATTCTTTGCTGCTATGACGCAGTCTGTCTTAATTTTCACTTGTAATTACACTGACCACTTGTTGCAGTGGTTTATGGCTGTTATTGACTTGTTAACTGTTTTGTGAAAACACTCGTGTAGAGGGTTCACTGGCAGTAGTGTATGAGAGTCTTCATTTTCCGTGGTCAATCCCGCTTCCTCAAGGCCGTATCTTTGAGGTAAGGCCACATGAACCTAGAAGCGAGTCTCCAGGGAGACTCGCGATAGCAACCAGGTTGAGAGGAGCTGTGGCAGCTGCCAGCAGGCATCTCTCATGTAGCCCAGCTGCTTGGTCCTGAGTTAATATCCTCAGTGGGGGGCCTGTGCAGGGCCGCCTGACACCGGGGGAAGTTATAGAGCCCTCTCCTCCTGGAGGGGCTGCCTCTGGGTGGCCGTCTTGAGGTCAAGGCTCTTCGGGGTCCTCTATCTTGATGGCCAGGCACATCCTCCTGAACAGGAGGAGAAAGCGTGAGTGACCTTGGTACTATCAGACATTGTTGTCTGTAGTTTGACCATGCCCTCCTGGTCTGGCATGGCCAATGTGTTGGTGGCCGGAGGTAGAGGCTCATCGGGTTCCTCTACCTCGACAGGATCACGGTGGCTGAGCAGTTAGCCTGCTTGCCTCTCACCCAGCCGGGTCACTCCAGATTTTCGCATGTGGGAATTGTGCCGGACGATACAGTTGGTCGGCGGGTTTTCTCAGGGATCTCCCATTTCCCCTATCCTTTCATTCTGGCACTGCTCCATACTCACCTCAATCGCCCACATCGGCTCTCAAGACTTCAATGTTAAGAGCCGTCCAAATCTCTTCACTCACTCTACCTCAACGGCATGTCTGCTAGACTTATCCTTCCGAACAGGAGGCTTGGTCCAGAGTTCAGCCTCAACGCCACTTGGTGTCAAGACTCTGGTGGCCTTCAGAGGGAGATGTTCGAATGATGCTCCTCCATGGTGCTCCTCCCTCCTCGGCCTGGTGGCTGGGCTCATCCTCCCGTGTGGGCTGATGGGTCAATGGAGAGGATATCTCGGCACCATCCAACGTCGGGACCTCGGTGATCATCAGAGAGAGCAGTTCTGATGGTGCTCCTCCCTCCTCGGTGTGTAGAGTGACCACGCCCTCCTGTGCTGGCATGGTCATCTTTGTTATGAGAGGCTTGTTGTGCTTCATCTCCCGTGGGGATGAGGCTGGGATGTTGAAGTCTACGGCTTGGTCACCTTCTAGATAGGTTCGCCACAATACTGCGGATCCCATAGAGAATGTCTGCTGGTCTCATCAAGCTGACGCCCTCCGTGTGTGTGTGCTTGGTGTTGAGGGCAGGGTGCAGATGGATGCACCCCCCCCCCCTCTACCTCAGTGGCAGTGGGCTGTCGATGGGGATAGAGTGGTGGTACATACTTCCGGCTGAGGTTTGGGCTCATTTGGCACATGGGGCTCGACGTCCAGGGTGGTCTGCAAAGGTGGGTCATCCTCCTTCTCTTCCTCTTCCAGGTCTTTTTCTGGAGTTTCTGCACCGTGGTCCTGGACTTTGCCGGGACATGGCCTCATGTGTCCCCGAGTCACTTTTCTGATGTGCCCTCGGACATCCTCCGCCCAGTACACATTACCTTGGTTCCCCATGAAGTGATATGGACCCTCCCATTTTTTGGCTAGGTCAGCGCTGAACTGACCTTTTTTCCGTACTCAGTGGGTGACTACGTAGGAGCACGGTCTCGCCAGGTGTTGGTATCTGTGGGTGGTTTCTCCCATTGCCAGTTCCCAGGACAAAGGAGGGTTCGCCAAGGAGGAGCTGGCTAGGGCTGGCATTGACTGCCTCATTTGCTCTTCATCTGAGGGCAAAAAGAATTGAGCGAATGTGTTTATGCCAATGCCAGTGGCCGTTTCCCACACTGAGACAGAGGCTTTTCTTGAGCTCTTCATTCCTCTGCTCAGTGAGTTTAGCTTGATAAACTACTCTGCAAATCATTTAGTCCAAAACCCAACCGTAATAGTGCGGGTTAGGGCTAACCCCTAAAAAGTTGCCGTAAGATTTTCACGGGTTAGAAGGTAAACGAACAAAATTTTAGAACAGATACAAGTAACGAAACAGACAACAGGATAAATGTTTCTGAGTGGGACCCCTTGGACGACGAAGAGAAGGGTCGCAGCCTGCCACCCACGAAAGCATGATAGGACAAAGACAAAACTAGAACAGCAGAAAAAGAAGTAGGAAAATTCAGAGCACAGGTCATACCAGCTTTCCTGAAAACTACTGGTAGCAAACATCACCCTCTATGCCCGACGTGACAGAAAGCCATAATTTCAACAACTTAACTCAACAAAAAAGCCAGAAAGTACTTTTAACTGGGGCTTCAACCCAACTTCACATTAAGTAGCAATTAAATCAAATGAAACCCAATGTTCATCTTCTATTACATTTTCAGAATCTGCTTCATCCATTTTCATGTTTCCCTCTTATCTCTCTGTGAGGAGATCCCCGAGAAAACCCGTCGACCAGCGACCACATGCGAAAATCCGGGAGTGACCCAGCCGGGGATTGAACCCAGTTCGCATAGGTGGGAGACGAGCAAGTGTACTATGAAAAATCCAAACTTATCAGTTTACTTATTTGATGAGAAGCCTTGGTTTGAAATTTCTCCAACTTGTCACCTCAGGAAATTGTTCCAAACAGTGATGCAAAATTGAGTTTCTCAATGAAACACCAAGTTAACCATTAGGCCATGCTTTTGTCCTATGTACAAGTGTGTGTGGTGTTATTTTGTAAATTTTTTTTCCTAGGGGATTGGCACTGTGCATATGTCCTGCTGTATGGACCCAAGCTTCTGGAAGTCCCACTGGAAGACAACGTACCAAAAGAAGATGCTGTGAATATGGACACTTCTTCCCCTATATCACACTGACATTTATATGCTCGCGTTGATAACGCTTATGCCTTTCTTCCTGTGTTTCAGTTTTGCAATATTTGGTTTATTGTTCAATTCCCCATTTCATAATTTGCTAGCTGGAGAGTAAATTTATTAACTAGAGTTTTTAAAAGTATTTTTATTTGTATTATAGTTGTTGCCATATGTACCCAAAAGCATTCAGTCCTGAATAACTCAGAACTTTGATGTTTACATGTTTTGGAAGTAACTTCCAGGTGGGCTGGAAGTTGGAAGTCAAATATGTAACCTTTTTAAAATTATTTTACGACAGACATTACACAGTAAGCTCAATACTGATAGCTTCCGTAATATCCATAAGCAAATTTTGTGACTTTGGCATGAAACCAATTTCCCATTGAAATCTTTGGGAAGCATTTGGAGACATATATGTCAAATACCTAAAAGAAAAAAAAGAAAATCTGTATCACATTACATACTTGTACATACCAACCAACATATATTTATATACGTATGCACTCATAGTGTCTACTTTTCATGTGATTTCATGTGCCTTCAGTTTAATATCTTACATGTTCAGTTATTCATTGAGAATCTTTTATACAAGATACACCACATTGTATGCTCATTTAGACAGTATCTATTTTTACAATATAACCATAATTACACTTGAAATTGCTGAACACTAGAGGTGGGTCCAAGCCCCATTTTGCCGATATTACAGATACCGATTCTTTGTGGCCGATCCCGCAGATAGTGCCGATACAAATCATCTCATTTGTAATTTTTTATATCATGTATGAGTAGCTTTAATATGAACACAAAGTCTCCAGGATGTGGAAGATCGTGTCAATAAATACAAAAAAAATACATCTAATTTCTTATACAATATATACACTATAAATCACTGTGCATACGACACTGCAGTATTCAAGTATGTGTCTTTTCCCGTCCAGTCAATGTTTACATTGCAGTTCAGTTTAGCATTTTGGTCAGTTTATAAAAAAACTTCACTATAAACACCGGGTCATGATCTAAAACGGTAACTATTTTTCGTATTCTTAACCAGTTTTGCGACGTAATCAGCCGGGAAAAATCACCGACCTCGCCCAATAGTTGCAAATGCCATATTTGTCGAGAACCTAGCCACAAAACACAGAAGATGAGTGAAGACTGCAGTGTTTTTAAATGCTGCGCACATGTTTAGTGCGTAAATTGCATTCATCTGCTTTATATATGAATACCATTTACTTTCTTCATATCTCCAACATTTTTGGTTAGAGATGTTCGTGTATAAATAAAATACATGTTATGATTCTGCCCATGAATGATAGCCACCGCCATAGCGATTTGGCTCATTCGAATCAGATTCTAACAGGAAACAATAAATATTGCTATTAATCAATTTATGAATTGTGTCGTGCTGCAAATGAATTATCCCTATATGATGTGGGAGCGATAGATCAATATATAGTTGACTTTTACGTGATAGAAAATGTACGACAATGACTATTATAGCGTTAAAAAAATGGTACGTTTTCAATTGTAGCATATTTCATACTTATTACAGCAAAATAATGATTTTTTAATTTGTAATTTACAACTGAAAAGAGATTTTAATGTATATTTGTTTTAATATATTTAGATATAATGGCGGGGCAGAAACAAAGTGAAGCTGGCAGACGTGGCAAGCCAGATGTCATGGCGTGTTGCTGTTTTACCAAACGAAGCTTCTTACACAATACAAAACTTTAGCATTTTACTTTTCCTTTACGTTTCCTTTCCTCTGACGAAACCACCAATACACAATATAATATTGTAAAGTCAAAGTTCAGACAATTGAATATCGGTTCTACGAGCTTCGTTAAAAATTGTATCTTGTTATGTAAATAATTATACTATCCAGGAATGCATTTTTTTTTTTACGGCGAAAGTTTATTTCAATACAGAAAACTCATTTGTTTACTTTATTAAAATATGTAAATTCATATATTTGTATGTAAATTCATATATTTCCTCTTCACATTGAAATTTTTTGCCATTCATTTAAGACGAGCTTTGTTTAATATGCCAATATTAAAATCGTCCTACAGCAAAATAATGAACTTTCCACATAATCTCTGTTAGATTCTCTGCAGAATGGCTGCTTGACTTTGACCTTAAATTTCAACTTTTCGAAATCGTAAAGTCAAGAGTGCTTGACTTTACCTTTGACAGTTCCATTGTGTCAAGCTCCATAAGAAACATCATGTCGGAAATCAAACGTAAAGTCAAATGTTAAGTTTTCAATTGTGTAAGGGCCTCGAAGCGTAAATTATACGTACTCCAAAAAATACTTGAAATTACCACATCACATTTGTAGATGTGTTTTTTAAACCTACCTAGGCAAGTTACGATGTGATAAATCTGTTTTTTCACAGCAGTAATAAATATACTATGACGTGTGTTTCGTTAATCATTGCGTCTGTGAAATGACGTGCCTTTGTGCATCATGGTCGATACGCTGGCCCTGTGTGTGCGTGATTTCAAATATTTGATTAGCACTATTTATACGTTTTAACTGTGAACTGTCTTATGACGAAATTAATTATTTACATTCACGTCTGTTTATCACAACATTGTACCTTTGCCCTAAGGGATTTTAAACACAGTCCTGTAACGTATTTTGCTACAATCCCAGAAGAAAAATACTAAGTTCAGCCCGATAAATTTCAATAAACCTAATAAACAGTAAGTAGCAGTACATATAAATATGAGCGGAATAAAAGTTAACGTAGGCTTGTTTGTGTGCATGTCCACCGCTATCTTTTTAAATTTGTATGAGAAAAATGAGTTGCGTGCTTGAATTCAATGTGCCTTTTTCGTTTGACTGGTTGTTCCTTCATTTTAATGTTTATTCCAGCTGAGGCCATTCTTTTAAAGAAATGACCCAACACATATCAATAACAAAAGGATAATTAGTACAACCTTTTACCTCGCAGTTGTAACAGTGTTAACCACAGTCGCTGCAAAATACTAACGTGCATTACGTGTATTGAGCTATGTTGTGAAAAACAAATATGTTAATATAAAATAACCATAGGAACTGTCATCAATTCAGGCTTTTTTAAAACCTCTTAAAGCTGACCTAAATAATATTAGAGGCCTAAACTGTGAATATTCGTATGGAATGGTTTTTGGAATATGATAGAATTCTTTGAAAAGCTGTAAACAGTAAACAACACGTTTGACAGGTATAAAAGTAGAAGTCACATATCAATGTTTGTTTAGGTGTGGCGAAAGTATACGAACATATGTACACACACAATGGAATGTAAACATTGATTTTTACAGATGCTACATGGCAGTCACATGGCAATGTTTGTTTACATTTGGCGGAAGGATATGAAGTGGGCGTGCAAGTGATACTTAGCAGGTCTCCAAGAAAGTTGCTTCCAATGGAGAATGGACTATATGGCTGCTATTTTGATAGTTAATGTCCTACATACCTAAAGCTTATCAGTTCGTATTACATGCTGCAGTACTATTTGTTTGCCATATTTGATACAAATTGGACAATTCTTTTCCGATATATGACATGAAAACTTTATTTGTTTGTGTGGAACTATCTTACAAAATGGAAGACAAACATGGCTCCATGTAGAAATATTTCATATGTTATATATATATATATATATATGACACACACACACACACACACACTGCTAGCATACAAAGTTAAGTTGAAATGGATTTAATTGTTTTGAAGATATAGCATACTATGCTAAAATAGCTATTTGGCCGCCATTTTCAAAATAAGTGTCCGACATACTTGAAACATATTTGTACATATCAATTGCCACAGTACTACTTGTTTGCCAAATTTCATAGGAATTGTTTGCCGAGATATTACACAAAAACTTAATTTATTTACCCAGCGCTGTCTTACAAAATGGCGGACAAACGTGGTTTACAGCGTAATTGTTGCTTGTAATAGATACTGTTAACGTACAAAATTTGATTTAAACTGGTCAAACGGTGTGGTAGTTATGCCAAAGAAATCTAAAATGTTTACAAGGGCCACCATTTTGAAAATAAATATGTATACTTACCTGGCCTGTCATAGAATTAATTGCATGCCAAATTTGGCAAAAATTGGTTGAGTAGTTTTAGAAATATAATAAAAAAGCTTTATTTTTTCATGTTGTACTATTTTCCAAAATGACAGACCTATAACAATATTCACCACTGAATTAAATGCCTACGCTTTGAGCTGTGAGTATACAAAATTTTGTATAAATTGGTTGAATGGTTTCCGAGATACGTCGTACCGCCCTAAATTTTAAAATTGCTGCTATTTTGAAAATAAGTGCCCAGCGTGGTCGAAAACTATAAAAGTCAAGTATCCTTACTTAGTTTTATATGTGTACCAAGTTGGGTGAAATTCAGTTCACGTGTTCAAAAATATAATTAAATCATTAGGGTTGATGAAACGATTTGGTTGTACCATGGCAGATTGTAACAGATACCGATTTTGGGTAAATGGGCCGATGTATCGGTATCTGTCCAGCCCTACTAAACACTGTAAAGTTAGAGTGTGAGTGACATGTCGAAATACATGGTAGTAATGAAATACCTCCACAGCATGCACACTGCTACTGTCCATTTAGAATTCATTGCCTGTTGGAGGTTAGCCAATCTTAGAGAAGCACTCTGCCATTTTACCAAATTTGTTGAGCATCTGTTCTATCATATAACAGTAGAACTGTAGAGTCTGCTAATTTTACACTTTCCTGCACTTTTAAAACATTTTTTGTGGTCACTTGAAAAATAAAATTGCTAGATGAAAAATTAGTCTCCTTTCATATGTGTCTTATGGGTTAAGGGGGAATTACGCTGATTGCCCTCTTTACTCCAGCGGAGGAGAGGGGAATCAAACCCCAGATGAGGCCGAAAGAGATGAGCTCCCTCCTGGGGAGTTCTACTGTCCTCACAACCAGAGCTGTCAAAATGTGGGATGCCAGCGGTCCCGAGAGAATGAATGAAAAGCAATCGATGATCAATCGAGAGTGATAATTGTGGTGGTTGATATGACCAAGGTGACGCGGTTTATCCACAGCGGCCTCGTCAGCCGGCATGTGAGAATAAAGTTGATCGTGTTGGTTTGCCGCGTGTTTTGGGGACGACCTTCAGCGGAAATCGAACCCTGACTGTTTCCCCAAATGCCAACTTTATTGTACAGATGTTCGACAGTTCTGTCGACTGGTATCGAACCTGTATCAATTTGCCAGAGGCCAACTTTACAATGCTCGCCGGGGCTGGGGTGGTTTGAACAGGAGATACCAGGGTTTCTAGAGTATTAACAGGCTCTACAGTCTCGGTAGATTCCAGTGAGATATTTTCCTGCTCGTTATCATCTGTGGGACACCAACCTAACCAACGTTTCAGTGGGCTCTCGTGTGTCGGCTGTATTATTGTTTCATAACACAAAGGTAAGTTCACTGGCTCCTGAGGTAACAACTCCATAGGGTTAGAATTAGCTACAAGATTATTATCAAGAGGTCGTCCTGGGTGGGCTCGACTTTGTAGTCGTTTCCAAGGACCTGCCGTAGGATGGGCAATCAAGGTATTAAGTCGTACGTCGAGCAGCAGTCGAGGATGTACTGAAAACCCAGAAGCAGCGGCGTGCCCCTGCTGGCTTAAATGCCAATTGTTTCAGGCCCCGTCTCCTGAGGAGTCCAGCACACCTCACAACTGTTTGCTCACTGCCATCTAAATGCAGATATTAATTTACTTACAATGAAATAAAATCACATAAAATATTACAGGGGAATCTAAACTACAATTACTGTAGGCTAGACACAAGGTTTAGGTTCACGTAATATTTACTGCACCTTGAAAGAAATAATGCATATGGCACCTGGCTCACTGAATACAAACTAAAGTTTAGCTAGTATCAATTAAATATAATTTTTACTCAACAAGCGAAGGAAAGCTTGGTAAAATAATTAAAGGACGAATATGCAAAATCTACGTAACGCAATTTACAGCGTTTGACGTTACTAGGGGATTCCTCCAGGGGGACGTTAATCACGCACCGACCTACTACCGCGGGAGTCAAAGGAAGTTGACTGAGGTAAGGGTAGTGGGTGCAGGTGGTGATTACCGTACAAAGAGAGTGCTGACCTGTGCTGTCTCTGGCGTGGGCGAGCATTATTCAAGCTAAAGGGCTGTAGTGCTGGCGGCCTTCCCAAGCTGCCAGCTGGAGAGAGTGCTGCCTTCCTAAGCAGCGGCTTGGAGTTCAAGCCCTGCCGCAGGCTCTGGAGAGGAAGGAGAGTCTTCTCAGACTGGATGGAGCTCGCGAACCTATTCAGCTGGCGAGACTGGCCTCTCTCTATTGGACCATGGTGCTGGACCTCTACTTAAATTTCGCTGATCAGCAGTTCTTCGGAGTGTGGGTAGTAGCGTACCCTTCCAACACGGGGGTAGGTTTATCAGGGCGCTAAAGCGCTGAACATTTCTCAGCTCCCCGCTTGGAGGCAATGACTATTTTAAACACCTCTCTCTCTCAGGCTAGCTGGATGTGACGTCACAAGGTCATGGAGGGTGCTGCCATCTCGGGGGTTGACTGGAACTGCTTCCACGGCTAACTGAAGGGTTGTTGATTTTCAATTACAATTACTCGATTCATAGGGATGGCGCTTGCATGTAGGATTCCAGGCGGGCGGTGTATATTGTAATTATGTGCCTTAGTTACAGTTATTTATTCGGCTGTCCAGGCTATTGGAATCTCCTTGCTCGGTACGTTTACCTCATTTGCCACTGATATGACTTGCCCCAGAGCTCAGGTCGCTCGTAGATAGGGTGAAGTCGTGCGTAGAGAGCGCATCTCACTGCGCAGCATGATGGGATGCATCAGTGTGATGCCCTGTGGCGAGATGGTGGTACGTCACAGTGTCTAGTGCTTTTGGTGGGTGCTAGGACAGATGCACCCAGGAGATAAAGTTCAGGACTCTAGTCCTTATATGGTACTGGAGCGCGTCCGGTATGTAACACTAGCCGAGTGGCCTTGCAGCAAGGTACGACGTCTGGTGATGTGTGCCCGGTTAGACTAACAGGCACGATGTTCGAAGATTTTGACCACTAGACCAGTAGCGGGGTGTCTAAGTTCGGTTCAATTGTATTAGGTGAGCGGTGTTGACGATTGATGTACACCGTCATCCTGGTTACTGCTGGAGATGCTGTGCGGTATTACAACCGAAGCAGGCGTGACTGCTGGGTGTCTTGAGTTCAGTGGAGCAGTATTGTTCCGCCGGCCTTTCCTTCGTGGGAGGTGTGAGTGCACTCAACTGCTTGGCAGCAAGGAATCCTAGATGGTACTCCCTACGCTTTTTACCATTCGTTACCTGATAAGGCATAAAGTCACTGCTTACAGCTTACCGGTTACACCCTGACGCGAACAAACTAAACACAATTTACAGTGTAAGTCCGGTTTTGGCTTGCTGACCAGGCTCTGTAAAGTCTCCACTGATCCCCCATGCTATATGGGCTGATCAGAGATGGGGAGCTGTTTGGGTCACCAATGCCGCCACTGGATGTGCGTCCACACAGGAATGGACGGGTAGGCCTCAAGCTACGATATATCCCAGCACTAGCAATGCTCCTGGATAAGGCAATAACTCGAGACAGTCGCTCTTCCCTGGGTGAAGGTGTTACTATTGGTTGTGTGGTTCCTCTGTTCCTCTCTGCCGGCCCTAAGGACAGTGCTGTGACAGTTGGAAAGCAACAGATGTCCATCTAATGGGTGTTTAAAAAAATGTGACGGATCCCTGAAGGGCGCCCGTAGTTGAAGTTAATTTGGTTATTATAAATTACCTGGTTCTTGTCAAGGGTGTACGTAGCAACCTGTATCTAGCAGGCAAAACAAAAGTATGTTTATTGAAGTCTCAATAAACATGCAACGCATGCTACCTCCTACCAGACAGTTGAGTGCTAAAGGTTACTACTCTGGCCAGGTGTAGGCGACCTGGTTCTAATGGAGAATGGGAAAGAAGTAGCTAAACAAGAAAGTATATAATACTTCTAAACTTTTCTAATAAAGGTATCTTGAGGAGACAAAGGTGAATTAAAACCATGTTGGTAAGCGTGTTCGCTGGCTGTTGTGTGTGTGTGTGTGTGTGCGTGCATGCATGCGCGCGCATGTGTGTGTGTGCGCTACTGTGAAGTAGCTACAGGGGGCCTACTCAAAGCTTCAAAGTTCTCTGGAGGTCCCGGCACTAAGCAATGCTCTGGGATGTCGCAAGAGATGGAACAAGAATGACTGCCCCAGCCCGGCAGTGTCCTGACTTATATAGTGGAAGCTTGTAGGCTGCCGGGGAGGGCGTGACGTCCTTCTGCCCTTGTTGCCATGGGAAAACTCTGGTCAGTGTTTCTGCTTCATGCCTTGTCGGTAGCGCTTGGCCTTGCCCGAGGTCCGGGCAGCTTGTTGGCTTTCAGCGCAGGGTTGGGTGGGGGTGCCTGCCAGGTTGCATAGCATTCAGGGGAAGAGAATTCGCTTATAAGTTCCTGTTGCCTGTAGGGTGGGCAAAGTGTCACTCACGTCTGTGGGAGTGGAAGTAGGTACTCTTGGCGATGAGTCCTAATCGTAGTTGATTAGTTGTATAAGCGGCACACATCACTGATATGGTGAGAACTGCCTTGCGTTTTTGCGGGACCACTCGTGTAGGGTTACCTGGGCAATGTGTAACCTGTGGAGCCTGTTGGACCTGTGGTGGCTCAGTTGTGTTTATACTTGTTTGTTGGCTTGAACTGGCGGTGGAGGCGTGCATGCTTTCATGAGTGTCGGCTATCGCTGGGGTTGGCTCGGTAATCTGGATTCCCCAAAAGTGTGGGTTTGTGATTTTGAGGGATCGGTCCTGATCACTCAGATACGCAGTGAACACAGGGTGTGTGTCTCCAGGTAGCTTGACAGGTGCTGTGAAGATGTGACACTGGCGTGATGGGTCTCTCCAAGCTGCAGATCTCTTGAGCCCTCTCCGTGGAGGGAGGTACGTGAGTGAGGTGAGGAAGGGGTTAAGTTATTACTGTTCCTCAGAGGCAGCTTTCTTCCGTTTAATCCACTCTCTGATACCACTCCAACGGAAGTAGAATATGAGGACAGACTCACTACTATCAAAACCCGCAGAAAGGGTGGCTGTCCAGAATGCGTGTGGGTACTCTGCTAGTATGTGGCAGTTCAAGCAAATGTCCCGGTCACCTGCGATCTGTCCAACGGGCCTGATGTCTACAGGGATAGGTACTAAGATCATGGGAAAGATACCCTTGAGTTGATGAAAAATTGTTTATTCCACTTAGGGAAATAAACAAGGTGGTGGTGTACTATCTCCTAACATCAGCGGGAGCTTAACGGAAGCTGCTACGCATTGACAGGTGAAGGCGACCTTCCTAGGCTAACAAGGTAGGTAGACAAAATGCTATTAAAATAACTTGAACTTGGCTATGTTACTATGCCTTGAAGAGGCCGGAAGTGTCTATATGTTTGGTGACATAGACGACGGCAGGAGTCTTCGGCGCCGGGTTGCGGTGAAGACAGGCAAGGTGCAGGTAGGAATCTTCTGTACCAGGAGTGCGGTGAAGATCAGGAAGCCAATTGTTCCTTTGGTATGAGTGTGCAGTGAAGGAACAGAACAGACTAGCATTTAAGGAATGTGCCCCAGTATTTATACTCTTCTTGGGCTCTCCCTTGATAGATTGTGGAGGGGGTGGCAGCTGTGAAGTGGAGCTTGATCCTTTGGGCGTGACTTTGCCGGCCGGCACTGGATCCAAGTTGCATGCAGTGATCGTACTAGTGGTGCCATCCGGCGGTGCACTTGAGTACTTGGAAGAACTCGATGCACAGTCTCTGTGGCTTGGCCTGTTAACTGTACAAGTCTGGTGTGGAGCGTCCGTCCTTTGACTTGAGTAGATAGTGCAATCTCTGCTTCGTGTAGAGTGCAGGATCCAAGCAGACTCCGTGGAAACGTACGGCTCGGTGATGCGCACTGATGAGTTGAGAGGTTTTAATAATGATGAAAAGATGTCATGCATCAATTGATTTAGGTGGTAGTAACTTCAGGCTATTGCAGAGGGTGTTGCATAAGGATGATTAGGCCATAAATATCTGTAGTGTTACAAAATTCATAAATTGCAAAGAGGTGGCACAGTGCAGAGAATGTGTTGTTTAGTGTGTGGAAAACAGAGTGTAAATTATCTAGAAGTTCATGACTAACAAAAAGGAGAGAGTGCATTTTGACTTGCCAAAGGCTGCAGTGTGAATAAAGTAGCATGTCTGCAGGTGTTTAGAAGCTTATCATCATATGTAGGGAAAAGATTTTCTGGTGTTATTTTACGAAGAATTTATAGTTTTTAAAAATACCAGATTTTTTTTTTTTTTTTAATGGGGGGGAGCTTATAAATTGAAACTTTATAACTAAAATTGTGCATTATTAGAGCTGAAATTCTGAAATTGTACTGTGTTATTTTAATGTAGATTTTATTATTAAAAATTAATGATCAGCTAACAATAATTTATCCTTTCATACATAATTGCATTGAAATTTTATGATGATTATGCAAATGCATGAACAAGAGAGAGCATTTTGTTTTGACTAAGATAACACAGAGCATTACCATATGTGAAAAAATCTCTTGTGTGTTTTAATTTTTTTATAACTCATGTTGAGGTTTCTTGACAGTGTGATTTTTTTTGTTAATGCCTGTAATATGGTTTTATAGAGAGAAACACTCCAACCTGGAAATTTGGACAATTTTTATATTTACTTTCACAATTTTGCTATTATCATTTTAATCTTATGCACACATTATATGATATTTACTGCTGTTATTCACTCAGCCAATATGAAAAAAAAAAAAAAAAAAAAAAAAAACTAAAATGAATTTATTTTCTTCCCATCACCTGAAAACTTAAATTATTATTGTCACTTGATTTCATATTTTGGTACAAATTGCTGGTAATTGTTTCACAGATAAAATAATATATTTTGACTATATTTAATTTAATGTTGTGTTTTAACTGAAATTTCGGTGTTAGGTGATAAATAAACATAAATTTTGGTGTTTTCGATTTTATCGCTATTCACTATATAATTTTGTCTCTACTAGTCATATGGGTCTGAAAGCAGTGGCAACAAGAAGATACACAACCAATAAGCATAACGTTTCCTCAACATGGGTGCAATTAAGGTTGCCACCTGGTTGAAGGAATTTTGCACTTCTGAGGCCTAAAAGCTGGGGAGCGCTCTAGGTAACCGGAACATGCGCATCAACACTCTCATCGCCTCTACATGCAAAGCACTTAACTGGCATGAAGTCTTGCCATTGATAATGCCCCATGTAAAACTTTCTGCGGAGACCCTACCATTTTATGATGTAACCATAAAAATAAATGTTTATGCCCGCCCCGATTCCTTTTTTAATGTTGCGTAAAATTTCTTAAATGCTTTTCGTAAGTAAACCTCACTCAGACACGTTGGATGGTTTTTAATAAAACGTTTTCTGCTGGAGCTCTGCACACAATTTAGCAGCTGCTTTAATTTTTAAACAAGTCCTTAAAGGTTGAGTTGGTAGGTAGGACTTTACTTCTCTTTGAAAGCAATCAATAACATTAGAAATGAAACCAGAAACTTGTGCAACAGTAGTGAGACAATTACAAATACACATGTGCCTACCCCAGGACTTGAACCCAAAAAACCTGCCACAATATGCTAGCATGCAATTCACTGCATTACGGAGGTTGGATTCAGAGCATCAACTTCAGATTTAATTAGTCTAAAGTTTCAAACGATAAGGTTTGTCAATTGGACACTATCTTTAGAGTGGAAAGCTAAGAAATAACACTGCGCAAAATCTACGTACATATATGTATGTACGAGGTAGCTAAGGTCGGAGCTGAGTCACCAGCCCGTCATAATAGTTTTGATTGCCGGCTAGAGCGTGTGGTGTCGGCCACGTTGGGGCTGCGGTATAGAAGGTTTGTTGACGGCTGCTTGGGGTGTTGAACCCCTTACCCTAATCGTCAAAGCTAATTGACATCGTACTACAGATCTGCGAGTGGTTTTGTGTAGTAAATGAAGAAGTGTACATCGACCATCGCGATACCAGTGTTGCGAAGGACACACTGAGGTGCTTTCCCTGAGTAAATATGGGGGCATGTAAGCTGGCGTATGGGTACAAAATCAGGTGTAGACAACACGATACTAGGGCGATGCCTTATCTTGGATACTCTTGGGTGCAGAGCTCTAGCTGGTGATGACTCACGGCTTGCAGGTGTTGGTGGCTTAACAGCGGCCAACGCTGGCTGCGGGAAAGTCATGCCCAGGTAGTAATCCAAGCTAAAGGATGGTATTAGGTGGGGAGGATATGGGGTGAGAATTGTGTCGTAACCTAACAATTAATCTTGGTACTAAGCACTTAACCAATGTATGATGTGAGGTTTACTAGACGTCTGAGTAGGTGGTTCGAATGAGGGTGCTGGGGTGTCTACTTGTTTCTCAACTAACTCTAGAATTTCCTTTAACAATATTTTGTACATCGATTCTACGTTTATGTTTAATTCCACCTTTGCGGTTGTAGAGTATTGGAATGCCCTCAACAAAAGAACAGGAGATAACTGGTGCATCACGTCCTCCTGCCGTATACTGCTGACCACTTTACATTCCACAGTTCACATTCACCCATATTCCTGCGTGGCTTTCTAAGGTGATGGGGAGAAAGTACTGTATGTAAATGAAACTTGTGGGCTAGCAGTGATAGGTGAGGTTTCACAGTTGGTTCAGTGGTCAGAGCAATCCTCTCCCCTTTCCTTCTTCCTTTTACAGCGGTGAGGCGGAGTAGAGCTGAACCCAGAACAATGAATTCCACACATGAAAAGTGTTAACCTGTCTTGGTGGCTTTCTTATTTGAGGTACGTGCTATTCCTTTCTAATCAAGAAATAATCTTGGCCAGATGGGCCTGAATAGAATGAAGTGAAATATTATAAAACACAATGCCTTATGGGCTAATGAAATTAGGTAACCCTTATTCATCACAAGCAAAATATTTAAATCAATGTTATGAGCTTTAATTAAAAAACTACTTAAACAATGGGGTCGCACTCTCCTAGGAATATATTTAAAACACACATAAAATGAAAAGGGCGACGCTGTATCAGGAGAAGGCATCCTGAATAAAGTAATAATAATTGTGTTTATGGATATTACGTGATTGGAAATAACCACACTAATTAAATTAATTTAAAGTTAATTTGGGACATGTTCAGAAGGCACCTCATTGAAGTAGTACCAGAAGGGCGCTGAAGAAGTGTGGTGGCTGTTAGGGGATATTTACCAGAAGGAACGTTGTCAATGGCGGAGGTCCAAGGAAGGTTACCGAGGAAGAAAAGGATTGATGGCATTGGCAGACCCTCTGGTGGCATCAGCATCCGGAAGGCCTTTGGAACTGGAGATCCCGAATAGGTGGAAGACCCTCTGGACTGCTGGCGGGTTCTCTGGAGCTACTGGTGGACGTTGAAGTCGAGGACCCTCTGTAGTCTTGAGGCTACCGATGCAGCATGGAAGGTTCGAGCAGCTAAACACCGTGTTAGTTTGGCGTCGTGGCCTTTTACAGCAGTAGACAGGGGCTAGTGCTTACCCTCGCGGGGCTGACTCCTTCCAGTGGCCTTTTACAGTGGGGGAGGTGCAGCAGACTGTCCTGAGGCCAGGTCTTGCTGCCTCTTTTATACTAATCAGTTCAGTTCGATGGTGCTCCGAAGGGTGAGGGGAAGCAACTCCTCTTGGGGGTTGGTCTTGTGAAGTCACGTATAGGCAACTGGATTCTTATCTCTGCTGCACTCACTGTGAGGCTGCAAGGTGGTGATGTGATCTGGCCAGCCTGTGCATCTTGGAAGCTGTGAATGCTCCGGCGTGTGGCGCTTGGCTCTCCAACGGCAGGATTGTGAAATACCACTGCTGTCCTAGAGTAGCGGGCGATTCAGACTGTAGCGGAGGGGTGATGTTGACGCTCGTGACGTATAGCTTCGTTTATAGGAGCACGTGCTTGAGACTTAATAAGGAGGATGTTCCCAAGGCGCTCATGCAGACACGTGTCCTGTCTCTGTTTCTTCTTTCATCAGTGGTTACGGACTGGCCCATAAGGATTTTTGCATTCCAAGATGAGACACAGTGTGATACATAAAAGCGCAGTTAACAGCATGCGTCAGGTTTATTAACCTAAAATATTTACAGGGCAATCATTTACAAATAAGAGACAGAGCCATACAAACATTTAAGTTTACGTGACCTACCATAGCGCTACTTGTGTGAAGAATTTTTTTTTAAATTGTTTGTTTGATCCCGAGATATGGCATAAAAAACTTTACTTTTTATTATATGCTATTATACAAATTTGAAAAAATAAAAGAGGTTGAATATATGTTACTTATAAAGTACCTACTGTCTATATACAAATTTTCATTGAATTTGGTTAAATTATTTATTATATGTGGCCAACTTACCTACATTATTTATGAAGCCGCCATTTTGAACATTGTTGTCTGACCCATTTAAATAACTAAAGTTTGCATGGCCATTTGTAGTATTTATGATGTCCTCTAATTGGTAAAAATTAGTTTAAATGTTCCAGTGTAACATTTGGTGGGCGTTGGTTGATAGTCCTCGAGATATGGTTATAAAACCTCCATAATTTTCATATGGCGATCTTCATAATTGGACAAAAATTAATGTTGTAGTACATTCAATGAACGTGTACTGCCAATATTCAAAGTTAAGTTAAAAAAATGACACTAGTTTTGTAGTTATAGCACACTACTAAATATTTTAGTTTAGTCACCATTCTGAAAGTGTTGTTATACTTAAAAAAAAAAATGTATATTAATATGGCCTACCATACTACATCTTCACCAAATTTTATAAGAATATGTTGATTGTTTCCCAAGATGCGAAATAAAACTTTTTTTTATTGGTGGGGTAATCTTATAAAATGGTAGGGGAATGAGGCTGTGCATAGACTGATTTCATGATTGTGATAGGTACTGCCTGGATACAAAATTCAGTTTGAAATTGCTTTGTTAATAAAAATACAGAGCTAAAATATTTTTATAGTTACCATTTTGAAAATGCCTGACCTATTTAAAACATATTAGTATACACTACCGGCTGTAGTACTATTTGTTTGCCAGATTTGGTAGAAATTAGTTAATTGTTTCCTGAGAACATAAGAACCTCCATGTAGATACAGTTGATTGCCAGCATACAAAGTTAAGTTAGAATGCTATACTGTCAAAACCATGCAACTAATTACAAGCTAAAAATGCCTATATGGCCACCATCTTTAAAAAGTGTCCGCCAAACTTAAAAGCTGCAATTTTACATCATCTGCTGCAGCACTACTTGTTAGCCAAATCTGGTACGAATTAGTTAATTTTTTTTACAGTGATGCATCATAACTTAATTTATTCATATAGTGCTGTCTTCCAAAATGGTCTACAAATGTGGTCGAAATTGGTTTAATGGTATGGTAGCTACATCAAATGAACCTAAAAAATTTGTATGCCCACCATTTTGAAAATTTATACCTAATCATGTTCAATCACTTTTATTTACTTGACCTATCATAGTATTACTTACCTGTCAAATTGGGTGAGAATTGGTGTAATAGTTGTGAGATATAATGTAAAATGTTTATTTCTTAAATTTGGTACTATGTTCCAAATGGACTGACCAACAACACTATCTATATCAAAATTTTATGCTTACTTGATGCTTTTCCAGCATACAAAATTTGTTTTAAATTGGTTGAATGGTTCCCATTTTTAAAGTAAGTACCCAACATGGTCGAAAAATTATAAAAGTCGGGTGTCTTTACTATGCGTACCAAGTTTAGTGAAAATTCTGTTGACTTGTTCAAAAATTGAAAGGGACACATGCACAGGCAGGAAAGTGATCTCATAAGCTTTTCTTTCCTTTGGAAAGTAGCCTAATAATTCCAGCTTGCAGGAAATTCCCGACATTGTGACTAGAAGTTGACACTCAATGACGAGTGCCACTAGTGCTTAACTTCCAGGAAAGTTCATGTAGGTCGTTCATTATCAATTTCTGAAAGAATACTTTCCACAGAACTGCATGCCATGAACATCTGGGCAGAATCGTACATACAAGGAATTTGCATGCTAATGCCTTCGAACTTTCCTGGATACAGTAGGTGAGGTGGCACCTGTGGGCTCATTAAATATATGTATGTTTCTTGGGGGTGCAATACAAAATTTGTACCAGTGATGCACGAGAGTGGAGTTAGATTTAAACAAACATAAGCAAGGAGATCATGTGTCAGGCAGATAACTCTGTGCCAGGCAGATACTTTGACGTAGATGGGATTTCTGTGTGTGTCGCATGCACATTTAACACAAGTAGCCTTCCACAACGTAGTTGCCGGTAGAGTGGCAGCTGTGCTTCAGCAGAATAAGTACGTTGGCTGATTTTCAGTGTGAGGGCTTCATTAAAATTTTTGCTGCATTTGTTGAAGGGGAATTTGCTATGGAACACACAAGCATCTTGTTTCACCAACTGTCGAAGAGAAGAGGTAACAATTGGCGATGACAAAAAATGCCCATGGAAGAAAACACTAATATAAAATATAATATGTTTTCTAAATCAGATAAAAAAAATAAGTCAACCCGTATTTGCTTGATCACACTTTAAACAGCTATCCGTATGTATGCTAATAATTTATATCTTTTCTTTGCTACTAAAAATATACAACTGTTTTCCAGGTAGTGCACGTACATGTTTGATATTGTCAAAATGTCCATCACTTGTCTACTGAAAATATGTAGTTGTCCACGTATAGATCAATAATTGTCACAGCTTCAACAGTTAAGTGAAACAGATTGCCTGACCATGGTCCAAGGTACCAATGTTGCCCGAATGCCCATCTTACAAAATATTGTATTGTATCTTTTTAAGACAAAAGGGAAAACAAAGTTGCTCAGCAGGGAAGAGTTGCGACCTCTTGCATCTGATTTAATTCCAGTTGTGTTTGCAGGTGCAGGGCAGTTTTCCTCGTTTTGTTCGATGCTGCTTCTGTGCAAATGGTCAGCTGAACCTTGTGTAAAGAACATGATGTCTAGCATCATTCCTTTAGGTAAAAACATCTGAGGAAGTTTTCAAAACAGACAGCATGTAAGATAAGCGATCCACCTCCAGCTTAAACCATTTGTTCCAAGGATATTTTTATTTTAAGTCAAAATGGGTCCTTGAATGAGGCGACAATAAGTTTGAACGCTGAGGTAACGCTGAACTTTTGGGCAACCAGATTTTATTTTTCATGTATTTATCATTGGAAACCTAACATTCCTATCCCTGTATTCCATGGTGGACAATTTTTATTACAGATGCTCCAAGTGCAACTGATTGGTATTTACATTCATGAGTGTTCACGCATCTGAAACGGCCTACAAGATTGCCAGATTTAAGCCCCCTTGAAATTGTAAGGCCTCCTGGGACAGTAATTAAAACGTATGGGAAGACATCCAAAAAATCTGGCTGAACTGCATTATTCTTGATATACGTGTGGCTGAACATATTTGTCGCCTACTCCAGAGATGTTTCCAGTTCATGCCATTTAATTCATATCTTCTTTCCTTGTTCATGGAGCCTTTACACCTTATGTGGTAAGTTTGTCACTGGTGACTTTTTGTCATCCAGTGTGTGTATAAATACTCCAAGGGGTTTGCATACATTTACAGGAAAGTTTATATTGTAATACCATATGGTTTTCAAGAACACACTTGGGGATTTACTGCAATTTCAACAATCCAAGACCTAAAAAAAAATTGCTTTAATATTTTTTTTTTTTTTTTTTTTAACCTGAAGCTCTGATTAACCTTCATCTATGCATTTTTTATATGTATTGATTTTCTTGAAGTAGGTAATATCTTGAAACTAGAAGAGCATAAACAATCCAACATCATTCCTACTCCTGACATTATTTTGACACGCTTCCTTCTCTGGTTTAAACCCGCCCTTCTCATTTTGGCAATCTATATAGGTTGTTCCAGGTGGAACATTAACTTTGGTTGCAAAATACAATGAAATTAAAATACAAGCAAAATCCAGGCTGGGTTGGGGGCTCCCATGTTGGAGAAAGCTTATGTTTTGGGTTTCTTTGATTTAGTGATTACAGAATATGAAGGGGAGTTAAAACCCTAGGGTAAAATTTGATTTGGTAGAGGTCTCCTGGTAAGAGCCTTTGGTGCTTGTTTACCTTTAGGGATGCCAGATACTGTGAACCAGTTTCGCAGGAAGAATGGGGGGGAGGGGAGACGAGGCAGGTACCTTAAGTTCGTGTGGTGCCTGCCTTTATAAAGAGTTGGCCCAGTAGGCTGATGTGTGGGTACAAAGTCAGGAGTTACAGATTTAACCCTTCAGCGTTTGGGGGTACCAGGTTCTGGGAAGACTGGTATGGATGATCGTCCCGCTCCAGTGCTCACTCTACAAGTGGTCTGGGACATAGCTGCGTGCTTGTTGAGCGTGGAGAGATGGGGTTCGTTTTCTAGAGTAATAACTGGGTTGGAGGGTTCTGGTAAATCGAATCTATGCCAAAAGCCAGTCAAGTCCTAGAATAGCCTACCCTCCCTGTCATATTGCATCACTAGGAGTATGTTCACCAGGGGCGATTAGTATTTTATGGGCCGAATAGAGGTCCGTGTCTTGACTAGTTTTGAGGAGGAGTGTCACTATTATCGGTGATGGCTTGCACTGTCGTTAAAATAAGTAGCTCTCTAACAGCGGCCTGCAGGGCCTTTGTACGTTCCTTGCTTAAACTACCTTGCTCAGCACAAGGCATTTAAACTCAGTTGTGAACTTGTCTGAAATACAGTTACTAAAGCTGCTTTAAAGGAGACTTTCAGGACACAGTGTATTACCTGGTTTCCCAAGTCCGGCCTATGAAAACTGGGAGATAAACTGAGTACCCTGTCTGGTCATACCTCTTGGAAGGTTAGAGTTGCGCATATATATGCGCAACTCTAACCTTTATCTGCCATTATATATATACATACATACATATATATACATACATACATATATATATATACATACATATATATATATACCAACATACATATATATACATACATACATACATAATATACAAACATACATACATATATATACATCATTCTACATATATATATTATACATATACATACATACATATATTAATACAATACATATATATATACATTACAAAATTTCATAAATTTCATACATACAAAATACATATATACTTTTATACTTTAAATATTATACATAATTACATATGTACATTTATATATATATATATACACACACATATATTACATTTTCATTATATATAAAATTTTACATAATTACACACAATTATTACATATATATTAATATACATATACATATACATATATATATACATACATATACAAAATATTATAATACATATATATATATATATACATATATATATATATATATATATTAAACAACATTAATATATTTATAAAATTTCATACATATAAAATATTATATACATACATTAATATTTAAAATACATATATATATATACATACATATTAAAACATATACTTTTTATATATTAAATATCCCTATACAAAAATTTATACCTACTATATATACTTTTACATATATTATGTATATTATAAACATATACAAATATATATACAACATATATTACATATTCATATTAAATTATTATATTTTAATAAACATATATATATTATATATAAGGTATATTTTAATTTTTAAAATATATTTGGGGTATGTATATTATTAAATTTTTAAATAATATGTTATTTTTATATATGTATTTTATATTTAAAAATTTTATATTTAAAAAAAATTTTTTACATATAAAATTTTAAAAATTTTTATATAATAAAAATTTTTAAAAAAAATTTATATGTATATATATATAAAATAAAATTTTATAAAAAATTTATTATTTTATATTAATTATTTTGTAATTTAAATATGTATTTATTATATATAAAAATTTATATGTTATATATATTTTATATTATTTGGTTATTTTTTTTATATTTTTTATTATGTTATTATATATATATGTATTTTTATATTATGAAAATGTATATATATATATTAGATAAGGGCTTTTTTTATATTATTATATTTTTTTATTATATTTTATGTTTTTTTATATGTATGTATTATATATTTTATGTATATTATATATATGTTTTTGTGTTATATTTTAAATAAATATATGTAATGAATATTTTTTTTTTTTAAAAATTTTAAAATTTTTTATATAAGTATATATGTATAATGTTTTGTATTTTATTGTATATATGTATATTATTTTAATTGTATTATGAATTAATTTTGTTGTAAGTATTGTATTTATATATATATGATTTTAGTATGTATTATTTGTATGTATGTAGTATATATATTATTATGTATGTTTATATGTATTAGATATTTTTTATATGTTGTTTTATAAAAATGTAGTAGTATAATTTATGTTGTTTATAAAGGGGGATAAAGGGTTTGGTTGCGCTATTATGCGCAACCAACCTTCCCGGGGGTTTTGCCCAAAGGGGGGGACTAGTTTATCCCCCCGTTTTTTTGGCCGGACGGGGGAAACCCCGGAAATTTTCACTGTGTCCTGAAAGCCCTTTAAACAGTTTTAGTAACTTTTTTTCCCGACAAGTTCAAACGGTTTAAATGCCTTTTTGGGGAGGAAAGGGGGAGTTTAAGAAAGGGGGAAAGTACAAAGGCCCTGCAGGCCTTTAAGAGCTACTTTTTTTAACGACGGGCAACCATCACCGATAATAGTGACACTCCTCCAAAAATAGTCAAGACAGGGACCCTATTCCCCCCTAAAACTAATCCCCCCCCTTGGGAACTCTCCTAGTGATGCAAAATAAGGGGGGGGTAGGCTTTTTCTGGACTTGATGGCTTTGGCATAGATTGATTTACCAAAACCCCCCCAACCCGTTATTACTCTAAAAACAAACCCCCCCTCTTCCAGGCCCCAAAAAACACGCAGCTATGTTCAGCCCCCCTTTTTAGGTGACCCCTGGAGCTGGGGAATCCTACCATCTTCAGAACCGGGTTTTCCAAAAAGTGAAGGGTTAATTGAAAAATCCGACTTTGTACCCACATCACCCTCTGGGCCAAAATCTTTAAAAGGGGGGCCCACCGAACTTAGGTCCTGCCTGTCTCCCCCCCCCCATTCTTCCTGGGGGAAAGGTTTACAGTATCGGGCTTTCCCAAAGGTAAACAGCCCCAAGGCTTTTTCCCCGGGGGCCCCTCCCAAAACAAATTTTTTCCCGGGGTTTAACCCCCTTTATTTCTGTAATCATAAAAAAAAAAAACCCAAAAATAAGCTTTCCCCAAAAATGGGACCCCCCCAACCCGCCGGATTTTGCTTGTTTTTAATTTTCATTTTATTTTTTCAACCCCAATTAAAGTTCCACCCGGGGAAAACCATATAGATTGCCAAAAAAGAAGGGCGGGTTTTAAAAAGGAAGGGAAAGGGGTCAAAATAATGTGGAGTAGGAAGTTTGGATTGTTTATCCTTTTTTGTTTAAGTATTCCTTTCTTTAAAAACAATACATATAAAAAAGCATAGATGAAGGGGTTTAACAGATTTAGGTTAAAAAAAAAAAAAAAAAAAAAATTTTTTTGCCCCAATTTTTTTTTTGGGCGGGGTTTTTTAAATTGGAGTTTTAAACCCAAGTGTGTTTTGAAAAACCATATGGTATTACTTTTTTAAATTTCCTTTTAATTTTGCAAAACCCCTTGGGTATTTTACACCCCCTGGTGACAAAAATCCCAGGCCCAAATTACCAAAAGGGGGAAAGGCTCCTGAAAAGGGAAAAAAGATATAATTAAATGGCTAACTGGGAAAATCTCTGGAGGGGGGCGACAAAATGTTCAGACACTATTCAGAATAAGGGGTTCAGCCCGGGGTTTTTTTGGTGTTTTTCCCCTTTTTTAATTACTGTCCCAGGGGGCCTTACAATTTTCAAGGGGGTTAAAATTGGGGAAACTTTTAGGGCCGTTTCAGATGGGGTTTGGGGAAAACTCATGAATGAAATACCAATCATTGCACTTGGGCCCCCCGTAAAAAAAATTTTTCACCAGGAATACGGGGGTAAATTTGTTTTCCAATATAAATACTTTTAAAAAAAAAATTTTTCCCAAAAGTTCAGCGTTTCCTCAGGTTTAAATTTTTTGTCCCCTCTTTTAAAGGGGGCCCTTTTTTACTTAAAAAAAAAAATACCTTGGGGAAAATGGTTTAAGCTGGGGGTGGATGCTTTTCTTTTCATGCTGTCTGTTTTTAAAACTTCCTCGATTTTTTACCAAAAAATGATGCAAAATCAGTTTTTTTTACACAAGGTAGCTTTCATTTCACAGAAGCAGCATCGAAAAAAAAAGAGGGGAAAATGCCCCCCACCTGAAAACAAAGGAATTAAATCAATGCAAGGGGCGCAATCTTCCTGTGAGCAATTTTGTTTTCCCTTTTTTCTTTTAAAAAATACCCCAAACAAATTTTTTTTTTGTGGGGATTCGGGCAACATTGGGGCCGGACTGGCAGGGTCTTTTACTTAATGTTTTAAACGGTTACAATTTTGATCATAGTGGCCCTACAAAATTTTTTTTTTGACAAGTGTGGACTTTTGACAATATCAAAAAAGTACGGACTACCTGGAAAAAGTTGTTTTTTTTTAGTAGCAAGAAAAATTAAATTATTAGCATACAAAAGGTAGCTGTTTTTTAAAAAGTGATCAAGAAAATTTTGGGTTGACTTATTTTTTTTATCTGATTTAGAAAACATATTAAAATTTTTTATTGTGTTTTTTTCCGGGGCATTTTTTGCATCGCCAATTTTTTCCCCTTCTCTTGAAAAGTTGGGAAAAAAGATGTTGTGTTTTCCCAAGCAAATTCCCCTTAAAAATGAGAAAAAATTTTAAAAAGAAGCCTCACATGAAATAGCCAAGTACTTATTTGCGAAGACGCTGCCACCCCCCGGAAAAAAAGTTGGGGAAAGGGCCCTTTGTGAAAAAGTGATGCGACACACACGAAACCCCCTCTGTAAAAGTAACTGCCTGGCCAGATTTATCTGCCTGACCATGATCCCCTTTTGCTTATTTTTTTTTAAATCTAACCCCACCCCCCTGCATCACGGGTACAAATTTTGTATTGCACCCCAAAAACATACATATATTTAATGACCCCAAAAGGGGGCCCTCCCTCTGTATCCGAAATTTTGAAGGGGATAGCGGGGAAATCCTTGTATTACGTTTTCCCCCCAGATTTTCAGGCATGCAGTTCTGGGAAAGTATTCTTTCGGAAATTGATAAGAACGCCCCACATGAACTTTCCGGAAGTTAACACTAGTGGCACGTTTGAGTGTCAATTTTCCCAGTCAAAGGGGCGGGAATTTCCGAAAGGGGAATTTTTTTCTCTTCCCCAAAGGAAAAAAAAGCTTATGAGATCATTTCCTGGTGCTTTTGGTCCCTTTAAATTTTTGAAAAAAATCAAAAAAAATTTTTTACTAAATTGGAAAAGCATAGTAAAACACCCATTTTTTAAAAATTTTTCGCCATTTTGGGGGGACTTCTTTAAAAAGGGAAACCATTCAACCAAATTTAAAAAAAAATTTGTTTTGCGGGGGAAAAACATCAAGAACATAAAATTTTATATTTTTTGTTTTTTGGGTCATCCTTTTGGGGGGAAAAAAGTACCAAATTTAAAAAAAAACTTTTCCCAAAAATCTCCAATATTACCCAATTCTCACCCTTTAAAGGGGAAGTAATACTATGAAGGTCAAAAAAAAAAAGTGATTGAACATGATTAGGTATAAATTTTTCAAAAAGGGGGCATACAAATTTTTTGGTTCATTTGATTTTTCCCCCCCTCCCTTTTAAACCCCAATTTGACCCATTTGTAGACCTTTTGGAAGACAGCACATATGTAAAATTTTTAATTATGATGCTCACTGTTAAAAAAAAAAATTTAATTCGTACCGATTTGGGTAAAAGTAGTGCTGCAGCAATGATTTTTAAAAATTTCAGCTTTTTTTTTGGGGCACTTTTTAAAGATTGGGCCATATAGGCATTTTTAGCTTTTAATTATTGCATGGGTTTTTTCAGTATGGGATTCTAATTAACTTTGTACTGGCAATAATTATCTAAAGGGGGGTTTTATGTTTCAGGAAACAAAAACTAATTTTTTTCCAAATTGGCAAAAAAAATATACTACAGCCGGAGGTAAAAAATTTTTTAAATATAGGGATTTTCAAAAAAGGGAACTATAAAAAATTTTTGCTTGTATTTTTATTAAAAAAGCAATTTCAAATAATTTTATCCAGGCCCGTACCTATACAATTGAAAAAAAGTCTATCCCAGCCTCATTTTTCCCCACATTTTTAAGAACCCCCCAATAAAAAAAGTTTTTTTTGCATCTTGGGGAAAAAACAAAAAATTCTTAAAAATTTGGGGAAAAAGTAGTAGGTGGCCATTTAATTACATTTTTTTTTTTAAGTTTTAACAAACTTTTAGAAGGTGATAAATAAAATAATTTTTTGGGGTATAACTACAAAATAGTGCAAAATTTTTTAATTAATTTGAAATTTGGGAGTTTTACGTTCTAATGTCTAAACTTTTAATTTTTTTTCCCAATTATGAAGATCCCTATGAAAAAATTTTTGGGGTTTTTTCCTATCTCGAGGGGTTTAACCAAGCCCCCAAAAATTACACTGGAAAAATTTAAATAATTTTTTTCCCAATTTTTAGGGCTCATAAATACTACAAAGGCCTGCAAATTTGTTTTTAAATGGGCAGCAACAATGTTCAAAATGGGGCTTATAAAAATGAGGGGAATTGGCCCCTTAATAAATAATTTTTAACCAAATTTAATGGGAAAATTTTTATTAGACATAGGTCTTTTTAATAACATATATTCAAAACCCTTTTTTTTTTTCAATTTTATAAAATATAATAAAAAAATAAAGTTTTTTAGCCATTCTCGGGGGTCAAACAAAAATTTAAAAAAAAAAAATTTTTTACACAAGTAGCGTATGGGGGGGTTTTCTAAATTAAATGTTTGTATGGCCTGTTCTTATTTAAAAAAATTGCCCTGTAAATATTTTGGTTAATAAACCCCCCATGCTGTTAACGCGCTTTTATGTATACACTGGTTTTCATTTGGGGGAAGGGGAAAATTTTCCCTTTTGGGGCCCGTCCGAACCATGATAAAGAAAAAACAGAGACGGGGAGGGGCGGGGATGACCCTTGGGAACATCCCCTTTTTAATCTCAAGCACGGTCTATAAACAAGCTTACGCACGAGCGCAACATCAACCCCCCGCTACAGTCTGGGTCGGCCCCCCACTCTAGGACAGCAGGGGGGATTTCACAATCCTCCGTTGGGGGACCCAACGCCCCACCCCCGGGGGCATTCCAGCTTCCAAGTGCACGGGGTGGCCAGATACATCACCCCCTTGCAGCCTCCAGGAGGCAGCAGAGTAAAACCAGTTCTATACTGACTTCACAAGCCCCAACCCCCCCAAAGGGGGTTTTTTCCCCCCCCCTTGGACACCATGGGGAATGAATGATTAGTTTTTAAAAAGGAGCAAGCCCGGGCTCGGGCGGGTTTCTGCACCCCCCCACTGTAAAAGGCCACGGGAAAAGGATCACCCCCGGGGGTAAGCCTACCCTGTTACTGTTTTGAAAAGGCCCCGCCCAAACTAACAGGTGTTTAGCTGCTGGGAACCCTTTCCCGGGTTTGCATGGGGGGGGCCTAAAGATCAGAGGGCCTCGATTCAAGTCCCCAGTACTCCAAAAAACCCGGGGGGCCAAAAGAGTCCGGGGGTTTCACCATTCGGGTTCCATTCCCCCAAAGGGCCCTTTTTCCCGGGGATGCTGGCCCCCGGGGGTTGCCAATCCACAACCTTTTTCTTCCTCGGAACCCTTTTCCTTTTGGCCTCCCTTTGAAAAACTTCCTTCTGGAAAACCCCTAACAGCCACCACACTTCTTCGCCCCTTTTTACATTAATGAGGTCCCTTTTAAAAACATGCCCAAATTAATTTTAAAATTTAAATTTTAAATTTATGTGGTTATTTCCAAATCACGAATACCAAAAAAACCACAATTTTATTACTTTATTGGGGATCCCTTTCCCCCTGATACAGCGTCCCCTTTTCTTTTTTGTGTGTTTTAAAATATTTGGGAGAGTGCACCCCATTGTTTAAGTATTTTTTAAATTTTAAGGGGTAACATTGTTTAAAAAAATTTTTCTTGTGAGAAAAAGGGGTTTCCTTTTTTTCATTAGCCATAAGGCATTGTGTTTAAAATTTCACTTCACTATTCGGGGCCCTTTGGCCCCAAAATTTTTTTTTGATTAGAAAGGGGAAAGCATACCTCAAAAAAGAAAGCCCCAAGGGGAAAGGTTTTTAAACTTTTATGTGTGGAATTTATTGTTTTTGGGGTTTAGCCTACCGCCCACCGCTTTAAAAGAAGAAAAAGGGAAAAGGGGGAGAGGGTTGTCTTTCCACTGAACCAACGGGGGAAACCCCCCCCCATCATGCTACCCACAAGTTTTTTTTTAAAAATACTTTCTCCCCCACCTTAGAAAAAACCCGCGGTTTTGGGGGAAAATGAATTGGGTGTAAATGGTCAGCGTATACGGGGGGGGGACGTGATCACCAGTTATCTCCCCTTCTTTTGTTGAGGGATTCCAAAAATCTACAAACCGGCCCCAAAGGGTTTTTAAATTAAAATAAAGTAGAAGATGTACAAAATATTTTTAAAGGGAAAATTTAGGTTAAAATTTAGAAAAAAATAACACCCCAGCCCCTCATTCGAACCATACTTGAGTTAGTAAACCTACATCATACATTGGGTTAAAATTCTTAGTCCAAGTTTTAATTTGGGTAGGGGCAAATTCCCCCCCCCATTTCCCCCCCCCAATCCTCCTTTGCTTGGATTTTACCTGGGCATGATTTTCCCGCCCCCAGGTTTGGCGCTTTTAACCACCAACACCGGGGAAGGGGTTTTTATCCCCCTTTTTGCCCCGCCCCCAATTTTCCCAAATTTTAAGGGGGATCCCCTATTCGTGTTTTCTAAACCCCGTTTGTACCCATCCCCATTTTCATCCCCCATATTTATCGGGGGAAAACCCCCTCGTGGCCTTCGAAAAACCCGGGGATCGGTGGTCGAGTAATTTTTCTTTTTTACAAAAACCCCCTCGCGTTCTGTGGGGACGATGCAATTGCTTTGACGATTAGGGAAAAGGGGGTTAACCCCCAAGGGGACCGTCAAAAACCTTCTATACCGCACCCAAGTGGCGACACCCCCCGCTTGCCGGCAAACAAAAAAATTTGACGGGCTGGTGACTCACTCCGACCTTAGTCCCGTACATACATATATGTAGTGTTTTTTTCCCCAGTGTTATTTTTATTTTTTTACCTAAAGATAGTGTCCAATTGAAAAATTATCTTTTGAAACTTTGCTAATTAAATGGGGAAGTTGATGTGGGGAACCAACCCCCCTAATGCGTGTTGGGGATGCTGATATTGTGGGGTTTTTTTTGGGTTTAAAAGTCCGGGGGAAAGGCCCATTTTATTTTAATTGTTTCTATGTTGACAATTTTTGGGTTTTCATTTTAATGTTTTGATTTTTTTAAAAGAAAAAAGGGTTCCTACCTCCAAAACCTAACCCCTTTAAGGATTGAAAAAATTAAGCAGCTGAAAATTGTGCGGGGGCCCGCAAAAAAATTTTTTTTAAAAAAACCACCCAAGTGTCTGAGTGAGGGTTTTATTTGGGGAAAAAAGTTTTTAAGAAATTTTACGCAACATTAAAAAAGGAATGGGGGCGGGCATAACATTTTTTTTTAGGTTTTACATCAAAAAATTTTTTTGGGGTCTCCGGGGGAAATTTTTCAGGGGGGCATTATCAAGGAAAAGGACTTCATCCAGTTAAGTGCTTTCCCTGTAGGGCGAGGGGGGTTTGATGCAAAATTTCCCCCGGTTACCTAGGCCCCCCCCAGTTTTGGGGGCCTCGAAGTGAAAATTCCTTTAAACCAGGGGGGGGAACCTTAAAATTGCCCCTTGGTGGGGAAACCTTTTTGTTAGGTTGTGTATTTTTTGTTCCACGCTTTCCCCCCCCCTATGATAGTAAAAAAAAATTAATAGAAAAGCGATAAAATCAAAACACCAAAATTTATGTTTATTTATCCCTAACCCCCGAAATTTCTTTAAAAACAAAAAAATTAAATTAAATTAGTCAAAAATTTATTTTTTTTAAAAAACAATTCAGAATTTGTCCAAAATATAAAACCCCAGTGACAAAAAAATTTAAGTTTTCGGTGAGGGAAAAAAAAAATTCTTTTTAGTTTTTTTTTTTTTTTTTTTTTTTTTTTTATTGGGGGGGTGAAAAAACAAAAATTTAAATTAAAAAAGTGTGCAAATTTTAAAATGTAATAGAAAAATTTGTGAAAGTAAATAAAAAATTGTCCAAATTTTCCCGGGGTTGGAGTGTTTCTCTCATAAAACCTTTTTTGGGGCTTTAAAAAAAAAAAACCACTGTCAAAAAAACCCCAAACTATTAAAAAAAAAATTAAAAAAACACAAGATTTTTTCACTTTTGGAATGCTCTTGTTATCTTAGAAAAAAACAAAATGCTCTCTTTGTTCATGCTTTGCAAATCATCTAAAATTTCAATGCTTTTAGTAGAAAGGGAAAAAAATTATTTTTAGTGATCTTTAAATTTTTTTTTAAAAAAAAAATCTACATTAAAATAAAACAGAAAAATTTTTCAAATTTTTCAGTCTAATGCCCAATTTTAGTTATAAAGTTTAATTTAAAAAGCCCCCCCCTTAAAAAAAAAAAAAAAAAAAACCCGGTATTTTTAAAAACTATAAATTTTCGTAAAAAAACCCAAAAAATTTTTTTCCCTACAATATGAAAGTTCTAAACTGCAAAAAAGTACTTTATTCAACTGACCTTTGGCAAGTCAAAATGCCCCCCCCTCCTTTTTGTTATTTTATGAACTTTGAAATTTTTTCACTTTTTTTCCACAACTAAACAAAACATTCCCTTCCCCCTGTGCCCCCCTTTGAATTTGGGGAATTTTTAACACTACAGATATTTTTGGAAAAAACCTTATGCAACACCCTTGAAAAAGCCTAAAAATTTCTACCACCTAAATCAATTTATGCATGAATCTTTTCATCATTATTAAACCCAACTCATCAGTGCGCATCACCCGGGCCCTACGTTTCCGGAGTCGCTTGGGTCCGCCTCTACACGTAGCGGGTTTCCCCTTAAAGGGTTTTCCCCTGATGTTAGGAGATGAAACCCCCCCACCTTTTTTTATTTCCCAAAATGGAATAAAAAAATTTTTCATCAACTCAGGGTATTTTTCCCCCCATCTTAGTCCCCACCCCCGTAGACATCGGGCCCCCTTTGGGAAAATCCCCGGTGACCGGGCCCTTGCTTGAATGCCACATACTAGCAGAGTACCCCCCACGGTTTTGGGGCGCCACCCTTTCTGGGGTTTTGTAGAAAATGAGTCTGCCCTTTTATATTTACTTCCGTTGGGAGTGGTTTTAGAGGTGGTTTTAAAAAGGAAAAAAAAAGCGGGGCCCCTTTTTAGGAAAAGTAATAATTTAAACCCCCCTTTCCCCCACCCCACTCACGTACCCCCCTCCACGGAGAGGGCTAAAGGGGGATCTGCGTTGGAGGGGACCCAAAACCCCCGTGTACATTTCACGCCCCCTTTTAAGCTACCGGGGGGAAAACACCCCCCGTGTTCACTGGGGGACCCCGAGTGATCGGGGCCGATCCCTCAAAATCAAAACCCCCCCCCCTTTTTGGGGGAAATTTTCCCGATTACCGAGCCAACCCAGTTTTTCCCGGGCCTCATGAAAGCATGCACGCCCCCCCCCGGGGCCGAAAAACCAAAAAACCCAAATTTTAAAAAAACCCCAAATGAGCCACCAAGGTCCAAGGGGGCCCCCCAAAAAGGTACACATTGCCCAGGTAACCCTCCCGAGTGGCCCGCAAAAAGAAAAGGGGAGTTTCCCCCTATCAGTGATGTGTGCCCCTTATACAAAAAAATAAAAATCGTTAGGGAATCATCGCCAAAAGTCCCCATTCCCCTCCCAGCGTAAAATGACATTTTGCCCCCCCTACAGGCAAAAAGGAAACTTTAAGCAAAAATTTTTCTTCCCCTAAAAGGGGTATGAAACCCCGGAGGCACCCCCCCCCCAAACCCCGCGCTAAAAACCAAAAAAAGCTCCCCCGGGCCTCGGGAAAGGGGCCCAAAGGGGGTTTCCGTCAGGAAAAGAAGCAAAAAAAATGCCCCGGTTTTTTCCCCTGGCAACAAGGGCAGAAGGACGTCACGCCCCCCCGGCACCCCAAAAAATTTCCCCCTAATAAAAGGGGGCACTCCCCGGGGGGGGGGCAGTTTCTTGTTCCATCTCTTGCGACTCCAGGCATTGCTTGTGCCGGGGGACCCCCAGGGAAACTTTGAATTTTGAGTAGGCCCCCTGTGGGCAAACTTCACAGTGCGCACACACACACATCCGCGCATGCATCCCCCGCCCCACACACCCCCCACACAACAGCCAGCGAAACGTTACCAAATGGTTTTAATTCCCCTTTTTTCCCCCAAGATCCTTTTTTAAAAAAAAGTTTAGAAGTATTTTTATATTTTTTTTTTAGTTTTTTTTCCTTTCCCTTTTTAAAATTCCAAATTAAAAAAAAAGGTTTTTTGGGGGGCCTAAGGGGGGGGGGTTTTTTGGAAAAACCTTTTAAAAAAAAAAATTTTTTTTTTCCAAACTTTTTTTTTTTTTGGTTTTTGGGGGAAGGGTTTTTTGGAGGGGGGGGGGGGGGGGGGGGTTTTTTTGGGCAAGGGGTTTTTTTTGAGACTTCAATAAACATATTTTTTTTTTCCCCCCTGTAGTACAGGTTGTACGTACACCCTTGACAAAAACCCAAAAGGAAATTTTTATAATAACCAAATTAACAAAAACTACGGGGCCCTTCGGGTTCCGTCTTTTTTTTTTTAAAAACCCCCCATTAAAAGGGGACATTTTTTTTTTTCCCAAAATGTCACGCACTGTCCGGGGGGCCCCGGCCCCGGGGGGAAACAGGGGAAACCCAAAAAAACCCAAAATTGAAACCCCCTTTTTCCCCCAGGGGAAAGAGCGGAGGGTCTGGTTATTCCCTTTTTTCCAGGAGCTTGTTTGTGGGGGATATTTTCGTATTTGGGGGGCCCCCCCCCGTTTTTTCCCCTGTGTGGACGACCCCAAAAGTGGCGGGCATTGGTGCCCCAAACAGTCCCCATGGGGGACCCCCCTTATACCCATGGGGGATCGTGGAGATTTTCAGAGCCTGGCAGCAAGCCAAAAAAACCCCGGACTTACACAAAAAATTTGGGGGTTTAGTTTGTTCGGGGGTCAGGGTGAAAAGGGGGTAAGCTGTAAGAGGTATTTATGCCTTATCAGGAAAAAAAAAGGGGAAAAAAAAAGGGGGGGGGAGTCCCAAATTTCAAATTTTCCTTGCTGCCAAGCAGTTGGTGCAAAAAACCCCCCCAAAAAAAAGGGGGAAAAAAGGCCGGCGGAACAATATCCCCCTGAACCAAGACACCCAGCAGTCAGGGGCCCGCTTCGGTTTTTTAAAACCCACAGCATCTCCAGCAGTAACCGGGGGGGGACGGTTTTACACAATGTAAAAAACCTCACCAAAAACAATTAAAAACCAAAATTTTCCCCCCTTTTACGGGGGCTAGGGGTTTTTAAAATCTTCGAAAAAGGGGCCGTTAGTCAAACCCCGGGGACACATCACCGGGGCTCGTACCTTGCTGCAAGGCCCCCCGGTAGTTTTTTCATCCCCGGGCGCCCCCCCCCCGTACCTTATGGGGGTTTTGAGTCCTGAATTTTTTTTTCCCGGGTGCATCTGTCCTAGCACCACCAAAAGCACTGGGGCACTGTGACTTTACCACCATCTCGCCCCCAAGGGCATCCCCACTGATGCTTTTCCCCTCAGGGGTGCGCAGTGAGATCGTCTTACGCAACGACTTCACCCTATTACGAGCGACCTGGGGGTCTGGGGCAAGTCAATCAGTGGCAAATGGGAAAAAATACGACCCCAAAGGGGTTTTTCCAAAAGCCGGAACAGCCGAAAAAATAACTGTAACTAAGGAAAAATTTTAAAAAATCCCCGCCCCCCTGGAACCCCACATGCAAGCCCCCCTCCCTATAAAACGAGTAATTGTAATAAAAAAAACAAAAACCCTTCAGTTACCCTTTTGGGAACCCTTTTTCCCTTTAAAACCCCCGGGGATGGCAGCCCCCTCCATGCCTTGGAGTCAAAACCCCGCTACCCCGAGAGAGAAGGTTTTTTTAAAAAAAAGTCATTCCCCCCCAAGCGGGGAGTGAGAAATGTTCAGCGTTTTTTGCGCCTGTTTTAAAACCCACCCCGTTTTGGGGAAGGGGGTACGTTTTTTTCCCCACCCCCCGAAAAATTTTTGGGGATCAGCGAAATTTAAGAAAAAGGGCCAGCACCTTTTGGTCCTTTAGAGAGAGGCCAGTTCGCCAGCAAAATGGTTCGCGTTTTTCCATCCAGTCTGAGAAGACCCCCCTTTCCCCTTCCAGACCCTCCCGGCAGGGCTTAAAAACCCCCCCCCCGGCCGGGGGAAAAGGGGCCCACCCACTCTCTCAGTGGCAGTGGGAAGGCCCCCAGAAAACCCCCTTTGGGGGCTTAAATAATGCCGCCCCGCCAGAGAAGCAAGGTAAAAAAATTTCTTTGTGGGGAAAACACCCCCTCCCCCCAAACCCCCCCTTTTCCCTCAGCCCTTTTTCCCCTTTTGGGCCCCCCGGGGGGCGGTAGTAGGTCGGGGGGGTTTTTTTAACCCCCCCCTGGGGAAATTTTCCCTAGTAACGAAAAAGGGGGAAAAATTGCGTTACGTTTTTTTTTGGTTTTTGCCCTTTAATTTTTTTTTACCAAGCTTTCCTTCGCTTGTTAAAAAAAAAATTTTTTTTAAAATTTTTTTTTTTTTAGCTAACTTTAGTTTGTATTCAGTGGAGCCGGGCCCCCCGGGGGCTTATTTTTTTCAAGGTGAGAAAATATTACAAAAACCTAAAACCTTGTGTGGGGGCCTACAGTAATTGTGTTTGATTCCCCAAAAAATATTTTAGTGATTTTTTTAAAAATTGAAAAAAAAATTTTAATTCTGCTTTAGGGGGGGGCAGTAAAAAACAGTTGGGGGGTGGGGGGGGGCTTAGGGACGGGGCCTAAAAAAAATTTGGGGGTTTTTTAAAAGCCAGCAGGGGCACGCCGCTGTTTTTGGGTTTTCAGTACTTTCCTCGACTGTGCTCGATTTCGACTTAATACCTTGACCCCCCATCCTACGGCACCCCCCTTGGAAACGACTACAAAGTCGAGCCCACCAGGAGGACCTTTGATAATAATTTTTTCCCCCAATTTTTTAAAACCCCTATGGATTTTTTTACCTCAGGAGCAGTGAACTTACCTTTGTGTTATGAAAAATAATACGGGGCCCCACACGAGAGCCCCCCTGAAACGTTGGTTAGGTTGGTGTCCACAGAGGGGTAACGAGAGGAAAAAAAACTCACTGGAATTACGGGGCCTTTTTAGAGCCTGTTAATACTCTGGGAAAAACCCCGGTTTTCCCGTTAAAAAACCCCCCCAGCCCGGGGGGCATTGAAAAATTGGCCTCTGGAAAAATTTTTATACAGGTTCGATCCCCGTCGACAGAACTGTCGAAAAATCTGTCAAAAAAATTGGATTTGGGGAAAAAAAGTTTAGGGTTCTTTTCCCCCTAAAAGGGGGCCCCCAAAAAAACCCCCGGGGGGAAAAACCAAAAAGATCAATTTTTCTCACATGCCGGCTTTAGAGGCCCCTGTGGAAAAACCCGGGCCCCCACCTTGGTCATATAAACCCAAACCCCCAAAAATTTTCACTCTGGGGTTTATCATCGATTGGGTTTTCTTCATTCTCGGGGGCCTGGCATCCCACATTTTTTACAGCTCTGGTTGTGAGGACGTAGAATCCCCCGGGGGGAGCTCATTCTTTCGGCCTTTTTTTTGGGGTTTGATTCCCTTCCTCCCCTGGAGTAAAAAGGGGGAAACCGGTAAAAATTCCCCCCTTTTAAACCCCCCAAAGGGGGCATATGAAAGGAGATAAAATTTTTTTTTTTAGGGAAATTTTTTTTTTTAAAAAAACCAAAAAATGTTTTAAAAAATTTTTGGAAAGTGTTTAAAAATTTTTAGACTTACAGTTCTACTGGGTTTTATGATAGAACAGATGCTCAACAAAAAAATTTGGGAAAAAAGGCAGAGTGCCTTTTTTTTAAAAATTGGCTAACCCCCCAAAAGGGAATGAATTCTAAATGGGGCGTAGCAAATGTTTCTTTCTGTGGAGGTTTTTCATTCCCACCAGGATTTGACATGTACCACACTCTAACTTTACAGTGTTTAGTAGGGGGGGGGCAGATACCCATACATCGGCCCATTTACCCAAAAATCGGTATCTGTTACAATTTTGCCTTTTGGGGGAACCAAATTTGTTTCATTTTTCCCCCCTGATTTAATTTTTTATTTTTTTAAAAAGTGAACTGAATTTACCCAACTTGGTAACAATAAAAACTAAAAAAAAGGGTACTTGATTTTTTAGTTTTCGACCACGCGGGCCCCAAATTTTTAAAAAAGCAGCAATTTTAAAATTTTAGGGCGGGGTAAAGAGTATCCGGAAACCATTCAAACCCAAAATTTTTTCCCCAAAAATTTTTTTTTCTCACAGTCAAAGCGTTTGGCATTTAATTCAGTGGGGAATATTGTTATAGGTCTGTCCTTTTTTGGAAAAAAAATACAAAATGAAAAAAAAAACTTTTTTATTTATTTCTAAAACTACTCAACCAATTTTTGCCAAATTTGGCATGCAATTAATTTATGACGGCCAGGTAAGTATAAAATATTTATTTTCAAAATGGTGGCCCTTGTAAAAAATTTTTTGATTTCTTTGGCATAAAAACCCCACTTTTTCCCCGTTTAAATCAAATTTTTTACTTTTTCATTTTCTTTTTCAAGCAACAATTACGCTTTTTAAAAAAGTTTGTCCCCCTTTTTTTTAAAGGGCCCCCGCGCTGGGAAAATTTTAAAATTTAAATTTTTGGGGGAATATCTCGGCAAAAAATTCCTATAAAATTTTGGGGGAAAAAGTAGTACTGTGGCTTTTTATATGTACAAATATGTTTCAAGTAGGGGCGGACACTTTTTTTTAAAAATGGGGGCCCAAAAATAGCTATTTTTGCATAGTATGCTATATCTTCAAAAAAATTAAATCCATTTAACTTAATTTTTTATGCTAGCAGTGTGTGTGTGTTGGGGTTTTTGTCATATATATATATTATAATAACATATAAAAAATTTCTACTGGGGCCATGTTTGTTTCCATTTTGTAAGATAGTTCCACACAAAAAAAAAAAAATTTTTTTTCATATAAAGGGAAAAAGATTGCCCCAAATTTTTATCAAATATGGCAAACAAATATTTTTTTCAGCATGTAATTGAACTGATAAGTTTGGGGATGTGGGGGCATTAAATATCAAAATAGCAGCCATATTGTCCATTCTCCATTGGGGGGGCAATTTCTTGGAGCCCTTTTCAAAAATATCCCCCTTTCCCCCCCCCTTTATACCCCTTTCCCCCCAAAGGGTAAAAAAATTTTTTCCAAAAGTGGATGCCATGTGCATTGAAAAATTTTAATTTTTAAAAAACCATTGTGTGTGTACAAATTTTTTGTATCCCTTTTTGCCCCACCTAAAAAAAAAATTGATATGTGATTTACTTTTTCCCCGTAAAACGTGTTGTTTATGTTTACAGCTTTTCAAAAATTCTATCTTTTTTCCAAAAAAAACCAAAATTTCCCTACAAATTTTTCACAGTTTAGGTCTAATATTTTTTAAAGGGGCAGTTTTTTAAAAGGGGGTTTTAAAAAAAAACCCGAATTGTGACAGTTTCCAAAAGGTTTATTTTATAAAAAACATATTTTTTTTTTCAAAACATAGTCAAAACAGTAATAAAAGTTGTATTTTGCAGGACTGTTTTTTAAAAATGTTAAAAACTGGGGGGGGAAAAGGTTGTACTAATTACCCTTTTTGTTATTGTATTTTTTTGGGTCATTTTTTTTTTAAAAAAATGGCTCAGGGGGAAAAAAACATTAAAAGGAAAAGGGAACCCCAAACCCCCAAACAAAAAAAGGGGACATTGAATTCAAGCACGCAACTCATTTTTTTCATAAAAATTTTTAAAAAAATTTGCGGTGGACATGACACAAAAAGCCTACGTTAACTTTTATTCCGCTCATATTTATATGTATGCTATTTGTTTATTAGGTTTATTGAAATTTATCGGGTTTAAAACTTTTTATTTTTCTTTGGGTTTTGTAGCAAAATAGTTACAGGACTTTTTTTAAAAAACCCCTTAGGGCAAAGGTACAATGTTGTGATAAAAAGGACGTGAATGTAAAAAATTTAATTTCTTTTTTTAAGACTTTTCACAGTTAAAATTTAATAAAAATAGTGAAATAAAAAATTTAAAAATCAGCACCACAGGGGGGGGTTTTATGACCATGATGAAAAAAGGGGGCACTTTCATTTACGGGGGGGTTTTTGATTAAAAAAAACACAGTCATAGTATTTTTATTATGCTTTTTGAAAAAACAGATTTTTCACATGGTAACTTGCCTAGGTGGTTTTTAAAAAAAAAAACATCTAAAAAAGTGATGTGGAAATTTTAAATTTTTTTTTTGGAGTACGTATAATTTCGCTTCGGGGCCCCCTTCCCCCAATTAAAAAATTAAATTTGACTTTCGTTTGTTTAAAAGATGTTTTTAGGGGGGCTTGACACAATGGAACTGTAAAAAGGGTTTAAAAACAAGCACTTTGATTTTTGGATTTCGAAATTTTAAATTTAAGGTAAAAATCAAGCAGCCATTCGCAGAAAAACTAAAGAGATTTTGTGGAAATTTTTATTATTTTGCTGTGGACAAAATTTTTAAAATTGGTTTTTAAAAAAGCGTTTAAATGAATGGAAAAAATTTTTTGTGAAAAAAGGGAAAAAATATAAATTTTTCAAAAAATATTAAAATTTTCATATTTTAAAAAATTTTAAAAAAATGAGTTTTCTGTATTAAAAAAAAACTTTCCCCGGGAAAAAAAAAAAAGCATTCCTGGATAGTATAATTATTTACATAAAAAAAATAAAATTTTTTAAAAAAAAAGGCTGTAAACGATATTAAAAATTTTTGGGAAAATTTGACTTTCCCAAAATTTTTTTTTTGTGAATTGGTGGTTTCGTCAGGGGAAAAAGGGAAAAGAAAAAGGGAAATTTTAAATGCAAAAATTTTTTTTATTGTTTTAAGAACCCCTTTTTTTGGGAAAAAAACCCCAAAAACGCCATGACATTGGCTTCCCCCTTTTTTCCCCCTTTTTCTTTGTTTTTTGCCCCCCCAAATTTTTTTAAAATTTTTAAAACAAAAAATACTTTAAAATCCCCCTTTTTAGTTGAAAATTTTTAAAAAATTTTAAAAAATCATTTTTTTTGCTGTAATAATTTTTAAATATGCTACAAGGGGAAACCCTTTTCCTTTTTTTTTAAAGCTATAAATTTGCCCCTTGTCGTACATTTTCTATCCCGAAAAATTTTAACTATTATTGATTTTATCGCTCCCAAATCATATAGGGATAATTCTTTGCAGCAGACACAATTCATAAATTGATTAATAGCAAATTTATTGTTTCCTGTTAGAACCCCGATTGGGGAAAGGGGCCAAAATTTTGCTATGGCGGTGGTATCATTCATGGGCAAAAATCATAACATGTATTTTATTTATACACGAACTTTTTCAAACCCAAAAAAAAGTTGGAGATATAAAAAGGGAAAATAAATGGTTTTCCCCATATAAACCCCCTTTAATCCCCAAATTTTCGCATTTAAACATGTGGGGGAGATTTAAAAACCTGCAGTCTTCACTCATTTTTTTGTGTTTTGTGGCTAGGTTCTCGACAAAATTTTGGCCCCTTTGAAAATATTGGGCGGGGTGGGGGGTTTTTTCCCCCGGGGTGATTAGTGAAAAAAAGGGTTTTAAAAATCCCAAAAAAAAAGTTACCGTTTTGGATCTGACCGGTGTTTTATAGTGAAGTTTTTTTTTTTAAACGGGGCCAAAAGGGGTAAACTAAAATGCAATGTAAACTTTGGGGGGAGGGGAAAAAAAACATTTTTACTTAAATTTTTTTAAAAAGTGTCGTATGCACAGTGATTTATAGTGTTATATTGTATAAGAATTAGATGTATTTTTTTTGTATTTATTGACACACTTCCCCCCCCCTTTTGGAGACTTTGTGTTCTTTTTTAAAAAAAAATTTCATACATGAAAAAAAAAATTAAAATGAGATGTTTTTGTATCGGCACTACTGCGGGATGGGCCCAAAAAATTTTTCGGTTTTTTGTAATATCGGCAAAAGGGGTTTTTGGGGACCCACCTTAGTGTTCAGAAATTTTTTTTAAAAAATTAGGGGTTATTTTAAAAAAAAAATTTTTTACTGTCTAAAGAGCAAAAAAGGGGGTGTTTTTTTGTAAAAAAAGATTCTCAATGAATAACTGAAATGTAAGATTTTAATGAAGGCACATGAAAATAAAGGGGGAAAAGTAAAAAATATGAGTGCATACGTATATAAATAATGTTGGTTGGTATGTCAAGTAGTAATGTGATACAGATTTTTTTTTTTTTTTTTTGGGGTATTTGATTTTTTATGCCCCAAAAATTTTTTCCAAAAATTTAAAGGGGAAAAGGGGGTTTTTCCCCCCCAAAAAGTAAAAAAAATTTTTTTTTTAGGGGATTTTGGGGGAAAAGCAAAAAAAGTTTTGGCTTACTTTTGTAAGGGTCTGTGAAAAAAAATTTTTTAAAAAAAAGGTTTAAAACATTTTGACAAAAACCCCTTCACCCCCCCTGGTTTTTTCCTTCCAAAAGGGGGAAACCCAAAAAAAAAAAGGGTTTTTGAGTTATTCAGGACCTGAATTTTTTGGGGTTTTCATTGGCAACAACTATAATAAAAAAAAAAAATTTTTTTTTAAAAAAACTCTAGTTAATAAATTTTTTCTCCAGAAAAAAAATTTTATGAAAGGGGGAAAATTAAAAAAAAACCCCAAAATTATTGAAAAAATGAAAAAAGGGGAAAAAGGAAAAAGCGTTTCAACGCGGCATTAAATGTCGGGTGATTGGGGGAAAAAAGTCCCCCATATTCACAGCATCTTCTTTTTGGTAGTTGTCTTCCAGGGGGTTTTTCCCAAAAACTTGGGCCCATAAAAGCAGGACATTTGCACAGTGCCAACCCCCTAGGAAAAAAAATTTTAAAAAAATAACACCAACCCCTTAAAAACATAGGAAAAAAAAGGGGGGCCTGGGGGTTTAAAATTGGGGTTTTTTTTTTTGAGAAACTCAATTTTGCATCATTTTTTGGGGAAAAATTTTTTTGAGGTAAAAAGTTGGGGAAAATTTTAAAAACCCAAAAGGTTTTTTCATAAAAAAAGGGGAAAAACTGATAAGTTTGGTTTTCATAGTACACTTGTGTCCCCACCTATAAAAAACTGGGAAAAATTTTCCCCGGTGGGTCACTCCGGTTTTTCGCAGGGGGGTGCTGGTCGAGGGTTTTCTGGGGATTCTCACAGAAAAAATAAAGAGGGGAAAAACTGAAAATGGATAAAGCTTTTTTGGGGAAAATGAAATAGAAGATAAAAATTGGGTTTCATTTGATTTAATTTACTTAATGTGAAGTTGGGTTGAAAAAACCCCGTTAAAGTAATTTCTGGTTTTTTGTTGAGTTAAGTTGTTGAAAAAATTTTTGGGGGTTTTTGGGACGTCGGGCCCTAGAGGGTGATGTTTTCTTCCCCCAGTTTTCAGGGGGAAAGCTGGGGGGACCTGTGCTCTTTAATTTTCCCCCCCTTTTTTTTGCTGTTCTAGGGGTTTTTTTTTTGCCCCCATGCTTTCGTGGGGGGAGGCTGCGGGGGTTCTCTTCGTCCAAGGGGTTTTCCCTCAGAAACATTTTTTTTCCCCCTTTTTTTTTTTTCCCCCCCCCTTGTATTGTTTTTAAAAATTTTTTTTGGGGTTTCCCCCTTTTAAACCCCCCAAAATCTTACGGGGAACTTTTTAGGGGTTGCCCTAACCCCCCCTTTACGGTTGGGTTTTGGGGCTAAAAAAAATTGGGGCCGAGTAGTTTACAAGCTAAAATCACTGAGCAGAGGAATGAAAAACTCAAGAAAAGCCCCTTCTCAAATGTGGGAAAAAGGCCCCTGGCATTGGGATAAAAAAACCCCCTTTTTTCAATTCTTTTTGCCCCCAGATGAAGAGCAAATGAGGCAGTCAATGCCAAAAACCCAGCCAGTCCTTTCCCCTTTGGGGGAAAAACCCCCCTTTTTCCTGGGAAAAATGGCCCAATGGGGGGGAAAAAAACCCCGGGGGCCAAAAACCCGGCGGGGGACCGTGCTCCTTTCGTAGTCACCCCCAGTCCCCCAAAAAATTCAGTTTAGCGTTTACCTAGCCAAAAAATGGGAGGGGGGATATCACTTCATGGGGAAAACCCCCCTAATGGTTTTACTGGGCGGAGGATGTCCGAGGGCACATAGAAAAATGGGCTCGGGGAACCCTGAGGCCATGGGCCCCCGGAAAATCCAGGACCCGGTGCAGAAAAAAACCCGAAAAAAACCCCCGGGAAAAAGGGAAAAGGGGAAAGGGGGGTGACCCACCCCTTTTTTGACCACCCCGGACGTCGAGCCCCCTTTTGGCCCCAAAAAAACCCAAACCTCAGCCCCGGGAAAAAAAGTACCAAAACCCTCTTCCCCTCGACAGCCCCCTGGCCCCCGGGTAGAGGGGGGGGGGGGTGATCCATTGCAAACCCCCCCTCAAACCCCAAGCACCCACCCCAAAAAGGGGGGTCGCTTGATGGGGACCAGCAGACTTCTCTAAGGGATCCGCAGTATTGGGCGAACTATCTGGGGGGGGGCCAAGCCGTAGACTTCAAACCCCAAACCTCCCCCCCAGGGGGGATGAAAAAAACAACCCCCCTTTTTATAACAAAGTGACCTTTTCCGCACAGGAGGGCTTTGGGGCACTTACCAACCGAGGGGGGGGGGGGCACCATAGAACTGTCTCTTGATGATCCCCCGGGGGGTTTCCCGGGGCTTTGGGGGGAAAAGGGGGCCCCAGAAAATTTCCCCCTTTCCCAAAATTTCCCCCAAAAACCCCCACGGGGGGATGAGCCCAGCCACCGGGCCCCGGGGGGGAGGGCACCATGGGGGGGGGCATCATTCAAAAAATCTCCCTCTGAAGGCCACCGAGCCCTTGGGGCCCCCAAATGGCTTTTTAGGCTAAAAATTTGGGGCCAAGCCTCCTGTTCGGGGGGGTAAGTTTTACCCGACATGCCGTTGAGGTAGAGTGAGTGAAGAGATTTGGACGGCTTTTAAAAAATGAAGTCTTGGGGACCCCGGAATTTTGGGCGATTGAGGTGGTATGGGGGGAGTGCCAGAATGAAAGGATAGGGGAAAAGGGAGATCCCCGAGGAAAAAAAACCCCCCGGGGGAAAAAATATCGTCCGGCACAATTCCCCCCCTGCGAAAATCTGGAGTGGGGCCCCGGGGGGGGGGAGAGGCAAACAGGCTAAAAGGGGGAGCCACCCCGGTTTCCCCCGAGGTAGGGGGGAAAACCCCCCGAGCCTTACCCCCGGGGCCCCCCAAAACATTGGGGGCCCCCCCAAGGGCCAGGAGGGCCCTGGTCAAAATTCAGGGCAAAAAAAGTCTGTAGTACCAAAAGGGGGTCACGCTTTCTCTCCTGTTCAGGGGGATGTTTTTTTGGCCCTCCCAAAAATTTAGGACCCGAAAAAAGGGGGGGAAAAACCTTTTTGACGGGGGCCCCCCGAGGAGCCCCTCCCCCAAGGGGGGGGGTCTTTTAATTCCCCGGGGGGCAGGGGGGGCCCTTTCCCCCGGGGGCCCCCCCCTTTTTGGGTATTAACAGGACCAAAAAAATGGGGCACTGAGAGAGCCGCTGGCAGCTGCCACGGGCCTTTTTAACCTTTTTGCTATCGCGAGTTCCCTGGAGACTCGCTTCTAGGTTCATTTTGGGCCCCTTTTTTCAAAGAAAACGGCCTTTTTTGGGAAAAGGGGGGGGACCACGGAAAAAGGGGAAAACCTTTTTATACATATGCCAGGAACCTCTACACGAGGGGTTTTTTTCCCCCAAAAAAAATTAACAAGTCAATAACAGCCATAAACCCCTGCAACAAGTGGGGCGTGTAATTACAAGTGAAAAAAATTTAAAAAAGGGCTGCGTCATAGCAGCCAAAAAAAAAACCCTAGTAAATAGTAAAAAAAAGTGCTACTTTTTAAAACCCGGCATACAGTTTCCCCGGGGCTACAGTAATTTTAAAAATGAAAACAAAAAGACAACAGCGAGGTTACACCCCCTTGTTGGAAAAGCTTTTAAAAAAAAAAAAAGAAAAGGGGGGAAGGGGGGAAGGGGGCGGGAAAAAAAAAAAAAATTTTTTTTTTGGGAAGAATTCGGTACAGGCCTGGTGTGGGTAAGAAATTTTTTTTTTCAAGAAAGAAAACAATTTTTATATTTTTTTAAATATTTTCCCGTGTTTTTTTGTTTCCTTTTTAAAAAAATTTCCCCCTTACAAGTGGGGTTTTTAAAATTTTTTTTTTAAAATTTCCCCTTTGTAAATTATTTTCGTATTTTACATTTAGGTATGACCTAGGGGTCTTTTTTTTTTCCCCATTTCCAAAATTTTTAAAGTTTTTAAAAATTTTTTATAACTTCACTTTTATTTTTTTTGTGCTTTTGTATGTTTTTACGGGTCCAATGTGGGGTTTGTTTCATATTTTAAATTTGCAGTATTATTTTTAAATTTTTAAAAAAATTTTTAAAAGGGCAGGAATCGAGTATTTACAGTCTTTGTACTAGGGGTTTTGGCACACACAAAAAAAGGGGTGACGACAGATTTTTCCGGTTTTGGGGGGGCCCAAAAATTTTAGGGGGGGTTTTGTGGCTAAGACAGCTTTTTCGGGCCCGATTTAAGTGGGGTTTAGTCAGTGAAACATGTAATTGCACAAAACCCCCCGAAAAAAAAATGTTTTCCATCCCGCTTTGTTTTGTATGCCTATCGACAAGTTTTGTCTGTGAGTACTTGGACCTGTCCCCCTTTTTATATATATATATATATATAAAAATAATTTTTTAATATATATATATATTTTTAAAATTTTTTTGCCCCCTTTTGGGCCCCCTTTTCAATCTTATTATTAATTTTAATTAGTGAAGGGTAGTCGTGTTGGGGATAGGTACTTAGAGGCCCCCCCTAGTAAAAGAATGCCTTTTTTCAGTCAAACCCCCAAAATAGAATTATTTACATGGGGGCTCTCCCGCCTGCGACTTTTGGAGGTACAAAAGGGGAAAAAAATTTTATCACCCCCTCAGCGCCACGGTAAGGGGGAAAACAAGCAGACATAACAAAAACCCCCTTTTGAGTGCCCGCTTTTATTTACTTAATGTCG